>CM021731.1:174876230-175303555 GCA_011075105.1 Heteronetta atricapilla
CCTTTCCTTTCCTTTCCTTTCCTTTCCTTTCCTTTCCTTTCCTTTCCTTTCCTTTCCTTTCCTTTCCTTTCCTTTCCTTTCCTTTCCTTTCCTTTCCTTTCCTTTCCTTTTTGTTTTTCCTTTCTGATTGATGGCTTCCATTTGAACTTCTCTATTGCCCAGACAGATACAGTTTTAGGGCAAAGAGGGAGAGCACCTCACAAAGAACACCCAGCATGGCTTTCATGTGCCTGGACATTGATTATGACAACAATGATACATCTGGTAAAGCCCCTACCTCCCAACTCCTTCCACATCAAAGATGTGGATCCTTCCCTGTTATAAGCCCTTGCTAATTAATTAGAAGCTACACAGAGCATTAATATCCACTCAGATCCTCAGTGGGAGTTGCACTCATCTAACCAAAGGCAGAATTTGACTCTGATTTTAAACCCATGCCCCATTTTTACATGTATTACCTAGTCCCTATACATTAGTTGGGGGGAGGATGGAGGAATAATTTAAGGTTTCTCCATGAAAATATCTCAACATTTGCTTAATAACTTCTCAGCAACCTGGAAAGATTTTACACCAACCTAAATGGCATGAGAAGAAATGAAGGCACCAAAGCTTATGTTATGAGACCCCCATCTTACCATATCTGTCATTGCCACTGTGCTTGAAGCCTGTGTGATCATGCTCAACATGAGGAGCAGCAGAGCCACCTCTGTGTGCTTCATCTTCTCAGCCAGCAGATGTGATAGCCAGGGGACAAGGGAGCTCTTTTATTGTAGACTCTGGGGATTTCCCCAGACAAATCTTAAGGAACTTGCATGATATTTTTTAAGTTTTTTGGGGAAGCAATGTCATGAAGTCATATAATAATAGGTGTCAAATGACTAATGCACAAAGAACATACAAGTTATACAATGTCGGAAATTAACTACCCTCCAATTACTTAACAAGAAAGCCTTCCCATATGGTGCAGTATCTAATCTTAATCTAGGTTATGCAGGATACCAGGTGCTTATTTGCTATGGTGTGTAGATAGACTTTTCCTCGTAATGTGACTCAGACACAAAATTTCTCATAGACCCATTCTGAAGTATGCAGAAAATACAGGTCAGAACAGCACACCAGGAATATCCTCCTTCTGTACTTCAAAGGCCAACAAATCTTTTACAATCAGTAAAATGTGGGGTCTCAACTCTCACATAACACAGGTGGGACACAGTCAGACTGCCTCCTCCCATTTCCCTTCCAGTAGTTATATCTTGTACGTTAACACTGTGTATCCATTACTGTTTACCTATATGTTAACTCTGTGTACCCACTAATGCTACTCAATTATTCTCCTTCTACAGAGCTGCATGCCAGCTGACCACAATAATTCACTGTCCTGTCTCTGAAGCTCTCATCTGGAAACCAATAAAAAATCTGTAGACAATGTGTAGTGTAGCCCCACGCTCCCCATCTGCAGCTTGGAGTTAGAGCCCTTTTCCACTCTAAGGGTCCTAAGAGTCCTTTTCCACTCTAAGGGTCCTAAATGCCAAGCTCAGTTCTGTGGCCTGGGACAGGCCATCACACCACCAGGGATGCTGGAAGAATATGGAGAGACATGGGTTTGGCCTGCGGGTAATTTCAGCCACCACAAACCCATGCAATGGCATAAAGGATATTAACATTGACCTCAACCCTACACCTTCCTCCCTAAAACTGTTCCCTGCTTCCTGAAGGGCAGAGAGGGACCACACTACAGTATGACTGGCAGTATTTGCCTGTGGTTCCCAAGGCATTCAAACCACCAAGTAAAATCTCCACTTCCAAAAAGCTAAAAGCTACCACACTTGTGGAGTCAGCTGTGAGCCTTCAAGCTCTCATCCAGCAAAACAGAATCAAAATTACTCTCCAGACTTTGTAGATAACTGTGGAAATTAGCTTGCGAGGAATTTTCCAGTTGGGAAAGAGAACATGGTCATGTCTGTGCTCTTGCCAAAGAAGCCAAGAAGTCCCTAGACCAAAACATGTCACCTGTTGTCCCTTCCCATGCCAGTGCCTGTCTGGTCAATGAAGCATTTGCAGTTTCCTTCTTCATTCTGGCCACTGTGTGGTCAGTGGCTGTAGTGGCGTGCGAGTGGAGAATGTGGTTGGGAGACTCTTATTCTTTTTGAACACTGGAAGGCAGCAGTAAGAGCAGGAGCAGAAATACTACCTCATGTGAAACACGTCTGAAAACACGTCTGAAACAGCTTTCTTGTTGCAATCACAGCATTATCAGCTCCAGTTTATAAATGGAAAAAAAAAAAAAAAAAAAAAAGAGGTTTATGGTAGATCCATACTAGGAAAGTCTTCAGAGCAATGAAGTCCATTATGGGTGATGTTTTTAACCACAGCTTTGCATAAGCTTAAGCCCCCAGTAGATTCATTAAGCTGGCAGCTGCATCTTTTTGAGTAGCTTATTTTGTAGGGCATCTGTTCTTGCAAAAACACTTTTCACAGCAGAAGTGGCATTTCCACTGGAGGATTTCATGGTACAGCTAATAATTTAATGTAAGGTAGACAAGACCTGGAAGGCATGTAATAGCATCTAAGCTCAAATAACCAGAGCCATGGTGGTAACGCAATAAACCAAATCCAGGCCTCTTCCTCCCAAGTTATAGCAATCTGCTTTCCTGGGGTAAATCACAGTTCTTTGAAGGGAATGGAGAGACTTAAGCTGTCATTAGTGTTTTTTGTAAGGGCTCAAGCCCTGATCCCCCACCCAAGAGGAGCACACTGGCTCACATCACAGCAATTATAGGCTACCAACCATTCTCTACACTGCAAGAAAAGCACTTTGCCCACTCCAGAGGAGAGTTCAGGTGAAAAACAGCGCATACGTACTGCAGGCAACCAGTAAGTCTATGCTAAATCCCGGTTTACTCTGAGATTGTGGTATCCTGATATTGCGTAACTACAACTTTCCCAGCCTGCCTTTTTGTGTGAATGAGCTAATCTTCTCCAAACAAAACTGAAGGATGTCCTGGAAACAGACCAAAAGGTGCTATTGATGAGGGTTTGTTCCTTATTGACCCTGCTGGGTCCTAACCAGCCCTCTGATGCCGTCCCACCAGGTCTTGTTCTGACAAATACCTGCCATCCTGGCACATCCCTTGTTAGGAAATACTGCTCTGGTGGGCTGCAACCCAGGGTTACATTATGGTGGGCTGTAACCCAAGGTTACATTCAGATTTTTGACCCAAAGGACCCAGAAAAGACTCAAAAGGACAAGTTCTTCTTGAGGGAAACAAGCAGGATGCTGTAACAAGCCAGCTCAGAGCAGGGAGTAAACAGATCATCCCACAACAGTTTTCCTTAAAATCAGGCTTCATTCCCAGGGATAGAGGCATTTAGCAGGATAGACATAGCCTCAGGGGAGAGCCTAACATACAGAATAGGGAAAACAGCCTGATGCTACAGAAACACCTATATGTACGGGAGGATCAGGGAAGACCTTATTGCTCTCTACAACTACCTCAGAAGAAGTTGTGGGGAGCTCTTCTCACAGACAGCTAGGGATAGCATTAGAGGGAATGGCCTCGGGTTGTGCCAAGGGAGGTTCAGGTTGGAAATGAGGAGATATTACTTCTCAGAAAGATCAGTCAGGCATTGAAATGGGTTGCCCAGGTAGGTGGTGGAGTCACCGTCCCTGGGGGCATTCAAGGAAAGGATGGACCTGGTGCTTAGGGATATGATTTGGTGGTTGACACTGGTGGTAGGGGGATGGTTGGACCTGGTGATCTTGGAGGTCTCTTCCAACCCTAATGATTCTGTGGTCCTATAGACACTGAACAAGCTGCATTCTCCATTCACAACCCACGCGGCAGCCCCTTGGAAGCCTGCAAACTGCTTGAAGGCAGCTGGCTATGGCACGCACAAGCCCACTGACCTTGCTAAGGCACCTAAGGAGTCCTGCTGGCTACAGAGAGGACAACCTGGCAGCACAGACAGCCACACTTGCAGTCTCCAGTGCACAGCAGGCAAATGCAGATTTAAAGGCAGCTTTGGGCAGACAGCATAGACACAGCTTGTGAGTTTGGAGCCTGGATCTCTAATCAGGAGAAAAACCTGCTTTCTGAAATAACAGCGAGCCTCTGTTCCTTCCAGAGACCAGTACCGCAAATGAAATGCAAAGCACACATAACAGCTTCTCACGCCATTTTTCTTTTATTTGTGATAGCCAGTCCCGATAAAAGGAAGCAAATATTAGCCAAGAAATGATAGCTAATCAGTCTCTGGCAATTTCTGTTGTATATCTGTTTCCACATTGTCTCACAGAGACAATAGGGATCTACATTTTTCTTCCTAGTCTAGGCAAAATTACCAGTACATATAAGTATCTTTAGATCAATGAAACACCCTTCATCTGAAAAATAAGTCAGGCTTTCTGTCTGCCTTTTAAAGGAGAGAAACTGTGCTTACATGCCATAAAGGAAGCTTGCACTTCTTTAGGAATTTCCATTTGAAAAAAAAAAAAAAAAAAAAAAAAAAAGGAATTTTCTCTTTGAAGAGCTGCGCCCACCATTACTTCCTTGTTGTGCAACAGACCTAGTGGGCAATCCGGGGCAAGGTCCCTTGGGCACAGACCTTCGCTTTGATTTCAGAGGGAGTTAGACACCAAAATGCTTTTGCAAAGAAAAGAAACAAAAACTTTATTCTCTTTGAGGCCTGTTCAGCAGAGCCCTTCTCAAACCCAGCCTAACTTAGCCATTACGTTTATTATGGCACGGATTATTGTGATTATCATTCAGCAGAGATAGGTGATTCAGATCATCTGCTGTCCAAAGCTGCTGGCTCAGTCTGAAGTCTTTGGAGTTAAATACTATTTGATCATACTTGGTGGTATGAATATAACATATGGAAAAGGGAGTATTTCCATGCCTCAGAGGCATGTGTTGACATCAAATGAATTAACAAGAATAAGAGGCACTCATCTATTACAGGAACAGGAACCAAATTACACATGCAGAATTAAAGGCACAAAGATATACCTTGTCTCAGTTAGCTTAGCAGGCCAATGACAGGATGAAGAATTGAATGTAGGTTATGCATCTTGGTTCCAACTATCAAAACATCATGAACTCATATATTTATTCAAGCTTATGTGACAATCTCAAATTGTTTCTGAACTGCTCTGGACATTCCCAGGACAGGATTATGGTGTACTTTCTTATAAAACAAATAAAAATTAAAACCATGAAGATTCAAAATAGGATGTAATGTTTAATTGTGTTAACCTGACAGAACAGTTCAGAAAGTACTGCACTGCACCTTACGTTTTGCAAGTCTAATGTAAAAATATTTCTACTCTTCGCCTGCAGACATGATAAGACACCAAGCCTCATGGAATCAGCATTCCAGTGCCTGTCATCCAGTTCCCTGTATACTGTGGATTTAGCAAAGCTTGCCTATAGCTTGTAAAATTCCCACTCCCACCAAAAGATGTATTTCTGAAGTAAAGCCAAAAGACAGAAAATATATATATATTAATTCATATTCATCATGTGACACAAGAACATAGCAGATAATATTCCTTTTTCTTTTCTTTTCTTTTCTTTTCTTTTCTTTTCTTTTCTTTTCTTTTCTTTTCTTTTCTTTTCTTTTTTTTCTTTTCTTTTCTTTTCTTTTTTTTTTTGTAAAAAAAAGGTGTTTGCAAAATGGTTCTCCCTGAAGCTAACCAACTTGAGCTTCTTTGGTTATAGGATCATCATGTAGTGAAACAAGAAGGTCCCAGTGGGCAGCACTCTTTGGTAAGATATTATGTAACATTTGACACCATAAAATCCTACTATTTCACAAGATCATTGTCAGACATAGCCCTATTCTACTGTGCTAATCACTTTACATATTTCTTGCCCTTTTTCCCCCTCTAAGAGATTCACATGCTTATGCAATGTATTTTGGTGTCACCTATCAAAAAGACCATCTTTTTGGAAGCCATTATGCAAATACTTTCATTTAATCCCTTTATCAGTAGTATGTCAGGTTAGTGTTTTAAAAGCCATCCCTCTGAGCTATGTCCAAAGTAAGAAAGAGTATGAAAAATGCTATCTCCTAGTTTAAAAAAGGTTGATGAATCTCAATTTTACAAGACTGTAAGAAAGGGGAATCTCTGTAGTAGAATAAGGCACAAAGTACTATTTGCAGAGAGAGCAAAATTTCCTTTAGCTTTAAAAATGCCACTGACATAAGCTGAGCTGATTGAGCTGCCAAAACTGAAAAAAAAAAAAATAATAATTAAAAAAAATATATACCTACAATGTCAAAGAACAAAGACTTAAGCAGAAGAAGACAGCAGGTGAGGTATGTGCCAGACAGAAGGATGAGGAATGATTAACAACAGATTCTCTGACTTGGCAGAAGAGCTTGTTACTTTTTGAAACAAAGCAACCTGGAGACTCTTGAATAAATTAATTATGTCTAGTCGTAATCTGCCTGTGAGTTCAATGCCAAAAGAAATCAGGGAAATGTAGTCCTGTTCTGTAAGAACAGGAAGACAATGAGCAGAAGAGAGGAAGGATGGCATAAAAGAGAGAGCATAAACAAAAACTGGCACGTTTTGTTAGAGAACATCAAAATGCATGAAAAGCAAAACCTAGAGGAGACATAAATGTGTATATATGAAATACGAACAGCAGTGCCAAAGTATGCTGATATGGAGAGTAAGAATGAAATCCCACTGCAAGGACACTTAAGAAAATGCAATAACTGCTTAATTAAGAGAAACAATAATAAATCCAGAGAGTGGGGTATACTCATATAGCATGATAAAGAATGACAGAAGAAAACATTTGGGATGAGAAGGGTCAAAGGACAGCCAGGCTAGGAAAGATGTGTGTTTTTGCACTCAGCTTAAGATGCATTTGCATGGAGGGTTAGGCACATGTATAAAGACAGGAGAAACCAGCATGAAAATGCTTTTAAAGAAGAAAGAATAATTGTTCAACAATAACCTGGAGCAATGAGAAGGCAGGGGGCTTGTTATTGCTGACAACAGATAACTGCTCCTTCAAAAGACATCTTGGAAAGAGCCAGCAAGAAGTTGAAGCAAATTATTCACTTTAGTATTACGTTGAAGTTGATTTTCAGAAGTAAAATTCAATGAACAGTTAGGAAAGACTCCAACCTAGTAACAGTTCTCACCCAAGCTGCTATTTTTTTTAGCTCTTTAGTACACTGCAATCAAAATTCTCTGAATCTTGTGTTTTAGTTCCTGTCCCTTCCCCTCTGAATCCACATCCAGTGATGAGAATCACTATGGCTTCAGAAAGACTTGTCCTTCATACTAATATCCTCAGTCCCAGGGAACAGAGGAATATGTGGTCATGGTCTGAGCCACTGACTCCAATCCCAACACTCACAGGCACCTATATAATAAAGACTTAATACAGAAATGTTCTTGAAACATCTGCTCCACATACCACCATATTGCAGGTCCCAAAACATTCCACCCCTTTGAACAACTAGACCCTAATTAATAAAACAAAAGCCACTTCTCTAATGTTTGCGTATGCCTCTGGTTGGTGAATATAAATACAGCCACTTGGCCAAAGGGAAGACTCCCAGCTGCTTTTATAACTCAGCATGTTCCAGGCAAACTGCTGCCTCTGTCAGCTCACAGAGCAGCACTAGACTCACACACCAATGGCCCCAGCTGCTCCATGAATGAAAATTGTGGCCGGCCTAGGCAGCAGGCAGTGAGTGTTTCATGACCACATGGCTCAATATGCACATTCCCTGCTGTGCTGAGTTAATAGGTGGGAAAGGAAAAGTCTTCTCCCTCCATAATAAAGCCACATCTGAATGTTGTGGTCATCATCATAGAATCATGGAATCACAGAATAATTTGGGCTGGAAGGGACCTTAAAGGCCATGTAGTCCAACCCTCCCACCAGACAGTGTTGCCCAAAGCCCCATCCAGCCTGGCCTTGATCACCTCCAGGGATGGGGCATCCACAGCTTCCCTGGGCAACCTGTGCCAGTGCCGCACCACCCTCATAGTGAAAAATGTATTCCTTATATCTAATCTAAATCCCTCTTTCCTTTTAAAATCATTACACCTGCCTTGCTGAACTTCATGAGTTCCACACAGGCCCAGCTATCAAGCCTGTCCGGGTCCCTCTGGATGGCATCCCTTTCTTCTGTCTTATCAATTGCACCACTCATCCTATCTGGTCCTCTTCTTACTCTTTCTACTCATTTTCTATCTCAGCATAGGTTTTTGCTTTCACCACCCTAAGGAGGTGATGCAATAAATGATTTTTCGTAGAAGTTGTACCCATACTTTCCTTCTCACAGAAAGAAAAAGCAGCTCTCCCCCCTATTTACTTAAACAATGTAAAGTGCAGTATGTTCAAGCCCACCAAAAATGTTAGTGACCACATGTTCTTAAAAGACAAAATCTTCTTGGCATGGTAGCAATATGTCCTCCTTCAGATCTTCATCTTCAGCCAGATATCACAATGAAGATAATATGGAAAATACCTGGAGCTGGAATAAGAAATAAGGACTAAACCTATAGACTATTGGCTGGATACAACCACAACTTCATTTGGCCATTAGCATCATGAATATTTTCACATTAATATTATATAACCCCAAGGAGGCCTGTAACGTGCATTTCAAAGGCCTCATTGGCTCCCAGCAAGGAGAATATTCTCATGCCTTTCCTGTGGCACACACACAGAGTTACACCTACCCTACACCTACTGAGCCTGCTTGGAGCATTGTTACCACCAGAGCATTAATATATCCAGGATCGAGGTGTGGCCATTGCATCTTCAAACAGCCCGATATCATGCGGCATAGACTTGATGTATTCATACATGAGATAGACTACATAAGGACTTCAGTATGATCCAACAGAATAGATGAGCAGCTATTTGCATGAGTAATCTCTTCTTTTCAGCTACATTCATCACTCTGGAATTAGTGGGGAAAAAAGAAAAAAAAGAAAAAAAAGAAAAAAAAAAAAAAGAGCTCACATCTAGATAATGCTTGACCCTAGAAAAGAAAGTGCTCATTTGGTTTTATAAACTATTCATCTGTTTTGTTTTGCTGTACCTGTAGACAGACGTGTGCTCTGGGCTTTACTATGGACACAATAATACATTCTGACCAGATAGACACTTTGCATAATGGCAACTGCAAGCAATGCCAGAGCAGCCTTGTTCTCTTAGAAATAAATAGATGGAGCACAGGAGAATGCAGGAGAATGTGCAACCTGGGCGCAGTGGAGGAGGGACGTGCTCAGAGATTTTCTCTGTAGCTGGTTATCTGAACTCTAACAAAAGTGGCAAACTAGATATCTGCAAATCTCAGGATGGGATAGGCTGTGTCACCTGCAGTTGCTCTTATGCAACTCAGCCTACTCCTCAGAACAAATTAGCATACCCGCTTTCAACTTTTGAGACAAATGAAGCAAGGAAGTCTGAAGAAAACAGTGTGGCCCAAGCAGCCCACCCTCTCCCCACCCTGGGGAGCCTAGAGCAAGGAAAGCTTTCCTACAGTATGTCTCACACTATAACATGCATGCTGATTGTTTTCTCTGCTGTTAAGAGTACTGTAGGCTTTCTACAGGCTCCAGAGTTTATTAGTCCAATCCATCCTCAGCTGCAGTGAGCTTAATCCAGTCACACAGAGAGCACAGGTAATGACCCCTGTATTAACACATTTACAAGGGCAAATGCCTCATTTTCAGTCTTTTGTAATAAAGCTAAATTTCAAATGTCTGAGCTCAGTGTTTGCCCTAATGTTTTTTTAAGACTCAGGAGGACCAGAACAATTTTTTGTTGCTATTGCTTTGAGAATGAGGTTAAAGGAGAATAGACAGTTCTCCTGAATGCTGTTTTTTTTTTTTTTTTTTTTTTTTTTGGCAGAATTGTGAAAAGCCTCACTGGCTTTCAGAAGGAACCCAGCAATCAAATGAACCTAGTGCAGGGGCTGAAAACTGTTTCTTGCTGAGCTCAAGAAAAATCTGATTGAATTTTGCCAAGTTATAAATTCATATTTTACAGAAAAATATCACATATACAATACAAGGTCATTCGTATAACAGTGGGGAAAGTCTCTAATGCACAGACCCAAGGGTGAGCTGCTGAGCCACATTACCTCTCAGGCATCTTTGGACAAGTCTCTGTGCCCAGTTAATCTCACTGCACCAGCAGAAGGTGGTGCTGCACCCAGCTGCCCCCCTGCAACAGATCAGTGCCCCCTCAATAGAGTCAAAGGAACAGAATATGAGCCCTCACCCCCGTTCCAGTTCACAGCCCAGTTTAACCCGTTAGTGAAACCAGGTTTGTGCTAAGATGGTGCCCTGTAAACACGAGTGGTGAGACTTGAATGAGCACATTCTCCTGTCTGATATCTGCCACCCCAGCAGGAACTTCTGACAGAGTGGCTGTGATAAACAGCAGAGAAGGATGGGGAAGTGATAACATCTTGAATTGCTATAGGTTGGGTTGCACATAAACGTGAGTTGGAGTACTCACAAAAGCTTGCAAATGTAATTCAGAACATATGGCATGTTCCCGGGGGCCTATTTACACAACAGTGTATTTAGACTGAGACACTGTCAACTTAAAGAAAAATAAGACTCTCCTCAATCATTCTTTGCATGGGCTCTCTTATTTAAAAATATGAGTGACTGATTCTCAAATAGTTTAGTCCATCCTAATTTGAACTAGGCTAATTCAAAAACAGCACCCCAACTATGGAATTGGAGCACCCGCCTAGAGAATGAATAGGTATTAATAGATTTCTATGTAGACAAGTCTGGAGCAATTTCTCAAAACACATATCAAAAACAGGTAAGAGTGTAGCACCAGAGGAAGTGAGAGTAAAACGGAAAGATGAGCAGTGAGAAATGGGTGGGAATATATATATATATATATATATATATATATATATATATAACGTTGACCTATCTAGCCATTAATTGCTGTAAATATTTTTTTTTTTTGCATGCCTGTCTGAATATGCAAAAGCAGCAACTGCAAAAGATTTTCATTTTTTTTTAACAGATTTTGGCTGTGGGACCTGTTTTTTCTTTACAGTTTGGATTTCAGCTTCTCCCTGAAGGTAAATGAGTGCCATGTCATAAGCTTGACAAGGACCCATCTGCACCTCTACGTATTAAAAACTCAATCATCTTCCCATAAGACATACTTCCAATAACTGTTTTAGCAGAACAGCAGCTAATTTCCAATAGCCTGTGGAAGGCTGCCATTGGAGTTGGAATTTCCTGCCAGGCTGGTTTCTGCCAGTTTGTGACAGAATTTGCACTGCTTTATCATCACGATCTCACTAGGAATCTGAAGCAATGGTAAAAATGGTATTTATACAGAAATAAACCTTGTTCCCACACAAATAGACTCTATGACATCAGAATAGTTCATTTTTGCTCACAAAAAAAATGATTAAGTCCATTATAATGAATGATTCTGTGCATTTCTCTGTAATTATCATGAATTAATCTGCTACATTTTCTGTTTCAGTGGCAGATTTTAAATAACAGCATTAACATCCTCGTCAAACAGGATCTCATACTTAACAGATCTGATCTCTTCAGTTATTTACTTTAAAATGCATCTTCACCTTCCTTATATACCAGGTTTTAAACTCTGAATGAAAGTAGAAAGTCTCTCCCTTCACCTTTAAAATGAAATTAAAGTTTCTCAACTCACTAGTTTTGATTTTAATGGAGGGAACACTGCTCCACGTGTTGCTTAAAAATGGGAAGTAACTCTCACCATCCATAGATACCAAGAGAACCTGAAATCTCTGACAGATGAGTTCTGGCAGCTTGTGGCATCACACTGGCAGGAGGTTCTTCATCCAACTGCATCACTTTGTTGGAGACATCATTTGGTAAGACTGCAGAATGCATGGTACTCCCCACCTCAGAAAAAATGCCTGGAGGAAGCAATGTTTGTGTCCAGGATGTGCTATCCTTTGTCCACTACCTCTTTGGTTCTACAAAAATGTGGAATGCGGGCCAGGACCAGTAGTAGAGGAGTGGCAGGGATTACAAAACCTCCTACATGAGTGACAGCAACGAATCAAAGCCTCCATGAAACAAGGTGTGCACGAATGGAAGTGGGAGCACCCAAGGGAACACAGCTCTCGGAAGAATGTGGTGTAGTGTGAAATTAATCTTAAAACTTGACTCATTTCCCCAGGTGGTTCAGCTACACTCAGCTATGCTATCCAAGCCTGGGTGAAGCCACCTCGCCAAGCCCAGTAACACTGCTAGCCACTGGCAAAGCACTTTGCAGATGTCAGAACATAAAGAGGGAAAAGCACGAGAGAGAGATGCTTCTCATCTCTCTGCTACACTCACACCAAATGTTGTATAGATACTGTACAAGGAACTTTCCTTCTGTTGATTTTACTAGCACCTGCTATAATCTAATTAGGAGGAAATTGGACTTGTCTTGCTCACATCATAAACATAGGCAACATAGATGTATAAATCTTCCTCTTAAACTCCTTTTTCTTCCTTCTGAAATGCCAGAAGACTGCCCTGTGAACCCAATGTGTAATTCTCTTTTGCATAGCATGATGAATAATGGATCAAGGTTATATCTACCACAGATGAAAATGATGCTGTTCTGAAATCCATTCACTGCTTCATGGACCCCAAATCCTCTAGGTGCTATATATTTCAGCTGTCATAAATCCATGTAATGTTCCCGTGCATGACACTATTCATTTAGATCACCGATTTAGTTAAAATGACAGATGAGAAAAAAAAGCACATGTAACCAAACAACTCCCCAGTGATCACACAGCTGCTGATGCTGAAGGGACTGTATGTTTTATTCTGCAATAGTCAGACATTTACCACCTGCTGTCAATACAATGTCAGGTGGAGCTACGCAGTACTCCTTCAGCTTACTTGTATTCCAGCTGTTCTCCTGAAGATTTTTGCAGACAAATTAAGTTCAGTAAGTGGGATCCTGGCCTCACTGTCCCTGTGGTTCACAGGAGTCTCTCCATTGTTGGATCAGGGCCCAGGGACCAGCTCCTGAAAAATGAGGAAACCTAAGAGTGGATCCTCATTTTATCTCTTTCTTTGCACAAAACCCTTTTGCACATGAAGAAGAACTAAATGCAAAAACAGAAAACACGGCAACTTCCTAAACAAAGGGCATCTATTATGCTAATATTTCAAGCTAGATCCTGCCTTTCACACTACAGTTGAATAGTTATTCTGTAAGTATTCTTGGGTGTCCTCAAAGTAGTTTAGGGACCTTCTCAAACCCAGCTGGGCAAGGTGTAGCAAATCAGGCTATTAGGCCCCTATTCAACAATGCCCCTAAGCAAGTGCTTATGACCCTTTAATGAAAGTAGGCATGTGCTTTGATGAATTGGGTCTTTAAACAACAAGAAAGCCATATTTCAAAGTGGCACCATATATTTCTAAAATGAACATATGGCTCTTAATGTTCTCCAAAAGGCATTTGTTTTACAGTATGCATCAATTTATTGTGCAGTATTCAGTTTTCCTGCATTTTTAATATAATGAAAATTATCAGGATAAACTAAATTTGCTTTTCTGATTGAATGAACAAAATGTCTTCAGATTATATTTCTCTTTGTTATATGACAAAAAAAAAAAAAAGAGGATGTGCTTTCTTCACACAGAATTCACCATTGTCTTGATATGAAATGGGAGAAATACATGCTTTTCTGCTCAAATTACTACACATCAGCTTTCATCATGTTTTAATTTAATTTAATTCTGCATGTGTTCTGCGGTTTGATAGACAAGCTGTGCACAGAATAAAAAAAAAAAAAAAAAAAAAAAAAAAAAAACCACGACATTCTTAAAACTTTGGCACCTAGAGCTAAGCTGTTAAATTCATATTAATGCATCAAAATAAGTAATCAGCAACTCTGAAAATCAGGTCATTCATTTTTGTGCCTAAATATAGGTCTAGCTGACTAACTTTAGGCATTCACAGTTGAAAAATGTTCATCCAAACATGTCATCAGGGAGAGCTGAATAGAATTCTAGAAGAAACGCTTGAGAGAAAATTTCTAAATGATAACAATTTGGATGATAAATAGTATTATAATTTATTATTCATATAGTTCTATTAGTGTGCTTGGCATTCTAAAGGCAAGAGAAGAAATACAATAAATATGCAATTCTAAATATACATTAAAGACAAGAACTGAGTTTATGAAGATTTAGAACACAAGTACGGGTGATCAGCTGATTGTAGTATTTATCTCAGGAAATGATTTATTCAGATTTTTTTTCTCCTCTGCTCTATGAAAATAAAAGGTAGGATCACTTATGAGCTTTCCCAGACACAAACACAATCAAGAAAAATCCTCCAACTAGATCTAAATCCATACAGTTATGTAGGTGCATAATTTCTATATCAACACCCAACTTCCCACTGACATCAAGGGGAAAATAATGGAAAGCAGGAGTGGAATTCAGCTCCAAAATGTATAGAAAGAAAGGTAATTCCAAACAGTGATTTCTATTAGTCTATGGTGCATGCCTTGGAAGGGTCCTAGATATGGCTCTCTTTCTGTTAATTAGAGGAAGAAAGATAACAAGTTTCAACTAGACATCTGACTTCTAAAGATGAAATAAATCCTTTTGTTGATGCCTGCATGAAAGCTGTTTTCCCATATTTCTTTTAGGTTGAAGCAGTTTAAAGTAGATGCTGACCTCTAGGTATATTAAGCACCCAAAAATCCTATGAATTTGTATGAAAATGCATGAACCCTCTAAACAAGTTTTGCAAAGGAAACAGTCACACTGCTGATGGAGTAAAAAGCAAGTGTTCATTTGGACTGAGTGGAACAGGTATTTGCATCCAGAAAAGATGTGCTGCTTTTTAAAGTGTTAAACAATCCATATATTGTCGGTGAATGCCCTCTTGGCTGCCTGTGTAGTGTGATAAATGCTTAAGTCCCAAATAGGATTAAAATTAAAGTTTGTAATTTATTAAGCGAATAGAGGCAAGTAAACAGCGCTGGGTGCACCGGGAGTCTCTGCTCCACCAAGATGCACACCTGTTACATCAGGAAGCTGATTTTTATGCTCCTAGACTAATACATATTCATCACTATTCCTAGAAAAGGCAGGGTTATTATAATTAGTTCCCAGAATCCAAACCCTCTCCGGACGCATGCGTATCAGTCTCTGGTGGTCTTTCTGGGGGTCTCTTGTGCTGAAGGCTCATAGTCTTCCTCCCAGGCTCTGTCCTTCGGTCGTCCTTCAACTCCCCCTTTCTCCTTATTTGGTGGATCCCTTTGCCAGACATCAGAAGCTTGGGCAGCATCTCATGCAGAAGTCAGTAGTTTCCAAAAAAAAAACTCCTTGGACCTCTTATCTCCCAGACTCGAGTCTCAGTGTTCGTCCTTCAAGCCCTCTATTTACACAAATTGCTAGACTCTTATTTTGCACAGTACAAGAACTATGTACACTAATCACTCTGCTTTTCTTAGATAGAAAGTTACATTTCATCATGCTGCCCTAGCATTGTTTCATACACGACACGAATCATATTAATACTTTTCACAGTAGTAAGCAGCCATGTGAGTTATTTGTCTAAGCTGATCATAAAATGTGACCAAGGGGTTAGGCCCCGATATGGAGCAATTTAAGTCAAAAAATGATGCCTTGCTTGGCATTAGAATTAACTCAGCAAAGTAAGAAGGAAAGCTCGTGGCTAGTGTAAGTTTATGGGGGAAAAAAAGAGGTTAAAATACAAGTCTTTCTTGGAAAGATTATGTAGCTCCTTTGACCTATTGTGTAAAGTGAACTGATTTAAGTGAAAAAGCACTGAGATATTTAGTTTAGGTCAGACTCTTAGCATGTGAGTTTCAAGTGACCATGTGAGTTTCAGTTGGTGCCAGTTTCTCTATCTGGCCTCCCAGCCAGTTAGCATAACCTACTGCACATCCTAATGATCTAAGAGCACTGATGAAGAGCTACTGATCAATTAAAAAGAAAATGGATTATGGCTAGGAAATTCACACAAATACCTTACTAATAACTGCCCATTTTGCAAAGAGGAAGACTGATATTGTTTAGTAGAGTCTTGTTTGAATAAAACACTCATTTCAGTTCTAGAGAAATGTGTCATCGCACGTTACAGAGAAACCGTTCTTTTTGTGTCTAGGGAGAACACATTTGCGGTGTAAAAATTTCCCATGAAGACAGCAACGAGGCCAGAATCTAGAAAGCATTTTAGATGTGCAAGCCTGCATTACATCTAAGAAAAAAAAGATTATGGATGAAATTTCAGTGGTGCTACTGCTCCCCAGCATGAGAATGGCAGTGAACCAGCTCTGAGTCCATCTTCACCAGTGATCCTAGAATCTTTGTGGAGACTTCCAACATCAGGTTGGAAGACCGGGTTCAACACCAGGTTAGATGAGGCCCTGAGCAACCTGATCTAGTGGGTGATGTCCTTGCCTATGGCAGGGGGGTTGGAACTAGATGATCTATGAGGTCCCTTCCAACACAAGATATTCTAAGATTCTATGAAGAGACAGTCCATCTTTCCAGTCTAGCAAAATGGATGGCAAAGTTGAGGCTCAGGTTCTGGTAACTCTAAATGATGCAGCCCCCAGATTCTTTCATAAAGAGAAGAATGAAATGGTTCAGAGAGGGTCAAGCCCAACTGTATAAAATAGGAAGTATGGATCCCCTCTCTCTCTCTTCCTTTCTCTCCATTGGCAGTAGAGTCTAGAAGCAGGTTGTCAACTAGCTTAGACTAGGCACCCAACATTTGGACAGTGACATTTGGATAAGACCAATGCAGGGAATAGCCTACAGCAGGGAATAGCTCTAAAGTGCCAAGATCTAAAAGTTGTACTGAAAGCTTAAATTATATTGTTTGTGTGGTGGTAATTTAGCTCCTTGCTACCTCATCTGCAGAGTTCCCCTCTTGGTCCTGCTATGGTAAGCCCTTCATCCTTAGTCCACCACCATAACAGAGCAGTTTTCCCGAAGGGTAGCCAGCCAGGAACAGCTGTGATTTTCACCTGCATATGAGGGCTAGCCTGAGCAAAAATGACATTTGTAAGTTAAATAGAAGAATTTTGCTGTAACAGAAGTAATTCTTACAATCTGATTACTGAAAGAAGAAAGGGTAATAATAAACATGCGAACTTCAGCAGGAGCGAGGCAAACCAATATAAATGAGAAGCATACAATTAACTGGCTTCACCACTGCAGAACTGTGTGTATAGGCTTGCTATCCTCCTAGCACAGCTACACAAGCCATGCATCAGCTGGTTACCAAATCTGAAAAGCACAGGCTGTCAGTGCTTTCCTGACATCTCTAAACTTGTGAGGGACTCCTACCATGCCAACAGTGCCTCTGTCTTTGTACAGTGCATTTCCCACCAGCAGGTCATACAGCAGTACAGTTGCGGGGGTGCAGTGGATACAATGCCAGCTCCTGATCACCCCTGTCATCAACAAAATTGACTACCTTTCCAGGGCTCCCGAGCAGCCCCTGATGAGGAACTCCTACTGGGACTTGTCATTTTGATAGAAGGCATCAATGACCTGTTTTCTCCCTCTGACAACTCTGGCAGAGGTCCCACTCTTCCTGCTATTGTCTCTGCACATCTTTAACGAGAAATATTAAATTCTCACATTCTCAGAGTCCTCCCTACTCAAGCCCTGCTTGCAGCAGGGTGAAATAACAATAACGAGACTGAATAAATCTCCGGTGCAGTGACTATCACTTTTCCAAGGACTGCTCAAGAGCAAGCACAAAAATAGTTTTGCATCCTGCAGCCTCCATCATAATCATGATTTGGGTCCTGTTAATCTAGGCCTGGATCAAATATTATGTGTCAAATTTGATCTAATCAATCAGACAAACAATCAATCTCACAAACAGAAAACACTTTTTTAAAAACATAATAATACGTTTAAAGTAAACCTATTACAGAAGAGGGTAGAGAAATCATATTTAATTATAATACACATTTTACACAATGTTTACTAACATTTTTAATGGACTGGAAAATTTTTGACTGCTTACCAAGGCAAATATTCTTCTTTAACCTGCTCAGTGCTGATGGGAAAACAGAATAAAGAGGATGTTTACAGTTTATGGGTACATCTGATGACATTGAAGTTCATGAGCCACACTGACATCATTGGAATGCCATCTTCCACCAATTAAATAAAATCCCAATACAGTTCCCATGTTAAACAGTTTGAAACATGACCTATTTGAATCAGCGTTTCAAATTTTCTTGTCTTTCTAGCCATTTGAAAAAGAAAATTGTAATTTATAACCATGTGTTATTCTGCTACCAAAGAAGCTAAAAGGAAGAAGTCTTCATATTCATAGAGCCTTCACATAGTTAGAGTATGTAACCTTGGTGACCTGCAACATCAAATGAGAAAATACAATGCTCAGTCTTTTAGATTTTAGCTTTGAGCACTTTGAATTTACAATAAAGTCAATTCTGGGCATCTGGTCTTTTTAACCTCTTACATTCAAAGGTTATTTGATCTTCAGCAGAGTCAAGATTTGTCGATGTTATAGACATCATTCCATACTGACTAAGAATGGGGAACAGCTTGTGATATGGAAAATTGGTTACACTGGGGTTATATGTTTTTCCAATCTTTCCTGTTATTTACAATTTTATTGAAATGCTAAAAATAAAATAAAATAATTAATTTTGACCACTTGGATGACACATAGAAAACGTGGTATGGGGTGTAACAGATTTTACACATGCTGATGAGAGTTAGTGATTTGCAAGTAGCTCAAGTTGTCTTTTTTCTTTCCTTCAGGCATTTATCTTGCAGGTTATCTTGGTTTTACTAGTTTGATTGGAGCCACAGATATTTTTCTAACTCAGTCATATCCTGGTGCTGATGACAGCAGGTCCCAGCTGCCACTGTAGTCAATAATATTCCTAAGATCTTCAGCCTGTACAAATAATAGGCTGAGAAAAAGTTGTAATCCTTTACATTTTTATTATAATATCCTGTGCAGAGATCGATCCATCTCTGCAAATCCCAATGCAAAATTCCCATCCAAACTTCCACCTGTTTCACTGATATTGGGTGCAATGCATCTGCTCGGATCTCTCCTTGAGATAAAATCTGAAAAAAGTGTGGGATAGAGGAGTGGACAGTAAGGTGGGTTGAGAACTGACTGACTGGCCAAGCTCAGAGGGTGGTGATCGGTGGAGCAGAGTCCAGCTGGAGACACAGGTTGTTACTAGTGGTATTCCCCAGGGGTCAGTGCTGGGTCCGGTCTTGTTCAACATCCTCATCGACGACCTTGATGAGGGAACAGTGTCTGCCCTCAGCAAGTATGCTGATGACACAAAGCTAGGAGGAGTGGCTGACACGCCAGAGGGCTGTGCTGCCATTCAGAGAGACCTGGACTGGCTGGAGAGATGGGCAGGAAGAAACCAGATGTGGTTTGATAAGACCAAGTGTAGAGTCCTGCATCTGGGAAGGAACAACCGGAAGTATCAGTACAGGCTGGGAGACGACCTGCTGGAGAGGAGCTCTGAGGAGAAGGACCTGGTGGTCCTGGTGGACGACAGGTTGACTATGAGCCAGCAGTGTGCCCTGGTGGCCAAGAGGACCAATGGGATCCTGGCGTGCATTAAAAGGAACGTGGCCAGCAGGTTAAGGGAGGTGATCCTCCCCCTCTACTCTGCCCTGGTCAGACCTCACCTGGAGTACTGTGTCTAGTTCTGGGCTCCCTGGTACAAAAAAGACAGGGATCTCCTGGAAAGAGTCCAGTGGAGGGCCACAAAGATGATATGGGGCCTGGAGCATCTTTCCTATGAGGACAGGCTGAGAGAGCTGGGTCTTTTCAGCCTGGAGAAGAGAAGACTGAGAGGGGATCTCATCAATATCTATAAATACCTGAGGTGTGGGTGACAGAAGGATGTAGCTAACCTCTTCCCAGTGGTTTGTGGGGATAGGACAAGGGGCAATGGCCACAAGATAGAGCACAGGAAGTTTCCACACCGACATGTGAAAGAACTTCGCAATGAGGGTGATGGAGCACTGGCACAGGCTGCCCAGGGAGGTTGTGGAGTCTCCTTCTCTGGAGATATTCAAGGCCCCTCTGGATGCCTACCTGGCAGCCTGCTCTGAGGAACCTGCTTTGGCAGGGGGGTTGGACCCGATGATCTTTCAAGGTCCCTTCCAACACCTACAATTCTGTGATTCTGTGAAAAATGAGCAGCAAAGTCTAGGTTTGTGTCCCAGCTTCTTGAAATATGAAGCTTTCCAGCACAATGCTTGTGGATCTTTGTGTCTGAATTTCCTTTTAGGCATTTCTCCAATATTGTGAAACTATTTTTTTGACCCTGCTTGAAGCACTAAATTAGTCACCTTGAACATCCATCCAACTTGAACATCCAGCTTGTTCAGAAATTAACTCTTACTTCAGTTTATATGATAAAGCTGGTAACTATAAAAGATGCACTACTCTTACAAACATTTAGGCTTTAATTAACTAACTCACTGAAGTCAATTCTACTATTCAGCACACAACTGGAAGCATAAGAATTCAGTACACTACTTAGAAAGCTGGCAAAGAGGTGGGAAAGGAAGAACTGATTTCACCTAATTTGAGACAACTCACTGAGGCACTAAATAAAGAATTTAGTCATCTTTAATGTTTTTATACAATGCAAAAAGCAGAAGAGAGATCTCCAGAGAGCAATTCATGTTAAATCACCCTTAGCTGGCGTTGTCACACACCCCCAGCCCAATACTTCAATGCAGGATTGATAAATAATACCAGAAGGCAGTCATCTTTTTTAACTGCTTCTTGATTACCATTCACACTAGAATTAGCATATCAAGGTAGGAAGAAACACATGAATATTTATTACATCCATTCCTACAAGGAAGCTTAAATGAAGAATTTGCAAGAACATGAGGGACAGACCTACAGATGCTATTGTGTATAAGTGTACTTAAGTAAAACCTCTGAGCTAAAATTCAGATGGCAAAGCCATGACTTTGAAGGAGTGAGAAAGCCATGTCTGTGAGCATGTTATTTCTGTGAGATATCACTGAAATAATAGAAACAGTTTCCCTAATTGGCTGTACTGACAATGAGTGTAATCCACGGAGCCCTTGAAAACAGGCAGCTAGGAAACAAGAGAAGAGCACAGCTGAAGCTGGCTGAGCAGTGGCAGCACATATGAAGCCAACCAGGCAAGCACTGCTTGGGAGCCATTTTGGCACAATGGGGTTGCATGAACTCCCAGGACATTCTTTCTTTCACCCTGTAAACTTCCAAAACTCCCATCCTCTGCCTGGCAGCTCCTCCCCATCACAAAGCCCTCCTTCCCCACAGTCCATTCATTAGCAAGGGAGTGCAGGGAGGGCACTGCTGGTGGGTACCTGGCCATCCTCAGGCATCAGGCACATCATTCCCACAAAAAGGTTCAGGGGAGAAATCAGCCTGTCTCGGTTGTTCTAGATATCAGACAGCCATGGATAACCACACACCCTGTTTCAGCATCACATGGCCCTTTCTAGACCCTGCCTTATCTCAGAAATTACTAGTCACAGTAATGTGTGAGACTCCATTCATTTTGTTGAAGGAAGGAGGAACATATCTAATTTAGCAGGTTTTCAGAGGTGTCCGCCTTTCTCAGGTGTCCACCTTTCTCCACTGATTAGATAAAGAAGCCAGGCTCTCCCTGTGGGAGGACAGGATTAACCCTCCAAGGCAGAGGTAACAAAACTTGTGAAGGAAATTAAAAATAATGGTATGCATTCATCACATTGGAGCATCCAGCCCCCTCAAATCAGGCAGCATCTGTTCAGGTGCAGAGAGTATGAGAAAAGGGAGTTTTCTGAAAAGGAGAAAGGAAGGGAGGAGAGGGAACACAGGAAAAACAGAACAAGGAGGGGAGGATGAGAAAGAACATCACTGAAAGCAACTTTCACTGCAGTTTAAGATTAGTGATTACTCCTCCACAAGCACTCCATAACCTGAGGTAAGTGGCAAAAGCTGGAGATGCTACTCTGTAGCCAGTGTAGCCCCTTGCAAACACAAAAAGCAGTACGGTGATGTTCCCACTCAGACATATAAAACCAATGTGATGTATGTAGCTTTTAACTGTTGTTATGGTATAAAAGTTTTATGGCTACTTTGGCTTCAAGAAAGCTACAAACCTTGGTTTAGGAATTGCAACCCCTTGTAAAAATGGTTATGAAAGGCATCTTTCCTGATCACATTAGCAAACCCTTCTCTCCATTTTCCCTCTCATTAAAAAGCTTAAATATTTTACAGCTATAGTGTGCGGGCTTATGTCCAGATTACCCTTCATTAAATGACTTTTACAGTAGCTGGATACAAGCCTTGTCTATTATTACACACCAGCTAATTATGTCTCCTTTGTTTTCATTTCATCATTTTAAACAAAGCTTTTAGGGACCCAGCCACTCTGTGAGAGGTGTTGCCAAGCTGAACGCATTTCCAGCAAATCCCAGCTGGGCTGCATTCATTTCAGCTGATGATCTTTGCAACATGAAGTAGATCTTTGCAAAAAATAAAAAAGGGGGAGAATGGGTGGGAGGGAGGAGAATAAAAATGATAACAATGTCCAACCTGCAGTGCTTACTGTAGTTTAATTCAAAGATGACTTCTCATTGGGAAAAAAATCCATCAGGATGTCAGTGAAGACTGAAATATGATGTACAGTGATTCTAAACATCATAGCTAAACTGTGTGAATGACTGGTACTATCAAGCGTTTTCTGATTTCTGACAGCATTGCTGTTTTCAGATTACCCCAGTAATGTTTCCACAGTGTATTATTATATTCATGGCAAAGAGAAGGGGAGGAGGTCTGAAAATTACTTCCCTCCTGGCAATGAATTGTCATTTAGGTCTCACTTTGAGCCAGCTTTTGCATTGCCTGAGAAGCCAAGGGAGCCAGCAAGAAGATACGATTTCCCCAGAGCTGGGGGACCAAGGGAAATGATCAGGCATCTGAAGTCTCTCCAGGGTGCAAAGAGCAATAGCAAGAGGCTTTGCTAAGGAGAGGTATTTTTCAGTACCTGTTCAACAAAAATCTACATTTAAATCTTATTTTAGTCACAGACTCCTATCTAGGATACACCAAATAATCAAAATAATATCAGAAACAATAATAAGAATTGTATGTTTTTGCATGAGCAAAGTGGGATATCAGACTCTGTAATGTAGTATGTAAGATGGAGGGCCCTTGTGCCACAGAGTCAAAAGCCCATTTGTTACTAAGGAAGCTCTGCGTCTCAGTTCTCCTCTTCTCATGTACATTTTGTAATTCTTTAACTTATTTTTGATGGCTTTTCAACTCTTGTAAGCCTTCCTTGACCACATAGCTTTCTAGCCTCCCTTGAGCATATGGCATGCACATAGCCCATTGAGGAAAGCTTTGCATGCTCCTGCTAGCCACATTCTTGGAGCCTGCAAGTCCCAAACTTTACTTTCTACATATTTGCAGTTTGGGCTACAGGTAACATCTTAGAGGGTTTAGTGGGTACAAAACCCCAAAAGACTGTAAATTTGAAGAGCTTCTATTGCTATCAGTCTAGAGGTTTATTGAGTTCTTAAGGGCCTATGTTAATATTTCTAAAAGTTTTTGGAAAACTATGTCACTGGTAAGGAATTCAGTAGAAAACTCACTAAAAATATGACCACGTCTCTACTGAATATCATAGGATAGTTCATCTTCTGTTAAAATCTGTGAGGTCTTTCTGTGGCATTCTCTGTCATCACACATTCTTACTATGCAGTGAAGGGGAAACACTCCTTTGCCTCCTAACTGGTCTCCCACGCAGGGGAGACATGAGCTGGTGAAGGCAGCAGATATAACAGCCTTCCTTCAATCTTCACATCTTGGAAAGAGCTTGTGCATGGGTGGATGTCTTCATGCTTTCCTGTTCCAGTTCCACGTTGTTCTTAGCTGAATAGGATTCAGGCTAACAGTTCTTCCCAAATATCATCTCCAGCTGGCTAAATGGCCCATCACTGCATTTCATCCCAAATATTGCCAGAGCAAAATGACCAATACACTCAGAAGATCAATAGTCAGTAAGCATAACATATGCAGTCTGCTCCAGAAACCCTCCTCCACCAGCTTCACCAACTCTTTTTCTAACACCTAACCTGATGTTTCATTTCAAAAGGACCTGTGAGACAAGAAGCCACTTTTATCTCCCAGTGACATAGAGCAGGATGCCACCTTCCGTTCTATTAGCCCACAAAGCACCAACCCCGTTTGCCTCATACAACAGCAATGAATAAGCATAGCCTCCCTCCCCATGAAATGCAATAGGAAAATGAAAAACAATCTGGCAGAAACGGATCTCTGCAAGCTTCACAGACAGGTTATCTTTCCCAATTGTGCATGATTTTCAGAAAGATCTGTTCATGGAAGAGAATGATATGGAAAATGCATCCACTTCAGCACATGCAAGCACTGCTCTGATTTTCCTCTAAAAACAAACAAACAAACAAACAAATCCTCTAAAAATTTCCACTAAATTTTCTCTAGGAAAAAAAAAAATCAACCTGAAGGGTGAGGGCTAATCACACAATAGGACCCCTAAAAGCCAGTGTCCTCCTTGTCCCATCACACCAGCTTTGGCAGCAGTACAGCAGGGGTCGCAGCAGCTGTTGGAAAGCCTGCTTGGCTTTGCCTCTGCCCCTGGTATTTGCTGCTATACTTGCAGTATAAATACCATAAAGAAAAACCTGTCAAGCAGACCATTTCTCATTATTTGGAAATTAGCAACCTTTATACTGTTTCTAAAACAAATTGTTTCCATTAACAGAACATTGCAATGCTATATGCATCCACAAGAAATCACCACGTGAATATATTTCTGGCTTTAATATAATGCCTTTTTTTTCATGAACAATTTAACTCGCTTTTTCCTGGGTTTCCATTCAGGAGAAATACAATAAAAACTCAGGTAAAAACACAGTGTTTGCAATTATTTTCTTGTGCCCTTCAGTACCAGGAGAACAATTTGTTCTCTTTAATTTTGAAATAGAGCAACAATTAATTAAACTAATGAGAATTAAAGGAAAAAAGAAAAAAAAAAAAGAAAAAAAAAAAGTACTTCAAAGGGTTTCTGACATATGAAAAAAAAAAATCTTATTTAAGTCCTGATGCAAAAATAAAGTATTTCTTTGCATAAATAATCTCACAGAAGCTGTATCCTTAAAATGCGTTCCCAGGATTGTGGTTTTGGCAAATGGGGGCTTCAAACTGTGGTTATGTTGGTGAACTGATTTTGATATGTAAAATCCTTTGCTAAGGGAGGATATTATCACCAAGCTAGGAGCTAAGACATAAGCCCAGGATGTTATCCAGTAGCAAACTGACCAAGCATTTGTATGTTTGGCAAAAGCATACAGACACAGGCTATTTGACTGTTGCTTTAGTAATAAGAAAAAAAAACAAAGAAAAATAAAAATAAAAAATAAAAAGTGAATTCACTGGTCCAAAAATCCCCCTTAGCAGAGAAAGGCCTGCAGGGAAAAGAAAACACATAAAAATGCACTGAAGCAAAGTAATGCTCCTTGAAGCTGACTGTGCCCCTAAACTATGCTCCTGAGATTATATCCCGAGGCGGCAGGGGGCATGGTTAAGAGCAATTCTCTCCGGCTCTGAAAGAATGAAGGCAAGTGTCAGCACTGCCATAAAATCAATGCATGGATGATTGCTCCCAGGGTGACTCAAAGCAGCAGTGACATGAGTCTGGACATTGTGCTGGTGAAGAACCACCCCTAATGGCTTTCCATCTGATCCCTGGATGCAGGGGTCAGCTGAGCCCCTGCACGAGCGCAGGGCTGAAATACGAGGTCACGGATCCGATGCGTCCGTGTGCATCCAGCTCAGTGACACTTGTTGCTCTGTACAGAGAAGGCTGCTAAGCAGGCTGGTAGAGCTTAGGATACCACGCAGATCTGGCAGGCTTCCTTGTAATTTCTTGATCCTCTGTTTCCGTACCTTTTACAGCACTATTGTGCATTTTCTCTGGCTTGGAGGTCTGAATCACAGCTTGATCATCAGTCAGATCCTGTTAACACAGGATAGATTAACATGTATCATCATAATGCAAAGGGCCTGGATTTTTTTTTTTTTTCTCTCTGATAGAGTCTTTACCATATGTGCTAGCCTGGTCTAGAGAGCACGGGCCAGTCTTGACACTCCGCTACTGGCATCTCTCTCCGTACCACCAAGGCTGTGCTCGCACACAGAATTTGTGCTAGAATAATTAAAAGTGGTTTTCAAAATGATTCAGCCTTTAGCTAGCTCAGCTTCTCTGTACAGGGACGTTTTCATCAGCTTATCTTCAGATTCAACTAGCTAGCACAGGATTCAATCACACAAAGCATTTGAGATACTGCTGCTCACCAGTTGCTATCTGTCAGCTGAACCACGACAACACTCTCTAAACCCCTTCCTGGCCTGTCCCTAGTGCCCAATAACATTTTTAAAAGCCTCACTCTCTCACTCCCCTGACCAGCTTTTCAAGATCCCCAACCACCATGGGACATGCCAAGCATAGCTGGGACTTCTCAAGTCTGCTCTCAGCAGCTCTCAGCAGCTCCCACTTTCTGCCAGTATGCTTAGCACCTTCAGCTCGTTTCCTCTTCGCTGCACTATGCAGCAGACCTGGAAGGTGAAACAAGGGAGACATATGCCCTGAAATCCCAAAATGGTGAAACAAGTTCCTTTCTGTGTTGTATTCTGGTGCTCCTCATGGAAGAGATGATGAGAGCAAGATGACCACTGGTACAAATGCTCCTCTGCACTCGGTGGCACAGCAAAGACAGCAAAGATATAGCCCCTTACACTGGATGTGTAAGTGGGAGGGTAAGGAGCTTCTTGGTCTTCTGCCTCTGACATGTTTCTGTATTCTCCACTCCCCAGCCTCTTGTTCCCCTGGCCACTTAGGGTGGTACCACTGGTGGCAGCTCAACCTTGTGCAACAGCAGAAGCAACAGGCACCCAAGGAGTAGTGTCAGGGATGAGGGAGAGGCCATTACAGACAGACAATTCTCACCACTTCTCCTTCATACACCCTTCAGCCCTCAGCACCACCTTAAGTCACCTCCGATATCCAGCCTGCTGCCTGCACAGCAGCAGGAGCCAGAGGGGCTGCTGGAAAGAAGGCAAGCGCTGGTAGCAATAGGGCAGTGATGGCTGCAGGCTGCAAGAAGTGCAGGTGAGGTAGCACAGCTTGGGGACTGAAGCAGATCTCCCATTTCAGGCAGAGCAGCCTGCAGCAGCACAACCCCCAGTTGTGCAGAGTACCTTACACAGTATTTTGTACAGCTACTTTAAAGCTGCACTCCATGACTGCAATATAGACATATGCTAGATCTTCCTGTACATACTCTGACACGCAAAGCAATAATGTGACACCAAAAAACTCATCCTTGTACAATGGATTATACCGAAGAAGGATCTATGCTTGGGACCTTAACATGATACCAGTTAAAATCAATGGAGACTTTTATTTTGTACTAAATAGTGGTAAGTAGGGCTTAGATCCTGCAAGCACAGAAGCATCCACATTAGTTTTTCTTATATAGTAGTCCCACGCACTTGGAAGATCATAAGTCAGCAACAAATTTTCCTCTAATTTCAGTAGGGGTAGAATTTTTATCTGTAGTTTTTAAGCAGCAGTGCCTACATACTAAGAGGATTCATCCCACTTAATGTCTAAAACCACAGTGTCTAGTCTGAGCTAATTGCCCCAGGCTAGCTGAGTGGCTGAGAAAAGTTAAGCACTTCAGGTTGGGTGAGTTGTCTCTCTTGCAGTCGGTGTCTAAGACATGCCCTTTGGCAGTCCCAGCTTCTTTCTGCTGACTATAACAGGAGCCAAAGGTGAGTAGCTCAAAAACAGATATCATTTCAGTCGTACACTTCTAGAGGCAGAAGAGATGAATCCTATTCCATGTATTTAAGCAATTGAACTTGAATTCTTTAAAAGCTGCCCCTGTAACATCAAGAAATCTCTCTGCTTCAGCTCTTTCCAAATGGACAATCTAATAATAATTTAAGTAATTTATCTAGGGAAATGGGCCAAGGTGCTCAGCATTTTTGAAGTGGAAGAGGTTTGCAGAGCAGTGACATCAACTGTATGTCTCGCCTCACTCCTACCCAAAAGGCTTCTCCCACGGATCCTTGTAGGCATCCTGTTGGCAAGCAGGACGGTGCACTGCACATCCTTGTTTGTGACAGTTGGGTGCCTCAGGCACATCCAAGACTGTACTCACAGGTTCAACACTCTGCTCAGTGCACAGCCACCCACTGGCCCCACCTCTGATAGAGCATCCAGGCGTTACGTTATGCAAGTGCTGAAGCAGAATTTCAGTGTGCAATATGCCACAGCCTTTCCCTATGAGGACAGTAAGAAATAAATACCTTCCTTCAGGAATGCCAGAAACACTGCAATCAGCATTCACCTTATCAAATCCACATCTGATCTACTAAAATGACTGATCATGTCAGAGAGCCTTTGCCTATCACAGACAACACCACCACAGTGGGAGAGCTGTACTTCAGCTACCTCTAGCACCTGGTCTAAGCCAATTGTTCCCTGGGCTTCCTCCCTCTACAGTCAATAGAGACATTTCTTGGTGCTCATTACAGGCTACGTTACTCTTACATACCTCTGTATGAGGAATGCCCTGCACTTTGGAGAAGACTATTGCTCTTTATTGACTAAAAGGGAAGACAATATGGCTACCTTCTGCTAGCTGCCTTTTTTCTTGTTGCTCTTATTGCACAAATAATGCTAGATGAGATTAATCCTACCTGAAAACTGCTAGCATGATTTACTACAAGGTCAGAAGTAAATACAATATTTATTATTTATCTCCACATTAAAAAGACAAACTAATGTCCTCTCTTAGTTACAGAAAGTGGAGACTTTTAATAGAAACATAAAACTACATAAATACTTAAGACCTACTAATTTTCCACCTGTTTTAATTATTCACTTATCATAAGATGAAACAGTCAGAAATTCTCACTCAGGTCCCTAGCATACACCTGTCTTTGTTTTCATGGGTTTTCAGGAATAAAAATATTTCAGGATCATATTTGTGAAGTTGAGACATTTCCAAGCAAGTGATTACTACAAAAAAAAAAAAAAAAAAAAAAAAAAGTAATAATAATAATTAAAAAAAAAAAAAAGAGAGAGAGAGAGAGAGAGAGAATTGGTTACTGCTGAGATGCTGGGTTCATTTTTTAAGAGGCAATCTACTGTACTTAAGATAAACAATGTGTTCATTATGTTGGAGGGTAAATTTTGATGAAAGCCCCTTTTCAGGTCACTGTTTAAAGATCTTCAAGGGAAGGAAGACAGGACAGGGCAAGACACAACTCAGAGGACCTGAATATATGTTGTCTTTCTGTCACCTACCCCCTTACTCCTCAGAGTGTCTGTAGATCCAGGCTAGTTTGAATTGCCAGCAACTTAGCTGCAGAAGTTAGTCCCATGCAGTATAAACAGGGTGAATTGACCCACACTGAGCTCAGCACTGCTGCAGTTAAACAGTTCACACAACACAAATTAGCTGTTTCAAAGGCAAGGTAGATCAAGTTAGCTGTTTTAGGGTTAACTTGGCTGTATTAGATAATAAATGCCACCATGCAATAACATTGTTGGTGTTGCAACAGAACTGTTGTTTCTCAGTTACCTTTGCAGATGTAGCTTGCTAGTCACTGATTAAATAATTCAATTAATTCTTTAAATTTGTTGAATTACCTCTAGCTTTAGTAAGTTTGAGGACTTCCAAAGGACATCAAGCTCTTGCTTTTATTCTATTTTTAATTAGATTAGATGTAATTTTTGTATTCAAATGAAGACTAACAGATGTAGTTCTATGTAGTAATGCTGAATCAGAAAGTAATCTTATAGTAAACACTTGGGCTTTTTACCAATGTTGACTGTTCAAATCAAATTACAATATGTGCATTTCTAAATTTCATTCTCTCAGTTATTTTCACTTTGACCTGAATACAAATATTGATTGTGGATACTCTGATTACTTAACTTTTGGTATTTTGGCTGTTTTTAAAATCTCTTAATGTCATTAGAAAAATTCACCTTTTAATGCAATGAGTAATTTTTTCCCTTACTAGTTTTATATCTGATTTTCAGATAGTGGTTATAATTAGGTGTTTGTACCTCAACAATAGACTTTATTCATTCTTGCATCCAACGCCTTTCAAGGATATTTAATTCCAAGCCAAATTCTCTCCCCAGCAGCCTGCTACCAATACTAGAGTGTGGCAGGTTTTTGTCTGAAAAATAGACATAAATAAAAACATTTGAACCTTGCTGGGTATGCTTTTTGAGGCAGCAGATATTTAAAAGGCAGCTAGAACAAACAACACAATCTGCAGAAAGAAGTGCATTATCCTACTTTACTTTCTGAAAGTAATAGGTTTGTAAACAGTACCATGAATGTACTCTGAAAGTGACTTTGATCAAATTCCATCCATTCCAGCTACAAACAAAAAAGTTAATTGAAGCAGAAGGAGTTGCATACTTGTGGACTGAGAAGCAACTACTGTTTATATCCCTAGCCTTCACAAATCTCTTAATTACTAGTTAAGATATTCCTTTATTTATGGTTCTGACCCAAAGCTTGTAATAGGCAGTCAAAAGATGACTTCTACTTTCACAGAATTCAAAAGCAAGCCTAAATACATAGGTTACCATTTGCAAATAATGTAAGTACATACCCGACTTTAGGGAAGGAAATCCCACTATATTCAGTAGCATTTCTGGAAAACTTTGAGTGGCTTGTGCTTACATGCCTGACTGCATAAGGTCATCATTCCCAATTATGAGCCTGATTATGTTCCTGAACTGAAGTTAGTGGGAATAAATAAGAGCATGGAAGCACGTCTCTGGAGGGTCACACTGATACAAGAATTAAATCAATACTGTGCAGCTCAACTCGAACAAAATCGCTGCAGTTAACACCAGCAAAGAGTGGAAGCATGCAGTGGTAAATCAGCCCCAGAGTCTGCTACATGGTTTTGACACATCCTTCAGTTTTATCAGAAATCCCAACACAAAATTTAGCACTCCGAAACATCGGTGGATTTTAGACACTCCCTGAAGGGCCTTGAGTACCGAAATCAATGAATGGACTGCAATGAACTGACCTATAATTGCAGGTTTTCAGCTGTGACAAATAAAATATTGATAATGGTCTTCATTATGCTTAACTCTTTCCCACTCTTTCAAAACATCAAGTGTAATGGAACATAGAAAAATGGAAATTACTTATAAAAATGTGAGATGGGTTGGCAAGGTTTCGTAGAAAGCAACAATGATTTTTATTTCCCCAAGAGACATGCCACATTGCCATGAAATGCAGCATTCTATACCTCAAGAGGCTGCACAGGTCCAGCACAGGGATTACTGATGAGCTGTATCAATGCAGGACTATGACATATATAAATAGGTTATTCATTTGGGGATTCATTATTACAGTGAGTTTATGAGTCTTATATCACCATGGTGTTCTTCTACCTGAATGCCCCCTGCACCATTGTGGCTTTAAAGAAGGAGGTTCATGGAGCAATGCTAATATTTTCAAAGGGATCTTGGACCTACAAGAAACTGAGTGTCAAAACCTAATCTAACCCCTAAATAACCTAATCTCAAGTATTCAGTCTTCTCATAAGCAACTGCATGCATATGTTGAAGCACCTTCTTCAGGCAAAGACTTCACCACTGCACAGTCTACTCAAGCAAATTTTGTTGATCCCAAAGCTCCCCTGCTGCTGAACAGAGTATTACAGTACCTTTGTGGATGTCCTCCTTAGCGACTAGTCCAAGGCCATTCAGGAGGCTAGAAGTTGAAGCCAGATTTCCTCAGCACCACCATTTTATTAGGCTTAGGAGGCATTTGTGGGATAAAGGAAAACTGATGTTTCTTACTACAAAGACAGCCACAATTCCATGAAAATCCATCACATGATAGATTAGAAAGCACACTCTGGATTGCTTAGTCCACCTAAAACAAAAGGTGAGCACAGAAACACCTAACCACATCTAGATGCTGGGGCAAAACAAAGAGACAGGTCCATAACCATAGTTTCAGAGGAATCAAAAAGCAGGACTAGGGCAATGCCACAGTGCAGGTTCCGAAGAGAAACAGGGTGACATTTGCAAGTTCGCTAGACATGTCTTCAAAAGTCCAAAATGCTGTCTTTCATTGTGAATTACTTGCAAAATTATAATTCTCCTTCAGTGATCCACATTTTTTGTTCCTTTAAATGACCTGTGCTGAGAAAGCAATCATGAAATTAGGATAAAATAAATAAATATGTTATAAAAGTTATTCTGATCAATTTTAAATGCATTCTGTTTGCCTCTCCTTAACACAGCATAATGAAGTTTCATTGCTGTCTCTCCACAATATAAAAGGAATCTCCAGACATGAAGGAGCATATGTAAAGTGGACAATTAGTGAAGAGCTGGCATGTTCTGAGCCACTATTCATTTATCTGCATGCATCTTTTTTTTTTTTTTTTTTTTTTTTTTTTGGAATTGGCTTTCAAAACGTTTCCATGGAAAACAGAGAGGAAGGCAGCTATCAAGAGCAACAACAGAGCCTACCCAGCAATGTGCTTTTCGGACCCTCCTTTTCCACCCTTTTCTTTCCTTCTTTTTTTTTAAACTCGCCTGGGCTTAAGTTGAACAGTTTGCACCAGCATATGGCAAAGGTTGAGGTCAGACAGATAAAACGTTTCATTGCACCAAAGAATGGTTAACAACACGTGAATGTAAATTCTAACACATCGTAAAACTGTTGCAGAGCAGGCTGAAAGGGGGGTTTAGTTATGGCAGGAAATCTGCTTTCCAGCTCCACCCCATCCCTTCCAGTTCACTTCAGGTATTGTGGAGCGCAAAGGGACTTTTCAGCCCTCCCCTGGCAATCTGTGCCCTGCTCCTCCAGCAGATTTCTAATGACTTTCCAATGGAGATTTAGGGGGTTTTGTGTCCCAGCACTGTGAAGGATTTCGGCCGGCCAAGGCAGCCTGCCGCTTTTGTCCCTTCCTCGCCTCGCTGCTTCCCCAGACCCCACCTCCAGGTCACTGGATCAACCTAGCAGAAAGAGGAATACACATAATATATATATTATATAATAATATATATAATAATATATATATATAGCTGTGCTGGTAGCAAGGGCAGCAGGCTGCCTGGGCCAGGCCAGGGCTTGCCCAAGCTGGGGGCCGGACACCTGCTGGTCCCTGTGTCCCCCCTGTCCTGTGTCCCTGCTGTCACCTGTGCCCCCGCTGTCCCCTGTGTCCCTGTGACAGCCACCATCTCCAGTGGGAAGCCTCAGGTCTCCAAGGTAGCTCCCCCAGCCTCTGCGATCAGCCCAGGCCTCACCGCGGTGCTTGGGGCACAACCCGGCCCCCCTCAGGCTCCTCTGTGAGGCCCTTTTGCTGCAGCTCTCCGTCAGCCATTCATTGCCTGCCCCCCCAAAAAAACACGTTCTTGTCTTATATACAGGAGGGGTGATCTCACTCCCCTCCGCAGTTTTCCTCATTGCAGCAAAAACAAGGCAAAGGAGCGACAGAATGTGCCTTCCAACCTTGATGTTACTGCTTTTTTCTTGCTTGCATTTATGTACATTCTTCCCCCCGCCTTTTCCCATTCCCACATTTTATCATCATTATTATAATAAATACAAAGGTTCTGCGCATAAGAAGAGACTACAAAAACATAAATGAATAAATAAATACTTAAATATCGAGTGACATGTTTGTGTCAGGCATTAGTGCAGGCTCTAGGTTGATGTTTTCGTTTATCATTTGCTCTAAGTTTCTGCAGCTGAAGAAGATAAACCCCAGCTATTCAAGAATGAAATGTATAAATCATAACAAAGTACGCAGTTAAAAGGGAGCTTTTTCTTTCGCTTCTCTAGAGATAAACTGCAGAAGCGTGGTGCTCAATTGTACACCATCACCGGAGTGAAACTGTTAAGGTGGTGGTAGATCATATATATTGGAGCTGTATTTTGGCCTCTGTAACCTGCCTGCAGGGAGGTTTTTTGTTTATTTGTGACACTGATACAAACAAATACTAATGCTCACAAGTAGATACTGATCACCTTAACCCCCCAGGCCTCTTAGAAACTACGCCTCGCATCCAACTTCCCTCTTCAGTATTGCTCTGAGGAGAGAGTGATTAATGCTCTTTTTAAATCTGGGAAGAAGTTAAAAGTGTGAGGGACATTGAGTTCAATTATGAAATATGAAAAGCTGAGAGGGTCAAGTCTACTCAAGCCCCACGACAGAAGAAACACTCCCAGGAGACTTTGATTCTTGGTTGGATGACTGATCGTCATGTCCTCAGAAAGAATTAAATTTTATTACCAGCTTTTTGGCAGCATTTAGAGTTTAACGTGGCTAGAATTAAAGAGCGCCTAGTCTGATTTTTCTTTCTTCCCTTTTTGTTCAAAAGCTGCTCCATTTTTTCACTGACCTGGAGGTGCCTGTTCAAGAAATGCAGGTGGCAAGTTATCTCTGGAGGGGTTGTAATGCCAGGCTGTTATTCACAGCTCGTATTTGCATAATCTCTAGTCTTTTCTTAAATCTTCTCTTTTCTTCTCCTTCCCTTCTTTCTCCCCCAATAAACCTTACTACAGTCTGGCTAGGGTTGTTTTTTTTCTTCCACGTGCCTCAGTAACACTGATTGTTTTTATCAAGGAGTTGCAAGTCGGTGATCAGTCACACCTTCCTTCCCTACTGAGAGGCTACGAACACAGCAGAATGTGTTTACTTTTAACATCTGCCAAGACTTTTAACATCACTGTGCAGTGAAAGCCCCAAAGACAAATCCAGAAATGAGCATATTAATAATTGTTGGCAACTGGGATCCTGTGGCAAGCCAGCGCTTTACCTTTTGGTGCTGTTTGCCCTTCCTTAAAGTTCTTTCTTGCCCTACATTATGAAAAGACTTCTCCTGGCTAAGAAGAAACTAACTGGTGTCATTGAGAAACCCAGTAATAAATCTTAAAAAGCTCAGTTTATTGTACTGGGAACATTAGAGGAAAATCAGTGGAAGGATCAGAGTTGTACAGAGGGAATTCACATGCCCAATGCACATGGAAGGCTTCACTTGGCAATGAAAGTTACACTTTTAGATTATTTCTTTTTATTTTAAATACACATAATGGTGATTGCTTTTCAAGATTCAGGAGTCTGTTCTGAAGTATGTGACTGCCTTAGCTCAGACAAGTACAACAGAAAATCAGAAGAAAAAGGAGAGAGAAGACAGGGAGAAGAGAGGACAGAATTCTGTCAAGGGGGTGACCACCAGTGATATAAGACACACCTCTCTCCCCTGTCTGAGGTCAAGTTCAGTTTCCTGATCTAGTCATTCTACAGGTCCTGTGTCATATCTGCCTGACCTCTGCAGATTTCTTACTGGCCCTACAGCCTCTCTGACAGCATAAGACTCTCTTCCTTTGCCAGCTGAATCAAGACCCTGTGGCCTATGCAATTAATTAACTCGGATTGGGATGAGAATCCCATGCTAACACCTAAATTGTGGTGTCTAACAGAGGTGTTTACTCGTTACCATTAGTGGAGACCAACCAAATGCTGATATCTACTTCTGGCTGAACTGAATTATTCTCTGTTCTGTATGGGATATAATGGGAGCTAAAGTACTTAACTTTCTTCTAAAATTAGATGTCTGCAGTCTAGACCTGGGACTCCAGGTAGAGAAACAGGAATCAACATCTGAATTCACTGACTTTGGTCCTTTAATACTATGGGCACCACATCATGCTTTCTTCTTCGGTAACCTATCACGCTTCATCCTTGAAGCAGTGAGTCCTGCCTTACTCTAATGGAAGACCATTACAGAACCTCACTGCTGTAACCACTGGGGACATTCCCATAACTGTAAGGTTTAATACATCCACAGAGAGCCTATACCCACATGGTCCTTATATCAACATCAGCCTTTGCATAAAAAGTGTATTTTCCTTGCTGGTGTTTAACCCCCCGCTGCACAGAGAGCATTCATATTCACCCTCAGCCTCCAGTTTGTGGAGGTAAACAAGCCAAGATCTTTTATTTTTTCTCTCATATGATAATCTTCCTTTCCCCAATCATCCATTCAAGAGTCTGTCTGTTCCCAGTCAGAAGTTACATGTGGTATCCCACAAGAGGGTACAATGCTGTCAGTGCTTTGCTATCTCAGAAAGAAAGATCGTTTAAAGAACAGGAAATATATATATATATATATATATAAAGCAAGCATAAACTATGAGGATAGTTTAATTCAGGGAGGAAATGAATAAGAAATGGCACAGGAAAAATATACAACAGCAAAGAATATACAGAAATATAAATTGTATGTTAATCCTTCTCTGTCACAAAACCAGGCAATGCATATCAGAAGACAACTGCCAAAGATATCTTTGATGACAGCAGTTTAATGATTCTTATAAGATCCAAAACTGTCTGACAAATAACAGCTTCTCCAATTGCAATAGGTAGAATTCAGGAAGAGGGAGGAAAACAGTCTTTGTTCAGGACACAGGCTTCAAATTTGTTGATAACAATAGAAATAGGATGAAGTTTCTCCTATGAACATGCATTGTTTTACTCAGTACAGGAGCACCCCCAGAGCTAGCTAGCACCAAAAAAAATCTGGTACTAGCCACTGACAAAAAAGGTGTGTGGGTATAGCTTGACTGCTGACTTGCATTGGATGTCTCTGCCTGTGGTTCTGCTCATCTTGGACAAACTGTGTGCTGCTTCTGTGAGCCACCTACCATGGCCCCTGGAATGACAGCTTTCACTCATTTCTGTCAATGTCTTGGTCAGAGTTTGAACCTCCCTCAGATGCTCCAGAGCTAGGTTGTTGATTATTGTATCACATAGTCTTTAGAGTCTGAACTTCAGGTTCAGCCTTGTCTGTTCTGAACCAACATACATCAGCCCACAGCAGGCCTGAACTGCCTCAGCTTTATACCATGCCAAAAAGGAAAACAGAATGGAGAGCAAAGACAGTGAACTCATGCTGAGGAAGGCAGCTACTGTGCTGCCCACAGCATCATGAGATGTGCATAACTTTATCCCCATGCCTACAGTGGAAATCTTTGATGGTCTGAAAGAGGAGAAAGGGAGCAAGAAGGTGACTTCAAACTGCAAATATTGAATGCAAAGCTGCTGTTCAAAAAAGCTACAAACTTGCATGAAAAAAAAAAAAAATAGTGCAAACTAAGGAGATGGTCCCTAATTAAGGTTTCTTTTAAGGTTTTTATAGCAACCAGTTAGAATTTACTTAAAACTGAAGGGGGAAAAAATCCATCCACAAACTACCAGAGTCATAGTTTAGCATGTCAATTTTTGTGGCACACATATGCCCCTCGTTGACTTCACTTTTGTGAGGAACACATTAACATGTGTTCAGCAGTAAGGGAGTGCAGAGCAACAGCATCATCATTGTACAAAGTGATGACACCCCCATTTTTGCAAACCTGGCAACTATTCAATGAGATCTAAGATTTACTAGCATGTCAGGTCATAATTTTCCCTGAAAAACACTCTTAGTGGACCAGATAAAGCAAAACCATCAGAGAACATCACCATTTTCTTGGCTGCTTCCTACTGAATTCCTGACATTACAAATTCCAGTCTGTTACCAAACTCACTCAAGTTTATGAGCATATCAAGTTCCATTTCAGTATAGATCAGTGCTACCATCTCCACCCAAATATATATATATTTACCTCTGCTTAATAAGAATTTGGCTTAGACAAAGCAGAATATATTTGGCATCACAGTTGCTTTCCATGGCAGCATGAAAAAGATGCCAGGCTGCCAGAACCTCATACTCTCCTACATCATGTTTTCCCTTGTTTCCTTTTAAGAAATGACAGGAATGAAATTGAATTTAATCTCAGTGTTTCCACATAACACTCCTGTAAGTAAACCTAGTGTTATTTACGATATTTTCAAGTAAGGATTATTGGGCTTCTTTTTTCAAGGAGAAAGGAGAAAAAAAGCCTTTTTTTTTTAAGTTGATGCACAAACAGAAAGAGACTAGTATGTTAAAATGCAGATTGGTTTGATTTTGAGATTCAAAAGATGCTGTTCCACTATCTGGAAATGTAAAGGATAAGTGCCATGCATTCCAGTCCTGTTGTTGGTAAGAACTTGTACTGGCCCATGGACAATAAGGAACAATGATACACATTTACAACAGAGGATGAGCCCTGATTGCTAGTCATAGCATGCCTGTGAGAATTCAGTTCCTCTGAGTACATTTTGATTTTTAATGAAAAACACCGGATCCAGGATAGCTCTACCATATGGAATACAGCATAGCACTTGGAAATCACATTTACTATGACATATTGACAGTGAAATCAAGTGCAGTGGGACTGTAGAAAGGAATAGATCAAAACCCCAAGCTTCTCACCAAAACATGGTAAAAGCAATTCTATTTATGATGGTCCTCCAGTCAGTGTGATGCTATTCTGAAAATTAATAAATAATAATAAATAAATAAAAAAAATAAAAATAAAATAAAATAAAATAAAATAAAATAAAATAAAATAAAATAAAATAAAATGTGGTCTATATGAAGTTACACAGCTATCAAAGTAAAGCTTTAGTTCTCCTAGATTTGATTATCCCTGTGTAAAATGTATACCTACCAGTCTTCTATTCTGTTCATATGTACAATATCTTCTGGGTTAATTTCAATGCTCAGAATGCATTTCCCAACTACCCTCACCTCCCTCTGTGGAGATGAAACCGTCCTTGAAATGTGTTCGTATTCATGGATGACAGCATATTGATTTTGCATAACTTTTAATGGCTGAGTCTTCTAATGCAACCCATTTACAGAAATTATGTGAAAATTTGCAGTGTGTTTGGTATGAGTGCTCTCTTTTCTTTTTTTGGTCCAGTCTCTGAGAATTATGTGATGAGAACATCTCCATTGTCTTCTGCCCCCCCAGAACATTTCTGCTCTGAAAGTTCATGGACAGGCAGCAGTGAGTAGCAAATTTTATTGTCATGAGCTTGAATGTTCACCTGAATTCCTATAATTCACCCAAAAATATTTCCACCCAGTAAGGGATGCAAGATTGGACAGCACATATTAACATATATCCTTTAAAGATGAGAAATAACCTTTCAAAAGAAATCTATTAAAATAGCATAAAGAAATAAGCAGGCATACATCTTTTCTTGGCAGAAAGAGAGCAGTTTTGATTTATGGGCAGAGACGATCCAGTTACATGTATAGTTTAGGCTTATTCAACTGGCCTATGTTCCATCACTGTATGATCTCTTTGGTATCACTATCTCATAAGTGTTTTAATTTACTTGAGAGGAAGGAATAATAATTAAAGCCATAGTCTGGGAATCAGGAGATACAAAAGCAGTTCCTGTCTGTGACACAACATTCTTTGGTAACCTTTGGAAAGCCAGTTAATCTCTCTTATGTCCAATTCCTCATCTCTAAAGTGGAAAAAACAAAGTGCCTCCATCCCAGCCTTTCTCTCCTTCTCTATAAAGACAGCAACTTGGGGAAGGAAGTGTCCTTTTGCATGGTGCTCATCTGTAGGGTGTCAATCTTATAATCACAGTAACAGAATTAATCAAATAGCAGTATATCCTGTGTATAGTCAGTATATGAATGGACTGTGGGCTTAAAGAAGGTATGCTAGGATCAGTATGGTGTGCTCACATGTATCAATTAATCATCCTAAAATGGAAAAACTAAGCCCCAATTTACCATGAGTGACCATGAAAGTACCTGAACAGCTTTTTCTTCTCTCTTTCCCTGCTAACCACCACATGTAGCAAATGGTTTGTGCCTCCTCCGTGACCGAAGAGGAGAAACGGGACCTTACAGGTTTCTGTGGCTCTTTTCACCCTTTCTTCAGAGCTGTTCTCCTGCTGCTGAGCAGTCACTGCTGCACACACAGTGCTCTGAGATCAGCTGACGCACTCATATCAACAAGTGGCACTCCAAATGAATACGCTGAACAGGCCTGAGTGATACATATCTTATTTATGTTTATTGTCATTTACACATCTGCTAAGTGCTCAGCAGAAGTGGCAGAGCTTGCTTCCCTCGGCTGTTGTCCAGGAAATCAATGAAGCTCTCATGTGAATACAAGCTTATCTGCGTAAGTAATGACTACACAGCCATATCTCTTGTGAGACTGACTGTCCAGAAAAATAAAACCCAGCACAAAAAGGAGTAGAATTTTTCCTAGGAAACCTAATCGAATTCACTTTGCACTCCGTAATAATTCAGTGTTTATCATTAAAAGGGTGCAAAAACTTATGTTCTTTCCCTTTGTTAGACTTGGTTGTACTGTCTGACAAACAGAAATCAATAATCCCGCTTATTGTAAGCAAGGAAAATATGTCTATTTGGAGTATCACAGAACTGTGACTTTCTGAGACTTATCCAAACTTTCTTTATTGACATATCTTGAAAGTTAGCTAGAAATTCTGCTGGAGTTTTAATAAAAACATGTTCATTATCTGTGTTACAATTGTTCCTTGAGATCCTGCCAGTCATCAGGGATATGTTATTCTGAGCATTGCAATAACCTAGCAAAGGCACAGCCTGTATCTTGAACATTTAAATCAGAGAAAGACAAAGACGTACCAAACCACCAGAAAGAATACGTGAACAGGACTCTTTAGGCAGTCTCATTCTGAAGTTTCATAACACTGATAAAAAAAGCAATATAGTATCACCAAGTACTGTAATGCAATAAAACCATGACACATTGCTAGAATTGTCAAGATGAAGAGAGTTTGAGGGGCAAGCACTACCAGCTGAACAATCCTTTCTACCTCAGGTAGAAATCTTGGTCCCACTGGCCAAGGGAAGGAAAGGTCATGAGGTCACGTTACATGGTGAGAGTTTGCAACACAAACTAGCATCAGGGGAGCCTTCCTCCTCTCCCACACCTCTCCCTGGGATTGTAAAACCCTCTTCCTATCCTACCCCATGCACATGCACACAGCTCTGCACTGATTTCACATATGCAGCAGCTCTGCTTTGCTGTGCTCCTTCGCTCTGATAACGTTTGTGGAGAAGAAGGAGACAGCATCCATCTCCTCTCCCAAAAGCTGAATTTGTGAGACTGCAGGCAAGCATCCCCTCGGCTCTAGGACACCAGGGGATAAAAGGGATGCAGGCACCATCAGAGCACAAACTCTGGAGCAGAGAGGCAGGCTCAGGTTAGGATTGCAAACAGCAAAGTAGCAGTGCTGAGTGCTGTCAAGAGCTGGCTGGTGCCACACAGAACAGCAGTATTACCTTGGTATCTCCAAGCCAGCCCTGGGAAGGTGAGACCTGTTAACACTGCAAGAGCAGTCAGCGGTTATACCTGGTAGCACAGATGAGGGAAGTGCACCGTCAGCAAGTTTCAAGGTTTCAGGAGTATATTAGCTCAAGATTTACGGCATTTCTTGCTTTCAGATGGTATGGGAGTACCTTGAGAACAGCTTTTTTTGCTGTATTCAGCAATATGTTTCCCATTCTGGCCACAGTCCAGAAATACACACACACAAAAAAAAAAAAAAATGTAAAGGGAAGTAAAGGCAGTAGCTAAATATTTCAGAGCCTTCACAAAGATTTAGTTTGAGCAACACTTTAGAAAAGGGCAAAAGGCCAGTGGAGAAGTGGGGTGTTTTATTTCTTTCAAAAGCAATTTGCCCTTTCCCTATCATTTAAGTTAATCAAATTAAGCAAGCACTTTCTTATGCAAGGGTACTTAGGCAGTCTGTGGGTCTTCTTTATTATATAATCTGTGAGGTCTGTTCACAGCTCTTCCAGTGGCCATGGTCTGTTTCACAAGTGGATTCTCTGGTGCCTGCTACTTGGCTGTGCTTTCATTGCAGGTTTTCCTTTGGTGACAGCAGTAGTCTTGTTGCCTTTCCTCTACTTACCTGCCTGTTTTCACAGAACACCTAGGACCACCGTGTTTAGAGCACCTGCTGCTGTGTCAGATTTGCTCAAAATGGACTAGCAGTTTTCAAAGCTGTTGAAGGCTGATCATTAGTATAGCTGTTGTGGTTTAACCCGGCTGGCAGCTAAACACCACACAGCCGTTTGCTCACCCTCCCCCCTCCCTCTCTGGGATGGGGGAGAGAAACGGGAAAGTGAAGCCTGTGGGTTGAGATAAAGACAGTTTATTAAGAGAGAAAATAATAATAATAATAATATGTACAAACAAGTGATGCACAATGCAATTGCTCACCACCCGCTGACCGATGCCCAGCCCAACCCCGAGCAGCCAGCCCCCCACCCTGGTTAGCCACCCCTATATATTGTTCAGCATGCTGTCAGATGGTATGGAATACCCCTTTGGCCAGCTTGGGTCAGCTGTCCTGGGTCTGTCCCCTCCCAGCTCTTGCTGCACCCCCAGCCTGCCCGCTGGCAGGACAGAGCGAGGAGCTGAAAAGTCCTTGGCTTAGTGTAAGCATTGCTCTGCAACAATTAAAACACCAGCATGTTATCAGCACTCTTCTCATCCCAATCCAAAACACAGTACTTCAGCAGCCATTAGGAGGAAAAACAACTCTGTCCCAACTGAAACCAGGACAATAGCAAAGACAGAGAGTAGGATCACAGGAGTCTGATTTCCTTAGGAAACCTGGCTAAAATAAATGCTAACACTCACGTGGATCATAACCTCTTTCTGGTCCTCATGAGCATCATTTTGTGAGTCCTCACACCACCTTGTCTGAGGAGGTTACATGCACACTCCCTTTGTAAATAAGGAGAAGGAAGCAGAAAAGGCAGTTACTTTCCCAAGAACACAGAGCATCTACAGCAGGCAAGCACTCAGATTTCTCATATGACTTTGGGGGTGAAATACTGGCCCCACTGACACCAAGACAGGTCAGGAATGGTTTACCACATAGCCACATACAGATCCCCTACAGACACAGCTACTCTATTTGTCTGCACAAAGTCCTTGTCATGAAGCCTGCTCAGTCATTCTTTTCAGTAGTTAGAAACAAAATTTTAGAAATGTTGCATGTATATTCCCAGATGTAGGTGACAATATTGCAAACCCACCTCTCCCCAGCCCTTCCTACCAAAGAGTGTGCTTTCTTTCAGAAAGTTATGCACAATTTCACATCACATCTCCACTATATTTATGGGCAATGTGCTATTTCTCTCTAAAACCCATGTTCCAAGATGTCCATATGAGAAGCAGACCAGACCCAATACATAAACAAAACCCTCTGGCTCTGCAAGGTGCAGTGATCCAGGAGCACAACGAAATGCATCTGGGCAGTGTCTAGATGGGGAGTCTGATGTGTTTGTGATGAGCGTATTGGTGGTCAAATTACTGCCAGGAAATCTTTGTGAGCTGACATCCAGAGCTTATTTATTAATACAGGCTGAATGACTAATTCATGGCCAGTTATTTTTAGCCTTTTACACAGCATCTATTTCATTATTTAAGATGTTTAATTATGTACCTATCTAATTAATATCTGAAGAAAATAGGTTTCTTTGCTGCACTGTCTTTAGTGAAAAGCAATAAATACTCATATTAACTCCAACCTCTCCTAATGCTGACAGTCTTTAAGTTGAAAATATATAACACCCTTCATGTTATGTCAAATGAGGGATGGCTGATTCCACCTACAGGAGTGTTAGAACTACAAAAAGCAAAGGCCAAATAAAGCAATGCAGCCGACCAGCAAAAGCACCAAAAGAAATTGAAGTTATTCCTGTTTTATTCCCGTTTAGATTAGTAATTATTCAGTTCAAGCCAGAAAACTAATTGCAGTGGAGATTACTTGTATACAACAGGAACAATTTTGTTCACTTCCTGCAGGTGTGTTAGGTAAAAATCAATATTAATGACTTCTTACAAAGAATCTCCTCACAAGGTCTGCAGATCTCTCTTCAGTGTGTCTTCTCGGTTGTAGTAAAAGAGTACAAAATATTCCCAAATGAAAAAAAAAAAAAAATCTTTAAAATGACAGATCAGATAAAATTAAATATATATATTTTTTAAATCAGCATTTTAACATCTCTAAAAGTAAGGGTTTGTGTTGTGTTTCAGTTAAATATAGCAAGCAACATGGGGTGGGATGGGGCTACAAAACAAATGTGTGGATTTTTGAATCTCTTGTTCCTTGAAGATACACACAGCATGATGCAGAGACCTGCCTGCATCAGAGCAGCCTCCACAGATGTCCGAATAAACTACCTCCTGCTTGGACCCTCTGGGAGGCAACAAGGTGCAGTCTCATCCCAGACATGCTCCTACATGCCTGCCTGTGATCTCCAAGACATTATTGTCTAGCCTTGTGCAAATTAGAAGTGAGCCTGAAGGAATCAGGGATACTGAGCTGCCTAAAAGGAAAGAAGGTAGGTTGAAATATAAGTTAGAAAAATCTGGTAGGAAATGAACAGCTTTTCAGACATCTAATATCTTTTCGTGTTCATTCTGCAAAAGGAGCACCACTGTATTTACCTGCATACAGAGCTCTGTCCTTTCCTGAATAGTTAGACCAGATTTTTTGACTGGCTAGATGTCAAGCTTTTCATCCCAATTTGTTTTACCCTGTTTCAATGCAACTGGTGAGCCTTTTGTGGATGATAACACATGTTGAGCTCACAGACACCTCTACTGCACATGATTTGAGAGGCTGCTGTTTATTTTTCCTCATCATGTACATTATTTCTGCCAGGTGCCTGAGATGAAAACAGTCATCTCCATTTTATTTCATAATTTTTTTTATCAACTATTCACCAAACCATCATGTGTCCAGATGTGTGCATAGATCTATAAAGGTAACTGTCATCTCTGCTGATGCCTTTCATTGTGATCCCTGTAAATGGTAAAAGTACTCCTGTCTGCCCTTCGTGCCAATGCCTGGGAACTCACCGCACTGAACATCTCCCTTAGCAGCACCATCAGAACAGAAATGGCTTCAAGCAGAGAATGACAGTTGCTCAGCATCTTGGTGAATTAATCTTTGCAGTCTTTTTGTCTCAAAATAATTTTTTAGAAGGCTGGACCAGTCAATGTGACAGTTCAGCCCTGTATAAAATGTCCCAGCGCACTCTCCTGGCTTGTCACTCACTGGGTCACTGCATGAGCTGAACAAACTCATGAAAATGGCAGAAAACAAATCCAAAAGAAATACATGGATTTTGACAATTTCACTGATTTAAACTGGCTAAGGGAAGGGTCTGACAAACACAAGTAGGCACAAGGGAGCAAGGCAAGAGAGCAGACGAGCAACGGGGACCTCACCCTTTGGCAAGTTGCTGCACAAGCTTGGTGTGTGTTACATAACACCACAACCACAGTTCCTTGTACACATATGGAAGACAATTCATAGCATGGGCAGCATTTTCTGAGGTAAAAAGATCACTAAAAGGGAAGGGAGGGTGCAGAAAGGTGAGGGGAAGGACAAACTCATCTGTGCAGGGAGGGAGAAGGCACTGCAGGGAAGGGTGCCAATTTATTGTTAATAGGATGGCTGTACTCCCAAACCTGTCTTCCCTTAGGCGTACCACTGGAAATATTGTACTTTCACTCCTTGCTTGGAGGACAGAAGCATTTCTGCTGACTCAGACTTGTTGAAATTGCATTTCCACTAGAAAAGGCACATGGAGCCTTTATCAGAGCTGGTGACCTCAGTTTGGGTTCTACCAGCAAGGGATGCATTGATCTATGTCAAGTTGCTCCCTGGCATGTTTGCTGCCTGGTAGGACAGTAATGTCTACTGTGTGGGACACCAGCCTTCTCTCTGGGAACTGGGGCACCACAGGAGCAACTTGCCACAGTTCCTTCTGTCCCACCCCACAATCACTACCCATCCACCTGGGTATATCCCAGACTCTGCTTCACCAAACTTTAGGGTCCAAAACCACTGCCAACTCTCGCTAGCAGAGGCTTGGATGCCACATGTTTCTGTGTACAGTTCCTGGCTCTCCTGTCTTTGAGGAGCTTCAGCATCTCCTGATGCAGCCAGTTGTGATGCAGAGAAAAACAGACCACAGGGCAGGGCTGCCTGAAAGCCACCAATGCTGAGAGCATTCACCAAGCAGCAGCACAGGCTGGAGCCACACATCTGGGCCGAGGAGCTTCTGTGCTCAAACACTGAAACATGACTCATTTTCTGATAAGCACCAGTTGCAGACTTTTTGGTGTGCAAATAATCCACTTTCAGCTTGGACTAGGAAAAAAAAATACGAAGCATCCAGCACTTACCTGTTTACTTTGCACTTTGTTCCACAACTCATGGAATACAAATGACCAGTTACTGGGTTGCTGGCCAAGATTATTTTATATTTTTCATATGCCATGGATGAATATTGAAGCACGGGTCTTAGCATAAGGCACTTTCTGATTGGTATTCATGGAGATTTGCAACTAGAAATTCCTTTTTTTTTCCCTGCCCTACTGAAAGCTTGTTCTTTGCAGTGACTTAAGATTGTTCATTCCATACATTTTTATTTAATGAGAGAAGGTACATGATGTCATCATAAAACAGTTTTTTTCAAGTTCCTTACCTCATCATTATACATGCTGCCACTACATTAAGAAAGGTCAAACAGAGAGAAGGCCTCTGAGAGAAGAGCCAGGATTTTTTTCCCCCACTGGATTATTTTATCCCAGCTAAATTGCAAAGAGCTGCTGTGCCTCGGTTTGGTTTCTGTTCCTTCTGTCTGTAGCCTCAGCAAGTTTCTTGCTGGTTTGCATTTCAAGAAGCCCTTCTTCCAAACACCCACTACTTCCTAGGATGACTGCAGAGCCCTTGTATAAGGAACCGTGCTCCTGGCTAAACCCATGCTGCTGTTTGTCCCCCTTCTGGATCAGTGCTTTTCAGCTCTATGTAGCACTGAGGATAGTATAAAACCTTTAGAAGACAAAGATGAATGTCTGATTAACTGTGTTGAACAGCGTGGAGATGGCACTAAACTCTCTGCTGGCCTCCTCTGTTCTCACGCCTGCCACTGCCCCTTCCTTCTGCCTGGCCTTCCTCAGCTTCTCCTATCTGCAGTGTCCCTGGGGGCATCTTGAGTCCTGCGGTGACTTGAAGCTTTCGTGGTGCTGTTCCTGGCCTTCCTGCACACAACCCCATCCTCCTCCTTGCCCTCCAGGCTGAGCACAGCACAGCGTCTTCTGCCTTCACAAGGACAAGAGGGCTAGAGTAGCTTTCAGGGAGGCATGTGCTTGTGCTCCCAAATGCCAGCAAAGCCAAGAGAAGAGGCATTTCCAAAACAGCACCAGAGACTTGAAAAGTAGGTCAGGCAGCTTCTGGTCACTGGGATTACTGGGCAGCAGAGTTCAGGTCTGAGCCCAGAGCTGTCACAGCCAGCAAGCAGGGGGGGATTGCTATTGGAAGCGTGTTTGAACCATCAGAGTGAATGCGGCATCCACACAGGCACTGGGCCATCTAATTAGCTGGTTTAAATTGGCTGACCTGAACTCCAGCTTTTATCTGGGCACACGTAAGTACAAGACACAAGCGAGGTGCGCTTCCCCAAAGGGCATGATCCCGACCCTACTGAAATCGGATGGAGGCTTGTCGTCATCTCCAGCTGGAGCAGGGGTGAACCCTTTGTCACTACAATTATTTCAAGTCTACTTCATGTTGATTTTAACTATAAAAATCCCCCTAGGAACACTCCTTGTTTACAAAATCACCTCCCGCTCTGACTGAAGCGTTCATGTCTCAGTTGTTAGCCGCAATAATGAGTTGACAATTTCCTCCAATTGACACATTTCATTCAAGACATATTATTGTAACCATGGCTGCCTAAAATGTACAAAATAGGGTTCAGCAGAAGTGTTATTTACTGATGCATGAACAGAAAAGTCTGGAAGACCACTGTTGTTTTCTTGCCTTTTGACTGGGGCTGTTGTTTCATAGACAGGTGGGAAATTAAAACATTAAAACATTAAAACAAACATTAAATATACAGAATGAAACAATTTTATGGGGTCTCTGGTGTGAGTTTCTGCTTGTGTTTCCACCCCAGCTCCAGAAGCAATTTCAGCAGCTGTCATACCCTCTCGAGAAGTGACTTGAGCCCCTTATGGACCTCTCCTGGTCTGGAGGAATGCTGGATCCCCAGCAGAACAGGGGAGCTGGTTTCACCATGAAAGAAAAGGGACAAAACCGCTTAACTCCATTTTGTCTTCCCAAAGGGTCGGGGAAGGTGAAAGGGGAGGAGGGGAGAACTCCAGCTGCAGCAGTTTAAATTTATTTTAATAATGTCTCACGGCCTCGCGGTGTACATGAAAGACAATGGGCGGGTACAATTAATAATGATTGGTTTGCCATTACAGTGATAAATAACTTTAAATAGCCCGTTAGAGCTATTTAGGACCTTCCTTTTCTCCCTTCTTTTTTTTTCTTTGGTGGCAGATGGTGTAAAATCCCTGGGCTCTTTGGACCTTGACCTCCTGCAGATGTAGGGATGGGACAAAATGGTCTTCAGGATGGTAGACTGGGAAAGAAAATGAAAACCCTTCTAATGTACCGTATCAGGGCTAGCAGTGGGGTGGACCTCTAACTGCTTTTTTATTACTGTCACTTACCAGCTCTGAATCTCCTGTACTTAAAGAGTTATGTCAGCAATTGTGAGGCAGCTGAAAGGGAGAGTGGATACATGTGGTGGTGAAGCATTATTGGAAATCAGACCAATGGAAGATGAATGAAAGATTATGAGAGGGGCAAACTACCCTAGTTAACAATGCTGTAACAAACTAGACATTGATATATTGTCCTCTTGGAAATATTCTGACAGGCTATTATAGTTCCCTTAATAAGGTTGTCATGCATTTCTCTTTTTGTAGCTATTAAAATCTTGTCTACATCTGCTGAGGTTTGCTTCAGAGATGAGGAGGAGGGGATCCTTGAAATTTTGCAGACTGCCCTTGTTTGGTAGCCAGGGTCATACCTGACCTGTAGCAGAGGGGGCTAGTTAAGGTTGTCCAAGATGTACAAATCCCATGGATTTCCAAAGAAAAATAACCTCCATAGTGAAAGAAACATTTCCATGGTTGTATCTCACAGTGAGCTGAAGGCATGATGGATGTTAATATGACTAATGGGAACTTTCTACAACCATTCCCAGATCTACACAGATGGTGAGATAATGTGGTATGTGGGTCTCATTAAATATAAAAATCTTGCACATCACCTCTGAATTACAATGTTAGCAAGCTGCGCTGCTAAGTACATGAACAAGGGTAATCTGACTTTCTCCGAAATAAGGAACAAAAACGATTTTCCTAAAAATAATCAATGATTCCCATGAGTAATATGTATAAAGATGGATGGATGGATGGATGGATGGATGGATGGATGGATGGATAGATAGATAAGGGAGGAAGAGCGAGCACCATGTAAGCACTAGAAATCAAAACTTCCACTTCCTGAGCAGATCTATTCCACAGGGAAACTATTTACAATTTGGAACAGGAAATTTCGCCAAGTCAGTGATTGTTTTGCCTTTAGCTCTTTGGGTCTAACTTTGGATCTGACAGTTTCAGAGGAGTGTAGTGTTCATGAGAGCTCGGAGTTTTAGCTCAGCCCCTCTCAAGCAATTTGCTAAGCCAATTCTCTGATACCTGCTCAGTCCTGAGGAGTGAACAGGGGAAGGGAATCCATGACCGATAGATTTGACTGAGGAATCTGCCAGGGCCAGGGAACTTGTCTGCATCTGAATAAGGCTGCTTTAGGGCCACCAACTCCCAGCTGCAGGGCGCAAAGCAGCCATTCCTTCTCACAGGCTCTGAGCCTTGATATTTAACATTTAAGAACTTTCAAATTCATTGTGAATGAAACCTTTTTTGTCCCATCAACATTTTCTACTAAAGCACTACAGATGAGAACATCTAATCAGATGCACCAAGTTAATTTTCTGCAATTAGAAATAATACAGTTCAATAATTCCTCCAGAGAGCCAACTTCATTCAGAAGTCTCTTGGAAAAAAATAAATAAATAAATAATAATAAAAAAATCATAGTGCATCCAGTTTGTACATCTTTATTGTAGCTTAATAAACAGCAAGCTTATGGATATATGCTGTAATGGGAAACCAGAAATCCAGCATGTAAGATCATTTGTGATTTGATGTCTAAGTCATCATTAAACTAGGATTTGCAATGAATATGTCAGATGTCTTAACACTGCTCCACAAGTGGTATAGAAAATAAGCTCCCCCTGCTCTAATGAGGCAGAGAGAAATGGGTGAATACATTTTGATACACAATGCATCAGTGTCTGGTTTGTTTTAGTGAAACAGTAACCTCTCTCCCTTTTTCTGGGTAAATGCAGTACAATAGACTAACGCCACATGAATCTATTATGTCTTATAGGGCTTTTAGTGGGAGTATGACTGTTTAACCAGGCAGTGACACGAGAAGAATTACTATCCGACACTCCAGCTGAAAGTAGAGATTTTTATTGATTCACCGCACTGGCCTGCCATTTTAGCTTTGATTGAGAGCCTTTCATGAATCCAAAAAGGTAACACTCCTTCATTGAAAACAACAGCAGGCGGTCGGGTCTGGGCTTAAACCATCTGCCAGCTTAAAAGAAAGATGAAGGTGTTTCCCAAAGCATCTACTAGCCTAGATCTATCCAGTAGATCTATCATTCCAACTATTACATATCCAGGCTGACACACAAGAAACGCTTGTGAAGTCTTTGACTGGAGGTTTTATGTAGATCTAATTATCAAAAGTGATATAATATGGAAACTAATTACACCCAGCAGCTCAGTAGCTGTAACTTCCCTCATTCACTTTCTCGCTTCTGAAACAAGTTATATCTTCACATCCCAGAAATTAAGTGATAACCTTTTCTTTATTTTTTTTTTAGATATCTTTTGAAGAATTTTGTCTTTGTTTATTGTAGATCAGCTGTGGTGCAGAAACTTCTTTGAATTAGATGTCTTCCTAAAAGCAGAATGTTCTATTTCTTCGAAACAAAAGAGATTTGCATTCCCAAGCAAATGCAGGCTCAGAGTGGCATGTGAGCAGTGTGCATGTTTACCCATTGGTGAATATTTATGTAGCCCTGGATCCATGTGCTGCCATCACAGGCAAGCCCAAACCCACACTACAGACAGTTTGATAGGTAGCATTCCTTTCTCATACCTCACCCTTCTTTTGTATTTAAACACAAGTAAAAAAAAGTTTTTAAAAAAATCCTATTAAATAGGCAGTACGTGTAAATTCATGCTGTACATGCTGTATTTTGTTGTACTTAGGTTCTCTGACACCAGTCTAAAGCACGTTTGACATAAAAACTACCAAAAGTAAGTGTATCCAACTACATATCACTAACTTCTATCTTGAAGGTAGAGTCCTATTCACAGCTGTGCAGGATGCTGAGAGATTTTAGACCCTAAATGAGAACCATGTGACTGTTATGTATTAGCATATAAACATACCTATTTCATTCTCTGTTTTCAGGATAATGGGTGGTTAAAATACCAGAGGCAATGGAAAAAGCCTGAAATATATGGATAATGGGGAAGACAACATGGAGACACCTGCATGGTTCCCTGGGAAAAGAGGGCCTGGCACAGGCACAGAGCTAGTGAGCCCCATCTTTTCCAGCTTGATTCATACAAAGCTCCTGAAGTACCTCCCCGCATCCTTCCCCATGCAGAAGTGATAGAGTTTGGGCTTCAGCATCCCAGCAAACTAGTGTGCTTGGACACACTGTGTGTGTTTCCCATGGCATTTTGACCATATATCTTGGAGGTAGCCCAAGTTTACTTCTGGCCAAACTAAAGCTTTGATAACACCTTCACCTAGCCCTGCAAAGTAATAACTCTGGATACCATCAGATTTTATTCAGTCAAAGCACTCTACCATGGTCATGAGGCTTCCTTTCAGCTCGTAGCACAGGACCCAAGATGCTGGCAGGACGAGCTCATCTCATTTCTGAGCCCTGCCAAATGTGAGCTTACGTCTGCATGGTGCAAACAAATCCAGGGCTTTGCAGAAGCAATACATGTTCCAGCAGACTGTATGAAAAGAAACCAGGGCCAGGGAGAGGTCCTGATCTGCAATTGTCCATTCTGGTTAATTCTTAGCATGCTCCTGGCATTCCCGGGGCATGGACACAACAGTGCCCAAGAGCTACAGCTGCCTTCAGGCTACAGGCTCAGCATGGGCTCTACAGAAGTGGCTAAAATGCTTCCCTGGCACCACAGGCTCAGGAAACAACATGACCTCGCTTACCCAGTGCCGTGTCTGAAGGAGTAAAGCCCAACCAGGCCAAACTCGTTGTGCTTGGAGTCAGCCACGGTGGATCTGCCCCGCACATGATCATTCCTCAGCCCGAAGACACAGACAGCTAAGGACTAACTGTGCCACTATGCAGCAATTAGCCTCGGGAGCTTACAGCAAATGCAAGACAATTTAGACTGACAGGACAATTTTCCAAGAGACACGATAGTTGCACAAAATTTGAAGGCTCCAGAAAAATCTTGGGAATCAAAAATAGCAGAAAATCACAAAACACTCAAGTCTTTTTTTTTTTTTTTCCTCTCTGCTGTGTTTTAGACCCAGGCAATTTCAGTAGTGCTATTTCTGATCCACAGAAAAAAAGGAAAATTCAGGCTTGAAATAAGATCAGCTCTTTGGGTTCAGTCCTGCAAATCTGCACTCGGACAAAAATGAAGTAGTATTTTAGGAAGCTGGGATAGCAAGTCCAGGCATAATTGTGCCCGGGTGGTGGCACCAGCAGAGGCAGCCTCTCCAGGCTCAGTGTTTCAGGGACCTGGGAATAGGCCACTCTGGACACGTTATCAGACTGTCAGGGATGTGTGTCATTTCCTTGCGTTCCTCTTGCTGAAAATCACAAGTTCCTGTCAGCTACACGGAGTATGTAATCCGAGAAAACGCCACAAATAGCAAACTGTCAGCTCAGAAAAGATTAAGCCAAATGCTCTTCTGTGCTTTGCTGCAGAAGTGAATGCAGCAAAACACCTAGTACAGCACAGGGGGATCTCAGCTCCACAGAAATGACAAAGATGCCTCCCCAATAAACGTTCCTGGGCCCCTCCAGATATCTAGGTACTGGTAAGTGAGAAGTACCTGGCCGGATGGAGGCTCAGCACAGCCAAGATGAAAACTTGTCTTGATTGTGTGCATCAGCACAGATTCAAGTTACCCCAGAAACTTCCTGGGTAAAATCCATGTCCTGTGGCTTCTTAGACACTAAGTCATTTGGATATGAAGGATAGTTTTGATGTTTCTCTGGGCTTACCTGCTTCAAATACACCTAAGCCATACTAAGATATCTAAATACTTTCTTTAAAGCTTGTCTTCTGTTTCAGGCAGCTTCATGTGCCTTTGAAAGCTCTCCTGTAGTCCTCATGACAACATCTATGTGAATGCTTTGCCTGAATTCATTCCCCTTGCTTTTTTTTTTTTTTTTTTTCTATTTTTTTTTATTAGCCATGCAGTTTCACTGCTGGGAGAAAGGGTGGTAGCTCTGTACTCTCATGCCTTGCACCACACCTCCCCATCCAAATCGAAATATAGCCCCAGTGGCAGTAGTGTCATCTGCTGGTCTGGACTGAGTATTCCTCCTCCTTGGTAGAGCACAATGAGAAACCCCAGTGGGGAGAAATTTAAGAGAAAAGGAAGCCTGAATTACCTAGCCTTTGTTTTTCTGGGTAATGCATCTTCATATTCTAAACTAGAGACATAATGTGTTATATTTAAATTGTGGTGTGTTGTGGAGTGGAAATGTTCTTGAGATTCAAGTCTCATGTTCCCTCTCTTCCCCAAGTACTTTTGGAAATGCATTTGCTCAGTTAGTCCCTTACAGCCTCTCTCCAATCTGTTTCAAATAACACAGAGAAACAGCAGTCTCAAAGTTCCTGGAAATTTCATGAAAATAGGTGGCTTGGTAGAGACATGGACACCACAGAAGAAAAGACTGCTGAATAAGGTCTGTTCATATTAGACTACAGGAACCTGAAAGTGTTTATGAATGTATGAGTTTAAGAATGTCCAAATCACAAATTCACATTGGAGTTTGCACTGCAATGAATGCCTGAAGAAATGTACCACAATCAAGGCTTCTCTCAAGTGGATTCTCTGAGGTCAAACCACAATCTCCATTAAAATTCAACCAACTGTGAAACAATAACTGGATTGTGTTGGACCCTTTGCTCAAGCAATTCTCAATTCTTTTGTAACACAGTTAAAGCAGATATGGAAATGTGTAGTATAGTATAGCTTGCCTGTTGCACTGGGAAGATGTAAAAGCAGATGGTCTTCCACCATACCATATAAAATATTTTATGTTTTTTTCTAGTGAAGTGTGTTCTTTAGACAGTGATATTCAACAGTGACTGCTAGCAAACACCTGGGATGGAGCAGTTGGAATATCAGCATGGCAAATATTCCAGATAACTTTCCCCAGTGAAGTCTGGCAGGTAGTGTGAAACATATTTCAGTCTCAAGCAGTTATATTCTCCCCATGCAAATTTATTGTCACAGCCCTGTACAAGTGCTGTGCTGTATAGGAGCACCAGTGGATCTCTGCAGGCTCAGCCCTGCACTGTAAAGTTCCCATGTCCTATCATCTGCTAAGGAGAGCTGTGCTAAATGGCACACAACAGTAATGAGGAATACAAAACAAATAGGGACAATAGGTATCCCCAGGTTTGTCATCATAGTCAAGCTAGATGAAGCATTAGAGAAATTGCATATACAACACAATGTCACAGACTGTACAAAAGAATGCACTTTATCAAGGTCCAGCATAGTGGATTTTGTTGCATGGGTTCAACATTCAGTCATTCCTCAACAGCTAGGGCTTACAATGCCACGATTCAGTGACAGACTTAAAAGGAGGCAGCTGTTACCAGTTGGATGAGAGATTCACAGCTAGCCAGGCTATGCTAAAATATGCTGAGAGCAGCTCAGCATTACCCCCTCTTCCTCTCAGCCCTTCATTGTTTGTTTCTTATTCTTACATCTTATATTTTAGGCCATTGCCCTTCGGGGACGTTTCCTCTGTATTTCTCCTGTGCCTGTGTCAGCGCAGGTCCCACCCCAGTGGAGTGCCTATGTGCTGTCACAGTGTAAGTGTTGGTGTGAGATGACAAAACCATCCTCTTATTTCAGTGTTTTCAAATATTCAGCTCATAAGTATTCCTGTGTATTACAGCAGTACCTAAATGGGAGCCTGTTATTGCAGCTGAATTTGTTCAAATTCATTTCACTTATAGAATGTACTAAACCTGTCTTCTTTCAGCGTTAGCCTCACTTTCGCTAATTACCGTCTCATTCAGACTATATTTCATACACTTGATTTTTCAGTTTTGCCCTGATACTGACTAATGTGCTGTTGTAGGCAAGAAGTAAAATGTTTCAGCACAACCCCTCCCTTTCTAATGGATTCTCTGTTTGTTTACATTATACTGTAATAGCTATTGATCTTCACATGATTATGGAATCCAGGCACCATTAGAAAATTCATTAATGATGACTATAGAAGCTTTAACCCCATTTAAAATGTTCTTCACTTTCAGGCTATTCTACATGAATGACAACATCTATTACGGACAAAGGGACTGTAACCACCCCTAATTTGCAAAGCATATTATCTGTGATCAATACCGAGTGATAGAGCACAGCTGACTGAAAAGACCAATTTTGGAATTCAAGCGACATATGGTTTAAATCCCACAGTAACCACCCCGTTCAAACTAAACAATGAGGACATACAATATCCAGGATTTCTAACGCAGTGCTCCACAATTAACACAGCTCTTCCCTCGGGAGTAATGCCGCTATTTACATTTTTGGTTTTCAAGGACAGAGAAAGAGTTTGCTGTTTCCTTCATCGGATGTGACAAGGTGCAATGCATAATGAACAAAATGCCATAATTGCTCAATAATGGCACTTTATTAAGCATATGGAGTAACTTTATAAAAAGAAAAAACACTTCAATGAACATTTCATTCTATCAAGAAACTGTCTTCACATTTTTCAGGAAAAAAAAAAAAAAAAGTATCAACAAAATTACCACAAATATAATTGTTTCATGGGGCTCCTTCTGGTAGCACTGGTCTCATATGTCTTAATAATACTTTCCAGGAAGTCTGTTTATTTTAGCTCTAGCCCACTCTAAAAAGTAGATAATGAGGGAAACTACAAGTGCCCAACTTACTGCTCAATTTAGATTCCACAACTGTTGTCCCAGCTCTTTTTCAAGTTATGTATTAATGACAAGGGGTTATGAAAGGATTTTATTAAACATTAAGTACCTTGGCAATGTAACTAAAGGCATAAACCATAGCAACCTACATGACAATTACATATTGCAGCTCTGGAAGAAAAAAAAATAAAAGGAAGCATTTAATAATTATGGCTTTATATAATTCTGATACCTATAAAAATTCTGGACCAAACTCAGCCCAAGTGTAACTCACTGACTCACTGGGCATATTATAAGGATGAATTTAGTGTTGTGCTTTCATGGGAATAGCTTTGCTTTTACGAAACCAATACATTTTTCAGCAAGCCATATAATAAGAGACTGGTCTAAGCCACATAATTCACTTCTTCATTCCCATGCAAAATTCCATAGAAGGAGCCAGATACATGGCTCTGCTTAGGGTGCATGTTTGTTCACAGTACAATACCACATTTCCCTGTAAACCCACATAAAGCTATTCAGTTTATACACCCTGCACTGCACTGTAAAAGTAGTCATTAAATACATTTTTGAAGCTATGAACACAATATAGTCTTTAGGAGTGGGTTTAGTTTTACCTGTCATGAGGTGTCTGTGACATAGGCATGAATTAAGTGTATATGTGTCATGGCTACATGTCATGGTTCCCTCCATCAGAGAATCATAGAATCATACAATCGTGGAAGAAACCTTAAAGATCACCTAGTTCCAACCCCCCTACCATAGGCAGGGACATCTCCCACCAGACCAGATTGCCCAAAGCCCCATCCAGCCTGGCCTTGAACACCTCCAGGGATGGGGTATCCACAGCTTCTCTGGGCAACCTGTTCCAGGGCATCACCACCCTCTGAGTGAAGAATTTATTCATTATATCTAATCTAAACATACCCTCTATTAGTTTAAAGCTATTCCCCATTGTCTTACCACTACACTCCCTGACAAAGAGTCCCTCCCCACCTTTCCTGTAGGCTCTCTCTAGGCACTGGAAGGCCTCTGTAAGGTCTCCCCAGAGTCTTCTCTTCCTCAGGCTGAACTTCAGCCTGCTTTCATAGGAGAGGTTCTCCAGCCCCCTAATCATCCTCGTGGCCCTCCTCTGGACTTATTCTAATAGGTCCATGTCCTTCTTATGCTGGGGGCCCCAGAGATGAATGCAGCACTCCAGGTGGGGTCTCACAAGAGCACAATCACCTCCCTCACCCTGCTGGCCATGCTGCTCTTGGTGCAGCCCAGGATACAGTTGGTTTCTGGGCTTCAAGTGCACGTTGCTGGCTCATGGTGAGCTTCTCATCAGGCAACCTTCCCAGGTCCTTCTCCTCAGGGCTGCTCTCAATCCATTCTCCTCCCAGCCTGTATTTGTGCTTGGGATTGCCCTGATCCAGATGCAGCACCTTGCACTTGGAGTTGTTGAGCTTCATGAGGTTCTCACAGGCCCACCTCTCAAGCCTGCCCAGGTCCCTCTGGATGGTATCCTTTCCATCCAGCGTGTCAACCACACCACACAGCTTGGTGTCATTGGCAAACTTGCTGAAGGTGCACTCAATCCCACTGACCATGTCACATATAAAGGTGTTAAAAAGCACCAGTCTCAATACCAACTCCTGAGGAAAACCACTCATCATTGACCTCTACTTGGACAAGCCATTATCTTCGGATATTATCCCATATCACAGTCTAGTTTGTGGAGTGTGAAGAGCTATTCTTACATCTAGCAACAACAGGAGCTCAGACACTCAGCTCTCACATGTGGTACCAAACATGCTTCAGCAGAATCCCATCCAACTGTGTGGTATAGGTGTTACTACACTATATATATCAACCACAGTAGACATTTCTATATCAAGGCCCATTCAGAAAGCTTCTGGTCAGTGAAGAGGCAGGTGTAGGAGGCAGGGGGAGACTGCCATCACACATGTGATAAGTGATTGAGTCCCAGATAAGATTCTAATTCAAGTTTGTCATTTATTAAGTGAACAGAGGCAAGGAAACAGCGCTGGGTGCGCCGGGAGTCTCTGCTCCACCAAGACGCGCACCTATTACATCAGGTGGCTGATTTTTATGCTCCTAGACTAATATATATTCATCACTATTCCTAGAAAAGGCAGGGTTATTATAATTAGTTCCTGGAATCTGAACCCTCTCCAGAAGCATTCGTATCAGTCTCTGGTCGTCTTTCTGGGGGTCTCTTGTGCTGAAGGCTCGTAGTCTTCCTCCTAGGCTTTGTCCTTCGGTCATCCTTCAACTCCCTCTTTCTCCTTATTTGGTGGTTCTCTGCTGGATATCAGAGGCTTGGGCAGCATCCCATGCAAAAGTTAGCAGTTTCCTAAAAAAAAACTCCTTGGTCCTCTTATCTCCCAGACTAGAGTCTCAATGTTCGCCCTTCAAACCGTCTATTTACACAAATTGCTGGACCCTTCCTTTGCATGATACAAGAACTGTGTACATTAATCACTCTGTTTTTCTTAAATAGAAGGTTATATTTCATCATGTGGCCCTAGCATTGTTCCATACTGACACAAATCAAATTAACACATTTCACAACACGGAAACTGAGGTGCGGCAGGGTCTGCCCCAAACTCTCTAGCCTACCTCAGCAGAAGGATACTCTGTAACCAGACACAGAAGCCAGGAGGGACTACCAGGGTCCCACTACTTAGATGTAGCCATTGCATGTTAACTGATGTGTGTTTAAGCCCCCACCCACCAAATTATACAATGCATGCAAAAACTCTCATTCAATCCAAGAGGCACCACATGGGCCTCTGTTTAGCCCCATGAGACTGGGGATACTAGGTAACAAGCACTAGGAGTCCTGAGGGGGTGGAGTTGGGGGTACTGAGATTCAGCAATGGTGAGTGCTGAATTGATAGATATCCATATCTGCATGTACCTCCAGATATAAGTATGTATATCAGTTGAAATCTACAGTATGTCATTTCCGAATTAAGAATAAATTTGTATATTATGCACAAACACATTCATGTGAATTCAGAGCACTGTCTCTGTCTTCTGTATAATCAGGCTCACATCACTGACTTTAGCAGAGAGAGCATCCTACCCTTAATGTACAACCAAAACAGCCAGAATGCAAAATTATAAAGTAAACCTAAAACCTAGTAACCTAAAACCTGTTGGAAAACAGTTTGTGAGAAATCCATGGGTTGAAATATATTAGCTTTTATATGAGCTTGTAGTTTGCAGAAATTTATAAAGTCTCCAACCTGCTTAAGGATCACAGGCTTAGGGAAGAAAGCACAAACTCCAGTCAATCAAAAGGAGAGCAAAGAAAGTAGGGAAAGAAGATACAATAAAAAGAGTGGTCATACATAAAGCTGAATTGATCTGAACACCAAAAAAAAAAAAAAAATGCCAAAAGCCCCCAGCTCCTACAAAAGGTGTTTCAAAGCTCTGAAAATAGGCAACTGTCCTAGAAAAATTTCAGTCCAACCCAAATGACATTGCTGTATAAAAGCAATCTAAGCAACTTCATGAGATCAGGTGAATAGCTGAAGATAAGTACTTAGCAGTCTCAGTCCTAATGTAGCATTGACCACACTATCAATCATAACTTTCAACTACCTTGATATGCAGGGTAAGCCACTAAGAGAAATTCATACATGGTGCAGATAATAAGGTTAATTTTTCTGTGAGCTATCATGGAAATTATTACAGTACGTTATCAGTACTTTGCTAAAAATTTTCTCAGTATGGAAATCAATCTTTCCTTCTTCTTGGCTAGAGCATAAAGGCTGAGATTTATAAAGCCTTTTAAGGTGCCTCTAAAATTAATGGGAATTGGATGTCCTCATTACCTACATGCTTTGAAAAGCTCAGCCAAAATGCATAAAATGAGTAGACACCGGCTATCATTAAAACCTCTCCAGTTTTGCCTTTGAAAGTAGATAAGGATATCATCTTGTTCAAATGATTCTCTGTAAAGAATTTAGCACCAGGAATATTTAGCAAACACTATAGTGCTCACTGTAAATTACTTTCAAAGGAATGTGCAAAGACTTTAATGGTGCTTACACAAACAACTGCGTGAAGCAATAAGGTGAAGTGAACCTCCAGAGGTTACCAGCACTGCAGTGGAAAAAGTGGAATTTATTACATATCCCCAGTATCCACTTTCTTGCTCCAATTATGAAAGGTCTGGTGAGACTAGCCTATATATACTTGCATCTAATTGTCTGCTAATAGGCATAGTAGTGCCCAGAGTACTCTGAAGTCCAAAGGCATGAGAGCAATGGGGCTTTTTGGGCTACTTTTGTCAAACCAGCTGTTGAAATCATACCTAGATCCCAAACGCTTGAAAAGCCTCAATAAACTATCTCCAGTTGGCCACTGCTACCCTCTCAGGCAAAAGCCATGTTGGCCTAGGTCAACTCTCTTCCTCAATCCCACCTTTATCCTTTTCCCTATATTCTGGCTGAAAGAGGGATCCTTGCCAGCTGCCTCCTGCCCCAGTCTTGACCATACCTCCTTTCTCTTCTCAGTTGGCCGGTAAATAAGAATGGAAGCAAATCCCTGGTCTGCTGCATTATAGGGAGGGCCATGTAAACTGTGGGCAAAGCTTGTACTGCTGTTTCTGTTCTGTTAGCAGTACCCAGATGGGCTAGCTTATATCTGGCTCTGGCACTGATATCATAAACATAAGCAGTGCAATCACACTCCACAGCAGAGCGCGGATGAGAAAACCAAAGGAGAAGAGTTTCAGCCTTGTATAATTTCCATGATTAAAATCAACAGCAATGTTTGACTAATTAGCCCACAAAGGCCTTTGCATCAGTGTAATTTAAATAAGCTTAAAAACAGAACAAGGTTAAAAAACAGCGCTATTCAGCCTACCAACCAGCCTGCAGAGTCTCTTCACAGAGTTTGAGTTACACAAGGCTAGCTTGTCTCTGCAACAGCCCCATTCAGCTGCTCTAAATTTCTAGTGGAGTGCCCCACTGAAAAGCAAGACCAATGAATGTGTTCACCCCCAACATCACTAGCCATTTCACCTCTGAGCAGAGACACGGTATTATTAAGGGGCCACAAGAAGAGGGTGAAAACAAACATTTTCCCCCTCCTGCTCCATGCTAGAGGAGTCTTCAGGTACCTCCTTACCCTTCTCCAAACTTACATGAAGTTAAGAGAACCAGCAGCTTCTCTGTTGGAATCACTAAGAGAGTATGTGTGATGACCTCGTGTCATAGACAAGTGGTTACATCCCCATGCAGTCATGCACAGGGCAGATGGAGCTTGTCTTGTGTTTACTCTCAAGATAGCTTCAAAGTATTTATTAGAAAAAATCACAGGGAAGCTGAGATAGATGTGAACCAGGTTGGGTTCTGGATATCCCTTTAAATTTCATAGATGGGATCTCTGTCAAGGAGGCCATGGAGTGTTGCCTACCCAAAATCGCCAACCAGATGAGACCTAGACCACATCTGCCTGGATCTCACTGACTACATTAATTCAGTATGAGCCAAAAAAACAAAGCATTAGGCAAACTTTGTTATGTAACTGTCACTGAACTCACATTTGGGGCGGCAGGCCAGCGGGTGACAGAAACCACTCTGGCAACAACTAATTAGCCTTGGTAAGGAGTAAGTCAAAGAGATTGGCCTGGGGCAACATAATTAGCAAAGTCATTGGCAGCTTATGCCAACAGTCTAATTTAGAAAGCAATAAATAGTTAAAAGAGCAGCCTCCCTAGGGGGCACGAGCACTGATGTACAGGGACAGCTAAAACAGCTATTGGCCAAGGTGGTACCACCCCGTGTAGGGGCCAAGCTGCCATCCAGCAACAACCATGTCCCTCGGCTGGAGCATGTGTCCATCCCCTGGTTCCATGGTGCTGGTCTGGGCCGGACCAGGGCTGGTGCTTTGATTTTTGTGTGTGTCACCCTTGTGATCTCAGAATAAAAATCACTATCCACCTGCTAAGCTCATTGTTACAAGTAAATAAATTTTGGATGGTTGCACCCCGCCCATTTGCCCCATGTTGGAGAACTCAGCTGTGGCTTAAAGCAAGAAAAGAGGCTTCCACACAGTGCCCTGCCCAGGCTCATCACAACACACATCCAACAGGATGAAAACCAGTGGGCAGGGGTCCATCTGTCATCTCACAGAGCCAGGGGCTGCAGGGAATGAAGAGAAGTGGGGAATGGGCTCTGCTCATATACCACCTTGCTCAGCACAGTGAGGCATGCCGTAATTTGCTGCCACTGCCCATAGGTTAATAGTAAATTTCTGTCCCCTGTAGCAAAGATGGAGCAGGGAGGTGTGCGAGAGGCTTGCTGTCTCCCAGAGCAGTTCCTGAGAGGAGGCAGCTACCCAGCTCCTGCGCCACTCGGAGTGAAGCCTTAAGATGTGTGCTAGCCCGAAGTAATGAGCCCGGCTCTGGCAATAAAGTGATTGTGGCAGTAAAGTGAAACAGCCATTATGCACTTGGCAACAGCTCTAGCCTCGAGATAACCTGCTTTTTAATTGAGCTGAGGAATGTTTTCATTCTTTCTCGAGTTGCATATTATTTATGGGTACAATGTGTAATAATAAAAATTACATATCTTGGCAAAAAACAACGAGCAAAAAGTCAGCTGGAAGAACACTACACAGCGGGCGTATATTTTTCTAGAGAGGTAGTCATCTATTTTAAGTACCATTGTGCTCTGTTTCACTGTGGTAAATCCAGCAGTAGAATGCTAGCGATGTTTTTGTACATAGGAAGGGATCCAGCTTAAAAGCACAACCCTTGGCATGTGTTGTGGAGTACCTCACTGCTGAGCCCCATACACTCACCTCTTTACAGACCTCTCCCAATCTCAAGCTGAGACAGCAGTGGAGGGAATGGTCACAAAAACTGCCCCTCATGCCAAGTCTGTGAAGTATCCATCCCCAGCAGAGAGTGTTCCCACTCCTCGATAAAGAGAGCAGCAAAAATTTGCTCCCAATTCCCTTCCAAGCTTCAGTGCACAGAGCATAGCCACTATTGACAATTATGGGGTGGGGGGAAAATGTGCTCCCTTTATCCATTTTTAATTGCCGGAGACTGTAAAGTTGTTCTTCGGGAAATAAATACATTACTACTTTCCTCTCCCACTCGCAGCATGCCAGCACATTTGGTTTATCGATGGCCGTTTAATAATAACTTTCAATACCGGAATTTTTTCAATTGCCTCTTCAGATTTTTGCTCCAAACCACCGTGGTTGGATTACTCATGGGAAAAGCTGAGCAAATGGATTTTGTGTGGTGTGTGTCTGCAGAAAGAAAGAATGAGAGAGCACAGAATCACTTAAATGATAAATCAAATCTTTTTTTTTTAAAAAAAAAAAAAAAAAGTATTTTTCTTTGTGCAATAACCTTTTATCTACAGCCCTGCTGTCACAAATACACTGTTTAACGCTTTGTGCCCTGTCATCAGCTGTGAACAGAAAAAGCAGCACTGTGCTGCACACATTATCTTAAAACTCTTTTGCAGCCAACAGGTCTTGCATTTTAAATGGGAACAAGGCTACCTTCAGGTTTGTCAGCCTGATGCCTAGCCTAACACTGTTAGTTGTACATGGGTCTGCAAAGCAAACACAGGGAGAACTGACTGCGGAAAGAACAAAAAAAAATGAAGGCTGAAAATAGAACAGAAAAGGAAAGAATGTTGAACCTATAATGTAAATCTCATGTTTAATTAGAAGGGATGAAGAACTGTGGCCAGGAAAAACATGTTTCTATGTAAGTGGTCCTGAGTAGCACTGAAGGTGAGTATAATAAGGTTGACAAATACACCTTGGAGGGTGACTGCAAGAATAAAATTGATTTATTTAATAATTTAGAAATAGCTTCCAGCCATATCTCCCATTAAATTCTGAAGGCCATTGTATTCTGTATTTCTTTGGTCTTTTTTCTCCCTTTTACTTATGCTCCACCAGATTTAATAAATAAGTAATACATGGGGGGAAAACACTTATCTGGAGTGCTTTGCCACAGCCCTGTAGGGCTCTGTGATTCTTTCTAATTCTAAAAAGATCAACTCAGGAACAGTCATCTCCCAGAAGAAGAATGATGTTTCAGGGTTAATGCTCTAAATATAAGCAAGGAAGTCCAAAAATTAAAATTGTATTAATGAGCATCAAAGATCCAAGCAAGTAAACAGCATTAAATACATATGCTACTTCCCAAAATACGAATGAAAATTCACCTGAACTTGTAAACGCCAGTAAGCAGCTATATGTTCTTTTCTAGGAAGAGTTCGGGAAAATAAGAAATGATAAGAGTAATAATTAATCCAGAGAGAGCACATTTTATTCTATCACCCGTTTTGAAGTTTTATCCTAATAAATCTGCCTATAGCACCAGCCTCCTGAGATTTTTCTCCATATGCTCTCTTCAGACCATAATTGTTACAGAATCTTGTTTTAACACTGTTCATTTCAGAAAGGAAATATATCGCACAGTCTTGCTTGTTAATCAATTAAACATTAAGTACCCACCACCTTACTCCTGGAAAAGCAAATGGAGTCCAGGCACAATTCTTCTGCAACTATTTTATGCAAAATTCATAGTGTGAATTCTATAAACAATTCATAAAGTCAAATATGGGTTTGATAGAGGTGCGTATCAGCAATGTAGGCCAACTTCATTTACACTGGAAAGTAAACATAAGCACGAGAAATGCCTTTCTACCCACACCAGTTTGAGGATAAAATCAACTGAGCAGTCAGGGGAACCTTCCTCAGTGCTCTGGCAGTTTGCAGCTTTCACCCACAAGACCAGCCAAATAATTGAACTCTGCTGTAGCAATAGCTTTAACAATATTAATTAATTCCTTTCAGCCAAGGGCTTCCATTTTCCTCTAACATTGTTCTTTTTAACCATTCTAAAACTAAATAAAACAGAGAAAAGAAACAGAAAAGAGCACACAGTAAAAGCCATTATAAAACAACCCACTGAATGGATGTCTTTCAACTGATGCCAGTGGACTTCAGACAAATAAATGGGAAATTACATTAACGTGCTCTTACTTTTCCCAAAATAACAACGAAAAATAGGTTTTGAAAGAACTTACACAATAGGCTCATGTGGACTTGCTTTAGTGGCTAAGACAAGGCAGCATTTTCCTTCTTAAACTGTTGGGCCACTAGCAGCAAGCACACAGCTGGCTCATGGCATCAGATCAAGCAGCTTTTATCCACGACATAACCGCACAATTTGATGGAATCAAGGCCTAGCTGCACACTGTAAGACCTCCACCTTTGTCCCCTGACACCAAAAGGGCTTCCCATTTGTACACACTGGATCCCAAGATTCCCAGAGCCTCTTCCCATGGCCTCAGCAGAAGCTTAGATTTGTCCCCATCAAGTTTGGGGTGTCAATGGTCTCTCCAAACTGCTTACCAAGCATTCAGACTTCACCATTCACCATCGACATTTTTGCCCTCTCAGGTGCACCTCCTGAATCCTCTAGCAGGGCAGACAAAAACCAGTGCATTGGACTTTGCCTTCAGCCTCCACTGACATTCAGAGGGGATGTCTCCACATGCCTGCTGCAGAAAGACCTTTGCCCTTGAAGGCTGTGGCACTTCACTCTGAACAACCTCACAGTGCTCTCCACAAGGGTTTTGTCCAGGTCTTCAGGGGGTCCATTCAGCCATCTCAAAGAGCCCTGCAGCCTCCAGCAGGTCATGCAGACTGCAGCCTTTGTAAGTATTTCTTCCATTAAGGGACTCCTGAGAACTCTTGCTCAGTGCAGGCTCTGTAGAGCTGTAAGCAAATGCAAAAACCTTGGACTGTCTGTTTTTGTTTTAAGGTCTGGCGAGGGAATACAGAGATTTTATTGTTGGGGAGAGGAATAAAAGCAGGGCAGTGGGTGGGTAAAGAGCTTCCTTCACCCTCATCCCTACTCATGTACCTGGCTCATTTGTCAGGGTTAACCCAGATGTGCAGCATGGTGGCATTGTCCAGCAGGGCTTGCAAGCCATATTTCAACAGACAGCATTCCTGATAATCCTGATTATTCTTTAGAGCTGAAATGGGGGTGGGGAGGAGGTGGATTTTGCGTATTTTTGTGCCTGTGCATGGTTTTCTCCCTTATTTCCATAGGGGCAGGCTCACTGCTCCTGCTTGTGACCTGCAAGAAACTCAGCAAAGGGGAGGAGGAGGAGGAGGTGGCACCACTGAAGCAAGCAAGGGACAAAAGTGACTGGGTTGCTACTGCTGCTGCTGCAGGAGTTGCTAAGAGGAGGCACAAACCCCCCTGGACATTACCATTGGAAAGTCATTAGGAAGCTCGGGGCCACATCCTCACCACAGATTGCAAGTCCTCCTCTCCCAAAGCACACACAGGAGCCTGGGGGGATGGGGTGGGGGAGGTCCAGGAAGGGGAGAGAGGGAGGAGGGCAGGGCAGAAAGGAGGGGGATCAGCCCCTTCCCAAAAAAGGCTGAAAATGAACTGGAAAGGGGTGGGTGGCGTTCAGCAAGGGCAGGCTGTGGGTTTTTCAAGGGTGGGTTTCCCTCTGGTTAAAAAGTTTGTCCCTCCTCTCGGGATTTTTTTTTAAGTTTTATTCATGAGTTGTTAACCATTTTGTTTAGCAAATCGGTTTATCCCAATGACCTTTAACTGCTTTAATTTTCGAGATGGCAGATGGCTCTAAAGAAATCCCCCTTAAATGCAGACCCAGACCCAGCCTGCTTGTTCACGCACCGGACCTGCATCAAAATGCCAAGCACAGCTCCAGAGAGAAGACAAAGTCCTCAGGAAAGAAGGGGGGAGGGAGGGAGAGGGGGAAGGGAAGAGAGAGAGGCTAGACAAAGTCCAGGTTGACTTTCTTGCATTGTTAATAGTCTGGGATTTCTCTCCAGCGCCGTCTGCAAGCCCCTACCGCTGCTATCTGCACACAAGCAGCATGGTCCTGCAGGAGTTGTATCCCGAGGTCTCATGGCCAGAGGCAAATGTCAAAGAGAAGCGAACCAGCAGGAGGGAGGGACGGAGGAGCTGTGCAGGAATGAAGGGCAGAAATGATGTGCTGAAAGCAGAGGCAACACCAGACCAAGCTGAGCAGCCACACCTGTATGAAAATATAGGAACAGAGAAAAGAAAAAAGCAGCCTGCAGCACTAGCGCACTGAACTGCCCACTCAGCCTTATAGTGGATCCTCAGCAATCACACACACTCAGGGCAAAAAGTCTTTGCCAAGGTGCCCTGCCTTTGTAAAAGATTTAAGTCACAATGTGAAATATTAGTCAGTAAATGTTAGTCCCACTTTTTTCCCCCAAACAAGTTTCCAAGGTCTGGCCCATTCAGTTATTCTGAACGAATGAGCGGAATTGAAGCGTGTTCAAGAGATATTATTTATCCCTTCTCCAGCTGGCAAATTTTTGAGAACATGTGAATCTATACAAATTGTCACATCTCCTGTCTTTTCCAACTGGTAAGTAATACCACTCAGAGGTGCCAGATTCTAAGAAGTAGTTCTGTTCATCACATGGCTCTTGTTGAAAATGTGGCAAAAACAACAATTGTTTCAAAAAAGGCAAAATAGGGATAATATGCATTCAGATTCATCACCATTGGATTTCTCCCTCACCACGTCTCATGTTTAAAATGGGAGATCCCAAGCAGAGCTCACAAATAGTTGTGTGAGCTCCTGAATCAAACTAATTCTTCCCAGTACGCAGAGGGACTGTTCAGACCCAGTTCAGAAAACCTTTTAATCCTCTCATCCATGTAAAGCACCTAAGTGAACCCCGTTGGCTTTCCTGCTTGGATTTAGTCATTTTGAGGGGGTAAGTGGTGGGGAGCATGCAACCACATCATGTGGCATGTCACAGCCCACCAGACCAACAAGGGATAAAGTGAAAGAAGCAAATCCCTGGTTCTTCCTTCAGCTTCAGTCACTCCTATGGGCTCCCATGGGGTAAGCACGTCTAAGTGCTCTGCAAGCCCTACTAGCAATAGCTCATAGAGAAGATATAAACATTGGGCTACATCATGATACATGTGTTTATTGCACTGCTGGGAATAGATTAAGATAACAAAAGCAGAAGTCACAAGTCCTTTTAAACGCAAGAAAAGTGTATGTTATGCCTGGAAAGATGCAAATTGCAAAGGTCTCAAGCTTCTTCATGGAGTTTCTTGCCTTCTTTCCACCCTATATGGTTTGTTTTTCATTTGGCTCAATCAAAGCTCCACCTTGAGACCGGATGGAAGGAGGCAAAAGGGCTCCAACTGCACTGAAATCCTAAAGCAGCCCCAGGTTAGTACAGATGAATCTTGCTGATGTGCCACTGTCACACAGCTCAGTCCTAACCCCCATACAACAAAGGAATTATTCCCATTCCTGGGAGTGTAAGAAGCCACTCCATCACAACAAAACCAACAGCCTTCTAGCAGCTTGCTGCAAAGTGGAGCCTAATGGACCCAAATAAAGTGGCCACCGGACAGCTCTGCCTGGCATCTCCCCAAATAATGGGTAAAAATGAAAGTTCCAGCAACACTGAAGTACAATGTCAGGCTGCAGACTTCAGTGTTCTGACTAATGGCTGCCTTCACATGAACTGTTTGACCAGCTCAATATACACGAGTCCTGTTACTCCTAAAGATTAGTGATCAGTTTCCCTCAAATGACTTACCCGCAAGGCATAGTCTTCTTTTATTTGATTTTGCTTATTCCCCATGTGGACTGTAATTTGCTCAAATGCTTCCACTCCAACCATTTTCCCCAGTGTTTGAATTCTATATAATGTCTGTTATCGGAGATGGTCCACGATTATTTCTGTTTCCTGATGTAGCTTAGAGTCTGGTGGTCTGTCAAGCCACTGTGGGTTCCATTCACTCAAGGAGAGGTAGCAGCAAAACAGCATTTGGAAATTTCATAAAATATTAAATCTCCTGCTTTCTAGGCCACACAGTCCTTGCCTGAGGCAGCATTCATATAAAAAGTTAAGCTACTACAAGATTTATTGCCTAGACACAAAGGAGCACACAAAATTGAAGTCTATGTCTCAGGCAGTTGGAACACAAACAGATATTCCTCCTAAGATGCCCTGAACTGTGCTGGAGACAGGCAGCAAGACAAATGCAGCTGGCTCAATGCAGCCTGTGCTCACATATAAGCACCGATCAGCCTGGAAATATTCATGTCATGTAAGATAATCAAATTAAAGAGGGCACGGCAAGTCATGGTCAACACACACTGCGGAGCTTCATCCGTGCAAAGTTTTGTCATTGCCAGGTCAGACAGACCGATCACTAGCATGGAGGATCCTGGCAGAGGAAGGCAAATAGCTGTCTGAGGAAGAACTTTTATTACATGTGCAGGAAGAACTTTTATTACAGATTCATTCACAGGTCCGTCAGCCACCATAAGTTTAAGCATACTGAGCTCCAGATGGGTGACGGATGTGTGGTATTTGGGATGGGATACTACCACTGATGTGGCTTCATATGCCAGTTGTTCTCAGCACAGATATATGGACCAAGCTTCCCAAGGGCTCCTCAGTAAGATGTGCATTTCTAAGACCTAATGCTTCACTTCTTCTCCGTGATACTCTGTCTGCACACTGACAGATGATTTTTTTTTTCATTACATTCATGTAAGAAATATGGTTTTAGAGGAACTCAGAATTGAGAGGACCATTTCCAAGCAGTTTTATGAAGACATATGGAAGCCCGGTCCCTCTACAGCCCTAGTGAGACTTCTTCTATCATAACTATTTCACATTAGCCTTCCTCCTCCAAAGTGGGAATTCTCCAGTGCTTGACAAGGCTTTCAGCTCAACACTGCAGTGAGACAGTAGCATTAGGAATCTGTCATGCCACCTGCCAACTGAATATTGTAAGAAGATGTACTGGGTGTTCCAAGGAACAGAAGTAGTCTTCACTGGCCATACCATACTCTCATTACTATAAAGCCTTTTTATCCAGCAAAGATTCGGTACATATCCTGACACAAGCTTTAGCCACTGTGGGTATATGCATGCATGGTGACCCATGTACACAGCTCCAAAATGCTCACTGGTTGACATTGGAAAAAGCATTCCCATTTTTATACACCCCCCCCCCCACACAAGCACACACTGTGCCGATAATTTTTTAAGTCACAGAAATATATAATGCTATTTCTTAGGCTGGATGGGACCTCCAGGGTCACCTCATCCAACCACCAGCTTAATGCTGGAAATGAGCACCAGCTTCATGCCTCATTGCAGCTATCCTGTTCCACTTGACCTTGTGATGAAGAGTCACTAATTGTATTTCAGCTGCAAGGGTGTGTTCTAACTCTACCACCCACAAATATGTTTTTAATTTTTTCTTGCTTTATCTGTAGAACCTCTCTTTGCTGTCTTGGCATTGCCAGCCAAGCAGCTGGGAACCATGACCTCAGAAATGGTTTGTTCTTCAGAAAGTAAGAAATTGTTTTTAAAGAAGTGTGCATAGTACATAATGTAGTAAATTATAATGAATTAAAAAAATAGGGAAGAATAAAGATGAATAACAAACCCCATATGTACCAAGGAAAAAATGTACATGTCCAATTATGACTGCTGTTGTCCTTGACCCTGCAAATTAAATTCATTGCTGCAGTCCTTTGTCATGTTAGTCATTTGACTACCTTCTTGGGAAATATTTATGTGACTAAGGGTTTGCAGGATCAGGCCCAATATAAATAATAATAGGATCACTTAGGCAGAGTTTTACATCTGTGCAAACACTGTCTAATGAATTCCTGATGGAGTTCTGATGTTGACTAAGGAAATCATGTGAGAACCTCCACAATAAATGAAGCAGCAACACATTTTGGATCAAAGGAAATCATACAGCAAAGCAAACTAATACACAAAGGGCTACAGTCTTTTTTGGCATAATTTCTCCTAAGTCTTTTAGACCCTCTTTAGGCACTGGCACTATTTATTTTATAGCAAAACCTCCTGGCCTTTGAGTTGAAAGGCCTTCAGTCTTTGATATCAGAGCCTTCATATATAACAAAGAGGACAGTCTTCAGGGGGAAAGGGCTGATATGTACAAACCTCAAGTTCATCCTCTGTGAACTCTTTAATGCAGGGGTGACCTTTCCATTCTGCAGTTGTATGGTGTGAACACAGCAAGGTCCAAATCCATGCCAAAGACTGCAAGGCACTCAGGAACGCAAACAAATAGCAATAGTCCAAATTTAACTGGGGTATGACCACACTGAAACTGACACCACATGCTGTAGCTGTGTGCTCTTCTTGAAGTGATTCCCTTTTCTAGACAGTTTTAGCAATTGCAGCACTCCCTGCAATTGCAGAAGCTGTATGCTTTGGTAATGTCCTTAACCCAAGGCGTCACCAGACCTCCTTCTGTCTGTCTCCTCCCTCAAGCCACATGCATAAGGCCAGACAGAAATTGTATTTTGAGACTCAGACCATAAAGGATAATTATCATGGCTCTGTTCTATTTAACTGCTAGAGGTCAGCAGATTCCTCTTGATTTTTTACACCATCCCATGTCTTCTTACTCCCAAAGAGTAAGAGGTTGTTCCAAAAACCACCTATTCATACTCTAAAAAAAAAAAAAAAAAATTTACAAAAATGGCCCATACTGTCCTCCTTTTTAATTCAGAAGAGGTATCAGTCATCCCTGCTCTGCATGTGTGTGGTTTCCGTAGTGCCAAGATAAGGGACCACTGCTCATGTTAAAGAGTTTCCTAACTACACTGTTTTCCAGAACTTTTTCTGTATTTATGAGATAGCTGTTGAATGTAAAGCACTTTTTCCAGAAGGTCTATAGCCAGCACTCCTTGCTCCCCACTCTACACCTCTAAGTCATGCCTCATCCTTCTTCCTCCAAGGATTTTTGCTGCACACCTTACCAGGATGCAAAGAGACTGGGATAAGGATAAAGACCTGCAGAACAGTGCACTGCAGATAGTGGCAAGAAGGAAGAGTGGAGATCTATACAGCTTGATTCAACCCACATCAGAAAGGCAGGTGAGACTAGAGAAGTGAGGGAGGAGTACTGTAGCTAAACGAATCCAGCACCTCCGGTGATGCAAAAATGTTGGGTGGTGAGATCCACACAGCAGAGACCATCTGATGCCAATCTTAGTCCATAAGGATATAAATACATGGATGAACTGTCAGCCTTGGATCAAGGAAAAGGAAAGGAGTGGATGTTGCAGTTACAGGTCAAAGCAGCAGCAAACTTCTAACATTTTTTTAACAGGGAACTTGAACTGCTGTCCAGTAAACTGGTCAAACCGCCTGTGGGGAGAAAATTTTGAGAAATAATTTCTCACCATTTTAATGCTCTAGAATTACTGTTTCCAAGAAATAAGCATGCAAAGAGGTGAGATTACTCTTGGTACAGTGTTAAAAAGCAGCAGATAAAATTAGGAAGTAACGTTACCTGAATCATTTCTACTGACTGCAAAATAACTAAAATATGTCCAAAGGGTTAGCTGAGTACCTAAAAGGGACCTGCTAACACCACATTTGAAAAACAAAGGAGATGCCAGCAAATGAGAGGGAAAATATCCTGAAGGTTTAAAGGAAGGAAATGAAATGCTGAGAGGTGGCAAGAATCCATCTATTCATGGAGTTGATAAGAAAATCTCCGAGGCATGTATACTGCTGAACATAAAAATAAAATTATATATATAAAAAAGGATGAAACACGAAAGCAAAAAACTAATGAACACACCTGCCTGACTTGGCTCGAGGGCCTCTTTGAACGAGTTAGAAACCCTTCAGCATTTGGAAATTTGACCAAACTGATGCAAATAGTGAGAAGCATAAAATTCAGCAGGCAATAGGTAAAGGGGTGAATAAGAAGAGGCTGAAAGGCTCTCACAGGGAAGTAATACCATAAAGTCACAGATACTGCATATAAACAAGATGCAGGTCTGTAAGAGCACAATATCCATTGGATTATCAGGGATTAAAAAAAGTGGGTGCTGGGCAGAGCCAGAGGGAGCAGGAGCCATTCAGGGGATTTCTGAGTTATCACATGGCTGATTTCCTTCATGGGTGGAACATTTCAGCAAATGGTCTTTTATTATCATTTTCCATCATGTTTTAAATGGTGTTATGTATTACATGCCCACCTCCAAATTCTTGGGAAAAGTTTACAGAATCCAGCTATTAGTTATTGTTATTGTTGTTGTTGTTGTTGTTTTTACATGCAAATATTTCCAAACCACTAAATAATTACCATCGTGTTTCAATGCCGAATACTTCTTTACAATCTGAAAACATAATGGCACCAGGCACACTGAATAGAGCAATGCATTTTTGATTATGTCATGGCAATAATTGCCTTCACTACTTCATATGAATTGAATATTTAAAATATCATTGTAAAAATAGCAGTCCTTTAATAGGCATTATCCTCTCCCATAATGGAAGCACAGGTCACAGAACACCTTCGCTACGTCGTTATTGATGCCGCTAGAAACCAGGCTAATAACTTCATTGTCACTGCCACATTTCTGCAAGGTTTTGCATGTGTCTAAAATGCAGATATTAACCCCTGTTTTAAACATTTGTTCACCAGCATACAACCATAAGCCCTCTCTAAGAACTCCAGATAAGGTGTCTGCCCCCAAATAAAAGAGCTTTTCCAGTTTCTTCGTAAGAGAGAAAAAAGGAGTTCTTTATCGAAAGCATATTAGCATATTTTGCCTCATTAATAACTTCACTGCAGCATTAATTTGCTTAATTATTGCACTTTGAATTCAGCATGGCAGCTAATTAATTCAAAGACTGAAAAAAAAAAAAAAATGAAATTATAACACGTACAAACATAGCCCTGCTTGGTGAGCATGCTTTTTTTGGAAAATCATTCTTTTTTTATTCTATTCCATGAAACACTAAGTATGTGGACACAATAGGTCTAAAGTTATCTATTTAATGATTTATATTAATACATTTTCCCAGATTTCCCTTTTAGGTTTCTCTCTTGTTGAATCTGCTTAGAATAAGTGGGGTTAATGCATCCCAACAGCCTGCTATCAGAACTTCCAGCTCCATTACCCACTATTAAGATCTTGTTCTCTTCCCCGGCAAATCTTTCTCTCTCTATTTTACTGGCAATGGCCAACAGGCACACTAAATCCTTAGCAGGTCATTTGAAAACAGGAGTTCACTTCTCTCAAAACAGCCCTGAAATTACCTTCTCATAGCTCAAAAGAATGAAGAAAAACAAAAATAAAAATAAAAAGGAAAAAAAAAAAAAACTCTCCATTTCATAGTCTTTCATTTTAACTGAGAAATAAAATCTTGACATATTTTGGTCACCCCTAAAATTCTCACTGTCAGAATTGGGAATGATATTCTAATAAAGTGTATTCTTAACTGCTTTCATACCTTCTTTACATCTTAGCAAGACAAAACCATCACAAAATAATTAATGCTACAGGGCTAATTTGAGCTGACTCTCCCTCAAGCAGTACTACAAAGGCTGCCCAATATGGCAAGGGATGCCCACGGTGATGCTCCAGTGATACTAAAAGAGCTCCATAGCTGTGTCAACAAAAAACTTTAACTGAATGCAGGCACAGCAGCAAAACAAATATTTCTGCTGAAAAAATAGTTACCATCTTGTTAAGAAGACAGTATATCACACTGGTACTTACTCACTTCCCACTACAAGCACTTTGCTGCTTTAGTCTCTTGGTGTCCTCATCCACTTATACTTCAGTATGTAGCAGCTTGGTGAGACAAAGGACACTTCAGAGGTGTTGGCCTCACCTGTTCACATATTTATTCTTTTGGGTGGTTTCCATTTACACAACAAGCTTACTTATCCGCAGCTGCACTGTTCAAAGAGAGATACCAGGAACATAGATTGCCAGAATATGGTGCAGATAGCTTTAACATTTTAAAGCTCAGTGTTATTGTTCACATTAATTTGCAAGAGAGTTGTGTTTAATGAGTCTTTCTACATGCACTGGTAACGTTTACACAAGGACCAGAGAAATCTATCAATGCAGTAGTCGTTTTCTTAGGGTTTTGGGTATCTAAAATGGGACTTCAGTGAATCTAAAGGACCTAAATTAAAATCTCCTCATTGAACACCCAATTAGTCCTGGAAATACCTAAATTCAGTTGAAAACATTGGAAAACATTTCAAAAGAATAGAGTTCTGCTTGCTGGCAAGCCTAGATCTGCTGTAGTTTGGGAGCTCAGCCTTATATGCAATCAGAATCCAGCAAAAAAACGTATACCAACAACAAGCTTGTCTCAAGCCCTCTCCAAGAAGTATTCTCAGAGCTAAGATGACACATTCAAGTCTTCACAAAATGCACACTAAGACCTCTTAGTTTTAAAACAGACCTGGAAAAAAAGATGCTGGATGGTGCCCTTCTGCTATGTCACAGCCTGAGAAGGCTAATACAGAGGTTCATGCACCCATCTTCCCTCTTCTGTTCCTTCTTCTGTCCCTTCTCCCTGAACTCATGAACAAGGCCTTTTTTTCCTGCACAAGGTCTCCCCCCACCTCATAGCCCAATCACCTGGTAGCTGTGTCTATTGTGACCTGCAGATTCAAACAGCAGAGCAGAGAACAAACCTGAGTTTTTAACTGCTTGAATAAATGCTCTAACCTGGAGGTTACGATGTAAGTATTCCTCCCTTTCCACGTTTCTTGCAGCAACAGAATGAGTCTTGTTCCGTTCTTTAAGAAAAATTAAGACTAACCCTTGGAAAGGTCTATCCCAGGTGCAGAAAAGCCAAGCCAGGTGGACAAGTGAAAGATGGGCCCTCAAGCTCCTGAAATTGAGAACTAGATCTTGCCTCTGGGTTTGGTGCGCTGCAGTGCCACAGACTGGATGTTGTGTGGCAGCACCACATTCATTACAAAAATAAAGTATGTTTTTAAACTAACCATGAGGATGAACTATGAGAGCAAGCCTTCTGTTATTTATCTGAATTTTTAAATCATTTTAGTGATTTTATATATCAGACCACTTCCAGAACAAGACATGCATTTTTGCGCAGCTAACTCGGTGTCCACATCACCAGCACTGCCAATGCACCTTGCTGTGGGACAACCTGCTATCCAGGAAAAAGTGGGGTAAATTTGGTGCCATCTGGCTGTCTCTACTAAGAAAACATCAAAAATAGACAATTTTGCCACATGAAATGCTAACTTCTAGTTGCTATGTTAATCCACTCTGTGAATGAAGCTGTTCAAATCCCTTTAAATGAAAGCCACAGCTTTAGGCTGTCTTCAGTCTTGAGAAGCCTTTACTCACCTAAAGGCAGTTCACTTTTTGGGGGTCTTTCCATTTTGGTTGTTTATAAGGAAAGCTAAAATCATTGGACACCATTCTGGGCCATGTTGTAGCATCCCCAGCAAGTTCTTTAGCAGGGGAATTGCAGACTGAACATGCAGAACAAGATTAGATACAACACTGAACTGAATTAGCAAAAGATCTATTTAAGGGAATATGTTAAGCATCTGTTTTATCAAGCATATGTACCCTACCTATCGCTGTGCACCATTAAGATGAACACATTATTCATGCAGAGATCATAAGACACATACAAGCATTGCAGGAGCTAGGAGACTTTGATTTTTAACTTCTTTACTTTGTCTCATCAAGCCTTCATTCAAGACCACACTGTTGTCTAAAATCACCCCAATGGTAACAAAAACAACAACAAAAATAGAAGCAATCCCCTTGTCAATGACCTGAAGGCCAAGAGGGCATCAAATACAGAGGGAATTTTCATAGTAATTAACATCAGGACATCAGGAAAATGATCTTATTTCAGCCCTCTGCTCCATTCTCCTGATCCCATGCTCCCCAAGCCCTACTTCCCATGCTGTGGTGGTTTTACCTGGGTGGGCGGCCGAGCTCCACCACAACCGCTCTGTCACTCCCCCTCCTCACGGAGGAGCAGGGAGAAAATGCGATGAAAGGGGCTCAAGGGTTGAAATAAGGACTAGGAGATCGCGCAGTAATTATCGTGACAGGCAAAACAGGCTCAGCATAGGGAAATAGTAAGATTTATTGCCTTTCACTAACGAGTTAGAGAAGCCAGAAACAAAGGAAATAAACCAAAAGCACCTTCCCCCCCATCCACCCTCTTCCACCTCCTCCCCCAAGCAGTGGAAGGGAACGGGGGAATGGGGGTTATGGTCAGTCTACAGCGCTTCTTTGCCGCCTCTCCTTCTCAGTCAGTCTCGTCCCCTGTGTTGTGGGGTCCCTCCCATGGGATGCAGTCCTTGCTGAACTGATCTGGCGTGGGCTGCCCACAGGCAGCAGCTCTTCAAGAACTGCTCCAGATATGGGTCCATACCACGGGGTCCATCCCTCGGGAGCAAACTGCTCCCACCTGGGTCCCCCACGTGCAGCAGCTCCTGCCAGGTCACCTGTTCCTGCATGGTCTCCTCTCCACAGGCTGCAGGTCTGGCCTTGAATTTGCTCCGGCAGAGGTCTTCCACAGGCTGCAGTCTCTGTTGGTGCAGGTCCACCTGCTCCACCATGGTCTCCTCCACGGGCTGCAGCGTGGAACCCTGCTCCACCGTGGTACTCCATGGGCTGTAGGGGGTCAGCCTGCTTCACCATGGTCCTCACCACAGGCCTCAGGGGACTTCTACTCCAGCACCTGGAGCACCTCTCCCCCTCCTTCTTCACTGACCTTGGCACCTGCAAGGCTGTTCCTCCCTCCTCTCACTCTCCCAGCTGCTGTATGCCACAGAGTTATTTTTTCCTGTCTTAAATCTGCTCTCACAGAGGTGTAAAACAACATCACTTATTGGCTCAGCTCTGGTCAGCAGTGGGGCCCTTACCAAACCTGGGGCAGCTTCTAGATCCTTCTCACAGAAGCCACCCCTATGGCCCCCTGTTACCAAAACCTTGCCATGTAAACCCACTACACATGCCAAGGAGATAAAGGTGGCTTTACATGGAAGGGAGGACCTGGTGAAGAGGCCCTCTCCAGGCCTTCTCCTGGTCCAAACCATCCCAGCTGCAGTATGTGGAGTCTGAACCGGGTGAAGATGCTGGGTAGGTGAATGTGCTGTGAGGAGAAAAATAACTCTGCTCAAACATCAGAGAGCCTTGCTGCCTCCAGCCTCATTTCTGGTCTGCAGATCCCCAGAGGCACATGGGCCAGGAGGTTAATCTAAAATAACTAGAATATTCAGTAGCCATTGGCTGCATCTCCTTAGGGTTCACAAGGGACAGATCAGCTTCTCATTGCTTTCATTATCTGGATTTCAATGAAAAGAAAGGAAAGAGGGTAGAGGCATATGCTTCTCTGCAGACTCCTTGCCCAGATGTTAAACCAGCTGGCCACGAACACTACAGAGGCTTCACTGCCAAAGCCAGGGCTGATGGGAGGAGGAGACGGAGACAGAGACCTCTACCTTTCCCTGCCAAAATGGACTGAACATTCTGTAGGATGGCCCAGATTCCCCACAGCAAACATTGCCTGGGGTTCCACTCTGCAGCATCCTGTGCCCCTGTGTCCCTCGGGGTTTGAAGAAGATCTTTTCCACTTGCGCTCAGCTCTTGTCAGCACCTCCTCTCAGATCAGCTGCTGGCATTTTCAATTGTTCCCCTGTGTCCAAGAATGAGTGAGGATACAACACCCATGAGGCTCTTTACTCCTCTTCTCCTCACCTTCCTTCCTGGGTGCTGTTGGCTTTTTCCAGCCATTTCTCCATTCACTGCAACCAGTCCCATAACCAAGAGGGGTAGGCTCATGGCCTGTCTGGAAGAAATCCCATGGGACCACAAGCCATGGTATCATGAGGCCCATACCTTGCATCACCTCTGCCCTGAAACACTACAGCATCTTGCCCTGCCTGTCGCCATCCCCATCCTGCTCTACATTGCACCATCCCCACGTGTCCCACAACTTCTGACTCCCCATGCTGCTCTTCCAAGCTGTCACATTAACCCTTCTCCAAATATTTTTTAATCTTCTTCTGTGAAATCTTCTACAGCACTTATATTTTAAAGAACACATGTCATCAGAAATGCACTTAGTCCACCAGGCAGGGCAGGAGACTTAGCTCAAATGGCCACCTGCTCTATCTTCTGGCAATCTTCCCATTCTGAGCCATGTTCAATGAATTCTGGAAATTCACCCTAAAAGAAGTCCCTAAGTCCCTAAGGGAGAAGTCCCTTGTGTCTCTGAAGGGATGGCATTGCCCTAAGGTCCGTGTTGCTGTCCGCACCCTGCTCACCCACAGTGCATTGGTACTCTCAACAGATAAATAAAAAGCATTGTGACCAAACAATTTTCCCTTCTTGTCTCCAAAAAAATCAGTCTGTTGACAGAAAATTTGAATTTACATAACCAGCAACAAGCACAAGATAACTGGGAGCAGCCAAAGTTGATAAGCAGAAATGAGGACATTTACCCTGCTCCAGCGTGCTTGAAATGCTGTGTTATCTCTTTAAAAACAATGAAAAACCATTCTGGATGAAGTATTTAAGAATGTTTTATTTCCTCGAGAGAATGGATTTATTTTCTTAATAATAATTTAAAAAAAACACTTGGTAATATTAAAATATGCTCATAAAATATACTCAACCTGGTAGAACAGAATGTCTCCTTTGAAGTTGTTTCAATCTTTTTAAATATCTAAAGGACCTAACCCACATAGGGCTTGCGCGTTTTCAGCTTGAAAAAAAAAAAAAAAATCAAAGCCTTCTCCCCTTTTTTCCCCCATGTACAGCCACTTGCCAATTATGGGAATTACAAAAAAATCACCGTCTGAAAGAGGTAGGTTTTTTGTTGTTGTTGTTGTTGTTTTAACATGTGTAATTATGCACATGATTTAATCGTTTGGGGAGAGGGACTGCTTGCGGGGAGAAGAGAGCCTTCTTCCAAGAGTTACATGCACACTTTAATCCTGGATCAAGTGTCAACCACCAGGTGAAATTTATCAGGGATTGCAACACTCCTCAGCTAAACAGCGCACCTCCAATTTGCTCAAACGATCGACATCTCCTTGCCTCCTTTATTAGTCTCTCTGTTTATCTGCCCAGCAATGAGCTCCGGCTCCTGCAGCCAGAGAACAAGCCAAGAATAACCCAATCCAAGGCCGGGAAAGATAATCTTCCAGCATCATCTGGCTCCTTGGCAGGGTCTGTGGGCAGCTGCACCAACAGCCCCCTGGCTGCCGCTGGGGATGTCATGTGGCCGCGCTGTGGTGGTACTGGCGGAGCATCCCCGTCCTCCTGGATGTGATTTTCCTTTGATTCACCTTGAATCCGAGAAGCCCATTACATGACCATTTCCTCAGATTTGTTAAATAAGGGCTTTTGTTAATGACTGCCCGTAAAATGTAGCCAATGAGCCCTATTTCTGCTGTCATTATTTATAAATCTAGGTACTGCCATTAAGGACTACTCACTTTGCTGTGAACTTTTCCACAGCACAGGAGCAGGATCTCTCCTAGCTGATTTGTAGCACAAGGGCTGGACTTCTTGATTTATGGATAAACAAAAAAAGTGGGGCAGGAAAAAAAAAAAAAAAAAAAAAAAAGGTATGGAGCAAAGGACTGGATGACTGCCTCAGTACTGCTCTGTATATTAGTCTGCTCTGTACATAAGTCAGTACATAATTTCCAAAACATACATTTTTTTTCCTTAAAATACACACACACACAAATTAAATAGTCTGTGAGCAAAATGTCGTCATTGATTTAAGGATGCAATCATACAGGGGTATTACCTTGTACTTTTATCTTCTTTTTTTCTTTCTTTCTTCATCCTTTCCTTCTTGTCACAGGAAAGACCAGTAAAATCTGTGTATATTTGCTACAAGTGTAATCTATAAAAATCCTGCCTTGAAGTATTACTCATATCACCCTGTTGCACAGTCAAATTTCATAGGAAACAAAGCACTCAGTGCAACATAAATTATATCAGCATTACATCATGGGCATAAATTATCTGAACAAAACAAAATCTGACTTTGCTTCTTACTAGTTTGTCCACTGTTTCCATTTTAGATGCTGCAGGTCATCCCGAAATATAACTTTGTCCCTTCAGTTGTTTTTTACATTAACATTGGTTTAATAATTCCTGACATAAGAAGCATTACAATACAGGCATTTTCTACCTAAGGAGCTACCAGTTTGTCAGCTTCAGCGGGAGATGTGACACAGCTGAACAACTGAATCAGAAAAGAGAATATTTCTATGTACTGTGACTGATGTGGTTGTATACAGGCACTTATTTGCCTGCTCAAAGTTTTAACCCCCAAACTTTTTTCTTTCTTATTGTATTTGTCTAAACCCAATAGCAAGCTCTTCAGGGCAGCAACCTGTCCCATCACATGTTTGTAAAGCACCATGTGCACCTATGGCACTCTGTAATAAGTAATTTCCTATCTGCTTATGATTAAAGAGGGCTTTCAGATGAAATATTGTGAATGGAAATGGATAAGGTAGGAGGGCAGCTTACATTACCAGCATCATTACATTGGACATTGCGCTTTGACACAATACATCAGCCAGCATGCTATGCACAGTCTGAGTCTGCCTATAAATATTTTTGAGGGCCATCTTACAAATATTCCTTACGTTCTGACACCATGCCCCAAAATAACGCCTTGTGCAGCATAGCAGATCCTTCCATTAAATGCTCTTTATTGCAATATGCCCTTGCTTGTAAGAGTATCTGTTGCTTTTTTGAGGGTTATTCTCTGTAAGCAAGCTAGACACACTGCGGGGAGACTGGAAGGACACGAGTTCACAGACTCGACAGAAGGTGGAAAAAGAGTGGGATAAGCCACAGAAGGGGGAGCAGAGAGGAGGCGCGGGTGTTATATTAATAGGATCTCCTGATGACTCGCTTGAGGCATGCACACATCCAGACGGGTCTGCTCCCTACTTAACAGCAATCGATTTGTAGAGGTGCTATAGCAAATATGAAAGTCCAGCTGAATGGTGGATAAAACTCCCCACATGCTTAGGATTATCATATTTATGACAGCAAAAAGGCATGTAATATCCTTCTGGAAGTGGTTCCCAGCTCATGCTTTGCCTGCACCCCAGGAGATCCTACTGATCTACTGATCCTACTGGATCTTACTGATGGTCATCCCCAAATCCTTGCTCTTCCAACAACTCAGCAACTCAGCCTCCACATGCCCTTGCTGTCACCCAGAAAGCAAAGTGCCTTTCCTACAACCCTTTGAGGTCCCTCAGCTTCCCACAGAGGTACCTATTTCATCTGTAAGACAAGGAGATGTCTGGCCTGAGAACACACAGAGAAGCCATGTCACAGTGTTACATACCTAGATCTTCAAACTCACAAGACACAGGTTAACCAAACCATGCCTGAGCATCATTTTTGGTTGTCTAAACCGAGTTCTTCACAGTTTCAGCTCAAGGTGAAAGCTGAACTGGGTCTTCGGCTTTTGATCACTTTAGAAGCCTGTTTTCCTTCTCCAAAAGCTGCAATCCCCCTTTAATAGAGAAGACTTCAGTGTTATTTATTCTCAAACCCCACATTACTGAGGCAGCCTGGTGAAGAGGCTTCTTCCTCATCAGGCAGAGAGCTGAGAAGTTTACAGCTGTGGGGAAAAGGAAGCTGAGAAGGTCACTGCGTACTTGGAGGACAACGAAAAAAGCCATCACCATCTGGGCTGCCCAAGTTTGTTGCTTAATAAGCAATCACAGCTCTAAAGCCTCACCACACCACAGTCAACGTGGATGATTACAGGGCATGCAGGAGAGGTTCTTCCCTCTACAGACATATATATTTCGATAGCTATGGCACCCAAGAGAACTTCCTTGGAAGCATGATGTTAAGACTGCCAAGTCAAACACTTAACTGGGAAATACGGGGCCTATGGTAATCTTTGCAGCCCCAGTCATGCTGTGGTATGATCCTTGTTGCCACTGTGAAGTGTTATTTCTCCACTGGACTCCTGCTATGGAGGCCTGAGAGCCTTCATCTCCTTCAGTGTTTGTTCTGTTTCCTTGCCGCACACCACAGTTTCCCAATACTGCTCAAGTCCTGCTCAGGATAGAAATAATATTTTTTTCATAGCCTGTTATTTGGCCTTCTCCACTCTTAAATTAGCACGATTCACAGATGTTAATTATCTTATTTCCATAATGAACCTGTGAAAAAGGGGTGTATCATTAGCTCCATATTACAGCTGGTGAACTGAGGCACACAGAGATGCAAGTTAGTAGGTTGTGTCCGCTAATTTTGCACATCTAAGCTGAAATACTCCAGGCTTACTTCCCTCTCACTTTTTTTCTCCTGACATCACCAATTCAGTGACCCTCTATGCACGTCCCCCGAGACTTTAAGGTACAAACTGCTGTAAAAACAGATCTTCACCACCAGCTCTCCAACAGTTGGCCCCAGGTGGCAAGCTTTAGATCCATCACACCATGGACGATGACTTGTTAGAGGAAGCACAGAGCCAAGACCAGCACTGGGTTATTACATCCAACCTTTCTTGCATCTTTTCTGGATCTGCCCAGCTTGTGCTTAAAACAAAAGCCAGTCCCAGCTGAGCTCACAGTGCACTCACTACTCACTACTGGGGGTATTTATCTGCTAAATCTCTGTTTAACATCCACCGGATTTAATATTTCAAATGTATAGCCCTGTTTGCTTGAATGCTCACAAAAATGAAACTCACCTGCTTTAGCAGGGCATATTCTTGCAAAATTTCAAATCCTCAAACCAAACCATGAAAACCATGAAAATTGTATGGTTTAAAAGGAAAAAAAAAAAAAAAATGCGGGGGGGGAAGAAAAATAGGAGAGCCTGGATATTTATCCCACAGGCAAAACAACCATTAGAAAAGCCTAGGATAAATTTATCCTGGCCTCCTTTTCAGAGATAACGGAACAGCTTCAGCTGAAACTTTCTCTCAAAAAGAACCAGCAGCCTGAAGCAGATATCCAGCACAGAAAATTTCAGCTTAAACAGTTAATACTTGGTAAAATATAAGCTTCTGTCTTCCATACTAGATGAGTGTGGTTATTACAGGACTCCCTATAGGACATGCAGAGCCTGGAGTGTCTTTCCCAGCAGTCCCAGTACTGCTGTCCATTGCCAGACCAGCTCTACTGGGACCAGACTCACATTGCAACCACACATCCAGCCCAATATTAATTTCTCACCTGCTTTTTAGGGAAATACAGAATAGCAAGCACAATACTGGAGAGCCACTAATCCAACACCTTGAATACAAGCTACATCTCTCCTGTGCATACTTGCAGCCAGTGCCTTATGCCTCGTCCTTTATCCCCTGTGGGTCTGCCACACATTTTTTAACGGTTACATGACTTTATCCCAGAGCTAAGCACACAGTCTCCAGTCATTAGTGAGCATCATGTCTTCATGTTGTCTTATGTGCCTAGGAGAACTGTGTTTATATCTTCCTCTTTGCAATGCCAGGTGTGTCTTACACAAGCCTCCCTTACTCTTTTTGATGGACTGCAGACAGCTTGCTCATTAGTCTAGCATCTAATTGCTTATCAGTCACACTCTCAAGCTCCTTATTACTTCACTAACACAGCTACAGTAATTAGATTTCACATTTCTTTAGACTTTCATGGCATTGTTTAGCCTACTGAGGAGGCACTCGTATATGATACACACATATTATAAATTACCTCCTGTAATTATCATATTCATTATAATATATAACACATATATACACACACATCTCAAACCTCTGCAGTTATAAGTGTTCAGCATGCTCCGCCAACGTCTCTGAATGTTTATTTGTCGATTTTAACCTGTGCGAGTCTTCACCCGTCTGTGACCCTGGGCTCACAAACCATGCCCGATCGCATCATTTTCTGCCTCTCACACACCACCACCACTTGCCTCCACTGCAAAACAAACATCTCAGATCTGCTTGCTGCAGGGATGAAAATCCTTTTAGTCAGAAACATGAATTTGATGTTCAGTACAGCAGCAAGCAGAAGAGTCACTTGAGCCATCAGACCTTATTTTGGGGGGATAGCATGCCTATTTTGTCTAATTTGATGCATTTCTTTAACACCTACCCTCTAAGCCTTGAGCTTTTTTTTAGGGAGATAATTCCCCACGTTTATTACTGCACTTAAAAAGCAACGACTATTCACTTAACATTTCAAAACAGAATTCTGTGGGTATTTGGGATGGATGACTTTTTTTCCTGAGGATCACGTGTGAAATGTGTGCTGGTTTCTGCATTTCTATTCAGCAAGGGTAGCATGCAAAATTGGGCTCCTCCTTTTCAAGCGAATGAAATAAGTGATTGCACCAGACAGTTAAACCTAGCAAGACAAACAGGTAATTCCCACCAAATTGGAAGAGGGCCATATCACCACAGGCTCCGTCTACAGAAGTAAACTAAGCAGAGCCAGGGGACAGAGCATTTTATTCGGTGTTATGGATGTAGCCATAGAGACTGCATGTGGTTTCCAGATTGTGTCATCGCCCTGCTGTGGCGCACACTTACAGTTACAGGTGGAGCTGGTGACATCTGGGGAAGGACGAGCTATCTCCTAAAGACAGACGAGCACACCCGGGCTATGGCACGGATGCGTCCCTCGGCCATGGGAAACATCTCCTGTGTCCCAGGTCATCCCTGGGCTGCCACCAGCTCAGGTCCAGGTCACGCCGCCCAGATCCAGCATTGTGCTATCTCAGCTGGACATATTCAGCAAAGTGTTTGTGGAGATGGAACAAATGCCACACATGAAAGAAGAGCAGTGAGTACAGGAACGTTTTGTGGCTCTGGAGGTCGAAGTCCTGCTGAGGTCAAATAAGAGATATTTGGACAAAAAAAAAAAAAAAAAAAAAAAAAAAAAAAAAAGTTTTCTCTTGGCCTCTGCACCAAACTCATGAAGTGCAGCTACACGTGGTTACAGAAAGCCTTAAAGCAAAAGTCCTGGGCAAAACACTCAAGAGCACCGCAGGGATTTAGGAACCCAAACTTCTGAGAATTTGCCTTCTCATCCACTTCGTATGAATATTAATCTTATCACACTTCTTGTAAGAGGATGTGCTTGCTCTTTGGCCAAAACAACCTCTTTTCTGTCGTGTGCCATTTCCCCACCTTGCTCTGCCTCAGAGCGGGCTGCATTTTGGGCAGCAAGATGCTGGTCGTTCTCAAAGCTAAAAACCATCCCAATGATAATGCCAGTGCATCAAAGGTGGAGACAGTGAGGAGGGTCTCAGACAGACTGAACTCATCACTGTTCCCATCTTCACTGCCAGGCAGAGAAGACTCCTTATCATGCATAAATAAAGCCTGGGGCTCGGCAGCTGTGAAGAGGATCCATGCGTAAGGATGCCAGCAAGCCAAGCCAGCCTACGGGCTCCAGCATCTCCCAAGGGGATCAGGGGGCTCCTGCCAGCACCTAGGAGGACCAGATGGCAGAAAATCATAGCTCCCTCAGCTTGGAGAGGGCAAACAGTGCCCCTTGCCCCGTGGTCCTACCTCGGCACTCTGTGTTGGACATCGTGGAACACCAGGAGGGCTGTGCAGCGTGGCAGCCCCCAGGCTGCTCAGGACGCTCAAGCCCCCCAGAAGCAGCCAGCAGAGTGAAGATGCTCGGCATGAATAGAGCCCATTCCCTGGCAGGCAGCCAAGCGCAGCAGCCGCCAGTGCCTGGGCTCTTCCCCCTGTGCTTGCGGGCTCTTGAAGAGAAGTGACGCGCGGCACGCTCTTGCTCACAGCCTGCTGCCGCTCGGGAGGCTGGGAGAAGGAGAGACTTAGTCCTGCACAGCTGGGGGCTCTGACTTTGCAAGCCGATTGAGATAGAGGACGGGGGGGTGGAGAGAGGGGGGAGAAGGAGAGGCGAGATGGAGGCAGAGATTTTCCTACAGTTTCCAGCACAAGGCTGAGCCCCTGCCCCTCTGTTGCATTTTTCCCCCTCTCAGAAACAACCAGAAGTCCAGGGCACAAATGGGCAAAGCTGTGCAAACCAGCCCCCAAATCAGAAGCTATGGCACTGCACCCAAGCTCATTAACCCCGTTGTGACACGGGGCTAATTAGCTCAAGCATGCCACCACAATAATGTGACTTCCCCATCTCCAAGACCCCAAAGAGGATCGTTTCACGGAGCCTCCCCCTGCCACATCTATCAGCAAAGGGGCCAGGGAATCAAGTGTGGGGGAATATGAGAAATGCTAGGAAGGAGGCCGGGGGATGAGGCCATGCTTATTTGGTGAGGTACGGGGCAAGTGCAGCTGTCTGGCCAGGGGCAGAGGAAGGACATCCAGCAAGGGATCTTGCTCGCGAAACAGCAAGCAAACTACCTCCCTGAGAAGTCAGTGGAGCCCATCCCAGCAGCCACACGTAAGTGTTCACAGAGGGCTGTACCTCTTCATGGTAGCTGAAAGGTGGACTTCTTCCTCCCATTCATCATTCGTAAGAGTCTAAAATCCCAAACAGTCCTTCAAGGAGGAAAGCACAAATGAGGCCCAGGAGGAAGCAAGGAGCTCCTGGAGGAAAGCCAAGTATAGCAGCCTGGACACCTTCAAAGTGGTATGAAAGGCATCCCAGCCAGGTGCATGGGAGCAGCCACGGAGAGGGAGCTCCCATTCACAACATCCAGGGAGAGAAACCTTCTGGTTCCTCTATTGCCCTGAGCCCTACTGCAAAACAAAAAGCAGCAAGGTAAAACAGACAGAAATGACTTGTGTAATAAAGGTTGTTCCTCCTAATGATGCCTCTGATCTAGTAACAGGCCTGGTGCTGGGCAAGTAGCAGGATTTGGGCTGTCATTGCGTGGCATACCCACAGGTTGCAGCGTGCTGTCATTACAGCTGCTCTGCATGGTACCCAAGTGCTCTGCAGACATGAGGGGCCGAGTCTGAGAGAGCCTAAAGCCCTCGTCCGTGCTAAAAGATGTTGAATCCTCATTGGACTCGATGGCAGCTGAGTACCTAAATACCCCAGACCTTGGTGGAGCTGGGCTTCATTAGCTTGCTCCAGATCACAGAGCTGAGAACTAAGCCTGGGCACCTGGCTCATGATTTGTCAGCTGCGAATCCTCATCTATCTCTTCTCGTGCAGAAAAAGTACAGAGAGCTGGAGAAGAGGGGGACAAAAGAGAGAAGTGACAAAACTGCCAGCAGGTGCTTTACTCCTTTGCACCACGAGGTTAAGGATACAGGGGACCACAGCCTGAGTGCTGGGGTAGGAGGGAAATACTCAGGCCTAGCCACCTTGAGGATTTTCCCAGTCTCCTGTCACAACCTCAAAGGCAAGACAGACCACAGAATACCCCAAAAATTCCCCAGAGGACCGGGCTGCAGACCTCAAGGAATGCACTGATCCAGGGATACCTCCAGGCAGCACGCACAAGGCCCATGCTGTGTGGGGAATGCGAAGAACTGGTCTTTTGTTCCCCTCCCCTTTGTTTTAACCTCTCGAATCAAAGACCCCAGCTGCTACTCTGAGAGAGGCTAGAAATTAATCCAATTAAAAAATAAATTCCTTGCGGAATCAGAACTGCTTGCCGGGTGGGAGGTACAGGCACACGATTTCTTTATTCTGGAAAACAAACTCTCATTTTATAGCTCAGGTTTCACAGAAGGGAGACAGAGGCAGGGAAGCATTTGAAGCAAATATAACAAGCCAATGATCGTGGTGATTTATAACCCCGGTACCCAACTGCGGCTCATGGGAAGGATGGCAGCTCTCTCTTCTATACCCTACAAGGCCAGAGACAATGCCGCGTGCTCCCCTCGAACACAAACAGCCATGGAGCAACAAAACCCTTTGCCGCTTCGTTCCACTCCTTTGTTTTCCAGAGTTTTGGTCAGCCTGGGCGTGTGGAGCTTGACAGGTTAACCCACACTTCCTTGGTTGTGGCAGAAGTGATTAAACAGGGGGGGATTGTTTAGGCTGGGAAGCAGAAGGAGCTCTTTTGTTTTTGTAGATCACTCAAAGGCAGCCGAGCCATGGTGCCAGAGAAGAAAGAGGCAGGGGCTGAGAGAAAAGGGAGACGGGTTTCCAAGGAGAGAGTTTGTGCCACCAGCTCTGCAGGCTCAGAGATGAGGGGTGGGGGGACATGCTGTGTCCCAGCTTCAGGGTTGGAGAGAAGTTGGACAGAACCTCACCCAAATACCAGACTCACCCATATCCCTTTCCAGGCTCAGCAAAGCCCAGACAAAGTCTTGGCATCCCGTGGCATGCCCTTGTAGCATCCCACCCCACCACCCCGAGGGCACGGAACCATCCTGCAGCTTGCGCTGAGGGGGATCAGGGCCAAGGAGAGAGAAGGGTTTTCATACCCAGAGCTTGGTACACCAAAGAACTCATGGGAAAGCACACATAACATAGTCACCTCTATGTAAAGCCTGGCTTGCTTCCATGGTCTAAGTTACTCCCTCAAGGTGTACGTGGTGCTGAGGTACATGCTAGGCTCTATAACAGTCCTGCCTTCCCTCACAGCCCCCAAATTTAATATCTTCTAGCTTGTTGCCATCATCAGAGATTGCTAGAGAGGAAATCCAGGCACCTGCTGCACTGGGGACACGTGCAGATTCACCATGCTGTAGATGCTGGTGGAATGGGACAGAGCCCTAAGTGCCCACCTTCAGCTGGAGGTGTGAAGGGAAGAAGAGGAGGAGATCTTGATTTTTTGTCACCCTCTGTACAGCCATGACTGTTTGGAGAGAGGAGCAGAGCACCCACAAGCTTTAGAATTGAAGGGAAAGCAAAATTAAAACTAAAAAGAGGAACCTGCAGTCGTTTGTTGGCCATCACTCCAACTTGTTTGCTGTTGGCATTGGGCTGGTGGGCTCAGAGTGCTTTCTGTCCTCAGGAACAACACATTACCCTGAAATTCAGGCTCATGGGGATGGGTGGGGAGTCTGTTGCTTTTTCCTTGGCCTGACACCCACCTCTCAGAGCAGCTTTGCTTTCTGCGTCAAAGAGGTACGGGAAGGAGCTTGGCAGTGGAGATCAGAGCTCCGGACACCACAAAATGCCTCCTTCTTAGCAGGCTCCAAGTCTCTGCAACAACACTAAGTGCACGAGGGCTGGTGAATTATTAAAACAACCTCTCAACAGCTCCGGATAAACCTCCAGTGCCTCCGATTCAAAAGAAGGCTGTGGTGTGAGAATCCCCATTAGTAACAATACACACAGTTTGCTAGAACATATGTCCCTGCATGGAGCAATCAACCAATCTGGGCTGTTTAACCATAATATTTCAAAGAAGCGCTTTTAACGCAGCTGATCCGTATGTTTATTTTTTGAGCTGTAAAACAGGATTCTTCACTAGCCTTTACGAACATTTCTGTAATGGACTTTATCCAGACTATTGGGGAGAAAGAACGCTTTGCTCCAGCGGAGCAATTGATATGTATTTTTTTTAACTCAGAGTCACGATTGTGGAAGAATAATAAACCGGGCAGACAGAAAGTGCATTTTGCCCTCTGAAAAAAGGCAAGAGGAGCAAGACCCCACTGGGACCCTTTTAAGAAAGGGTTTGGATCGAGAGAGCTTGTGAGATGGGGAATGAGTAGATGAGAAGGGTGAAGGCTTTCCAAGCCCGTCCTGATGCAGATATCTGAGTACACATGGAAGATACATTTCTTTGCACCCTTTTCTCCTGCAAAATGTGTGGGAGGTGAATGCGAGTCCTGTTGTATTGATTGATTGATTTTATATAAAGAATACGAGCTCCTCCTGGAACTGCCATGCCTTTACGGGGACAGGGGTCGGAGGTGTGGGGTGAAGGGGGGCGAAGGGGGCACGGTCTGGTCTCCTTCCCTGCTCGATCTAATCCTAATTAAAAATAAATTACATGCTGTATGGAACTTGAAATGGCAAAGATAATCCTGTTACACACGAGGGGCCGCCCCGCTGCCCGCTGCCCGCTCCCGGCCGGCAGCCCCGTTCCCAGGCGCGCAGCCCCCGGCGCAGCACAGCCCAGTCCAATACATCCCCGTCAAATACAGCCCGGTCCAACACATCCCGGTCCAACACGACCCGGTCCCACTCATCCCGTTCCAACATGACCCGGTCCAACACGACCCGGTCCAACACGACCCGGCACCGCATCTCCCCTCCCTCCCGCGGAGCTCCTAGGGGCCGGAGAAAAGAGCTCGGCAAAGCCTTTTGGTATGGAAAGAAGGCTTTTGGGGAGCTTTTGTCGGCGGCGGTGCGTGTCCCCCCGCCCTGCTCCCCCCTCGTCCCCGCAGCGAGCGCTGCCGCTCTCCTTAAATCCCATTTCCATAAGCCGGCGCTGCGGGCCCGCCGCGCTCGCGTGCCGCCCCGCGCAACCCCCGCGCAATCCCCGCGCAGAGCGACGCCGCGGCCAGAGGGGACCCCGGGGAGCCCCCTGGGGCGGGGATGGAGCCGGAAAGGGGGAAGGAACAGGGGCTGGAGCCCCCCATCCGCCCCCTGGCCCCGCCGGTCCGTCCCGGCCGAGGAAGAGGAGAGGATGGAGGGGAGGAGGAGGAGGAGGAGGAAGAGGATGGAGGAAGGACACGCAGCTTTCGGGACCCCGGTGCAGCGGCGGGCAGATGGCTTCGTTCCCCCGGTCCGTGCCAGGTTTCAGCCTCATGCTGTTATTTTGTTCTGCTGGAACGAGGCTGGTGTTGCTTCCCAGAGAGGCCCTATTAGGACAAAAAAGAAAATCCCGTGAATAGGCGTAACAGGGCACCAGGAGGGATAGGTCTTAAATGTATTTTAATATGAGCTGGGCATTGTGTGTAATTCAGCGCTCATCATCGTTTAGTCAAAGAGTTATGGCAGTGATTGGGAATGAATAGGGGGACATAATGGATACATGTGGCGTTTGCTCATTATATTCAACTTAGTCCAACTCCTCTGTGGAAACTGTTCAACTTTCTCTCCCTTTAGCCTGTCATAGTGAAATAATACAGACATTGGTTCTTCAAATGGGATAGCCTGCCATGCTATTATATTTCTGCAGCTAACGAGGGCTTCATAAGCCTTTGATACAGCCTGATCTTTGAAACCTTTCCAAATCTCCTCAAGCTTATGCTAAATCCTATTTGGAACTTTTTTTTTCTTTCATTCTTTCTTTCTTTTTTTTTTCCCCCTTTCGCCTGCTAGTGCCCCAGGCTTAAGAAACCCGGGCGGTGACATGCATACTAAAGCATGCGGGGACACCTCCTGAAAGGCGACTTACAGCGCGGATCACAGGCTCTCACGCGAGGAACACACCACCGCGGGCGCGGATGTGAAAGCGACCGAAACCCCCCCGGCCGCGCCCCGCTGAGCCGGCCCGCGCCCGCCCGCACCCTCCCGCGGACCGGCACGGCACGGCACGGCACGGCACGGGATGGGATGGGATGGGATGGGATGGGATGGGATGGGATGGGATATCACGGGATGCCACGGCATGGGATGTCACGGCACGGGATGGGATGTCACGGCACGGGATGTCACGGCACGGTACGGCACAGCCCACGGCAGCACCTGTCCGCCGCCGGGAGCCACCGGAGAGAAAGGAGGGGAAAGGAGGGGGAGGAAAGAAAGAAAGGGGGGAAAGAGAGAAAAAAAAAAAAAAAAAAAAAAAAGGGGGGGGGGGGGGGCGGAAAAGAAAAAGAACCGAAAGCAAATAGTGGAAAAAAATGGGGGGGGGAAAAAAAAAAAAAAAAAAAAAAGCCGAGATCAGCCCCCCGCCCCGGAGAGTGCGCGCGAACAAAGGCGGGCGCCCCGCGCAGCCCGCCGCCCCGGCCGCCGCAGCCGCCCCGCGGAGGGGGTGTCCGGGCGGCGCCCCCCGCGCCGCTCCCATTGGCTCCTCCGGGCCGCCATTTGCATAGCGCCGTCTATTAAAGGCGGCGCCGGGGCGCGGAGGGGCGCAGACGGCGGTGGTGGGTGAGCGGGTCTGCGTCCGTCGCCGTGTCCCGCAGGTGCCATGGGCCCGCTGCGGCTGCTGGCAGCCAGCTGCCTGCTGGCGATGTCCCGCTGCAAGACCGTGAGGTACCGCACCGACGAGGAAGGGGCTCCGGGCACGGTGATCGGCACGCTGGCCGATGAGATGCCGGTGAAGGCTCCCGGGGAGATGAGCTTCCGACTGATGCGGCAGTTCAGCAACAGCTCGCTGGTGCGGGTGCGGGAGGAGGACGGGCAGCTGAGCATCGGTGAAGCGGGGCTGGACCGGGAGCGGCTGTGTGGGCAGGCCCCGCAGTGTGTGCTGGCCTTCGACGTGGTGAGCTGCTGGCGGGAGCGCTACCGCCTGGTGCACGTGGAGCTGGAGGTGCGCGACATCAATGACAACGCGCCACGCTTCCCCCGGGCGCAGATGACGCTGGAGGTGTCGGAGAGTGCTGCACCCGGCACGCGCCTCCCACTGGAGGTGGCAGTGGATGAGGATGTCGGCTCCAACTCCATCCAGAGCTTCCAGGTCTCCCTCAACAGCCACTTTGGTGTGGAGGCGCAGACACGGGCGGACGGGGCACGCTGTGCTGACCTGGTGCTGCTCCAGGAGCTGGACCGTGAGCGCCAGCCCTCCTACACCCTGGAGCTGGTGGCCAAGGATGGCGGCAGCCCAGCACGCTCAGGCACAGCCACCGTACACGTCCGTGTCCTTGACGCCAATGACAACAGCCCCACTTTCGCCCGGGGCTCAGTCACAGTGGAGCTGCCTGAGGACGCGCCACCCGGCTCCCTGCTGCTTGACCTGGATGCTGATGACCCTGATGAGGGCCCCAACGGCGAGGTGGTCTACGCCTTCGGCAGCCAGGTGCCCCCTGAGGCACGGAGGCTCTTCCGCCTTGACCCACGGTCCGGCCGCCTGACACTGGAGGCTGCTGTGGACTACGAGCGCACCCGCACCTACGAGCTGGACGTGCGTGCCCAGGACCGTGGCGCTAGCCCCCGTGCTGCCACCTGCACAGTCATCGTGCGCCTCGCCGATGTCAATGACAATGCACCACGCATCAGCATCAGTGCCCTCCGTGGTGCCGGCAGTGCTGCTGGCGTGGCCTACGTCAGCGAGGCAGCAGCCAGTGAGAGCTTCGTGGCCCTGGTCAGTGCCTCCGACCGCGACTCAGGCGCCAACGGGCAGGTGCGCTGCAGCCTCCGTGGCCATGACCACTTCGCCCTGCAGCGTGCCTACGAGGACAGCTACATGATCGTCACCACAGCAGCACTGGACCGTGAGCGTATCCCTGAGTATAACCTCACTGTGGTGGCTGAGGACCTGGGCTCGCCACCCTTCAAGACCGTCCGCCAGTACACGGTGCGGGTGAGCGATGAGAATGACAACGCACCACTCTTTGCCAAGCCCCTCTACGAGGTGGCTGTGACAGAGAACAACCCCCCAGGTGCCTACATCACCACTGTGGTGGCCCGAGACCCCGATCTTGGCCACAATGGCAAGGTCACCTACCGGCTGCTGGAGACCCAAGTCATGGGGGCCCCCATCTCCACCTACGTCTCAGTGGATCCCGCCACTGGGGCTATCTACGCCCTTAGGACGTTCAACTATGAGATACTCAAGCAGCTGGACCTGAGAATCCAGGCCACCGATGGAGGCTCCCCGCAGCTCTCCAGCAGCACTCTTGTTAAGGTGAGGATGGTGGACCAGAACGACAACCCTCCCGTCATCATCCACCCAGTGCTCACCAATGGGTCAGTGGAAATCGGCGTGTCCAGCAAGACCTCCCGTGACTCCCTGGTGGCCCAGATCAAAGCTCGAGATGCAGATGATGGGGCCAATGCTGAGCTCACCTTTGCCTTCCTGGAAGAGCCCCAGCAGGACCTTTTCACCATTAACCCAAGCACTGGGGACATTGTGCTGAGGGGCGACCTCTCTGAAGAGCTGGGACAGCTGTTCAAGGTCATCCTCACTGTGACAGACAATGGCAGACCCCCTCTGGCCACGACTGCCACAGTCAACTTCCTGGTGACCGCCACTGCTCCTTCCAATATTCAGGAGGTAGCCAAGCCCAGCTCCTGGGAAGGAAAGGCTTTGCAGTGGGACATCCCTCTGATCGTGATCATCGTCCTGGCAGGCAGCTGCACCCTCCTTCTGGTGGCTATCATCACCATCGCCACCACCTGCAACAGGCGCAAGAAGGGGAACGAGATCAAAAACAACACCTCCTTGAAGGAGCAGATAGACATCTCCCACCTGGAGAAGGGCCGGCAGGAGGACAGCAGCCCGAGGGGAAATGTGTTTGAGGTACGAACCTTTCCCAGCAAAACCTCTTTCACCAGCCCCGACCCTTCTCCAGCAGCCGAAGAGATCTCCGCTGCCGAGAGCAGCAGCGACAGCACTGGCCTCTACGAGGGTCAGAAGAGGCTCAGAGGACCCAGCGGGGAGGTAAGGTCCTGTCGTGTCCTGGGAAGGGGAGGGTAGAAGGAAGGGTTTGTGGGTGGAGGGGGGGCGTGTAAATCTCAGAGGTGCAGTTCTGATGTCAATTTACCCTATACTTCTTCCCTCTCCTTCGACCCCCCCACCCCAGCAGGGTTTTGCTGCTGCTCCGGGCTTTGGCAAAGAGCCTGCTCCCCCCGTGGCCATCTGGAAGGGGCACTCCTTCAACACCATCTCCGGCCGAGAGGCAGAGAAGTTCAGCGGCAAAGACAGCGGCAAAGGCGACAGCGATTTCAATGACAGCGACTCAGACATCAGCGGAGATGCCCTGAAGAAGGACCTCATCACGCACATGCAGAATGGTAAGGAGTCAGCCCCTGCTCCTGACTGTCCAGTCTGGACAGACAGACGGACAGGGAGGTGCATGGAGGGACCCGTCAGGGCGCTATGAATAGCTGGGGCTGGTGCGGAGGGCAACCTGATACTTCCCTCCAGAGCTGCCTGACTCAAACTGCCTGCCTCTTCCCAGCAGGCTGCTAAATGCTGGTTTCTCTCAGCACTGAGCATCCAGCACAAATTAGCAGAGCTGGAGGTGCTTCAGAATTGTGGGTGTTTTTTTTTTTTTTTCCCCTCCCTAAAAATCTTCCCTGAAAGTTAAACTGTGAGAAGTGCCTGTAGCAAAATGACGTGGCCCTGCCTTCCCCAGTGTGCCTTTTCACTGTGCCGTAGAGCATTGCTTCCCAACTCCCGCCGTCAGTGCAGCACGTTGAGTCATCCCGTGATTGATAACTCTGAGGATTACGGATGGCGCGGGTTTGTTCCTGCAGTAACCATAGGTTTCTCGCTCCCTCCAGGTCTGTGGGCTTGTACGGCTGAGTGCAAGATCCTGGGTCACTCGGACCGCTGCTGGAGCCCGTCCTGCGGCCGAGCCAACCCCCATCCCTCTCCCCACCCATCAGCGCCCCTCTCCACCTTCTGCAAAAGCACCTCCTTGCCCAGGGACCCCCTCCGCAGGGACAACTTTTACCAGGCACAGCTGCCGAAGACGGTGGGGCTCCAGAGCGTCTATGAGAAGGTGCTGCACAGGGACTTTGACCGGACGATCACGCTGCTCTCCCCGCCACGTCCCGCACGGCTCCCCGACCTCCAGGAGATCGGGGTGCCCCTCTACCCAGCCCCCTCAACTAGATACTTGGGTCCCCAGACTGACACCACCGAGAAAGTGTAGCCCTACCCGCTCCCCAGCCCCATACACACGTCCCCACGTGCACACGACTCGGTTGCTCCCGGGAGCCTTTAAGTTATTGACCAGATCCAGTGTTGTACATGTAAATATGCAAGATGTGCCTTAAAACATGAAGTTGTTGGGAAAGATTTCCAATCACGTTGGTACTGTTTGGTATTTGCAAACAAAAAAAAAAAAGGAATTGTTTGTAGTTAATGTAATTTTTATGAAATGTGCAGTATTTAATTTTTTTTTCTTTTGATGTTTTCTACATATTTTTTTTAATTTTGGTTTGCCCATGGCCTGCCATTTTTGTAGTGTTTTTAACCTGTACAGTGTGTAATGTAATGTTTGTATATAATGAAAAATTGGTTATATTTTTATATAATAAAAGCTTAAAAATGGGAATTCTTGCCAAAGGAACTGTCTGAAAGACACAATAATTAATAATATCCTGAATATGTAGAATCTCGTAAGGGAAATTCCTCTTTCACAGTATAATAACCTAAGCAACCTAGTGTACTGAGAAGTTTGAATTGCCAAATGTGACTTGTATTTCTTGAGTCTGTGGTCAGTTTAAAGTTAAATGTTATTTAATTGCCTTTGGTTCCTGTAATCTGTGTCACTGATAAACACTAATAAAGGTTTTGTGATGTGTTGGAGGGGTCTGTCCACGGATTTTTGATTTTTGTGCTGCAGACCTTATACGTCTTCGCAGGTCAACGAAACTCTTTTGTGCAGAAAAATGTAGGGGGGAGGCGTGTGAAGGATGCTACCTCTGGTTTTGCCTATTCCTGAAACACCTGGCTGGAGACGTAGCGCTAGAGTTTGTAATGATGGGGTGCAGAGAGAGGAAAGCTACATGCTAGAGCGGGCCTTTGCTTTTTGCTGCCTGGGCTGAGCTCTTCCACCCTGATCCTCTGCTGGTGGTAATCAGTGTAACTTGAATGAAACTACGTCAGTCAGCTGAAGTGTTCATGATGCGAAACCTCTTTGCATCAGCAACCACTTGAGCGCCTTGCTTTTTCATAGGGTTAAGGCTGATTTGGGTAAAGCTGCACAGGCAATGTGCTTAGAGGTCTACACATGGTTAAAGCGGCTGTACCAAGGGAGAGTAACTCATGTTTGAGTTATATACACCCATCTATTTACCAAGTGAAAGAGTTCTATATTCGTGCATACAAGAGAAAAAATAGATGTTGATTATGTTGAGATTCTCTGGTATATATTTTGCCTCTTTCCAGAAATGACAAAGGTCTGAACAAAAGAAATAATAATACCTAGCTTAGAAATTCCCTCCCTTCAAAAGTTTCAAGCAAAAAGCAGACATCAAGTCCTTCTGCTTGAAATCAAGTAGCATAACATTTAATAAAACAAACTGGTTGTGTTCAAAACTGCTTATACTAGTGATAATACTTATTTTAGAGTTTTAATATTAACATTGACATTTCTGAAAGGAAGAAATGCTCCTCACTTTGAGTATATGACTTCACATTTTGTATATGTCAATAATCTAGAAAATTGTACATGACAAAGCTTTGTTTTTATCGTTAATTTTTCAATTAGATGCCCAATTAATATGGTACATATATATAGAAGATGACTCACAAAGAAAATATAAAGCCTTCTTAGACGTAAACAAGGCCTTATTAGACTTTGTAAGCAGAAAACAATATCCTGCCTGAGTGTCACCTAACAGATAGAAATTTCCTTTCTCCCCTGACTTCAGCTTTCTCAAGCATGGCAAGGGTGGCAGAGCCTGACCAAGTTTTCAGGCACACTCTCTGAGTTTTAGCAAGGACTTCATAAAAGACTCCGCATGAAGATTTGTGGTGGGCAAAGAGCATCAGAGGCTCTGTTGTCATGCACGTATCTGAAGGGAATTGATATCAAGCTGCTGCAAGATGAGACTGGGAAACAATGCCTGTGATAGAGTTTTTACGATCAGGAGAATGGGCGAGACTGGTGATTTATCGAAACGTGGCAGTAAAAACCAGGATGCGTCTAATTAACTAAGAGGGTTGTCTTGGTTAAATTTAGAGCTGAAGTTGGGGCTGAAGGGTGGGTGCTGAGAAGGAAGGCTCGGAGCCTCTCTGCCAGCTAATCATCAGTGATTCAGAGCAGCAAGCCTGCATGAGGAGTAATTAGTCATAACTCTGGAAGCGGAGAGGAAAAGGCTCTCTGCCAAAAAAAGAGGGCAGCCTGATAAGCTAGTTCTTCATGATCCAGTTCAAACGCCTGGGATACGTACCGCGATACCTTCAAAGCAAGTCCCTAGGCTCTCCTGGCTTGGAGGTAACTGCTGCCAAAGGGTAGTTGGGTTGAGGTGCCCGACTCATGCTCATGTCTGCAGCACAGCCTCTGCACTCCTACAGCATGGTTTAATGTTCCTCGCTGTCTGACGAGAGTTTGGGCCACCTGAAAGTGAGGCAGTCACAGACTGGGGGCAAAAAGCTACATGAGACCAGCAGACTCACAGCTAGAGGCCAATGTCCAATTTCTTTAGCAACAAGGGAGAGGATTAAAACAGCATAAACACAGAGGTGTTTTCAGCAGTATCTACACAGTTATGACGATGCAGGCACAACACCCTGGAGACCTCAGGCAAGGCACAGCAGGGGTAGCACTGCCTGCTTTTGGCACTAAGAGAGGGTTTTTAAGGGAACTTGACTGAAGACTGACCACATCACCCTTGGTCCAGTACAGCAGGAGAGATATCCTGCATGGTTTCTTATTCTAGCTAAAGACAAGAAATGCTAAAACATGTAAACACACGACCTAAAGATGGTGTGTGTTCTCCTGTGTGTTATTTTAGGAAAAAAAAAAAAAAAAAAAAAAAAAAAAGTTCCCTCTGACCTGCTTTCGCTCCTATGACTCCTGGATGCTTTCAAAAGGATGTGGTGTCTTTAATGATGTGCGATGGAGTTGAACACCACCCACAAGGTGCCTAATTCTGGTTTCTGCAGCACAAGCTCCAGCTGCAGGACCACTAGTAAAATGGGGTGGCAGCACTCGTGCTTGTGAGAGGATATGCCTGTGACCTCCAGGACGGGAGATTTAATCCCATCATCTCAGATAAGACATATTCATGTTTCCATGACTCCTTTGCCACCAGCACCCAGGCAATTCTCCTGCCTGAGGGCTCAGAAGAACCATACAAAAGCACCAAAACTGGGTTGACTTGTGCACATTTAGTCCACCCAGCAGTCAGGTGAATGTCAAATGCTGTCAGGGAGGGGGCGAACTGTGGGAGGACCCCTGTGGAAGAAGGCAGGACTGTGCTTTTGGGCAGCAGCCAACAATTAGATCAGCCTATATGTAATGTAAAACCTTTGGAGGTTTCCAGGCAATTTCAAGGTTGGCCAAGGAGGAACCTAATGCTTTTTGGATGTATTAAATGCATAGTAGCACTAGTGATACAGCCAGCTCACTCCCCAAATGTTACCTAACCACAAATCTAGGTGTAAGAATGTGGACTGGTAACTGGGGAGAGGAAAGTGATACTTCCCTCCATATATACCAAATACTCCAGGTGTTCCTTATTTAAGAAGCAGCTTTGGAGAAGCTCCCTGGAGGTGGATTTCCCCCTCTGTAAGGATCCTTCCATGCACCCATCCTTCCTGATGGATGCACAAAGATGGTCTGGCACTCCCTGCCCTGCCTGTGGTGCCTGTGGCAGTGGGATCCCCACTGCTCTCAGGGCTCCTGCGGCATGCTGCCCATCCAATGTTATTCACGGCAAGAAAGAGCATTTCCAAAGAGCTCACTAGCAAAGCAGAGAGACGGAGACAATGTCGTGGGGAGGGAGGGATGCAGCGACTGGGAGGGGTCTGGTTTCCGTGGCTTTGCTCCATGCTGTGGGGAAGGTGACAGTCCTGGGAGATGAAATGGAAAGGGAACAGATGGTCACTGAATTGAGAAAAGCAATTTTAGCCTTCATCAGGCAAAAGCCACTCATGAGTCAGCTGCTGCTGTGTCCTGCTGGTACTTTTGGAGCAAGGAGCACCTACCAGCCCCCTTGCAAGGTAGGGGAGTAACCACATGTGGTGCCATAGTCAGTGCTAAAATATGAGGATGTTTTTGTGGTAACTCCATCATCCAGATGTGAAAGGAACTCTGTTCCAAGCCTGGCTTTCCTCCATCGCCTTCACCCACCAGCATAACCAGGGTGAATGTGCTGGAGGACAGAGGTGGACAATGTCTCCTCCTCTTCTGGGTGACTTCTTCAGATCCCGACATGATCTCTCCAGCTGCCTCCAGCCATGAAACAGCTGGCTTACAGCTTACATGTGCTTCTTAAATCATCGTATTGGGCCTCAGCAATTAGATTTTCCATTCACACTTGTCCTCTGGGTTACCTGACTGCCATGGGATTTTGGCATTTCAATCCCTGAATGAGCTCACAGGTGGTTTCAGAGGTCCCAGTTCTCACCATAGCAAAGCCACGTCCTGGTTTTCTTCCAGAGCTATAATGGACCCATAGTGGGAATAGCCTTTCTGCCCACCACAGATGGCTTGGCACTAAAACCTTCTCAGCTTACGAGGGGCTTGAGAGGAATGGCCTGAAGCTGAGTGCTAGAAATGACATTTGTCCCTGAAGGTCTCTGCCAAGCTGCCCCTGCCCACCTCCACAGCCCTGCTCCTGGGACTACAAGCTCTGCAGGCAGCGGCTGTAACCCCAGCCGTGTGCTCCATCCCACAGGTGTGGAGGGCTCCAGGGGCAGGACTTCCCTCTCTGTGTAGAAACACTCCCCATGGTTGAAGCAAAATGCTTCAGGGCTAGTGTGAATTTTCTCCTGAAAGAAGAGGGGAACTCTGTGGGAGGTTGACAGAGGTCACGATGACGGACAACCCTGTAAAACTTTGACAGAGTGAAGAAAGGGTTACAGCTTCCTCCCTTTGTGTGGACAACTCTTCTCCCTCCCACTCACTCTGAAAGGAAAATAAAACCCCAGAGTTTGGTGGGACAGGAAAGAGGGGCCCACGTGGTAGGGAACTAAGTTGGCTAGAGGCTGTTGTTTTTGAAGGACTCTCCCCAGTAAAATAACCAATTCTGTCTGTGTACAAAACATAACAAAGGCTCCTCAGCTTACTTCATCCTTTCTGTTCATTCAAAACATGTCCACTGGATTTGGAAGAAATTCAAGACTCTCGACCTTCCAAAAGCCCTACAGCGGACACTAAAAGCAGAGACTGGACAACTAGATAGAGAACAGCACAACGAGGCACCTCCACAGATCAAGATCTTAAAATTGCGTTTCCCTGCAAATTTGCTACTGCCTGAATCACGGCATGTTGGGGAACGGCGCATTGACAGCCCCTGGGCAGGACATCCCACGCCAGCTCTTTGCTGCAGCTCCTGGGCAATAACTCACCAAGGTCTCCTCCTTCCCCAGAGCTCAGTTTCACAGATGTTTCTCCTCCTTCCCTTGGGGCTAGACCACTACAGAAATGACATTCAGCCATGGCTGGTGGCCTGCTGTGACCCTTGCCTGTTTGAGTAAGGCACGGTAACAAGAGATCCGAGATACCCCTGAACACACAGTGGGGTGGGATGCTAATTAAAATGGAGTAGCACTACCTCTACCATTTGCAGGTTCGTATCTCAGAGCACTTTATGAAGGCCCAGGAGGGAAAAGAACATGTTCAAGGCAACACAGCACATCTGCGAGAGATCTGGGACTAAATCCAAGTGCTTTTTGTCTAACCATCAGCATACAGCCCAGCATAGACGGTGAATCCAGGACAAGACCAGCAGGACGCGCCAGTGGCAGGAGAAGGCAAAAAACAAACAAACAAACAAAAAGACAAACAAATAAACAAAACTACTTTCAATCACTTCACTTGAAAGGAAAAGAGCATCCTGCTTCCATCCTCGCTCACTCATGCTGGCAGCAAACCACCACTGTCCAAACTGCCTTTGTAAGGGTCCCGGTGGTCCCTTGCTTCGCCATCAGGTGGTCACAAAGACGTTCAGTTCATGGCTTCTAAATCCTTGGATGTGTTGGACCCAGGGTGGCCAGGGCTCTGCTTCGTTTTACCACCCTCCCATGACCCGGGTTTTATTAGCAGTTATTTATTTTTATTTATTTAACTACCTAAACTGATTATCCATGTAACAACTTTAATCAATTATCTGTGGCAAAGAACTTCTCTGCAACTTAATTAGCAAAGTTCTTCCCTGACCTAGCGATATCTGATTGCATCATATAAGAGCTTAACTTTGAAATGGCAACACAGTTCATTAAAAATAACTAATAGCTGCAGGGTTTTAAGATGTAAATGTTCATTTTCTTAATGAGAAAAAAAAAGGGCACGCAGACTCTACCTGTCTATATTCATTATACTGTGTCCACATGGGATGACTCACATTTGCAAAACTCAAGTTTAATTAACATGCTTATTTTTACAATGATATTTCTCATTATAATAAATTAAATGTTTAAACAGCCAGTGCAAACATTTTGATCCAAGACAAAAATGCTTGCACAGTGCTAGTTTAAGCATTTAATTTATTATAATCCTTTCCATAACAAACGCCTTAGAAGCTGATTTTTTTCACAGTGAAAGGCTATTAGTATTATTTCCTTTGGTAATGTTTAATCCAAGACAATCAGAAATGTAAGGCGTGAACAGAATTGGACTGGAAGCAGCGATGATAAACGAGATAGCGAAGGAAGCTGCCTCCGTCGGTAGCCGTGCCGGAGCCTGCAGTTGGTGCCAGCTCTGCGGCGAAGCTGCGCCCTGGCAGGCCGCCTTGTCATTAGGAGCACATACACAAATTAATCAAAGCTCATCGACTGATCTGAAGCATGCCTGGTCCCCGAAAGCATTTGCTCATCACCTCCCTACACACCCCCCAAATAGATATAGATATAGATATATATATACACATTGTTACTGAGCGTACACGGAGGGGCTTCTTTCTGACGGGCTCCTCCAAGTCATAGGTTGCTTTCTTCTAAACCGCCCCCCCCCCAAAACCGCCCGGGGAGGGGGGTTGGATGTGGATGCTGATGGGGGAGACGCCTCGGAGCCGCTCTGCCCCCGGATCACCCCCGGCCCGCCCCGGGTCCCTGCCCCTGGCTGCGGCCGCTAGGTGGGGATGGAGGGACGGCGATCCCTGCCCCGCGGGGGGCACGGGGCTCTAACATCCCCCCCCCCCCCCGCCCCCGGTTTTAACCCAAAACCAGCGGTAAGAGGTGGACGCCACGAATCCAGCATCCTCTGCTAAGCTGTGATGTCTTGCAAGGTTTAGAAGCTTCTGGCTTGGCTTCTGTGTGGCCAGCTGCCTCGGGGCAGAGCGGTTGTCCTTTCCCCTTTGTCATAAAGTCTCCAAGAGCTGCATTGGTCCCCGAAAAGGTCCCCAGCAGGAACAGCTGGCAAGCCCAGGAGGGCCACGATGCTCCCAGACCTATCAGCCCAGGGGTGGTGGAAGCGGTGGAGATGCTCCAGTGGTTTCCTTCCTGCCACAGGACGCAGTTTGCTCTGGGGGACCTGCGCAGGACATGCTGCAGCATGGGGGGCATCAGGGGGAAGGAGCGTGTGGATGCTGCAAGGCAGCCACATGGCCCCACTGGGACTGGACATGAGACCTTCAAGCAGGGGAGGAGGCTGCGGGCTGGACTGGTCCCACCAGCACCAGAACCCACCTGTGGGACACAAGAAGAGCAGGAAAGGGGGATGGCAGCATCAGGACATCTGCCTGGCCCCAAAGAAAGGCACCATCAGATGTCCTGCCACCACCTCTGCCAACATCCATCTGACATTCCCTGGGGTCTGTACCCCTACGAGATACTTCTCACACCCCCTCCTGGAGCCGGGCAGAAGGAGCAGGATGGGGAAACCATCCTTATCTAGGGACTGAGCTGCACCCAGGGGCGATTCCCACCTTTGGGGACAGGCACACAAGGACCTGGGTCCCCAGTGTAAAGCCACCAGTGCCTATAGAAGCTCCCACACTGCCCCCGTGGCCTGGATCTGATGGCAGCTGCATGGGATATTTTTGATGATGCTGAAAAGTTAGTGTGTAAGCCACTCCAGTTTAGTACATAATTTAAAAGTATATGATTTGAATTAATAAAAATAAAGCCCTTCAGGGAGTCTAATTAGGCTGTGAAGAGCATTAGCAAAACACAACTTGTCAATCAGCTTGGCCAGTTGACAAGCTGGAAACCAGCTGATAATCCAAGCAGAGCCAAATCAGCAACGGAGAAGAGAAATCTCCTCTGGACTTACCTAGGATGAAGGATCACAGCAGTGATTTTGAAAGTAATGAGAACTAAAATTTTCATGGACCAGTTGCCAAGTCTCCCCAAACCACCAAATTAAATTCAGGGGTTGCTCATGGGGTGACAAATGCTCTGCCAGATGATGCCTATTTATTTTTCATTGCTTGCTGCTTTACAAATCACTGCTTTCACCAAAAAAAAAAAAATAAATAAAAAAAATAAAAAAAAACTCAGCAGATTAATAAAGTGATCCCATTCCTTAACTAATTGTGAAATGCAAAAAGGAAAGTGATTTAAATCATACAATGGCCATTACTAAAATATCCACTGAGTCTGGAAAATTGAGGGCGCAACATTCTTGCCCTGGAAACTCGAAGGGCATCTTTATGTAGGCCACAAAATGCCTTGGGTATTTCTTGGAGTCCTCAAGTTTATTCATGTATTATTTCCTCCGTTGGATATTCAGTATATTGTTCCAGCAGGCAAGAAACCGGGGCTTCTGTGTATGAGTTTCATCTGCTCAAAATGTGAAAAAATATAGATCCCCTTAGCACATCCTGCTACAGTAGAAGCAAAGTGTAAAGGAAAAATTCCAAATATGTAGATTTAAAAATAAAAACACAGAACTTTTTCCTCCCTAAAAGGGATTTGAAGAAAAAAACTGGGCTGCAGATAGGTCTAGACTTTAATTGTCGAGCTGCCTGAGAAGAATTGTTGGCCTGAGGTCATTTTAATCAGGTTGCATGTCAGCTTGCAAAATCTCCAAATTAGCTTACAGCTCCAGGAGAGAAAGATGTTTTTATTTCCTGAAGAATGCAAACAGATTGTTGTGACATGTTCTCAGTCATCATGACAGATCAGATCCCTGCTTTGTGCAGCGAGCCGAGGGAGAAGTCAGTCGCTTCTCTGGCTCCTTCTGAGATTTGGGCATCTCCCGGTTTGTCAGAGACGGTGATGGAGTTTATAGAAATCCCTCTGAAAGTGAGGTTTATATGCAAAGACTCCGATAAAAGAGATTGACCTTAATTGGGAAGCAAGTTTCTTTCACAGTTTTAACAACCTCCGGGCCTTCCTAGCAGTTTGATGAAAGGGAAGTTGTGAAAAGAAACAATCTGTATTTATGCAGAAGGAACTATCATATCCTGAGCTGTGCAGAGAGTGACAAGAAACCAACTCATCCTTTTAAAAAAAGGATTAATTTGCCATTTTCTTCCTGAGTTTGTAAAAAGTAAGGCTGTGGGTGGATTTCAAAACAGTCTGAGTACTTTAGTCGGGTTTAAGGCAGGCTCTGAACCTGTATCAGGCTCTGCACATTGCTGTGGTGCGGCTGTCCTGGGATGGCGTCCCTCCAGCCTTCATGGTGCCAGTCTAATTCAGTCCCTTGGCACCAGCATGCTTGAAGGCATTTTTTTTTTTTTTACTTCATTTTCAGCTCTTCGTCTGCATCAGCAAATGGCTCCAGTGGGGCCTCAGAGGGAAGGGGAGGCAGGGGAACAGGAGCAAGGAGGTGCCTTCTTTTCAACTTCATGGGCTACCCACGGGAGAGGTAACGAGACAGAGGTGGGATGCAGCTCACCCATCTGGTGACCACCCAAGGTTTCAGGTCTGCATCTGAACCAGTGACTTGTACCTTCTAGAGGGAAAGAAACAGGTGTCTCCAAATGGCAATTCCTCCTGCCTCTAGCTGCTGACTCTTTTATACACCATTTTTAGGAAAAATTAATCTATGCTAGGCTGTCTTGGTAAGGTAGCCAAAGGTTCGGTGCTGCCAGGCCTTTGAAACTGTCTAGAACAAGACAGCGTGGAATCCCTCTTGGAGACAACCCCTGGGTGGCAGGAGAAGACTGCATTTCCCTGTCCCCAGTTTTCTTTCAGTGGTTCTGGGAGTCAGAAGTCACCGCTGTATCTCTCTGGGTAGGAGCTGCCAGGTTCTTTCTCCCAGAGGACTCCACATGGACAGCAGAAAATTGTCATCTTCCCTTTCGTGCAAGTTTTAGGATTTTGTTGTTGTTTTTCTCTGGCTCCCTGCCATCAGCTCTGGTGGGACCCAGGGCAAGGCAGCAGTGCCACGCAACCCAGACGTCGGCAGACCGCTAATCCCAAGGGACAGATCCCTGGGGTGAGATTCCCGCTGAAACTTCTCCAATTAGGCGGCTTACCTCCTGCCTTGCCTCTGCTTAGCCACTTCAGACCTAACATATTGTATTGTTCAGCCTTCTAGTTAAATTGCTGGGAAGCTCTGGATGGAAGCATGCCCAGACTGCAGATTCAACAACAGAGTCCAGCGCAGTGGCTTTTGCTTGGTTTCGCTAATAAAATTGCAAAATGAAGCTGTTGACTCTTCTTTTATCAGCGTCAGCTCCATGAGGTGCATCCATGCCTGGTGATCAGAGCAAAGAGCTGGGCACACAGGTCTGGAGATCAGCTCTTAATGAGCCACACGGCCAGTGTGTTTCGCTCGGGGCTCTTGACCTCTCTGCACCTTAGCCAACTCAGCTGTAAAAGTGTCCGAAGGGTGGGCTTGTGGAGACTGGCTGCAGTTGAGCCTCAAGTCCAGATTTTGTCAGTAAACACGAACTAAAAAAAGAAAAAAAAAAATGAATCTGTTGCAACCCAGCTGAAATGTCACCGGGATGTCAGGCCCTGCCACTGTCAACAGTGCCAGTCTCTGGGGTCCTCCCATTACAATGTCAGATCAAATCTAAGCAACACCACTGAGATTTACTCTACAGTTAAAAAAAAAAAAATGTACTGCAGACAACCGCACAGATGAGGGGATAATGAAGAGAAGTCATGCCCAACACACACACACTTGTCTGCTCCCATGAGATGTTGTGGTTGCTCTCATAGTTTAGAACAACCAAGACCTTTTTCCCCTTAAACTGGGACTCAGAAGCAGCACAGATGAGCCAGAGCTGCTAAGCTGGTGTTTCATGGGGGAGGTAGTGAGGAAGAGGAGAGACACGGAGGCAGAAGAGAGGAATCATCCACTTGTATTTAAAGAAAGGGAGGTCAGCCTTGCACATGCTGTTGGTCAGAGCCAGCTTAGTAAGACAGATCAAGAGACAGTTTTCAAGCAGAGCCAGAGGAACACATGGGATCCAATCCATGCTCCTGCCATGGCAGAGATGTTTGCTTCCATACCTTCTCAGCACTTCATCATCAACTCTTCCACCAGGCAGTCATGCAGGGATAAGACTCCTGAACCAGAAAGCTCTTGCCTGGGCATCAACAACAGTCCCAGCAGTCCTTCTCCATGTATCTTGACAATATCCCACCCTGAACCATGTAGACATAGAATCATAGAATCATAGAATATCCTGAGTTGGAAGGGACCCTTAGGCATCATCAAGTCCAACTCTTGACACCGCACAGGTCTACCCAAAAGTTCAGACCATGTGACTAAGTGCACAGTCCAATCTCTTCTTAAATTCAGACAGGCTCGGTGCAGTGACCACTTCCCTGGGGAGCCTGTTCCAGTGTGCAACCACCCTCTCTGTGAAGAATCCCCTCCTGATGTCAAGCCTAAATTTCCCCTGCCTCAGCTTAACCCCGTTCCCGTGGGTCCTGTCACTGGTGTTAATGGAGAAAAGGTCTCCTGCCTCTCGACATCCCCTTACGAGGAAGTTGTAGACTGTGATGAGGTCTCCTCTCAGCCTCCTCTTCTCCAGGCTGAACAGGCCCAGTGACCTCAGCCGTTCTTCGTACGTCTTCCCCTACAGGCCTTTCACCATCTTCGTAGCCCTCCTCTGGACACTCTCCAACAGTTTCATGTCCTTTTTATACTGTGGTGCCCAGAACTGCACACAGTACTCGAGGTGAGGCCGCACCAGCGCAGAGTAGAGCGGGACAATCACCTCCCTCGACCTACTAGCGATGCCGTGCTTGATGCACCCCAGGACACGGTTGGCCCTCCTGGCTGCCAGGGCACACTGCTGGCTCATATTCAACTTGCTGTCTACCACGACCCCCAGATCCCTCTCTTCTAGGCTGCTCTCCAGCGTCTCATCGCCCAGTCTGTACGTGCAACATACCCAGACAAGAGTGCGTTAGGAAAGGCCTGAGGTTGAGAAGTGTCTTATAAAACCTCCATACCTAGAACCTACCACTCATAACCCCAGATTCCCTGCAAAGTGCCCCTTAGTGACTGGCATCTTGTAGGTCTGGAGAATAAGTTGTCATGAGGCATCTTCTGGGGTCAGGAAGGTGGGTATTTGTACAGCTTTTCCACCATACAACATGCTGGGGTCACTGTGGGTGGCTGGGTGTGAGCCCAGACCTTCAGAGTACAACAGAGATCTCTGTTCTGTTGTAAGGATCTTTTTGATGGGGATATTCCATCCCCCGAGGAAAATATGCTAACAGGCTTTAAATAATTAAACAAACCACATTGCAGGCAAACCCAAGATGATCTTTAAAACACATTATCCTAAGAAGTTGAGAGAAACGCTCAGCACTTTACACCTTCCTCCAATCTCTTCACACATTAGCTAATTCATCGCACAAGGGACCACCCAGTAGCATCTTGACCATGGAGTGACAGCTATACCAGCCACCTCCGTCTCTAAAACCAGCATTACCACAGCTGGGGGCCAGGTTTCTTCAGAGCAAACAAGTACAGGCAGTGGGGAACAAAGCTCTTTTCATTGAGCCAAGCTTGCAAGGCACACAGCATCCCCACAGAGCCGCCGGCTGCTCTCAAGCAGAAAGGGCAGGCTTCGCTTATGGCAATGAAGCTCTGGGGTGACTGCAGCCAGCTTCTTGCAGAAGCAGGGAGGCACATCTAGTCATGACTGGGGACAAGTCTGTCTTCCAGTTTCCAAGGAAATCAGCTTGAGCATCTCCTCTTGGACACCAAGGCCATGTGTGGAGCCATTTGCTCCTCAGGGAGGGCAAGACAGAGGAGTAGTGATGTCATCCTGTCCACCTCCAGTAGCATAATACTGCAGAAAATTTACCTAAACAAGACCTCTCTGCAAATTAACTATTTTTTTTCTACCAGATTTCTCAGAGATAAGTCATTGCTGTCTCTGTAAGACCATGCAAGGACAGGTAAGCTCCTTAGGGCAGCAAGAGCAATGTATGTCAGCAAGAAGAAAACCTTGCTGGCAAGGACATGGAGGCCACCTCCACCCCCTCTCCAATTAGTCTGGCTTCACACTTCTCAGCTCTGCCCCATGCAGTGTCATGGCCCCATATAGTCAGGCTACAAAGTGTGGAGCTTAAATTATTTGACAGTTCCCCTTTTAACAATTAGGGAAAATTGTTCACTAACTGTGGAGCCATGGAAAAAAGCTCTGGGAAATAGGGCAGTACAGGGAGTTGCAGGGAATAAGGTCCCCAGCTTTTGACATGCTGTTCCTCAAACATTTTCTTCCCTCAGCCATCCATGCAGGACGTGCAGGAGGACCCTGCCGCTCCTGACTTATCAAATACATTCACATCTTCAGGAAAGGAGATTATGTCCTAAATGGGTCAAAATCATTACTATTGCTGCTGCTGCTGCTGTTTGTGGTGATATGGCGGCAACAACAACCATTCTGTTAAATTTTCCAGCAAGATCTTACCCAGCTCCTCCATGGTGTCCCAACTAAGCACGGATTTCATTGCAAGCACCTCCAAAGGTGCCTCATTTTCTCCCCTCAGACCTTTTCTATATGCCTCTCCTTGTCTATGTGCCTTGCAAGAAACACAATGCTGATGAAGGAGGTGGGTTTCCCTCCTGGCCAGTAATTGTCACCTTCCTGTGCCTCTCACTTCAGAGTAGGTTTGAAGCATTTTGGAAGACAAACTCTCTCTGGCATGGTTGCACAGTGTGATCAAGTGCAGAGCTGGGCCCAGGGCTAATGGAACAGGTCAGCATCCCCAGGTGCCATGGGGGCAAAGCCCTGCTCTGACATGCACAGCAGCTGGACAGACAAAGGCCAAATTTGCCAAAGTTGCCTCTAATTTTGAGTAAGTGATTTTTTTGCTGCCCAGCTTCACATGCAAAGGGTGCGGTTTTGAAAGGTTCTCAGAGACAATGCAGCTCTCACAGTCTTCAGTGGGGAGCAGAGAGGCTGTGGACCACCTAAATTTGCCCTATTTGTCCGTGGCACAAAGTCTAGTTGGAGGCCAGTAGCTAGTGGAGTATGCCAGTGATCAGTACTGGGCCCAGTCCCATTCCACATCTCCATTAACAGTCTGGATGTTGGGGCAGAGTGTGTCTTCTGCCAGTTTGCTGGCAGCACAAAACTGGGAAGAGTGGTGGATTCACCAGCAGGTGGTACTGCCATCCAGGGGGATCTCAGTAGGCCACAGAGAACAACACGCCAGGAACAACATGAAGTTCAACAATGAGAAATGCACCAGGACAGGCTGGGGGCACCCAGCTGTGAAGCAGCTCTGCAGCAAAGGACCTGCGGGTCCTGGTGGACATGAAGCTCATCGTGAGCCAGCAACAGGCCCTTGCTGCTAAGGAGATGTTGTGGGCTGCATCAAGTAAAGCATGGCCAGCAGGCGGAGAGAGGTGATCCTGCCACTCTGCTCAGCACGGGTGGGTGAGGCTGCCCCTGGAGTGCTGGGTCCATTTCTGGGACCCCAGTACAAGAGAGACCTGGACATGCTGGAGAGAGCCCAGCAGAGGGCCACGCAGGTGAGGAAGAACCTGGAGCACCTCTCCTGTGAGCAGAGCTGGGAGAGCTGGGACTGCTCAGCCTGGAGAAGAGGAGGCTCAGGGGGATCTCACCCAGGGCTGTGAATCCCCACAGGGAGGGAGAGGGCAAAGAGGCCGCAGCCAGGCTCTGTTCAGGGTGCCCAGCGCCAGGCCAGGGGCAGTGGGCACCAAGGAGCAGGCAGGAGGCTCCCTCTGAGCACCAGGCAGCACTTCTGTGCTGGGCGGGCAGCTGAGCACTGGCCCAGGCTGCCCAGAGAGGCTGTGGGGTCTCCTCCTGGGAGATTATCACAGCGTGCCTGGACGGAGTCCGGGGCACCCTGCAGTGGGGGGCCCTGCTGGAGCAGGGCTTGGGGACGGGGGCCTCCACAGGTCACTGACAGCCTCAGCCATTTTGTGATCTCGTGAAACAGACATGTCATGGTCTCCATGGTCATTCCTGAGGACAAACCATCTTAAAAGAAAATAAGCTGTTTGTTCATTTTCACTCCTGAGTTTAGTTTCTTAAATCTGATGTTTTTCTTCCAAAATAAACTCTTTTTAAATAGATACATGAATGCAGGTGAAGAAGTATTATAGACAGGATCAGAAAAGCCTGATGTAACAGATAAATGAAGGAACAGAGAGTAGGTGATAGGGATTGAACTCACTGAAATCAACCCACACAAGTGTCTCACAAAGGTAATGAAGATCAAAAAAACAATGGCATTTAAAGTGTTTTCAGAAGGGTGAGTAAAATACGTGTTTCAGGAGACCATATTTGTGAAAAACATCCTGGTTCTGGAGATGCCTCTGGGACAATCTCATTGGAAATGTTCTCTCAAGTCAGGTCATGAAATTATTAGAGGAATGGTGCACAGATCGAAAAATAGAAATACAGTTAATTCGTGGGTGTACTTGTATAAGAAAAAGTCACAAGTTTTTGCTACAAAATTGAAAGAAACCTATCAGATTTCTCATAAAAGTGGAAAGAAGCCTCTGGGAAAGAAAGAGATTGATGCTACTAAGTTGTTTAAGATAATAACTACCTCCAAAGCACCAAGCCATGGTTTGAGGTTAAGAAAGAGTCTATGAGCAATTTACACAGGATAGCTACAAAAGAGATGGCATTGTTAAATGTAGGAATGAAAGCATGTAATGACAGCTAGTTATTTTATTTTATTTCTTTAATTCAAGGAAAACAGAAGGCACAGCCACGGGCTAAATTAGGAAGAATAAGATGAAGACATATGGATGGATTAGACTCAGCCCTGGGGAAAAACAAATCTGCCTTCCATGTCCTGGGGTGAGGAAGAGCAAGCCGTGATGGGCCTTATGTCCTCACCCTCCCTCAGGAGAGAAGAGGAAGGATTCGGGTGAGAGTGGTCCTGCCCCAGTGCATCTCAGGCCATCCTTTCAAGTGGGGCTAGCTCAGGGGCTTGGTGTGGTACTGCCAGGGAGGTACCCCCAAAACAGCAGAGGGGGATGCCCAGCTTCTCCTGAAGTATCGGAACAAAGGAACTCATGGGGCTTTCCAGGAATAATTTCACAGGAAAAAAAAAAAAAAAAAAAAAAAAAAAAACAGTGGGTTTGGTATTAGAAATGTCATGTGTTGTCACCAGCACACTGGTCAAGGAAGGGAGCAGTGTGTTGGCACACTCTGTGCAATGGGGAGAAGGGGAAGAGTGAACCCCTGAGGAACACCACAATGTCCAGGGTCACCACAGAAACAAGATCTGTGGTGGTGACACACATCCATGTTATTTTATCCACTGGCCTCACTGCAAGCAAGAATCCTCAGATTTTCTCCAAAACCTAAGGCTGTCATGGGTTAAATATCAAAGCCAACATTTCCTTTCTCTTTTTTTTCTATAGATCTGCTTTTTATTTTCCCCCAGAGGACTCCAGTTATTTAGAAGAGACATCAAGACCTGAATCACCACCAGGTTGCGGCTGTGCTGGTGTGAAAGCATGGGAAAGAGCCCAGTCTCAGTAGCTCTCATGCATTTCAGTCCAGGCCGTTGTGAAGTTCAAATAACTATTTGGGACACTTAGAAAATGGAGATAAAACATGTAAGGAAGCACAAGAGGCTTACAGAAAGGCAGGGTGCACAGCTTCACCAAATGGTTCTCATTTTTAATATTTCCATTTTCCCTTCTAAACTTTTTCAGAGCTGTGAAAAAATAATGAGAAAATGTGCTTCCTTGAGACAAGCCCGTGCTATCAGCTAAGCAACCTCACATTCATTGTAGTGCTCCAAGTACTCTGGAATGCTTTTCAGCCCAGAGGATAATGGTATCAGACTACCAGAAAGGCAGTCCTGTAAAAGGCTGTTATTATGATTTCCAGCCTCAGAAGTTGGCTTAATCCAGCTGAGCACACACACGTTATTTAGAGAGGAGACAGCGCTCAGACACTAGTATCGTCATCATCTTTGTTGCAAATGAAGAATTCAGCCGGTGAAAGGCAAGTCACGTTTTTGTCCTCAGCCCTGCAAACACTGGCTGTTGCGCTGGCTTTTTTGCACTCCGCAGCGAGCGCCCAGAGCCACTGAATGCGAGGCTGTTTGCAGGGATTTGCATCTGCCCAAAGCCCTCTTCTCCCCGCGGCCACCTCATCAATCACAGTGGCAAGAGATGGGCTCCCCACACCCCGAAGAAAGCAGATATATGCACATATATAGGGTAAGGCACAAACAGAGGGGTTAACGGGAGGTGGCAAAGTGTGTAAGAAACCTCCTTGGCATGTTTTTGCACGGGAGATGAGCACGGGGGGCCTTAAAATAAATCTGTCTTTTTAAAGCAGCAGTGCTAAACAGGGGTTTGAGATCAAAGGCTGGGATTCGCACATTTTGCCAAGATAGACATATCCATTCACAAGATTTGGGTGCAACAAAATACTTGCTAATGAAGAGGATCATAATCTTATTATTAGCCCCAACCTACAACAGTGTGTCATTCAAGTGCAGGCTAGAAAGTGCCCTACTTTAGGAAGTTGCACAGTATGCTCTGCTTTTGATTTAATGAGCCGTGATTATGTTTATTTTCAGCGGCAGCCCTGCCTGTTAATTTTTGGCTAAGATCTGATTGTTAATGGCAGAAATCAATGGGAAGGATGTAGCTGGATTTCAGGACAGAAAATGTGGATGGGCTTCTCCGGGATTTGTTCCCCAGCCCCGTGGCAGCAAGGTGCAAGGCTCAGTGGGCACAAGCCTCCAATTTTTTAATGTTTGCTTTTGTTTTTTAACTTTTCAAGGTATTGGTTGAACCTGCCTCTGCAGGGGATGTGGCACTTGGTGGGACGAGCAAGCACGGAACAGGCTCATTGCCATAGAGGTCCCATGGGTTGAAGATGTGGGACACATGTTCAGTAGCTGAAGGAGCCCTGGGCTTGTCAGATATAAGCAACGTGGGGAAGAGCGGGACAGAGAAATGAAAAGAAAGTTGTATACTTTGGGGGAAAAAAAATATTTCTAAAGCAGATGTGTTTAACGTAGGCACTGCTCAGGAGTGAGCGGGCACCCATACGCTTACAAAGCAAACACACTGAGCTGTGCGAGTGATGAGGAGGCAGAAGAAACGGGGGGCACGTCCCCCATAGGGGCCAAGTTGCACAGTGTCCGTGACCTTGTAGAAGGAGACGATGAAATTTTGCCGGGCTGGGCAGCTCAGCATCCCTGCTGGGCTGTGTGTCGCAAATTCCTGAGGCAAGCTCATAAAAGCAGTGAAAGTTGTATTTTACAAGACTTTTCTTTTTTTTTTTTTTTTAACATCTTGTAACGTCAGCCCGCGGCATTCAGTGTGTGTGTGCCCCCAAAGCCCCCCTTCACTCCCCACTCTCCAAAACTGGCCCAGGGCCCCCAAATCCCCTCCAGCTCCGGCCCAGCCCCTCGAGGGGGGGGGGCGGCTTGAGGCTGGGAAGGGGGGGCCCGGCCCCGGGGGGCTCCAGGGGCGGTGCGTGGGGCCGGGCCGGGGCGGTGCTGCCCCGCCGGGGCCAGGAGCAGGGGAGCCCGGGGCAGCTTCAGCCATGGCAGAGGGGTCGGAGAAGGTGCCCATCGCCCGAGCGGGGCCCGAGGACGTGGAGCAGTGCCTGCCGCCCGTGAGTGCGGGACGGGACGGGACGGGTGGGGCGCGATAGGTCGCGATAGGGTAGGATGCGTCGGATCGGGGGTGAACGGGTCGGGTCGGGACAGGACGGGTCGGAATGGGGTGCAGTGGATCAGGAGCGGAGAAGCTGGGTGGGTCAGGACCGGGATGTGGCAGAACGGGAGGGTCGGGATGGGATGGGACAGATGGGTCAGGATGGGTCTGTTCGGATTGGGACGGGATGCACCATGATGGGGTGAGACTGACATTGAACGTGACGTGTTGGGTCGGGACTCATCGCATCAGGAGCAAACAGGTCAGATCAGGACAGGATGGGTCAGGATGGGATGCACTGGATCAGGATCAAACGGGTCGAGTGGGTCAGGACTAGGATGCGGCAGAAGAGGTGGATTGGGATGGGTCGGATCAGGATGGGACACAATGGGATGGGGTGGCATAGGATGGGTCAGGATGGGGTGCACTGGATCAGGACCAGATGGATTGGGTGGGTCAGGAGCGGGATGCAGCAGAACAGGCAGGTCAGAATGGGTCCTGTTGGATCAGGATGGGATGTGCTGGGGTGGGGTGGCATGGGATAGGAGTGGGATTGAATGCGGTGGGTATGGATGGGACATATCACATCAGGAGCAAATGGGTTGGATTGGGACAGGACAGATCAAGATGGGATGCTCTGGATCAGGACCAGACGGGTCAGGTGGGTCAGGACTGGGATGCAGCAGAACAGATGGCTCAGGTCAGGAGAGGACAAGGGTACAAATCAACACCCAAAGCTGGGGGACCCTCACTGGGTTGGGGTCAGTGCCCCACTCCCAACACCTCACTCCCCACAGGCGTACACGGCAGCGGTGCCCCCTCCGGGGCCAGGGCGGCTGCTGAAGGCAGGGGCTGCGGTGCTCATTGCCGGGGCCCTCCTGCTCCTGGCCGGGGCCATCGGCGCCTTCTACTTCTGGAAAGCCACCGAGCGGCAGGTGAGCATGGAAATACACCGGCACAGCGAGCCCCCTTCCCACGCACTCATTGCATATAAGTAGAGGCACAAGGTAGAAACTTTCCTTGTGAGGTCGGTAAAGAGGTCTGTAAGCAGATCTTTATTTTTTTCTATGCCTTAAGAAACACATACGCACACACACCATAGTCATTATCTTTATTGGCTGTTTGGATGGAGCCTCCTGAAGCACATTTGTTACTGAACGTGAAGCATATCTCCAAGAGCACAGGCACTACATTTATTTCTGCTCACAAATTTCCAGCAAACTCAAATCCAACTCCTCCCCAGGGATTCACATCCCAGGCAAACCCCAGCTCTCAGGACAAAAAAAGCATTGAAAGGCATGCATTCCTTTTTCACATCAGCTGCATTCTTGGGCAGGATCCTACCTGGACCCTCAGATGTGTAATGCTATATTTAACCCGTTAATTGGCACAATCACTCCTCTCATTGGTGGTTGGTATGGCTGTGCATACACACAGGCATTTGTGGTTAACAGCTGTGGAACGATTTTTAAAGTCATGATACACTCTCTTATTTACATTTTCTGGGGTACATGAAAGAGCCTGTATGCAAAGGACAAAACTGAGGAGCTGCTGATCACTGTAAGGCTCAACCTTCGGAGACATTACAAGCATTGGACCGTGTTTATACATTAACTTTACTTTCTATTTACTTAAGATTTTGGTTTAGAACATGTTGAAGATGGTTGTGCACATCTGAATTTAACTTGCTCCATGAGTGCAGCTCGCATCTCTGGATTTGCTTTGGAAGCAGTTCTGTGCTGCTGCCAGCCCCGCTCCAGCTCCCATCAAGGAGAGCCTTGTGCGAGCCCCAGCAGACAGAGCAAGGGTCCCCTGTGAGATACACGCGTGCACATAGGAATAATTCAGATAATCACAGAGGAAGGGCAAGATTTTAGACAATTTAAAAAAGAGACATACTGCTGACCTCCTGGACCAGCTGCAAGTGCCATCTGCTCCCGCAGGTTTTTGAAAGGAGAGAGGGATGTGGGCAGGTACAGAGCCAGGAATGGGGGGCAATGCATATGTGGATTTTGTGATAAAGTTTGCCTTTATTTATTGCTCCAGCCCTCCGACTTCTGGTTTGTAAAATACATCACAACATGTCACATGCACAGCTGTCATTGAGGTTCAGAGTCAATCTCCAGGTGAAGACACTGGGAAAGCCTGGAGTCCTTTCTCCAAGCTGAGTTCAAGCTCAAAAAACTACATGGGACTTGCAAGTGGTTAGGAAGAAATGCTTAAAAAAAAAAAAAAAAAAAAAAAAAAAAAGGCAATTTTAATTAGGCAAATATGGTAAATTTATTTTAAATCTTCACATTCTCCCATAACTGACAGGGGTAACAAAAGCCCTCAGCTCTGGCTCAGCCCCTAGGAGGGAACACCACGTACAAAGGTCTGGGTTTAGTACCACGTTCAATAGGAGCCCAGGACAGCAGAGAATACGGGACAGAATGTGTCTGACTGAGGAACCATAAATCTTTAGCACCTCAGATTTTCCTGAGAGAAGGTGAGAGAAGAAGAAATTTGTCTCTAGCTGTCAGTGTAAATTTTTCATTAGAATGCTGTGAGGCTTTTTTTTTTTTTTTTTTTTTTTTAAGATCAAAAGTAAACCGCTTGCATAGCACTTTTAGCAAGGCTGCACAAGAGAGACAAAATCCCCTCCCCACCAATTGTGGTCATCCAGAAAATATAAACCAGGCTGTTACTTTCCTCATTGAATAACAGGGTAACAGCAAATATGCTGACAAATCTGTATACCTCTATACCCAATTTAAACAAAGCTCACGTCCATTACGAGCTGGGAACCGTGTTTGTATTCAAGGGAAACCTGTCTCGCTGCACACCAGCAGGACGTCCTAAGGAATAAATAGGGGTTGGTCTCCCGCAGAGTAGGACATTCACTCACCTTGGGAGTCATGTCAATGTACCAAACAATTCCTCAAATATAACCTAAAAGGTTTTTAAGTTGGAGTCAGCCTGGATGCAGACTCACCCCATGTGGGTTTTGAAGGAAACCAGGCAGTAGGAGGAAGTCCAAGGCCCCCAGGGGAGCTGTAGCCCAGCACGGTGCTCAGGGTTTTATCTGTTCAAGCCTTGAAAACCTCAAGGGATAGGGACTGCATAACCTCTCTGGGCAACCTACTCCATAAGGGGGGGGGGGGTTGGGAACGACAACTGCCCCTGTGGTGAAATCCATTGTAGTAGTTTGGTATGATTGTTGAAGGATTATCAAATGGCTCTAAAACCAGAAGTTCAGAGCTGAACATTGAGCCAGGCTCTTTTCAGGGTGCCCAGCGCCAGGCCAGGGGCAGTGGGCACCAAGGGGCAGGCAGGAGGCTCCCTCTGAGCACCAGGCAGCACTTCTGTGCTGGGCGGGCAGCTGAGCACTGGCCCAGGCTGACCAGAGAGGCTGTGGGGTCTCCTCCTGGGAGATTATCACAGGGTGCCTGGATGGGGTCCTGGGCACCCTGCGCTGGGGGCCCTGCTGGAGGTGAGCCCCAGAGCTCCCTGCCAGCCTCAGCCACTCTGTGATCCCCTGAATAGCGATATGATGGTCAGATGGACCCATCACCTGGTTTAGGATGAAGGCAATGCACAATTACTGAGGTGTTACTGCTCTGTTATCAACCCCAGGTGTACAATGTTCACTATACCATGAGCATTAATGGGAAAGTACAAGATGGATCAATGGAAATTGATGCTGGAAACAACTTGGAGACATTCAAAACAGGAAGCGGGAGCGAGGAGGCTGTTGAAGTCCACGATTTTCAGATTGTAAGTACCTCCACTTCGGTCTTCCACATAACATGCTCCAGCACTGGTCTCTACCCCGCCCTGTCCCAAATTCTCTGCTCTGGCCAGTCTGAGGTCCCTGTCCCCCAGCTGCCCACACAAGCATCCATGCTCTCCTGGCTTGCTTTCACAGGAAGCCAGTTTCTTCCAAAACAAAGTCCAAATGCCTTTTGGAGATACCTCATGGCGGGGTCCATCCCAGCATGGACTAGGCCGCGCCAGGTTTGGCTCCATGCAACACTTGGCCTTTCCAACCACTGAAATGGGGCTGTATCATGTGCCCTCAGGATCATGCTAGAAAAACCCTCTGGCAGGCTGTGACACAGGGAATTGAACTGGAAAAGCACCACCACGCACCCAAAATGTCACCATTTAAGGGTCAACCCCATAAGCCAAGCATACACTGAGGACAGACAACTACAAGATGCTCAGGGATGGGAGCTCTTCTCCACTGCTTGGCTTGGGTTCAGCCCCAGAACGGAGGCGTTTAGGCACTGTGCTTACACAGGTGGTCCAGCAGCACACACTTTTGGGTAACCCCAGCAGCTCAGCACCAGCCTGGGCTAGTGGATGCCAAATCCCAAAGCTAAACAGAGTAGTTGGAGCAGCTCTTTGAGCTGTACCACACCCAAGGAACCAAAGGTCAGGCTGACGTAGGGGAAGGTGCCCCTGCCCAAGGTACTAGATGACCTTTAAAGGCCCTTTCCATACCTTGATTTCATGGAAGATCTGCCTAAGCAGTGCTGCAGAAACCCATTTTCAGGGCCCAGGTCCTGCGATTAATGATCTCACGTGCAAAACTCTCCACTTTGAAGTCCTAAGCCAAAGCAGCACTTCAAACAAAGTGCACCAGCAGTTGCTCAGGGCTTCTGGGGCAGCCAGTCCCCACCTGCTGAATCTAGAAAGGAGGAATTTGTCTCCTTGGTTCCTCCAAAAGCACAAATCCATGCCAGGAGAACCAGGACCTGGACCTACCCGACAGCTGTGGTTCAGCTTCAATGAAGCCCTCGCAAACATCGCCATAGCAACGTTAATGAGCAGCTGAGTAAGAGCACTCGTGAGGAGCTCTTACGATTTGCCTTCGCTGTTCACATCTGCACGAAAGCACCGTGGCACTGGATCGATGCCACCTCCACGCGTGCTGCCGGTTAAGGTGACGCCCAGCACAACCAGATCAGCCCCAGCACCACCAGAGCCACCTGCCAGGGGTGGTGCCTGCCTGTAACTGCAGGGGACAGGCTCAGCGAGAGCAAAGGGATGCTGCCAGTTGGGTTGGGGGCCAAGAATGCACACAAAGGAGAAAGAAAGGGAAGGCAGGCACTGCCAAAGGCCAAGTGCTTCCATTAGCAGCTTGGGATGGACTGGCACAGCTCCAGTGGCCGGATGGCCAGCGAAGACTTGGATTTGGCAGCACCGCGATGCTCCAGGCATGCTCAGTGCACCACAGAGTCTCGTTCCTTTGTGCATCCACCCCCTCTCTTACTGCTCCAGCGTTGGTCATTTTGTTTTGATGGCTGTCTGTCCACATGCAGAAGAGAGCTCTTTTACAGGCACCCCAGAACACACAGCAGAAACACAGCAAGGACAGACAGGGTTCACCTGCCCACACGCGGCGCTCATGATGCTGGTAGGCATGACCCAGGACTTGCAGGAGACCTGCAGCCTCTGGAGCTGCCGGGATGCCCTTCTCTTGCTCAAAACTCAACACCCATGGTTAAGGAACTGCGTTTCAGCCCTGTAGCCCAGCTGAAGGAAGCCCCACAAACAGACTCCTGCTCTGAAGCCCCCACCACAAGCTTCCCCTCACTGTCACAGCCGTTCCGAGCGCACACATCGGGCCCAGCTGCCCACATATTTCCACGGATCCGTGTCAAGGTGCTGGGGGTACCACGCAGCCAGCCAGCACGACTTCAAGGCTGCCCACGTTAGGTGCTAAGGCACGCTTCAAATCGTGTTAACTAATTCCTCGGCAGAGCTGCTCCAAGCCGCCCGGAGCTGGCACCGAGGCACTTACATAAAACTCCTCCGTTTGTCAGAAACGGAGCGAAAACTCCCAGACCCTGTTTCACCAAAACTACAAAGCTAAAATTATGAGAAGAGCATCTCGTCACATCTGTTTTTTTTAATTAGGATTCAACTTTCCGGCTAAAAAAATAAAATAAAAATAAATCGGTGGCAATTTTAGCCCAGCTCGAGTGCTCTATTCGGGGCGGCCGGGAGGCGGGGGGCTGTGCCTGACCACGTGCGTCCTGTTTTTGTAGGGCATAACCGGCATCCGCTTCGCTGAAGGAGAGAAGTGCTATATCAAAGCCCAGCCCAAAGCTCACGTCCCTGAGGTGGATGCCATGACCAAGGCGAGCCTCTCCTCTGACCTGGTAAGGACTAACCCTTTTGTTTTCAAAGCGTTGTGGAGAGAGGGACTTGGACTTAGAGGGGTACTAAACGCAAATAAAGATGGTATGAACGCCACTGAACAAGTCATCTTTGGGTGGTTGAGGGGTCTGTGGCTCATCTTTAGGGGTCCCTGAAAGGTAAGGACAGCCAGAGTGGTGCCAGAGGGGTGTTTATCCCCCTTCAGTCGTGGGCATGGCAGGAGGGGAACGGGGCCAGTCCCAGTCCTGTTTGCAAAGGGTGCAAGGAGACCTCGGTGTTACGAGGGTCTGCCCGAGATCAGGCCATGCACAAGGCTGCGATGGGAAAGCACAGAGGAAGCAGCAGTTTAGTCAGTACAAGAGGGTTAGGGACAGATCCCAACAGATTAATTACCAACACGTACCCCTTATCAGCATCAGCAGAAGTGGCAACTCCAGAAGCCAAGTCCTTGGAAGTAATCAATACGGGGAAAACATTATTGCAAAAATCTAGCTTGGAAGAAATAATGGTTAAAAATATTAATAATTTACCTTCTTAGCCTACATCTGGCTTTGCTTTAGGACATCACATCAACTACGTTTCGTAGAATTCACATCAAATATCACAAAAGCTGTAATTCTCACCCAGTCACCAGCCCAAACCTCTCCCCACCTCATTCGTACAAAGCCTCTTGCTTTAGGTGCACAAAACCTGAGTTTCCCACTCCAGTTATTCGGGTACAGCCGAGAAGCTCGTGGCTTGGACCCGGGCAGGAACACACAGGAGACACGAGACCCACAGCCCACTCCTCCAGGTTTGCTCCGTTCCCAGTTAAACAGGAGCTGACACAACCCGCTACAAGAGAGGCACCGTTAAGGCAAAAGCAGAAAGCTAATCGATGCTTGTCCACGAGTTTACAGAGCAGGATTCAATAGCTTTCACTTGACAAAGAGCAACAAGACAGGGCTACATGTTGATGGAGGAGGTCAGAGCCTCCCTTTGGACACATCTCCCAGGCAAAGGGAGAGGATTTAGCTCTGGGTCATGCTGCAGGCGGCTCACACACCCCGTCCCTCAAAGGCACGAGCCCCATTGCCCCGTGCCACCAGCTACACACCAGTCCCCAGCTCTTTGGGGCAAGAATGTGGGCCCAGGGTAGAAAACACAGCTTCGAGCTGGCACAGCCGGTCCCGAGCATGCGTTGGCGCGCGCTCTTATCCCACAATATGAGGAGCAGAAGCTATTTTAAAATAAAGAGCGCTGCCAGCAGCGCAGAGCAGGCTTTGCCATGACAGCAATTTTAATATAGATTGATAAATCCCGACTTCACAGCAGCGACTGAAGTAAAATATCCTACATGGATATCCAGGCACATTTTTTTGCATATGTATTTTTTAAAAAAACAAAGGCAGTCCTAGCTAATCCAGCTTTACGAAGAGCACTGGGGGCCCTTTGAGTTAAATCTGATGCCAGCTGTATCAGCCCAGCAGGCTCCCAGGCTGAAGCACTTGGTACAGGGCACCCCCACTCACCCGGGCTATCATTCTCCTTGGATGGAAAATGCAGGGCAGGATTAGGAATCGCTGTCACCGCTGCGAGGCCATGGCTGAGATAACCTCACGTGTCTCAGAGACACTCTGGCCGTGTCTCAGGGACTTTTGCAGCCTGCTGCAAATGAACTTGCTGCACAGCCCTGGCTCCCACACCAGCACCACCTTACACAGCCTGGGAGAAGCCACAGAAACACTGACCTTCTTCTTCAGTGTCTTCCTCTTGCCCTTCCTGATGCACCTACATGCTGGGATTGCTGAACATCTACTTAAAAATGAAGAAAAATTCCCTCTAAATGCAAATTAGGAAAGCATTAGGAGAGCCTATCAAACCCTCCCTGATTTTGGTAGGATTTTCCCTACGATGGCAAAGACCCCACCCCGATTCCAGGTGGTCAGAGACCCAGATCCTTTCCACCTTACCTTAAAGGAAGACTTGGTTCTTGACTTAATTAGCACTAAACCCCACGTTTCAGTTTCTCATTAAAGAGTAAGGTTGCAGTCCTGAAAAAAATCATCTTAACAGAGGGCAAAGTTACTTCTAATCTCCTACTTGGCTACAACTTGGCTTGTTCTCTTGTTATTTCCTATGAAGATACACCACATCTTGCTGCATGCAGCTCCTGGTAGCAGACAAACCAAGAGGTAGCATTGTTGGAATATTAACCTCTCTCTGCTGCTTGACTTTCCAAGCTAGATGTATGAGGGGAATGGCAAAGTAGTATTTATTTTTCTACTTAGAGTAAGTTCTCCCTCTGGTAAACATGTACTTGTGAGCACTCGTGGTGTTTTCTAACAATGTGTGTAATCAGCGTTACCTATAAAAATGGTCGATTAAAATAAATTTGCATCAATACCCAAACTCTGAAATCATCCTGACTTGTGAGCAGGCAAAGAGGAACGAAGGATATTTTTATTTCAGAAAGCTAGATTCAGTTATTTCTGATGCTAATGAAAACGAAACTGGGAGGAAATAAATAAAGAGCAGTTCTCACTAGACAGATTGGATAGTGAACTTAAATGACTCGAGACCTATAAAGAAATCAATAAACACATTAAAGGAACAACAACTTGACAGAATAAATTGATCTAGTCAGTTATATAACAAGTTTTGATGACTTTTATGGGAGCAATTTGGAATTTTAACTTTGAAATCATACTGGTTTCCATGATTCACAAGTTGGTTTTCTTTTAATATTTCGATGTTGCTGTAAAATACTTACACATTTTATGTAAAATAATACTTTGAACTAACAACTTTAAAGAATCAATCACTGGCATTTTCCTACATTACTTTGAAGATAGAAACCAAAAACCTGCAGGGTACACTTCAAAAAGGCAGGCTCCTTTAACTTGCACTTCAAGCTTTTGGTCAATTGAATTTTGCTTTTACTGAACAAGACCTTAAATCAGGCCGATCACACCAACTTAAAACTGGAAGCTGGAATCATTCTCCAACTATAATCCACTCTAACACTTGTGAACAAGGTGTTGGGTTTTTTTCCTTCTCTTGTAAACAGTTATACCTCAGGAGCATGTCAAATGAGACCAGGACGCGACAGAAGATAAAGGTTTCATTTTCAGCTGGCCTATTGAAGACAGTAGAGCTTCACAGTTTTTACCACTTGGAAATCTGGCACTTTGGACTGAGAGATCTCTAGTACATAGGGAAAAAGTCTAAGAGAGGTGAAATCTCAGCCCCAGCAAAACCCGACAGCAGCCCTGTCACTTGTTTCAGCGGTGGCAGCTGTTGCTCCTGATTTGTCTCAGTACAATCGGTTCATGCTCACGAAATAAAAGGATGTGTGGTACGAGTTGCAGCTGATGGTTTCGCAGTTTGATGCTCAAGAAATACCAGCAGGTAGGCCCATGACTGTTCACTCAGCTAGCAAAGGCTTTGTGCTCTTCTGTCCGCAGGAAGATGAAATCATGCCTGTTAGATTTGATGAAAACTCCCTTATCTGGGTGGCTGCAGATGAACCCATCAAGCATAACGGCTTCCTAAGCCCCAAAATTTTAGAGCTCTGTGGGGATCTTCCAATTTTCTGGCTTCGACCTACATATCCCAAAGGTAACACTCCTCGCGTTTGAAAAGTATATTGTCCTTCTCCTCACTTAAATGCCTTCCCCAATGAGGTTTGCCCTGAGATTTGGCCACACAGGAAAGCAAAATCCTTTCCTCAGCGCTCCCCCAGCTTCCCACACCCTTCACTGGTGCCAAGACTGCAGGTGTGGAGATCAACCCCACTTACCTAGACATTTGGTCTTCAATAACTGGCTTTATTCAATTTACGTACCCCATTTGGGGATTTCCTAGACAAATCACTCCCACAGAGGTCAGGTTCCTACTACAGAAGGTCGAGACAACAGCTCTAACCAGCTCCCTACATTTTTCAGGCAGCTGACACCAGGCAGCAGGAACACCATACCTGGCCAAGAGCTGGACTGGGGACCACCAAGGTCCTGATTGAGGACCATACCGTTTCATTTCCCTGCCTGCTTCTCCAGAGCGCAAGGACAATATAATTTAGCTTGGTGACTGGTAGATGAAGTCTGTGAGGTCCTGGAGGCAGTCCCAGGGCTGAAGTACTGCTGTCACTTGCAGCCAAGCCTAGCAAAGGTGTTCAGGAGTTACCAGAGAAATGGCAGCTCCTCCAGGTAACTTCCAGGCCTGGAAGGAGAGGAGAGGGTTTGAAAAGATTTACACCTTCTCTGTCCATTGAGTAAAACCATCAAGGAGAAAAAATATAAAATTTAGAGCAGCAGTGGATCCAACCTGACAATACTTTTTCTCATGACCTTGCACAACCCACTGGGCAGCAGAAGAGCCGTGTCAAAGCAGCCCAGAAGCAGTTCCCACCAAATCCACCAGCTGAACCTAGGAGCAGGGCACAAGTCTGTCACAAAAGTGCTTCACAAACATGAGACTCACGTGTGACTGCTCATGCTAGCACTGGCAACAGCTGCTGAGGTAACATCAGAGACAAAAAGCATCTTCTCACACCTGCTGAGCTTCTAGGGGAGGCAATCTCACCCCCCTCTGGGCTGATATCGGCTGCTTAGAAAGTAGAAGGAAAGAGAGGAGTTCCCAACTGGGACGTGTATCCAGTTTGCCACTATGCTGTTTGGTCTTCACTCTGACTGCCCCTGCTTTTCTTTAAAAAAAAATAACCTGTGTGTAAATAAAAGGCCACATTCAAAACATATTTATTTTTCTGATTATTTCTTCAGATAAACAACGGGAAAGGAGAGAAATGAAGAGAAACAAACGCCAGTCAGAACCAACCTTTAATATTGAAGACTTGGAAGCTGCTGTTCAAGAGGTCAACACCAGGCCACCCACCACCCAGCTGACTCGAGAGCTCGATCAGCAGTCTAATGAGACCAGGCCAGTTGGACAAGAAACCGATATCGGACAAGAGAGCGATCAAACACTTAATCCAGACAATCCATACAATGTAAGTACTTGCACCACACTTTAAAAATCTGCACACTCTTAGCCTGTTCAGTTCTCCTCCAGAAAGCACAGTCTTGTAGAGTAGAATCACAGGATCATTTGGGTTGGAAAAGACCTCCAAGATCATGTAGTCCAACCTTTACCTAGTAAAACACGCCTACTTCAAAGTGCAGGCCCCCTGGCAAGCAGTTCACAGAGGAGAACCTGTTCAGGGACAGCAGCAGCGGGTGGAAGATGCCTATCAGGGAATTTTCTTGCTCTTTGAGGTGAAGCAGCCCCATGAGCTGCCCCCGTGTCCCTGCAGCGCTGCAGGAGAACCGAGTGTACAGGAGGCAGCTTCCAGTCTGCTGCACCAGCGCCAGACAATTTACACCCCCCATTTGGTACAGCAGGAGTAAGTCACTTTAATACGACACTGTCACAAGATAAATGCCTCCTGCCTTGGAAATAAGTTCCAGCTTTGACTTGACATTTATGCAACAGCAGGAGATCATTATACTGTGACAGCGTTCAGCAGAGTTGACATCCCCTAATTAAACTCAAATTAATCACTCCAAATAAAGTGGATCTGAATTGACTCTCTCATGAGGTCAGTAAAGTAGCAGTGGCACTGGAATTCAGCTTCTCCTCACACCTACCAACGTGAAGTCCACAAGGCCTGAGCCACCTCTTCCCTGGGGAGCAGCAGCAGAGCAATTGCTGCAGCCCCAGAGGGGTCCCGTGCCAGATGCAGAGCTGCCAGTTCCCCACACCTGTAGGGTAGGATTCACCTTCATGAGCAGGTATTGCCTGTAGCCAGGCTTTCTTTAGAGGCAGATTCATTTAGTTCAAGAGGAGCGTTCATTACACTGCAGGTCCTTCCTTCAGGATGGAAGAAATCATGCCTAGAACTATTTCTCTTCACCCACCTCACAAAGGGAATCAGGACAATGAGCTCAGCTGTGGAAGTTCACACTGCAGGTATCTGCACTTGAGGAAGACGAATCCTGCCCAAGGAGGGGGGGGACAAAGCACCCTCAATTGCTATCTGGCTGAGGAATGGGTCACCAAAGGCCTGAGCTCCACAGAGCTGTCTCCTGAAGGAAAAACACTCAGGTCAAAGTTAGATGCCAGCACTTACTCTTTGCTTCTGTTTTCATCAAAATGTTCTTGAAAAATAACCAATTAGCTTCAAAAAGCAGAATATTCAGGTTCTGTATTCCTTCCCCCCCCCACACACACAAATGAGGGAAATAACTTTGAGGAGAGAAGGCAGAAGCAAGAGCCTGATCATAAATATTTCACACATGCTGTGCTCCATGTAACTGCTTAGTGTCAGGTACGCAACAGGCAGAAATCTCGCTGTCCACAACGCAACCCAGTGTGGCACAGGGGAAAAAAAAGCTGAATGAAAGACAAGGGAGAAATTTTATGAATTTAAAAAAAAAAAAAAAAAAACGCATCTGCCAGGTTAGAGCTTACTGAAGAGTTTCCTTGGAACACCATAAAAGCATTAAAAATGCAGCATAAGCTTCAGACATGGTCATCAACCTTAAAGACCCACATGTCTATCTTCAAATCTTTCCCTTCACTAGTATTTATACCTCAGAGTTTTATAACATTTAATAACAGGGAATAACATTTAACATTTTAAATTCCAGCAACTGGAAGGTGAAGGGATGGCTTTCGACCCCATGCTGGATCACCTAGGCGTGTGCTGCATCGAATGCAGGCGGAGCTACACGCAGTGCCAGAGGATTTGCGAGCCCCTCCTGGGCTACTACCCATGGCCTTACAACTACCAAGGCTGTCGCACCGCCTGCCGAATCATCATGCCCTGCAGCTGGTGGGTGGCTCGCATCATGGGTGTCGTGTGAGAAAGAGCTTTTGGTTCCTTGACAATGTAAGCAGAAAGATTACACCAATAAACTGATAAAAGACTACGACCAAAGGGGGCATCACCAATCCTGGCTTTTAAAGCAAAGCGTGTGTTACTGTACCAAAAGTGAGGTCAGTTATTCAGTGTAAATAAAGCCTTAAATTAATAGTTCATTAGCTCTGCCAATGGCAAGTGTATGCTAGCATTTACTGAATTCAAAAACTAAGTATCCTCTGTTTTGGGACATCTAACTTTGCTCACAAACTGGTTTAGCAGTCTAGAAGCTTGCTCATAAATCCGAATTCAGCCTTTCGTAACAAAACCCTCTGAGTTAGATGTGAAAATTTATGTCCAATTAGGCAACTGGCTAAACTTGTACACTCGGGAGTACCTTTCATCCGTGTAGCTTAGTTAAATAAATCACAAGTTAAGTTGCTCCCTGTTGCTATTCATACAGAGTTGCCAGGTCATTATGAATGGTTATAAACCAATTACAGCATACCTTTCCCACAAAGCTGCTCCAGGGGACACGGGAAAGCACACATTGTGTTAAATCGGAAACAAACGGCAGGAAAAGGGGCTGCGGAACGGAATGTGCGTGGCCGCAGAATCAAAACCCCTCGCACATCCCGACATCAAAGCTGCCCCGGCAGCAAGAATCTTGTATCCACGATACCACGGCGGTGTCTAACAACTATCTGCTCTCCAGCTACTATAGCGCAAGTATTTACACGCAGTTGTGGGCCAAAGAGTCTCAAGACCCTTCAGAGCCTACAACAGGCCCTGTATTTATAAATCCTCAAACCAGACACTTCTGACACAAGATTACAACCCCTTTTTATTCCACTTAGATAGCAGCCATTCATGCCAGCTCTGCTGAAGCTAACCTCCGTTCTTCACAAGAGAAAGTGCTTACCAGTAATGAAGGGGAAAAAAAGGGTTTCTAACTTCACCCTTATTGCTCAGGCAAACCCTGTAATTACTGGGATTGATCCTATTATATATTAAATCTCTAAGGAAGGTACTAAGCTAAAACACTTGTGAAGACAGTACGACTTAGGATTCCCAGTCTTTGAAAACAGAAATTGAGGTATTATACTGCTTTCATCCCTATTACACGTCTTGGACTCCACCAGTGAGTTTATGGAGCCATCTACATGGGCTTCACTAACAGAACGATCCCATTTTCTTTAAATTCGCTTTCTGGAGCGTTTGTTTTTTGACTAAACAGCTCTTGAAATGTTGCAAGCCTAGTAATGTTATTAACACTGCGTGACACAGAAAAGAGGAATTAACTTGACATAATCGTGGCTTAAAGAAAATAAAGACAACCTCACGCAGAATGCTAAACAGCGTATCTAAAAAGCAAAGTGTTAAATGAGAAAAGATGAGAATAGAATTCAGCATTTTGTTCTATTGTAACTTCTTTTTTCATATAAGCTTCACCTTAATCTCGAGAAAAGACTTGCTTTGAAATATTTAAATTTAAAAACTTCTTAGAGTGGGATTTCAAGGCCTGTTAAATTTGTTTGTTTTTTTTTTCTTTTTAAAATGAAAGTGACCTTGATCATTATGTTTTTTAGAAGTACATCATTCAATATGCTTAGATTTTTTTTTAACTGCAGATTAAACCGATACATTAAAAACATCAATTGCTTTCTGTGCTTTTTTGAATGTAGAAAGTGTAGCAGCACCTTCAAGTACATGTTCAACTGTCTGGAGAGAAAAGCAAGGTGAAAACACTTAAGAGAAGGAAACGTTTGTATGCACGTGAACTAGGCTGTCACTGTCTTTTGCATGTTAGGCTATCTTGAGGCAACTCATGACCCGTTTCTCCCTGTCCCCCCAGTTTAAAAAGTCTTTTTCTGAAGACAGGAAAAAAAAACACAGTATTGTAGATGATTTTCATGTCTATACAGTCCTAACAAAAATAACTCTTCCTAAACAAAAGGCTCCTTTAGTTCTTAGGCACACACAAAGCAAGTAACAAAAGCATCTTTCTCATTGATGCTTTAAACATTGTCACATACGACACATCCATCTTCCACTCTTCTGTATGCAAGAACACCAAGAAAGCAACAGTGGCAGCAGCAGCAGCCGCCACACCAGTAACACAGCTTGTGACTAGGAACACTGCCAGAACCACAACACCAACTGGGTATTACACGGACTCTGTATCTTACCCATTTCCATACACAACCAAGTCCTCTCCCCAGCAAGGATGAAAAAAGCTTCTACGTGCTTATTTGAGCACAACTATTTTTAAGGAGATGTTTTGAGGCAACATCGCAATAGCAAGACCAATGATCCAACGGTACGAGAAGATGCAGCACTGTTCCCCACAGGGGATGCTCAGACTACTGTGCAGCATTTACTACCATTGCTGAAGATGAGTTTCCCCTTGACACCACAAAAAGAGTTCCTTGCATGACACGGAGTTACAGCACGCCTAAGTAGGAACACTTACCAGATTTCTGACCTGCCTGTTATTTGGGGTGGTGTTGCAAGGGGATGGTGTTCCCTGAGTCTGACCCCGTGCCAGCAGCCACCAGTGCAAATCCTTTCTTTGGTCAAAGTTTAGAGAAGAAGGCAAGAAAGACAGATGTTTGTCCCCAAAGGCGTTTCCCACCAGAGGTGGGTAGATGTCAGAGCACTGCACTCCTACGGTCTTTAAAATCTAATTACCCCTGTGAATGTGTACTAGGAGGATTAGGATGGCAGAGCAGATTAGAGGAAACAAGTGGGATAAACTCAGACCGGTGAACAAGAAGGAAAACAGGCAACAAAACCATAGGGTTAAAAAAAGACTGAAAGTAACAGGAAGGCATAATATGAGGGCTTAACCCAGCAGGCAGCTAAACACCACACAGCCATTTGCTTACTTCTTCAATACAGCTCAAAAAAGATGCAGAGAAGCATAAAACTACAGTTGGCAAAGAATAGATTGTTGATTTGCACATCAGGGTGGACCGAATCTCTGCTCATACAGGGCAAAAGTTGGACTGAACCAGTGACACCACCACTGAGATGCTCACCCCACCTTTTACAAGCACTGCACATATACCCAAGATGAGAAAGGCAGCCTGAAGCTACAGCAGTCAGGCACTTTGGATGATGCTCAAAAGCAGCAGCACAGAGTAATCCCACCTGTGGCGAGGCTACTCTCACCTCTTGCTGCTGTCCTGTTCCCTCAGAATTTGTGACAGGACTCCAATTTGCAATCGGAGCTGAGGTGAGCTCACTTGGTCTTCTAAGTGCATCTACAGATGACCAAAAGGCTTGGGAAATATTTAAAAAGTGAGAACAAATAAAACATCACCTAAAACAAACAAAAACCAACACTGACAATGAGTTGGCTACAGTATTGTAACAACTGCCTCATCCTGTCTGGTTACAATGGAAAGTCCCTTTGTCCCCAGTACCTTCAGCATCTCTACTCAAGCTCCAAGCTCCCTCCCACCTTCCCTTCACCAGCAGCTCCTGGAACCCTTCCACATTTCTGTGCTTTGTCAAGAACAAAATATACGCTGTCCACAAAGCTCGAAGCACCCTCCTCATCCCCAACTTCACAAGAAACTTCTACCTATTGCTTTAAGCATAAACCCCCCAGCCCTAATCCAAAAAACAACTGCCCACAACACAACAAAAGCTGCCACTGTGGGTTCACCTCAGTTTTAAAGGAGGAACACACACACACACACACACACAGTGTTCTAAACCAAACCGGTTATTATGTTTAGACCTGCAAACTTGGCTGGCAGGATTGAGATGGACAGCGAGGTCTAGCACTTGATTGCTACAAGTTTTAGCCTGAAGCTAAAGCATTATATTTGCATTACATATGCCTCAAGAGTACGTAAGTACCAATGCATTTCATTTTACTTTTTGCCTTAAGCTCAGTGAATTGAATGCCAAAGCAGTGAAACAGTACCCACTTAATACAATAATATATTGTGCTTATCTGCCCAAGTATTCCCATGGACTTTCTGCAAGTGAAAGTAGACAGAGGAACCCCCTACTGTGTTCTCTACAGTAAGTAAAAACAACTTGATTGGCAGAAAACATACTCAAATTACATTTTCCTTTCTATTTAAGAGATTTTTATCTAGGTTTTTCCCATAGCAAGTCTTTACTAAGCACTGTTAAGTGCTCTGAATGACATATATTAAGCATGGCTGGCCAGGAGACAAGAACCTAATTTCATGACAAAGCAAAGCTCAGACGTTTGTCTTCCTTCTACGTTAGGGAGGGAAAAGAGGCTTTCCAGAGCATAACTAAAAAGTAGCAAGGCACTCATCTAGGAGAATCGAGTCCAAGTCTTGATTTGGAACACCAAATCAAGTCAACATGAATGTTAACACCCCATACAGACAGCAAACGCTCTAGATATTGGGCAACTCAGAATTTCCTGAAGGGCTAGCATCTGCCCACTTAAGCTAAAAATTCTTCACTGAAATATGCGACACATGTGCCCTTTGAAAAACTCTCCCTAGACACAGATATTACCCAGTGAGTCAGTGATAAGACACGCAAAAAAAAGCATTCCCAAATTCAATCCATCTCCCTTCATCGCATTCAAAGGATAATGTTCAGTTCTAAAGGTCATCAAATTCAAGCTTTCAAAAATATGATTCAATTCTTAAGCTAAAAGTCATTGGAAAAAAGTCACCGTCCAGCTTGCAGTACAGGATAAACATGATCTGAGTGCATCAAGAAACTGCAGTTACGTCAAGGCTGCAGTCATAATCTACAGCTACCAGTTACAGCACTCTGAAGTTCTTTGCTATGGTATACGTAGAAAACCAATCCCTCTTTGAAGATTTGTGAGATTTTAAAATCTTGGTGCTATCCCAAGGGCACAAGAGCAGTACTATAAAAAAAGCCACTGCGCTTTCACAGAATCAATCCAAAATCAAAATGCCTAGTTCTCAGGGAAAGCAGACCACATCCTTTCTTCCTCCTACAACCTAAGTCAGTTGTGGATAAACTTTTACATACATTTATAACAGCTGTAGACTTAACTCATCATATTAAAACAACTGTTCTAATATCCCTTACATTTTAACAGGCTTATCCAATTCTCACAGCAGCGAAAGAATATACCAAATAAGAAAGAAACAAGAAAAAGTAACAACCTAGAAAGGGCTATGTAATTAGGAATGCAATACAAAGAGCCATGAATTTTAAAATGGCATCAATGATTAGAAAGGAATGAAGCGGCTTTCAGGTGGCTCCCATTATTTGGGAGCAGACACGGCTTTTTCTAGAATCTTACAATATTCAGGTACTTCCAAATTCCCAGGAGACAGCAGCAGGTACAGCACTTCAACTCTGCAAGTCCATATCCCCTCACAGAATGAGGGAAGGGTTAAGGTTGGACAGGGACCTCTGGAGGTCACCTTGTCCAACCCCCTGTGCTCTGGCAGGGGCACCTAGACCACATCCAGATGGCTTCTGAGTATCTCCAAGTCTGGTGACTGTGGGCCCTTGCAGATCTGTACCCAAGAGGTACAGGAATGGGAATTAAGTTTCTCAGCTTTATTTTTTATTTTTTTTGAAATGCTGTTATTTAAGATTTGTCCATGATGAAAAAGCTGCACTAATAAAGACAATGAAGGATGTACATGCTCCTCTCTAAAATATGAGTTTCCAGTCTTTTGAAATAACAGGATTTAAAGCAACTGCATGCTATTTTCAACTTCAGGCAATTTACAATAGATCCTTCTTTTCTGAATACAGAAGGCACACAGAGGATTCGTTCCCCTGTAGAAATTTCCAGCCATGACCGACTTTCATCACCTATAGCTGCAGTTCAACCTATCACCAAGGTGGGAGGAATCCCTAAATGGATTATTTTTCTAAAAATCTGCATCAATAGGGGCAATCTCACTCTTTGCAAAATGCTGATTTTTCTCCTGTACAAGCCATCTCTTTTTTTTAAGCAGTGTATTTACTACTTTGGCTGTATGCATCAAGTAATTCCACTCCATCAAAACTCAGTAATACTAAAAATGAAATGAAGAAACTTCTGTATAGAAAAAGTTATATTTACAATTTTATTTAGCAGAGTTAAAGAGCGAAGAATTTTAACACTGTTGTTGAAAAGTGTTTTTACCCAAAGTTGCCAAGATCTAATAAGTTATTGAACAGAAATAGCGGGCATAAGGCAATGAACCTGAACAGCCCATTAGAGATTACCCCATCCCCAAAGAGCAGAGCTGATAAAGGTGGTAGAAAATTTAGACTGTTTGACTCAATCTCCAAAATTTAGACAAAGGTGATGTAAACAGGATTCCACTCTTGAATACATCTTTAACACCTGCAGGTGAAGGAATTTCTAAAGCACGCAAAATGTAAAGACAATTCCTGTTTCCAGGGGAGCATTCAGTGCTTTGAATCCAAGAACGCTATGTCCATACACAGTGGTCAGTACATGACTTATGGCAACACACAGATGGTAAGAGATTAAAAACAGGATTAGAATTTTTTCCATTCCATGTCATCAGGAGGATTTACTTCTACCTTCCTTTTACCAACATCTGACCAGTTGGTGCTCAGAACTGTGCCTCCTGACTCCATCTGCAATATAAGAAAAAGCTTGTTTAGTTTCCTAGAAGAATTCTACTAATACAGAAGTCACTTTTCTTACAACATATTAACAAATTCTGAAAAAAATGATGAATTTAAACTTCACATAGAAGCAATTTACACAGGATTTTTGTGCATATATTGAATAAATTTGAAAAAGCCGTCATTCCATGACCTTTAGCCTAGCAGTACTTGTTTTCCATATTAGACATTATGAGATACTGATAAGAAATTTTTAAACGCTCAGTCATGTTGTTGCAAAGGAGCTATATATAAAGAATTAAGAGGAATTTGAACCTGTCATCCTGAGCAACATTTCAAGCTCTATAGGAAGCAAAAACTGCATTCCCTTTGATAACACTAACCGAAACAAAGAAACCAGCAAAGCACAATCTTTCAATGAGACCTGTTATACCAACAACTCCCACCAAACCACTGCCATTTATCAGAGGCCCAAGATTTTGGTGGGTGGAAGCCTCCTGACTTGTGCAGAGCTTAGTATAACGTGTCACTGTGCAAAAGCTACACCCTTCTTTAGAGACAAAGAGCAAAGACTTACGAACGATTTGTTCATGGCACGTTTCACTTCATCTGTACCATCTGAATAGATTTGCTGAAAGAGTTTATTTAAAGCAGCATCTCCTTCCAACTTCTCGTTCTTCTCCTCTTCTTTGATTTCAACTACCAGTTTGTCCCAGTTCCTTGTGTAGTGAGACGAGGATGGATATAAGTGCTGGGTGTCTGAAAACAGATGTTAGTTAGCTAAGCATTTTCTCAGGACTTTAAAGCTGCAGTTTCCAGAACAGACATGTACGTATTTAATGCATCTGAAATAATGGAATATGAATCTGAAAATGCAAATGAATTCCTCCTTGCAGATATAAGCATCGTAAAAAAAAATATAAAGGGAAAAAGGAAATGCTAGAGATCACATTCAGCAGCTGCAGAAGTTTACTTTCAGGTAAATAATTACATAATTTAGCTATCCAACAAAGAAATTCTGGACAACAACAAAAATAATTGCAGTCAAAACAAGGCAGAAGATATTGGCTGATAAGAAGGAAAAAAACAACAGCCTATAGCCATAGGAAAATTTGAGTTAAACTGCAAAAATATCTGAAATTAATAGATGAGGAACATCCATATTTTTTTCAAAGATGCCTTGTTAATCTGTCTTGAAACACTGCAAAAGCATTTTTCAAGAGAGGTGAAATACTTCATGATACTTAATTCTTTAAGCAACAGTATACCCACAACAATGCAAAGAACTGCAAAACAGTGACTGAAATAAACAGCTGAACAGATAGAAGCCTAAAGGAATTAATGACAAGCGTAGATCCTCAACAGTTCATCAGATTAATAGAAGTTATGCCTAACCTTAACAAATAAATTTTAGTAATGCCCTACAGACTATTCCTGTCATTTTCTGGTAGTTAAAAAAAAAAAAAAAAAAAAGGAGTAAGTCTTTTTATTGTAAACACAACACTGTGATTTTATTAACAGCTTTTAACGTACCAATTATTATTAATATCTGCAAGTACTTTGCTAAAAATAAAACATTTAACACTTCCTTCAGATAACAAACCTGGTGTAAATTGCTTTAACTTAGGAGAATCTCCCTGTCCCTCTAACTTCTCCCATCTTACAGCTTCTGGCTTCTTCATTTTTATTTCAACCTACAAAACACAACACACAGAACAAATTAATCCAGATGGCAAACAGTTCTGAGAAATAGGTTCAAATTAGTTGGATTCTGTAGCAGTAAGAAAATAATTAGGTTAGTTTTAGAGACTGTATCTAACATGAAGCCTGCATTAGAACACAACATACTTACCTTACCTTATGAAGTTAGAGTACTTTATGACACGTTAACTGAACTCTTTATGTGGCTGCTCAGCTATTGCGTTAGTTTCATCCTTTTGTTCAGTACCACTTCCTTGTGCTTACTATTCACTTTCTGTAAATCATGGCATCCCAGAAGTAACAATCAGCTGCAATGTCTACATTGCCAGGCACTGAAGTGCATCTTAAGCATCAGTTTCATGTCAGTCAGCTGTAATAATTAAATAGTGCTTCTGAATGACTGCAAACTCCAAGTGCTAGGTTTACATCCCATCCAACAAAACCTGACGTATTTGATGTATACTACACAAACCAGAAAAGCATCCAGGGACGATGCTCATCTTCCCATTGCAGAAATTCAGAAGCTGTATTCACTTGGTTCAATGAATACACACTGGTACAGAGAAAACTGCCTAGTACTCATTGACAAAACTGGCAATTAAAAGTGGATATGGATGTAATTATCAAAGGATAAACAAAATTGAGTTAAGCATGTCATGCCCCTATTCACAACTACCCGTAATCCCTTTAGACAGCCATATTGAAGTAGTTTTTCATAATTAGCCTTATCCTTGGTCAGAGGATTACGAAGTTGCAAAACAAAGCCTGCAAAACAAGGAGTGTCTAGTGTCACTTCTAGATGACAAACTCACTTCAGGAAGCATCACAAAATTCCTACAATATCCACTTGACTACGAAGTCCAATTGACTTAAATCTCTGCTTGCTAAACTTCAGCAGCTCCTTATTTGTGCACAGCTTAGCATAAGGGAGTTCTTAGTTCTACCTAAAGCCACTACAACCTGGGGATCCCTGCAGACCCAAGAACAAAGGCACCACTGTAAAGCTAACCCCAGAGGTCGCAGCAGCACGCTCCTTGCACAGCATCACGTTGATCTGAAATTTGAACTTTATTTACTCGATTCTTCAAATCTGTCACTGGTGAGTAACAGTCCAAGATGCCTTATAAAAATAAAGAAGTGAGCTCATTTAAGTTTCAAAGCTGCCATATTTGGAATCATGCTGCATTTTAAGAAACAGAATATTTAATTACCACTGCCCCACTTTTTTTTTCCTGGGGAAACTACCACTTCCCTTGACAAGTTTAAATATACATTTTCTACCACTAACTTGTACTAACTAAGAACAACAAGTTTAAGACAGGCACAGAATGAATGTCCTTCAAGGCAGGATAGAGCTTCAGTCTTAATAAGCGCACCAACTACATGGAGATGACTTCCCCCACTTCCTATGTCTGCTGGATTTCCAATGTTTTTAGCACCCTTTCAAGTCCCAAAGTGAGCATCACAGCATCAATTTTGTAAAATGGGGAAAGGTATCAGTCACAGAACAAAAAGAATCAAAGAAAAATAAAATCCTGTATTATTCTAGTTGCTCAACCTACTGCCCCCCCAAAAATCCCTCATTTGAGTTTAGTATTTCAATCTCTATGAACGCAGATTTGTTTTAACCGTGCAGAAGCAGCATTCAAATGGTTCTTACTCTTCAGCAACACTAGAGGAGCCAGCAAATCTTCCCTCACTGGACTCTTCTAAAAACGCTGCCAAAATTACAGCCACAAAGTTCATTTTATGAACTCTACACTCACAAATCAAATGTTTTGTGATGAGTATAAAGAAACTAAAATATTTTTACACAGCTACATATAAAATAAATAAGTAGTTTCATGAGTGCCAGAATTGGCAGGTTGTTCTTTTTATTTTGTAGGTTTTTCTGAATGGATTTGGATCTCATGAGTCAAACATTTAAGTTAATTAGCCACTAACAAAGGCACTAATTAGCTAGAAGTAAAACACTGAGTCTTAATTTAAAAGAACCTGTCTCTCCTCCACTTCCTACATAACTCTTCTCAAGTTGTGGTAACTGTATTATCAACTCCAGTGCGTGGTTAAGTCGAGGAAGCCTTAATTTCAAAATTTTTAATATTCTAATTAACAACGCATCCCCACTGAACAGCCTTAACAAAAAAACAGCAAATTCACAATGCTGAGACTGCTCAAACCTATTCAAACCACTTGAATTTTCCTTGCCTGTTTCTCCCTTTGCTATCTCCTCTTGCTCTCCTGCTCCAGGTTTCCACCAGCATCTTTCAGAATCTCAGACACAGACTTGCATCTGTACTGAAAAGAATGATCTCTAAATGCAACATAATGCTTAATGTGAACTACCAAACACGGATGTTTTCTTCACAGAATACAACCCTCCTCCAAGATCCCTTTGGCTGTTCAGTCTGCTCTGCCCACACATTTAAGAAAAATCTTTCTACTGCTGCTGCTCCAATAATCCCCTCTCCTTTTTTCATCTGCTAGCTCTTACACTTTCCTCTGCAACTGGCCCTAAGCCAGCGCTGTATGACAAACATCCCCAAGGAAGAGGAAATGCTACAAACTAATTCCCAGGGAAGATGAAGATTCCTGAAGTCTAAACATTTCAACGCTGCCAAAATGGAAGTATATACAGCTGAGAAATTGAGACAGAATACATTTATGACATGATTAATCCTTTAACCCATCTACTCCATCCACTTCAGTTCAGCTCACTCATTAGGCAAAGTTGCAGGCAGGAGCAAATCGAGAAAAATCATTAGCTGTGCACCATTATACAAGCACATCTCCGAAGTATAAAGCTGTAAAATTCTGCTTGTGAAGATGTGTATTTCTTCAGCTTGAGAGCTTTATTTGATCTGAGAAACAACTCCCAGTCCCAATTATGTGCACAAATGGCAATAAACGCATTTTAATGAACATTTTAAAGCTGATACGGATGGCTATCACACAGACAAGTGACACATCATTGATGTCACACCCGACACACAAGTACTGTTAGCTTTTTCCTCTCCTTGGAAAAAAAATCAGCACCCAGGCAAGAGAAATACATCTCAATGTTTTGCCAACTACTTTGACATAACATTTATATTTCATTAAACGTATGCCTCATGCCAACGTTAGAATAAGACAGGAAAATGATTGTAAATTAAATGCTCTGCATGCCAGTTTAAGAAGCTGCCTCTGGTTGTTATCCATTTAATCACATGCTACTTCAAGAACTTTGTTCTGTAACAAAATACCACAAAAAAACAAAGGTTCAAAACCTTCAGGCACATGAAGCTTAAGTAAAAGGTAAGGCCCAGTTATTTTACAAATTCACGTTCGCCATATATTAACACTACAATGCACTGTTACACTGCGCTTGTGTCCCATTTCCACGGTTACTCCCTTCTGAAACAGCTAGTTACAAAACGCAACAAAAGCAAAGGAGCACTGACACTGGCATTCATCAGAAGTAAGAAGTGAAGGACAGTAAGATTCCCAGAGGAATGCTGTTTTACACCCATCTGGTACCCACCAACTCCTGTCCTGTCACCATGTACCTCTGTGAGGAGCCTGGCTCCACCTCCTCTATCCCATCCCCTTAGGTGGCTGCACACAAGTGTAAGGATTTTTCTTCTTCAATAAAGATTTTCCTCTTAATGTTGAAGAAGCCCAATTCCTCAGCCTCTCCTTGTAGCTCATGCCCTCGAGCCACCTGCCCGTCTCAGTAGCCCACCACTACACTGGCATCTTCCTTGCACTGGGAAGCCCGAAATAGGACACAACGCTCCAGATATGTAAAAAGTTCAAGTGCAGAAATAATCCACTTTCTGCTGTATTCTCCTGTTTTAAGTTGCCCAGGTTTGGGGTTCAAAGTGAGTAATGTAAAAAGGAAAAGACATATAGAAATTTGAAGGTGTAATTCAGACAATACTTGTTTGAAATTCTGTCTGAGAAACCCATCCTGCTGAGACAAGTGTCAAATCGAGGAATCATGATCGAGAAGAGACCACATGGGCAGTGAAAGGATAAAGCAGTTTCTATTCATAAAGGTAACAGATTCTTTAAAAAATATAACAGATTAAGACAAATTTGTTTGCATCTGAATCCAAGTGCAAAGGATATGGGAAAAGATGCCAGATCCAGCATATGGGAAAGATGCCAGAAAAGGCATCAGAAGCAATCTTAAATGTTTCCTTGGTAGTACAAAGACAAAAAAATCTCACTTCAAGAACAGTGGAATAGAAGGGCATATAATCTAATTTTAAGAATTTATCCCCTTAGAGATAAATACAACACCAAAGTTATCAACATTAAGATTCTAGGTAGAAGCCTACTGCTAAAAAAAACAAACAAACCAACCAACCAACCCCCAAACTTCTGACAAACTAGGTTCTGCATGAACTCGTGCTCTAGGACAGATCTCACCAGTTTGGCTGAGAAATATTAAAAGAATTTTGGTGGTCTTCTTTGAAAGAAAATGTGGTATACACTGACAAGTTATGAGAAAATTCTTTTAACTCCTGGTATATTTTATATTTCACAATTCACACTAAGGGAAAGTTTGCTTGACAAATTTGTGTTGAGCTCTGGTCAGGCAGATGAAGGGAATCGAAACTGGCAGAGCTTGAGCAGCAGCTCAGCCACTGATTTTAAAATTCGGATGTTTTGCTATATTAAACACATGGAAACCTGAAATCAGGATTTCCAATCATCTCCTCCGTTATTTTACTGAATTGTTGACCATTACTGAACTATTGACAGTTTTGTATGAGTTGTAAACTCAAAACATTGTCATTTTGCAATCGCAGCATGCTTTTTTTTTTTAAACTAACTCTAAGGCAATGACCAATTATCACCATCTTCTAAAAAAATTTGACCTACTGAAACCTCTATGTCAATCATAGGCACAGTTTTGGTATGCTAGTAATTCAAAGACCTTTTATAAATTGCTTGTATTCTGAACTCCAGAATCTTCTGTCCATTACTTTAAACAAAGTATATTGAGATTAAGATAACCTTCCAGGGTAACCACAAATTATTGATAATTAAAAAAAAAAAATGTTCTGTAGAGAAGGTGTCCTAACAGAAGGGATTTAGCAAACACCTTTTTTTTTTTTTTTTTGCCAACTACAAACTACAGATAATTGAGTTTATAATGATCAATGCCACTTCACTGACATCATATAGCAAGCACTCATTAGAATTTGGGATTTTTTTTTTACAGAAGGAGCTAGCAATACAGATCAATTTGGTAGCCTAAAGCTCTTTGCCACCACATCCTTCCTGTAAAGCCAATTGTTCTCATATCCACCTTCCCTCAAGACAGAGAGAAACATTCTTAGAGCTTTCCTTTATAGAGTTATATAAAGCATGGACATTGATTCATGTGCTTGTTTAAAACATATTTCTCAATATTAACAAGTTTAAATCTGCCCCATGCCCACCTGTACTCACAAGGAACAAGAAATTAAACTTACTCTGAGCCAAGTAATATCACACCAATCATCAGAAAGGTTTCTTTATGGCCTCGCCAGGAAATTGTTCCATCTAGCCCTGCCTAAGAGATGCAAGAAGATTCAGAGAAGCATCCAACTCCTATCTTAAATATCAGTTTATAGTTTACAGAAAACACCCAGAAAGTTTAGGGAGATATGAATCTGCAGTAAAGCCTCACAGAGAAAACAACTACAAGCGAGCAGGGAAGGCTGCATTCAAGCCACTGCAAACAACTGGCTAAAAATAACTAAAATAAGAAAGTCTCTTCTACGGATATGACTGCAAAAACTGTTTTTCAATTAAAATAAATCCATACCCTCTGTCTATCTATTTGTGTATATTTGCCTCTGAGTAAATACACACTTGTAACACTTTGTTTCAACCTTTCCCTCTACATTTAGCAACAGACATCAGTGCACTTTTCCAGTAAAGCTGCCCTGAGTCTTTCTGCATTTGCAAGGCAAAATGTTGGTTTGAGGAGAAGAAATGTTCCTCTGATGCACACCAACTACCACACTCTTGGCATGAAGCTGCTGGGAATGTGCTCCTACCTCAGACATCTTTATAACAAATGCTAACTGCAAAAAAACACTGAGGATTTCTAACACCTCCCTGTTTGCAGCACAACTTTGTTGTCTAATTAAAGGGAAGTTCTGGGGTCACGAAACTGCTTTTAGCCACTTTTTCAACTGGCTCTAAACTGCCATTGTCTGCAAAAAGCCCAAACCACTAAGAAAAAGTGAAAACTCACAGTAATTATCCCCAGACTATTTGTAGATGCAAGAGCAGAGGAGATGGAGAAGAGAAAGCACTAGGTCAAGTTTCCTTCGAGAGGATAAGGACACATGAAAAAGCAGATACTTATCCCCACTCCCCTCACCTAGGTCTAAGAACACGAAATTCCTGAGCAGCATCAGGAACATGAATGAAGACCCAGAGAAACTCTCACACAACACACATTTCCAAGAGAACATAACCAAATATTCCCCGTTAATCCCAACTGCACTGCTTGACAGACTGAACAAGAGGGAAAAGAAAGCGGGGCTGACTGTGCACTAAAAACTGTTTCAGAACGTTAGAAATCCTTGCACTACTTAGCATTTCTATTCCCTGCCCTACCCGCTGGACAGAGCCAAATCAGCTCCTCTGCCTTAAGCGTATTTGGTAACTCATTTTAAGTTTGTATGCCTGTCATGGTGTTGGCTGAGATAGGAGTTAATTTTCTTCATAGAGGTTTATATAATTGGGTTTGGGGGTTTTGATTAAAACAGTGGTGATAAGACATTGTATTTAGTTGTTACAGAGCAGAGGACTTTTCAGCCCCTCGTGCTGCCCAGCCAGCGAGCAGGCTGGGGGTACGCCAAGAGCTGGAAGGGGACACAGCCTGGGGAGCTGACCCCACGTGGCCGAAGGGATGTCCCATGCCATATGGTGTCATGCTCAGCAATAAGAGATGGGGGAAACAAGGAGGAGTGGGGATGTTAGGAGCAGTGGCATTTTGTATTCCCAAGAAACCATCATGCTTGCTGAGCCCTGCTCTCCTGGAAGTGGCTGAACACCTGCCTGCTGACAGGAAGCAGCAAATGGATTCCTTGTTTTGCTTTGCTTGAGTGATGGCTTTTGCTTTACCTGGTATCTGCCTTTCTCTCAACCGATGTATTCTCACACTTCAACCTTTCTGATTCTCTCCCTGTCTCACCTGGAGAGAGTGAGCAAGTGGCTGTGTGGGGCTGAGCTGCCTGCCGGGGTTAAACCACAGCAAGGCCGATTTCCTGTTACGATGGGAGCAGGAGGATAATTCCACACAGGCAACTTCCAAAGAGCAAACTCGTTCGAGCCTTTACATTTTGGCTCCCTCTGCTGGAAATAAATCGAAAGAACAAGTAGCACCACTAGCAGGTACCTTCTGTTAACTGCTGAATGCAACGTGTGGTTTTCAGTGTGGTACACGAGCACAACTGGGGATGGCCACCAAAACACAACAAATTCTACCTACACATGGTGTACAAAATCCCTCCTAATTTCAAAGACCAGACCAGCTTCTATTTATAAGACATAAATCTCAAATGTATATGTACTTTTGGAGCTGCTGCTACTTTTTGCTCTATAAGGTTAACATAGTAATGTTTTCTAAGCAGTCAGACACCTTTGACAGATTGGAATTTAACCAACAACATCAAAGAAACAACACCTGATGTATCAATTGCATTTTTTGCTATTGACATTCTCTGGAAGAACCAATGCCAGAGTCTTTAAGTTCTGTCTGCTGCTTTCAATCACTTTAGAATCTGCAAATAAAACCAAGGCTATTTTCTCCTCCTGGATTTGCATCTTTAGCTTTATTGTTTTGCATTTGTCAAGTGATGCTGAATTTTAAGCAGTACTGAAATTCATCTCCAGCATCTCTTACTTACCAAAACACACACAATTGCTTTACTATCTGCCAGTTCTCTTGTTTCATCCTCTATCCATTACATTTATTAGTTCTAAGAGGTTTATGTGAAACTCCAACTCTATCCAGTGCAAAACCTGCCCGCGTGTCACGCTCTGTTTCATCATATAGTTGGAAAGAAAGACCAGACTGCTCATTGCCCAGTGAAGACTTACAGTATGCTAATGGCAATGTGCCTCTCATGTTCAGTACAGCAATACAAAATAAAGCTGTGTGAACACACAGAGGTGTTCTTATCTGTAATTATTAATCCCTGGGGAAACATCTGCTTCTATCCCATGAAAACACCACTTATTTAAAAGCTTCTAATCACTGGATGTAACTGGCACCTCACATGCTACAGACAAATCACAGGGTAAGACTTCCTGTGGAGCAATCCTGTAACCCTTGTCCTGCAGAAATCCAGGCTGGGCTATCAGCTAAGCAGGAAGGAGCCACAGTCTACTCCAAGTGGATAGGATTCCTTCGGATATAAAGCAGATCACAAAGGTACTCTGAGAAAGCTCTGGCAGGGTTAAGTTCTTTGAAAAGGTGAAGTCAGTGACCACCCTGACGTGGGTCAGGGAACCATCCAAGCAGGAAGACCCCAGCTGGACCCAGTGGCTCCCAGTAGTTCTGGGAGAGCAAAAAAGCCACTGCTGGAAGTCAGCGAGCTCATCCCAGAGGCTGTGAACATCAGAATGATTTTTTCCAGCCATGTCCTAATCTCTATCTGTACTTAACCTGCCAGCTTAAAATACCCATATCTCATGTGTTGCTATCAGCAGCTCGAAAAAAAACCACTCGCCCCTCTCTAGTCCTTAGCTAAAAAGTTTTCAAACCTTCTAACACACAGCAAGATGAACAGACTTCATTAAGTCTGTCAGTGCCATAAGGACAAGAGTCCTCCCAAGTACAGTGTCCTGTTGCCGCTCCTCTGAGAGTCTTTCAAATCCCATCTAGCTGTGATATGCACGTACACTCTGGGAGCCTTTTCCCCCCTTGGCCCAGTCTGCAGACTCTTATCAGGGCTCTGGGTGGGTTTTTGTTTTGCTTTGATCATGTTTTGGTTTGTCTGTAATGAGAAAGAGAAGAGATGGGAGAAGTACTCCAAGTGAACTGCCTGCCACATTAGTTTTTGTTCCAACCAAGAACATGTTTTTGAAGCAAGTCTCCTTTCAGATTACTTTCCTTTTTAGCATCCTGGTTCACACTGGAAAAAACAGCTAAGAGCATATGAACAGGATTCCTCTCGGATGAATGTAAACAAGACAACACATTCCAGGAGCACACTTAACCTTCTCCCACTGCTAACAAGGCCTCAGACCACCAGACCAGACCCTGTCTGAAGTAATCCCTCAACTATATCCAAGGAAATGCATCAGTTGCTCAGTTTCCCACACCAGGCTACAAATGAAGGCACGCATGGCCAAGGTGGCTGCAACAGATCCTATTGCACTACCTCTACTTGGAAGAGCGAAGCATGCTTAAAATTCTTTAAATATCCACCTAAATTGAAGATAATTTTTATGTCCAGCAAGTTTTCTTATCCCAACTGTTCAGAGGCTTGTCCAAAAGTATCTCTAAATGCCAGGGACCCTGATGTCTCACAAGCCAATCTCCCATCCTCCATTATAGATGATATAAGAGTCCGAAGAACAGCAACAGCTTCAGATACACCAGTGACACACAAGGACTCAAATATGCAAGATCTCGCAGATCAGCAGCCTTCATACATACGGGCTGTGAGTTCAACATCTCCAGTCTATTCATAACTTTGAGGAATAATATTCCCTAACAAAGAACCAGATACAGTAAAATGTTTGTATAATTGGGAAGATAATAAAATTAAGTCTTCCTTTCCAAGTCCTTACAAAAAAACTCCACGTAAGTGACATAAGTTTCTTTGTAAAGAAGTATTAAGATGGATTATTCAAAGTAATAGCTATGTATTTTCCATCTTGCTCACATGAACAAAGTATATATACAAAACTGTTGCAAAGAAATCTGCATTTCTAGTATTCAGAAAAACACTGACACCGCACCATTTCCCTTAAAGCGCTTGGTGTTTTTCAAAGTAAAATATTCTAAGTCTTTAAATAACACTTTGCATGCTTAACCATCCTTAATGCAGGCCTGCTTTAAAAAAAAATCTCTTCACCGGGACTCCATCTGCTGGTCAGTACTGGAATGAGCTGATGCATCATTCACACTGTGTTCCTTCACTGTGCTTTCACAAACATCCCCCCCCCCATTTCTCTTTTCTGCAAGAGGAAGTACACACTGAAGCACTGACTTCCTGTTACAACTCCTCCTGTGTTCTCTCTTATCCCACCTTGCCTTAAAATTGTTCTCTCGAAACTACATAGGAACGGTAACATTTGGAAATAAATGCAAAATACACTTCAGACAATGCTTGAACACAACTAAAGCTTTCACACCACTAAGAATCTCAGCCTAAACCATGCTCCAGAGTACTAGAGATTATTCAAATAATTAACCTAGGCTGGGGATGGTAGCATAGGAAGACAACCATGATAATTTCAAGAGTGCTGAGACACAGGCCTGATACTTCACAGAAGTAATGGCAGACTTCAAGAGCTATCAAAAGTGTAACGCTAGCTAGACAGGAATATAAAGCAAACAGGACCTCACAGTTACTCATTTGGACAGGGTACCTGTCCATTCCACTTAAGTTTATATGCATAATAACACAGTAGCAGACTTGGTACTTAATTCAAGCACTCTGTTCCATCTCCCACTATGTAAGAACTCTATCAGGGAGCATAGCAAAAGAACAAGGATGAATAGTTTTAAACTAAAAGAGGGTAAGTTTAGATTAGATAAAAGGAAGAGATTATTTACTGAGGGTGGTGAGGCACTGTAATAGGCTTTCTAAAGAAGCTGTGGATGCCCCATCTCCGGAAGTGCTCAAGGCCAGGCTGGATGGGGCTTTGAGCAACCTGGTCTGGTGGGAGGTGTCCCTGCTCATGTCAGTAGGTTGGAATTAAATGATCTTTAAGGTCCGTTCCAACCCAACCATTTCAAACATTCACGTGATTCAACCACAAAACCTGCCCAGCTTCCTTAGTGTGAGGAGTGGAAAAACAAGACCAACTTTGTGGAAGTCTTCTCATGTCATCTTGAAGTTCCTTTTTCCCTGAGAACATGCAGTAACTTCTATAGGTACCTTTCTGAAGTTAACAGGTAAAGTGGAACATGAATCACAGAATCACAGAATTTCTAGGTTGGAAGAGACCTCAAGATCATCGAGTCCAACCTCTGACCTAACACTAACAGTCCTCACTAAACCATATCCCTAAGCTCTACATCTAGACGTCTTTTAAAGACCTCCAGGGATGGTGACTTCCCTGGGCAGCCCGTTCCAATGTCTAACAACCCTTTCAGTAAAGAAGTTCTTCCTAATATCCAGCCTAAAATTCCCCTGGCACAACTTTAGCCCATTCCCCCTCATCCTGTCACCAGGCACGTGGGAGAACAGACCAACCCACACCTCGCTACAGCCTCCCTTGAGGTACCTGTAGAGAGCAATAAGGTCACCCCTGAGCCTCCTTTTCTCCAACATGAGAAAGCAATGGAATTTTCAAAAGCTCTATAATACCACTGTTGAAATAGAAGAATAAAAAACATTTATTCCTGCTTTAGAGGTAGGTTGTCCACAGAGCCAAGTCTGAACATGTCTGTCTATGTATTACACCAACAATATGCTACGCCAGACCACGGTCAACTCCTGATTTTTCTATACCTGTAATCTGTAAGACAAAATGCTGAGGTAAAAGCATTCTCTCTCATGCCATGCAACTGCCAAGTGTCTCCAAGCAAGCACTATGAAAAGCCTTGTGAAAAGCCAGGAACAAATAACTGTGAGTAACTTTTACCAGCAGGAAAAAGTCATGAACTTGCCAAGAATTATTTCAACACTGAAACCCTGCAAGTTTGACATTTATTTCTTAGGTGCATAAAGATGACAATATTCCATTAAGACAGTATGGACTCCTAAAAGTTGAGTTAAAAAAATCATTCACGCTTTCCAAATACCCAAAATGTAGAAAGTAAAGACCACAGTCATCTTTCAACAGCAACAGTTAAAAGCATCCTCAATGTAACTGATTTGCACTTCAGTAAGCAACATATCACGTCACCATTTCCGATTCTTGCACAAGTTTAAAAAGCTTTCCACTGGCTGAAAGACACCTTGAAGAAAGAAAAACATTTCTATATGAAAAGCAAGACATTATGTCTGTGGTAATGAGACATGACAATAGAGCAGAAACGTTTTCAACATCAGAAACAGACAAAGAAATGATTTATACTAAGAAGAGCTTACCTTCGTTGAAAGCACTTTAAATGTACTTTGCTCTGGCACTATAGAATGAAGAAGAACAAGCTTTAAGTTGTAGTCTTCACCTGATGGAAGTCTCACTGATGCACTCATCTGTTAACAGTCAAAAACACATCTCTGGTCATCTTTAAGAGAAGTTTTCCATTTCCAAGTAAAGGATTGTAATTTGGCACCAAGATTAAGTGATTAAATTAACGAGCTTTCACTAGGATATTTAAAACACCAGGCATCAGAATTTCAGGTACCACCACTACTCTACTGCATTATTCAACAAGGTGTTTTGCAGTACACTACAAAGATGAAGATTCCAATTCTTAGCCAGCATGCACTCAAAAAGCCTATTACCTTGTCAGCTTGATCTGCATTCTTCAGGGAAAAAATATGGCAAATGAAGTATCAACACTTCTATAATGAACCATGAAAACAATTTGCAATTTCCCTTCTAATACATGCAAGCTATGTTAAACTCCTGGGAACACTTGCCACAAGTTGAAGCATACAGTATCAAACGGACACTCCTGTAGCTCGCCAAGTACCAACTTAGTTGAGAAGAACCTACCTCCTCAATATTCATCCTTAATTAAACAGTCATCAGTACCGCATATAGTATTACAACAGCGATTACAGTATTTCCTTGAAACACACTTTGTTGCCATTATCAATTGTAGTGATACGAAAATCAAGATGAACTCATCCATCGTTGTTTTTCCATAACTGTACTAAAGCAAGATATTACTTATTCATAACTATTTTGAGAACGCCTTGTTTCTGTCCACTCACATTCCAGATGCATGCACACACAAACACTTTAACTTCAGATCACCTCCTCCCCCAACCCTCCCAACACCCAAGCATATGCAGAACAGCTGTGCCGGCTGCAGCAGGCACAACACTCTGGTTTGTGTATAAATCCTTCACACCCTGCTGTGGCAATAGCTCCCTGTTCACTGTACATAAAAATGCTCAGGCAGAAGACCACTTCTGCCATTTTTCCATGCTGTTCCAGCAAGCACTGTTCACTTTTAATAACTACGCCTCATGAAATCTAAGGATGCATATCAATAACCAACATAAATCACCTCTTTCTCTGAGAACTGCACACGGACATCATCCTTCTGCACATTCTTGATCATTATAGTCACAATGACTTGAGATTCTGTTTGGTACCAGTCATACCTTCAGAAAAAGAAGCAGGAAAAAGTTATCTGCAAGGATACGTTTAAGAACAACAAAAAAAAAAATCCAAAGCCCACAAAAGTTAGAACATTATTGTGTAGTTTAAGGGGGGGATGGGAGAGAAGATGTACAAAATTAGACTTCTTCCCCTTCCTTTAACAACACTGTTGCAGACTTAACAAGTAGTTAAAGAATAGAATGTCTTCTTTTTTCAAATCAAGAAGTTTGTAAAAAGTGGGCCACATTCTTAAACGATTTATATTACTGACTTTGATAAATTAAATAGTTCAAAAAATTACCTATCCCAGGCACTATGGGCAGGTCTGTGAATTAAGCTCAGCAAAAGGATCAGAAACAGAAACTTGAATGCTCACTCTCCCAACGAGCGAGAATTGCACCTTCAGTCTGAACCAAAACCATGACGTTGAGAAACATTTCTCTTGGACTGCCGCTTTGTGAAGTTTCTACAAAATTTCTACAATCATTATCTTGCATCTCCAATCCCCAAGTCAGCAAAGAACAGTTATATATAAATTATTTTAATTCTCACAGCAAAACTAAAAGTCAACTTACTTGATTTTTGATGACAGAGGCTGCTGTTGTGTACTCTAGTTGAAACACATTGCATTGGAAAGTTGTATCAGTAAGAGAAAATATAACAGACATACATAAGCATAAAGACACAAAGCACTTTCATACCGATCACTTCTCTTTTCCTGACTTATGCATGTGCATTAACGTACATAGGAAAGCTGAAACTCTTCACTCTTCTCCTAGCCATTTAGGACATACTTCAAACAATTTAAAGACTGACAGTGCACCTATTTAATGTATCCTACAATACAGCGGTCACACATTTGATAAATAGCAACTGAGTTCAGCTTCAACTCATTTTCTTTCAGAATATCTGAAAGACACATGGTGTCTATGTTGCTCATCTTTAAGTCACAAAGAAAGCTTGAAATAGAGAACTTCAGGCATAATTTTCAAACATAAAAAATCCTTTTAATGGTAAGATTTGTCTTCACATGCACCCATCATTTCTGTACACTTTCCTCCTCTATCCTATTACTAGGGCATAAAATACGGAAGTAACTACAAAGGAGGGAGTAGAACACTCAAAGCAACTTCACATCTTGGTCTCAAAAAAAAATTAAACGAACAAAAAGGGCCAGTTTTGATACTTCTTCTAATTTCCAATTTAAAAAAAAATTAAGACTGCTGAATTACAAAACCGAAGTCTGAAAAAAACATGTGCAAGCTACTGAGGAAAAAGAAGCTATCTTCTAGCAATTACAAGTGAGTTGGCACTGATGAGATGAGCTGGTTAATTCGTTTAGAATTGGGCCACAGAGTGCAAGCAAGAAAGTTAAAATTGAGTTTAATGAGTGCACAGTAATTTTCAGACTTGTTCACCACTCCTAGGTTTTCAGCATTCACATTTTGCATCCCTGGTTGCAAAACAATGTGTTTAGATCCTTCAGAATTGTATGCAACAGAAAAGATTATTTTAAAACATTTGGTAGTTTCAAGACACCATGGAACTCTAAAAGCGCATTAAAGACAAGAATCAAAGCAGTAAATATATTAAGGAAGACATCTTACCATTTCTGTCTGTGAGCCTGCAGGGGAAAAAAACATTTGTACTTTCAGAAAAAAACATTTGACTTACATGGCATCTACTCCATCTTTCTTCAGTTATTGTAGCCATTCTGCATTTATCCCATTCTCAACAGTACGAAAGTTAAAGACATAACAATTCTACCTCTAGTCTGTTGCTTTAATGGCCCTTTACTTTTATTGGGGCTTTTTGATTTTTCTTATTATTTTTGTTGTTGTTGGAGTATCAGAGAATTAAGAAGATAGCTCAAAAAAAGAAAACAAATGAATAGCCAAGATAAAACAGCACAATTTCATTTCTCCAGACAAAACAAACCGCGAAAAAGTAGTTGTGACATTTGAGAAATGTGTATTATAAACTCTTTCTCTAAGAAGACAGAGAAAGTTTTCACTCAAGATAACTCTTTGCAGGTAAGACAGTGCATGCAGTAGATTTGTACATTCCTACATAACACAAAAGGGTTCTCCTCTAACAAGTTTTTAGTCAGGTTGATACGAACTTGTATTGTTCCTGCTGCCCCATTCTCCAATAAACACTGCAGGGGGAGAAGTTGTAACAGGTGGAGGAAAAAAAAGTCAGCTATTCTCATTAAAACCAGCAAGCAGTTTAAGCACTATGAGTAAGTTCTTTCCTGGGGTATCAGATTGTAGGAAGATATGAAAGGAAGCTGACTGCCACGGTAAGACACCAGAACAGCACTGAGTACCCAACAAAGGCATTCTCCATGTAGAATGAAAGAGTAACATCACCAAATTTCCACTGCTCTTTCCAACTTTATTTTCTGCAAGACTTGAATTTTCTGAAAGACTTGAGAACTTATTTTGATGTTGGTTTAGAAATAAGGCTGACAGGCTTCCACACTTAAAATAAGCTTGCAAGTATATGAAAGTGAGTTAAAATTGTCTGAACTTGAAATAGGTAATCCTCTGTCACATGTTATTAGATTAAAATGGTAATATTCATTTTCCTCTAGCTCTCAACTGAAGAATTCAGGACATATAATTGAGAGAAGCAAGGAACAGGAAAATGCAACCTTAAAAAAAAAAAACACTAGAACTCTGTTTTAAGAAGCAAGGTATAAACCTTTAAAAAAACACAACACCTTCAAAGCAGAGGTCACATCAAATCCTGCATCAAGTAAATGTGTTTTTTCTTACCGTTTAGTGTTTCCTCACATCTTTTAATCCAAATAGTAAAGGTATCATCTACATCTAGAAGAGATCAAACACAGTAACATTAAGACTCTTCAATCACTACATGTATTGAATAAAGGACAATTTCTTTCAACCGCCAGCTGGAACAAATTCATCCAAATTTGCATCAATTTATTAAATTGTGATTATTATTTCCCAGTATCTTCTTGTATAACCTCTGCCATTTCAGTTAAGCTTTAAACATTTTTATACAGCTCTACTATTTAACTCTGTTACATTTAATTAACAGAAATTCATTTGTAGCACACCAATTTTTGTCTGGACTGACCCATTTATACTGGTGCTTTCCAGTCTGCTCGACCTTTATATGGCAGTTGGAAGGCAAGAAGTACTGTTTCACACACTTCTCCATTATCCTTAAAATCCTTTTTCCAAGCAGTCACACACTGCCTCTCTAGAGAAATATCAGAAAAAACAGTATGTTCTGTGGACAATCTGAAGTGGTGAAGTTTTCACCAACACCAAGTATTTTCTTTTCTCCTGGTGGCTTCACACATACTTCACATACACATCTACAGTTTCAGGGATGTTAGAGGTATGTAGGTGCCAATTCCACTCTACAAATCAAAACCACAGAAAAATATATTAAGACATTGATAAGTCTAGGAAACAAGCTCCCAGACAAATAAATTCACTGGAAAACAGCTAAAAAGGTAGCGGTACAATGACAGAACAATCATCCTATTTCAGCAAAGTTCCCAGAAAAACCCTTCACAATCAGGAATGTTACAAAGTGGCAATTTTACTGATCAACTACTAAGACTGGCTAAATTTATCGTTTTGCAGTAGCAGGAATTCACACTGAGGGAGTTCACACAATAAAATTCCCCGCAGAGAGCTTGAGGAAGCTTTAAAGAAGAAAAACACCACACTGTTCCCAGCCAACATGCTCATAACACCAAATGTGGCTCCACTGCAGTTCTGCAAAGTATTCACCTCTATCCTTTCAGATAGCAAGTGTACACAAATTTTGAGGCATGCCTTAAAAATGCTACCAACTCCTCAGAACCATTTCTCTTTCCTTATCTTCAGCCATCCCCACTAATCATCTTCAAAGTTGCTTAAATTTTAAGTTACATAACAATTATGTAACCTCTCAGATCCTGTTAGGAAAGGATAAAAACACAAATAAGAATATGGCCGTCTTAACATTACAAGGCAATCAGTTTTTGGTAAGTCTTTTTTATATTCCTAACAAAGCCTGGAAATAAAATACCTGCTTTCAGATAGAAACCGCCAACATTAAGCAGAGGGTTCTGCTAGGGGACCAAAAGGCTGCCTTCAATTACCTACTGCATACTAAGGCATATGGACAACTGACCTGGACTCGCCTCCAAGTGTACAGGGAAAGGAAAGAGACCCAAGATGCAGCAAAGGAAGTTCTGATTAGATAAGAAAAACACTTTACTAAAAGGGTGGTACAACAGTGGAGCTGTTCAGAGGCTGTGACATCTTCAGTCACAGCTGTCAAAGAACCTAAGCAAACACATGCAACTTCAAAGTTAATTTGGCCAGGACATGGAGTTTCACGAGTTCCAGAGCTTCCCTGAAACTTAAATGATTCTGTAATTTTCAAAGCTTTACACCATAGCCCCCCTAAAAAGCTCCCTGAATTTTTGCACCTGGGAACAAAGTTTCTTAATTAAAAGGAAGTGAAATGGGGTAGGTTCAAGGGCGTAAAGCAAAGGGAAACTGAGTCAAATCTACACCGATCCAACCTCACCTTCAAGCAGCAAGTGATGAATTATTTTTCATTACAGCCTATGACATGATTGCCATGCAACACAAACATTAATAGAAAGGTCAATTTTTCTGCCCTATTGCCCTAAAAGATCTCCTGGCCAACCACTGCCTCTTTTCCTGCATCTTAGCATGTTGCAATCAGAGGCAAATTTATGACTCACTAATTACAGTATTCCCCCAGGGAACTTACAAACAACTCCTATTAAGAACTATCTAGTTCAGAAAGACTAACTGGGTCTTTACTCACACCTACCAAGACATTTTCTTTAAAAAGTTGGAAGAATTCATGTTTACTAAATCCATTAGGTGGTCATAGCAAAAAGCAAGAACACTTTTCAAGTGTGACTGTCCTAAATCCCTGTGATGTACCAAAGAGTAGCAGATCACACTGCTTTTTCAATCTGAGGCAAATTAGTGAACTACACACATTCACATGCGTCGTCACACAGCTGAGTGGAAGAAATCTTGCTTCTTAATGTTATTTTATAAAATAAGGTAACACTGCAAATTTAGGAATTCATCGTGCCAAGTCTTATTTAGCTATCGCTGTAGGTGGGTAATGGGAAGCTTGCAGTAGTTCCCTGGGCCCGTCGGCACTACCAGTAATGAGCACAAGCAGCAAGCCCATCTCCCTTAGCATTACAAAGATTGAAAACAGACCTTATATCAGCGAGGAACGTGTAATGGTGTACTTCTGCCCCCTTGTGTGGCAAAGAAAATAACCTTGTCAGCAAAGAATTCCCTGCCACAGCAATTCCCTGTAAGGCAGCGACAGTTAACATCGCTTTATCACCTGCACAGCGGTACGTGGCTCCCATTTCCCACTGTGCTGTGTTCATTTTGCACTCGCTGCACTTAACTGGAAGTTAACTGCTTTGCCAAAATGCTCATGCTCACAATTATGTTCACTTGGGATCCAGCAAACATTCCACAGAACTGCAAATTCTGTCACTGGCATCAACTTGTCAGCAAGATGGGTAATATATTGAAGAGAATCAACTAACAACCTGTATTTTTCAAGAAGCCTTCAGGAGACCCCTCATCTCACAAGAGGCCATGGGATTCGTAACGACAAAGAACATTGGAAGCAAGCTTCAGATGAGGAGTAATCAGGAAGTACTGGGAACCTTCAGAAACATTTCAGCTGGGTCAGCAGCAAAACTGGCATATTAAAATCAAGCAGGCAGAAGTCATGCAATTCAGCACAGGAAAAGGCTACGCTGTAGTTCAGGGATTCTGAATTAGCCAGAAGCAGGCTGGTATTCACTGCCACAAAGATATCTGCAGCTCAACGTGCTGCTCTACCCTACAACGTAAGTAGAACGCAAGGCTGAAGAGAATGAAAAAGTGATGCTCTGGCCTCAGAAGGTTTTGTGCACACCATGTATTTTGAACAATTCCAACTGACAAGAAAAGTGACAAAATCTATGCACGCAGAAAGCTCAGTTACTTGCAGTGAAAATGAGAAAATATGGAGAATTTCTGGCCCTGCCAGCCACTAACACAAGATTAAAGTGACTACAGATTCAGTTCTGAAGTTAAGAGTTTTCAGAAATAAAAGACTTACCTATCAAGTAAGGAAAGCTACAGAAATCACAAGAAGGAAGCACTCCCTGTCACAGGAAGACCCAAGAAAGCTTGCCTAGATTACAAAGCCTCATTCAGCTTTCTAGTGTACCGAAAAGGGGAGACTACCCAGTTACCCAAGCTACCAGAACTGAAAGAACTTGCATCAATTAAAGCTAATCCTTCAGCTCCTATTCTGGACCACAATAAACTGAAGATTAGAGTTGCTGGAATTCCACCACATCACCACTTCGATTCTGCTGGCTTCAGCACTTAGGCCCTTCAGAGGTCTGTTTCAACACATCAGTTCACAGGCATTTTTTTCTTTAAAAACAGCAGTTTTCTGCAGACTTAATGTACTGAAAGAAGAGGCTGAACAAGTGCTATAGTGGGAAGGAGCACAAGCACTTGGCATGAAGAACTTCCATTAGCTATGCTCCCCTCACACTCCAGTTTTAGATCAGAGGAGCAGATTACTTATTTGGGAATCACAAGCTAGTAACATTGTTGCTAAAGCTTCAGGCCCCTGCCATTGTTACAGATAACACACCAGGAAGATCTTAGATCACAACAATGCTTATCAGCTTAGCACACTTTGCTCTGCGTAACTTTTCAATGTGCTTTTCTTACAATTTCTTCCTGCTGTTGAGAACAAGGTGAGCTGCATTTCGAATGGGGGATAGGAGAAGAGAAAGGAGTTACAACCACCTTGCAATTACTTTGTTGTGTGCTTCCCTGCATCTTATACCGAAGCTTTCTGCATTGAACTATTCCTTTCCTGCTTCTAGAAGTTATTTTTAAAAGCTCTAATTCTCCCCGAAATAAAACAAGCACAGTTCTAGCTGGGAGGCCAACATGTTAAGGAAAAAAAAAGAATAAATATGTTTCTGTAATGAAATATCTAGTGGGAGGTAAAAAAATCCATTTTGTCAATTCAAATACAAGTTGCACACTCTTTCTGAAGACCAGTCCACCAAATGGTTTAACTAAAAAATTTCAGCTATGCATACGGAGCCTCCTCTGTTCAGAAACTTTGGTATGGCATTAAGTATCATAGAAATGTCACCACTTATCTGCAAGACCTCTGGGGACCATGAAAACACCCCCACTTTGTAAGGCAAGAAAATCAGGTATTACTGGCTAACAGTTTTGATACACATTTTTACTGTTATACTTTCAGATACCTCAAATCAGGCACCCAACTCATTAGCCGTTAAAAAAAAAGGTGTTCTTCACTTTCTGCTAACACATGAGAGCATTTTTTGACATTAGCAAAGGAGTGCTGTGCACACATTTTAATACTTACTGTCCAGCCTCTGTCCCTCTTTAAACGACTCTAAAGCAGATGCATAATTTTTGATGTGATATTCTCCTAACCTGACACGAACAAAGAAAAACACAAGGAAACAGTCATTACTTCTCAATCTAATGCACATCCTGAAGATAACAACATCCTTAGTTTACACACTGTATTGGTTAAATGTACACACGTCAGAACTCAAATCGCATAAGAAATCTGTTTTTGAAATGGCTAAAATGTTAAGATAATCACCCCAAAAATCAAGGTACATTTCTTAAAAAAATATACTATTTCTTCTTATAATCACAGCCTTATTACAGATGGTTTAAAAGCACTGCGACATGGAATTTACTCATTCATGGGGTTGCAAAAAGCTTGTACGGAGTGATAATTCAAATGCTACTATTGCCCTCCAGATTAGCACAATTTTCCCGAAGCACAATATATGATGATACACACCCTTTCCTAAGAAGTGCTACAGCATTACTGGGGTTGAGTTCTAGGGACTTCTTTGCATCTGCAACTGCATCTGTTGAAAGTCAGTTTACAGGTGAAGAACATGTAACATTATGAAAAGCAGTGAACTGCAAGTCTTACAGTACACCTTAAAAGATTCACTACTACGTTAGCTTTCTTAGCTTGCACACACCACACTATTTGAATTGAATTCAGACAACTGCTATGGACAAAACCTTCACTCAGCCACAGAGGTCCATGAAAGACAAAGCAGGACTTTTAAAAAATTCATTCCATGAATCTGTTTCCCAGGCATTATTCCGTTACCACCCTCCTAACACAACCATACTCAGTCCCTAACAAAAAAAAAAGGAAAAAAAAAACACATAAGGATTGAAGATGCTTACAACAAAAAACTTAAAGCTTGCCTAAGAAGAATGCTAAAAATAATGCTGCCAAGATAGCAATGTGCTAAAATCAAATAAAAAACTGGGCCCGCAGCCTACCCAATTCACTGGAAGTTTTGCAGGTACAGAACACTCAAAGATGAAGAAAATTTTAAAAGTATGTCCTACTGAAGAGGCAGCAAATTAAGTTATCTATAACGCTTTGTTATTACTAATTTGTCTACATATTTATAACATCTGCTGTGAGGAATGTGTCATAATACACTTGTAAGAGGATTCTGTGTTGCCTGAAGATGTTACCAGCGTAATTCTGCAGAAGAATATGAGCATAAGCCCGCTGACAATAACATTCGGCATCATCTGGATTCTTTTCCAAAGCTCTTGTCAGTTCCTGTAACGACACAGAAAAACATGAAATGGCACCTCAAAAGTCACCATGAAGATACAATACCAAACTCTATCAACTAACATTTTGGGAAAAAAAAATACCCTGAACTGGCATGAATGTTTACCTATTGATCAGTTTTCATCTAAAAAGCTCAAACATCAGAGCCTGAAGCACAAGGAACCTGCCAATTATATCCAAGTCATGAAGTCTGTTTCTTACTGAGAACAAAACAAGACTTTTAAATGCCTTAAACATGAAGACTAGTGCACAGGTGATCCCATATGTTCCTATGATTTTCCTGTAATTCTTATGGTTGTACACAGGTCTGCTCCATTTGAGGAACAAGTGCAGTATCACGAACTCAAAATGAATACACAAAGTGTCGAAATGCTTGTGGAGGAATAACACGCTCTAAGCACTGTAACACGGGATGAAATTCTACATTACATGATATTACTGAGCGTGAGATTGTTCCGAAGCGTGCTGAGCAAGAGAAATGCAAGAACAAAAGACTCCGGCAGCACAGGGCTCACATGAAACATTGCTGCACAATGGAATTAAGCATAAAGTAGTCCCTTGCTAGGGAAATCACCGAGTACACAGATGGAAATACCCTGTGAGAAAAGTCTATTATTTCTGCATAGCAATGAAGTGGCAATGACTCAATGCACGCACCTGGAAAGAATGGCTCCAACTCTCTCCTTAGGAGGGAGAAAAGTTCTTGTCTTTGCCAGAAGAAGGCAAGTTTTCTGAAGCTACTACAGTGCGTGACTACAGTACAGTAATTTTCAAAGTTGACTGGATTTCCACTCAGAATTTAACATGCGTGAAGGTGGCTAAGATACAGGCTTTCAACAGGCATAAATACAATATAGCTGCCAGAACAGTCCCACCAAGGCAGAGAAAGAAGGAAGAGTAGAAGGGCCTGCCTTAGTTTTAATTCAGATCAGTGCCCTCTCTTTCACTGCTGGCACATAAATGCTTACACCAACTAAGAATGAAGTGGCCGCAACAGCTATCAGCACAAGATAAACAAATGTATATAAATAAATCCAAAACCATGGAGGAATCTGAAGGAAAGGGATGCAATAGACAGTCATAACAAACCACCCCATCTCACTGTGTGGATGGCTTGTCAGCAAGTCATCACCCCATTCAGTTACACACGTGCACATCCCTCCCCAAAATGAAACCTATAGCACAGCTGCTTGAGAAGACAGCCAAGGGGCAGCTAGAAAATACCTGACTGCTACTACGAATTCCAGCTTATGGATATCTGCAACAGTTACTTAGAGCAAACTTAGCCCTAGCCTTCACAAGCACTCACATGTGTGCTTCCTGACTCACTTCACTCCAGGCCCTCACCTACAACCATGCTGCAAATACATTTGTAGATACACGGGGCTCTGACCACACCAATAATACGGGTTTGAATGAATTAAAAGTGCTTCTAGTCTCCTGTCTCACCTGTGCCTGAATTTAAGGGATCACCAACCCTTCTTCCTCACTGGACAAAACACTTCACCAAAAAATACAGTGAATGCTTGTTTCATCAGTTACTTCTGCCTCTATCCCTAAATCATCACCACTTACACTGCAGAACATCTTATGACACAAGGAGCCATTAAGGACTTGGCTGCTTTATCATTCAGGCAGTATTTAAACACAGGGGACGACCTTCCAGTTGTATCAGATCCAGGTGGAGAAGCCAAAGCACGCGCTTCAGGAATTAAAGGAACCCAAAGTCCAGGACACAGCACAGAAATGCCACTCTAAGTCCTGTCAAGTGTGGAGAGAGATTCCACATTTACAGTGCGTCACGTCCCAGATTATTAATATTAATTACATGAGCCAAAAGGCCACACCTAAGACCATGCAAGCGCGGTACACCACACGTGGATCCAAGCTTCCAAGTCATCAAAACGCTACACTGCACCATAGGCCTTACCAGCTCAGAGATGACCAAGTACAACCTGCCTGCTCAAACCAGTACTTTTAGGTTAGTCCTGAAGCACGTAAGTGACAAGAGCATTACTGCAACACGTATAAAGTAACAACTAGAGAATGTTAAATGGGATTTTGAAGCTGACAAAAATTCTCAAAGTCACTGAACACACAAAGAACTGGAAAGTTAACGAGACAAGACTAATACAGAGAAAAACTGACATCTTCTGCTGGTACTCTTTAATACTTCTAAAGACCTTATGGTGTTTTGGGGTCTTAAATAATTTTTACTAAGCCAACTACGTTTGGTTATTCCGAAGCCCTTTTTATATGCCATTTATCTTCTGAAAAACTTTTACAAGCAACAGAGGATGCTCCAGAGAAGCGCAGGATTCAGCTGCACCTTTTCTTTAGGGAAAGGTAATTCGGCATTACCTTATGCTTCCACCACCTACTGCGCTCGAGCAGAGCCATGCATTTACATCCTCCTCCCTTCCAGGTCCATAAAGACCTACTGATCCGCCAGTTCTGTCTTCTCTTTACCTCTGTTTTTTCAAGAAAAATAACCTTTGAGAATACATCAGCACGAGTTAAGAGGTAAAACACTGAGCAGAGAGAGATGGAAAGAAACAGAACACGGTAGGATTAAAAAAAAATAATGAAGACTGAAGGCATTTCTCTAGTAAGCTTGTTTTTCAAACTGCAGATAAGAGTAGACTTAGAAATTTTAATTACGGTCTATTTATATGGCACAGAAAAGGTTGTTTTTGTTTTTTTTTTCCTGCATCCTCAGCTCAGGCAGCACCAGGGCGCTCCTAGGGGGGACCTGACGGGAAGGAGCCCTGCGGATCCCCAGCTCGTCGAAAGGAGAAGGGAAAGGAGAAGGGAAAGCCGGAGGAAAACCGGGGGAAAACCAGGGGAGAGTCACCTCACGCCCCCTTCCCCTCCTCTCCCCGCCTCTCACCCGCGCCGCTGCCGCCGGGTCGCGGTCGATGTCGCCGTCCGAGAACCTGCCGAGGAAACACAACGGCGTGAGAGGGCGAGGCGAGGCTGGGGAGGGCGGCGGGGGGCCGGGGGGCGCTCACCGCGGCGGCACAGGGGGCTGCGGCGCAGGGGGCCGAGCAGGAGGAGGCGCCGCCGCCATCTTGCCCCCAGGAAACTTCTCGAGAGGCCGCGGCCGCCGCGCCCTGAGGCCGCCCCGCGCGCGAGGCCTGACGGGTAGCGCCCCCCTCCCAGGCTCCGCCCGCCCCGCCTGGCGGCTGGGAAGATGGCAGCCGCCTGGAGTCCCTCGCCCTCCCACTTCTTCTTCCTCCTCCTCCTGCTGCCACGCAGCCCCCTGGTGTTTGCTCTCCCTTGGCCTCTGGTTTTAAATTTCTGAGGCTGCATGTGTAGCCTGGCCGCTGCTGCAGCGCAGAGGAAGGCGGCTGCGGGAGGGGAGCTGCTCGAGCCCCCATTTTGTGGTCGGCTCCCGCTTCTGCCTTCTTCTCTTGGAGGGCTGGGGCACTGAGGAGACCCTAAGAGCAGGGCTACACCAGGGTCACACACTGCAGCCTAAAGGGTAAAAGCCTTCACTTACACATCAGACGGCTGACAATAGACTCCTGCTGTCTCTAGGCGGTTTCCTCCATTTCTCTACCAGACATAAACTAAGCTGCCCAAATCACTTTCCTTCATGATAGTTAAATCTGTAGCAAGAGATCCACACAAAGCTGTAACCTCGTGGTGCAGTTTTTCATTCATCTAGCAAATAGGTCAGCAAAACAAACCCCACACTATTAAAAACACTGTAACATCAGTTACCACCTCAGGTTTCCTATTATTGAGAAATACCCATCTTACAGGAAAAAGACTTTATTCTGTCATCTGATTAAAAGAATAGCCTGCCTCTTCCAGAGCTTTTGCCCATGTGAACCAGCAAGCCCTCGGGATGAGCTGTAGGAGCTGTACTTGCACAGCGCTCATGGTCCCAGTAACGCTGCCAGCAGTGCCCGGCCGCAGGAGCCCTGCCAGATAAACCACCGCCACTTCGCTGGCGTCACCCGCGCTGGGCACGACCAGCCTTCCTGAAAATGGGATCAGGGGTGCGGGTTTGTGGGTCAGACCCTAACTGCATGGCAGTCGGAGAGAAGAGAGCCACCCGTTCAGCTGAATGAGGCAGTTTCAGCTGCCAAGAACCAGGGTAGCTCTGTCAGAGCGCTGCTTGCTAGATAGTTTTATAATTTTGTTTAACTAGAGCAAGAGATCCCTGTCACTGTTCTGCCAACTTTAGTTCTTCTACTACTTTTAAGTTTAAAATTAACCTTATGAATCAGTAAATCTGCATAAATATATAGAAAGACGTATTTTCTTGAATTTTCCTGTTCTACTCATCTCACTAGACATCATACTTATTTTTAATCCACCTCCTGTTGAAGCATTGCTATTGTCTAGGTTGAGCCAACAGCCATTAAGTGCACAAGCCACAAGGACCTCTGTGATGGATGGCACCCCAAAATTATATGGAAAGTTTGGAGCTGTTTAGAACATACTGGGAAGCGACGGAAAAGGCCTCTTCTTGGACACAGCTCAACTTTCATTTGAGCTCCAAAGCCATACAGTAAGTAGCATTGTTTCACAGCATACCATGCCATCACATGCTCACAGTATGTAGGGTGTGTTCAAGTCTGTTCAGAAGCAATTCATCCATTTCTTATTTGCTCATGTCCCACCAGAGACCCACACGGATTAATCATGTTGTCCAGAGTGTTTTGGTTATTTGTAGTGGTCGTCAAAACACTGCATTAATCTAAAAATGTCTCAGAGTAAATACAGAAAAACGTTTTTCCGCTTGATTTATTTTCATAATAAACCAATTAAAAATACAAAAGGCAAGGACCCAAGGTTCAGAGGGCTCCATCATTTAAAAATTTGTCTTTAAATACAAATTCACTCTGTAATATGAATACATATAACATTAGACCTCTAAACATAATGATCTTATTTGCATCTATCAAAAATTTGTATGGAAACAAATTAGCTGAAAAAACTTCCTCGTGACATTGAATGTACATTATTTACAATCAAAAAGAACTCTTAGAAGTATTAATCTCAGAACAGCTGCATAAATTGTATATATTTCATTTCCCTCCCCCCTTACAAAATAATCTGAAGTAGAAAGCAAGATTGTTAAGCTTCATAGTCACAAAATGGCATGAAACATCTGCACCTGTAGTGATGCCATTAGCTTCTGTAATTAAATATATCTGATGTTTTCGTATAAAATATAGACATGGCATTGTCCATTACTGGAATAAATGGTTTTTGTACTCTCAATAGGAGTGTATATTCAATTTTGCACACACAAGAGCTTGTGCTGCAAAAAAAATGCAAGAGGATACCTGGTTATCAGAGTCTAAAACTGATGTAAATTCACTGGTATGAAACAGATACTTGATCATAAAAATTCATACACATGGAATGAAAATGTCCCATTAAAAGTAACTGTTGCTTCAAAAGTTAAGTGATACATGTCTAGATTAAACAGAAAAGGTTATAATAATGTTACTGCAATGTAAATCAGCAGCAGGCTGAAAACGTACAGTAAGAAAGAAATCTGAAACTTTGAGAAAGTCTTCATAGAATAAAAAGCATGTTCCTTCATGCCAGTATTTTGAAACGAGTAATATATAATTTTATTTATATGATAACATTTAGCAATTAACAGAAAATCAAAATCCGTTCTAAAGCATGACTTCTAACAATTATCTGCAGAAATTAAGTAGCTTTATAACATCTTGCTTCTGAATCAAATCATATATACATAACTGAAAAGGTCCCATCACATTTATGAAAATAATCATCCACAGGGTCTTTTTTAAAAATTTATTGATATGAATTGGGTTCCAATGGCTCATCTTCTTGCTTCACTTGCACGTTAGATGGGAAACCATTTGAACTGGATACTACCATCACAAACGGTTGCTGCTGAAACTTCTGCTCCGACTGCTCAGTATCATCTAATTTGTCACTGTCTTCCTCTTTTACCACTCCGATCTGTTTCGTTTCTGGTGCTTTAATAACTGAGGTGATCACCGTGCCAGATGGATGAGCGACCACCTGTGAACTGCTGGGTGAAAAAGTTACCACTGGGGTAGTGGCGGTGAAGGATGGAGACGAAGCCACGTTGACTGTTCCATTGCAAATTGTCTGCACGCTGCTGGTGAGAACCTGCTGAACTTGTGCTGGGCTCAACACGATTGAGGAAGAAGGCGAGACTGGCTTCTGAGACTGTAGCATGACATTTTCTTTAAGAACTGTCATGGGCTGTGAAGTAGGAATGGCTTGTAAAATAAATTTTTGGGGTGTTGCTGATGAGGCTGGATCTGTGCTGGCTATCACCGTAGTAAGAGGCACCGTCTGGAGTGTTACAGTATGCAGCTGCTGATTTCCAGGAGAAACAACCACTGGAACTTGGGTTGGAGTCTGTAAAGTCCTGTTAGGATTAGAAAAGATTACAGGGTCAGAACACTTCCATGCTGAGTCTTTCAAAATAATTATAGATTTACTATTGAAAAATCACTCGGCATCACATTTATCTTAAGATCGCAAAAGGGCAAGCAGTCACTTTCTTAACAAAACAAAAACTGGGTCTGACCCCTGAATTCAGCAACACAGCTCCCAGGGCGGAGGTGTTCTGTACGAGCGATACTACCACCATCGCCAAACTCAACAGCCTGCCTTTGAGACATTCGGTAGTTCACGAGAAAGCTTGGGAACTGCATCTGAGACCTCCTTCTCAAGCATCAACAAACAGCACAAGCACGACCCACTAGACCTCTGCCATCCATTTCACAAGGTCCCCAGCTCAAGAACGACACGAGTCTGCCCTCAGTTCTCCTAACATCTGTCTGTGTCTTTACCTGTATGCAGAAGTATCTGCACTGTAACGGTGGATCGAGCCGGGACCTTCTCAGACAGCCAGGACACGCAGCTCGCTGTCTGCCAGACTTGTACGCTCCTGGTAAGGCAGCTGAACAAAATTTGCTCCCAAAATGCAAGTTCAAATGTGGAATGATCCCATCAGTTTCAGGCTGACAGAGCTGGGTACCACATTACTTTCTGTATTTATGCTGAGGGCAAAGTTAGATGACGAGCAGCCACGTCGCTGATGTATACGCAAACACAACAGTGGAAAAGGGTGATTCAGAGATGTGGCTGAAATACACACAGCTCAGTCATGCAACATACCTCAGTTTAAAATATATATCATCTAAAATACATAGCATCCTACCAGCTACTGGGAGGAAAATTAACTCTCCTAGCTAAAACCAGGACGCTATCTAAAACCCACAACATGCTCCCTGCAAAGCAAATGATTTCCATTGAAGGGAGGGAAAAAGGAAAGTAAGGGTTTAACTGCTTCCAAACCCTACCACAGCTTGTTCCAAACCACCATGCTCCCTCCAACAATCTTCTTTCTTCTTGCTTGTTCTGCAGAGTTCTAACACTCCTGCTTCTCTCCAATGTTTTTTCCTGCCTCTCCTCCTCCACTTTTCCAGTCTTAAGCTCTGACTTGTATTTTCTTGAACATATTTGATGCTGGATGAAAACAAAAATAACCATCTCCTCCTCCTAGCTTATTTCTCTACCTCTGCTGAAATTTCTTCAGATAGAAACCAACTTACCTTCAATATCTGCACATTCCAGCCCATGCACAGCATAGCATGCTGTAAGGATTGCATGTATGTATCTATCATGGAATGCCCTCCTTTCTGTATCCTTCTACGCAGGTACTACCTCTTTTGCTACAACTCTCTGAAATCCTACTTTCCAGCATTTGGCCACTGGCCCGTCAGATCAGACTCAGTGTATTCAAAACTTGAAGTAAGGGGGAATGTGGCTGCAGATACTGCTGCTTGTTACTCTAGCCACCCAGGGAGCTGCACTCCCTCTTCCTTCGTGCAGCAGCAGAGACAAGTGAAGGAACATCTGCAGATGATTTCCCAGCTCTCCCTCAGCTCAGTCCTCTGGGAAAGGCCTCCAGCTGAGCTCCCACAGACTGCCCAAGCCAGAGCAGCTCCAGAAACCCAGCTGGCACCAGGCTCGAAGCACTGAGCTCTTCCCTGAACAACCCCTAGCTGCTGGTCCCAGCTGCAGACGAGCCTTTCCCCGATTCCCGGGTGGCTTGGTAGGAATAAAATCTGCATCTGTAGGTTTCGCTTCCTCTAGAAAGACAAGGAAGTCAGCAGTACTCAGGACTGATGCTGTAGCAAAATAAATCCACATATGAGCTCATGAGGCTCCTAAGCAGGTCTCATCACCCAGGCTATACAGCTGGGGCACAAGATTTGATGCTACTGACGCCAGAGTGCAGAGGGGCAGCTGCTAAGCTCAGTCTCGAGCTCCTCTTTCATACAACTAGAGTGAGCCCAAGGAAGATGCTCACAGAAATGGGCTTGCAAGGAGATGAAGCACCAGCTGAAATGATCACTTCTGTTTTTTCAAGTTCTGGAGAACTTGGTGAAGCACATCAAGTACATGCGATGGAGAACACGGTGCTGCACAACAAGTACACGCAATGGAGCTTAAAACACAAGGCTCAGAATGACACCACCAAGGTTCACCAAGGCTGCTAAAGGTCACCAGTGCTGTTTCTTTTCAAGTAATTCCCCCGGGAGCTTGACAGAGCAATCACAAGTATCCACACCAGAACCAGTAACAGGAGGCAGACATCCACTGCCTTTTTTAAGAACTACGTAAATTACCAACAGTTAAACAAACTTGCAGCAAAATCAGAATGTCACATAAATACAGCTCGATCCATCCAAGTCTACAGGAAGCAGCTACACAAGTGGAACAAGTAAGAAGGAAAGGACAACTGACACTTGCCACCAGAAAAACACTGGAAGTGTCTGAGGAAGACAGTGGACACCAAGCCAGCTCCTCAATCCATGGTGCAACTTACTTGAGTCTGAAGGATTAAGATCAACTCGATAGTTTCACCTCTGAAAAGCAGCAGCTGAAGCTGGTAGACTGTGCTGGTATGCCATGCAAGGATTGCTTGGAAGATACTTTCTTGTTCTTTAGGTGTTTAGTTTTGAAATAAAATAGAAATAGAAAATTCTACCTATCACATGGTGGCAAGTGATGACCTCAAAAACTGCAAAATGGGTCTAATCAATGCAGAGGGTATTCTGCAAAGTGCTAGGCACTCTGAGAGGACTGAACCAAAGCATTTTTCTCAGCACACTGCAATTGTTTTTGTATTGATATTAAGCCACTTTATGTCTCATGAAAGTACATCCCATACTGTGGCTAATAGCTTATTCCAGATGCTCCATTTTCTCCAGACATATATTATATAAACACACATATATAAATGTGGATATGCACATACACACACACACAAAGTGTAAACTTCCAGAGGGAAGCACGTCCCAGATGTATTTACAGGCTGAGGACTAAGCAGCACACTGCACCATAACTACTACACCTTGTTATTTACAGTAAGGATGGCCAAGCTGAATTTTTGCCTTCAAAAACAGTCCATAGCACAACTCTGCCTGTTTACAAAACAAGATCTAGGTGCTCAGGCTATTTGCCTTGAACATCATTTAAAATACATATATATGTTTGGTTAATCTTTTTGTCTGTTTTACCAAAAAAAAACCAACCCACACCACTCAAGGTGATCCCTGGGCTACATGATTTTCGATGCTTTGAACTACCTTTTTTGCTATGTTGATGAATTTCAGTGTCAACTTGCTAACACCCTTCCTACTCCAAGGTACAAATCCAGTGGGTCACTACTTGAAAAGTTCCTGCTGGGGTTACAGAAAGAACAAGAACATTGAGCAATAGCGATGAAAGGGAAATGTTGCCACAAAGCAGCCTGCTTTCTACCGAGAACAGAATGACAAAAATTCTGGAGTCATTTCAGCCTGGCAGAAAATGAAAACCCACTCCTTGGTTCGTTTGGTGCTGTTAACAATCTGGAATTGTGCAACATCACATTAGCTTACCAAGAGGTGAGGAGTGATAAAGCAAATACTGAATGACAACAGAAAGGAGAAACAAGTTTATTCATGGCAGTTACTGAAAAATTTATGAAACAAGAGAAAGGAAGAAGACACAAAGCTGAACTGAAGCCACGAGCCAAAGTACACGAAGTATTTCACAGCACAACAACAAAGAAACAAGGCAATATGAAGAAATACAGAGAGAAAGAAGTAAGAGAATTCCCTTCCCAGCATACACAACATTCAACCCACAGCTACTGGAGAAATCATGGCCTTGAGATGAACAGGCTGATTTCCAGGAACTTTCCCCATTTGTTCAACTGGTTACAGACAGCTCATTCAATCAGCCCAGGAAGAGCGAGGGAGGCCGGGGGAGGGGGGGAGGTGGGCTTGTCAGAACCACTTCAAATGCCTGAGTCTAGAGGCAATCTCCTCTGAGTGAAGATAGCAAGGCTTGGCCAAACGCAACTCTACCACCAAATGCTCGGTCAAATGCTCTTCCATCACTGCAAGCCCTTCCACAGCTGCACCCATTTGTATCATACTCTAAGAGTCATCAAAAGTCTCCTAAGTACTTCATCCCCACGTATCACAGACAGAGCCTGGCCTTCCTACAGTGCGAGCCACACAGAGGGGAGCTGCTAACCCGTCTGGGTGTAGATGTCCAAGAGATGTAGCACGGGACCTGATGCCAACATGATGATCTCAACAGCACCTCCCGCTAAGGGAGGACAGAACCCACCTGTTCTTTGTCTGGACAAGGTAATGTTATCATTAAGACAGAGACAAGGGACTCAGCTCTCAAGCCCAGTGTCTTTAAAGCTTTCTTCCCAGAGCTTTTCAAAATTGCACACTCACCTGAATTAAAATTCAGAAGTGTTCCCAAATTAAAATTCAGGAACTGTCCCACTAACCAGAAACCCACAGGAACTCCACCTCTCTTGACAGCACCAAAAGCACATGAACATGCATTCCTGCAGATAGCTTCCCATTGTGCAGAAACAAAACGAGTATCTCCAGATAGCCCCTAAGTCCCTTCTGACTTCAGCAGCTTTCTTCCTACCCACCACAGAAACGGGCGTAAAAAAACTCTTCTCTGCTGCAGAAATTCAACTCAAAATGGGGAGTTACAACTGGAGGCTTTGCCTTGGCAGAAGTTGGCTCTATCGTAACAATGTTCTGAGAAACTCCAGCCTCTTGTGAGATAAATGAGAGTTTCTTGTAGGCACTGAATCTAACTGCAAACAGAGGCAAAATGTGCTCTGATGCTGGGTGGTCAAAGAGAAGCCCCACACACAATAGCCAGGAGATGTTTCTGATTATCTAGGAGACCGAAGCAGGCATCCCATTCCTTCGGTCACGTTCCCATCCCAGAACCCCAGTGAGCTCTTTGCCAAGACTGCCACCTGTGAAGGCTTTTATTCAGCAGATGGGCTACAACATCAGCTGACGTCGGGTCAATTTGGATCACATTCTTACTTGGGGAAAAAGGACTGGGTTTTGGAAGCAGATGGTCAATGCGAAGTGTCAGTAGGACAGTGCCAGACTGTCTCGGTGTGTCTGTGTGGTCAGGCAAGCTGCAGCACAGTGACTGCAGATAGGGTGCTAAGTGTTTTTAGAGAACACAACAGTGACGTTCGCTGCACAACTCACACAAGTTAACGGCTCCACGTGACACACGATGAGGAAAATGTCTCATTTGAAACAGCAGCTGTAATCACATTTTCTGTGTTCATAAACCCAGGCTAGATGGCCAATCTGTGCATTTTTGAGCATCAGGATGGCTGCAGTCAGACCACAAATAGCTAGTTTACAAATTAAGGAACAACAGCAGAAAGCCTATGTGTCCGCTTGGGGCAGACATGGCTTTCCAAGGTAATTCCCTCCGCTTGTCGGGGCAATCCACCGTGCTGGCATATTGTTGGCCTTATCACTGCTCTTACACAGCATGCTCACAGCCAGAAAAAAACACGATTCACCTTCAGCCACTTCAGCGAGGATCTTGCCACTGTGGTCCACACTTGCGTCACCTTCAGGATGAATTCCTGCAACAGTTTCTATCCCAAAGGTTGCAAAAAGGTCAAGACGAAAGCCGTGGCTGAATCACGGTGTAGTGGTTCTCCGATTTGGAAGTGAACACACAGAGCATATCGCACTGGTCCTCTGGGGTCTGTATTAGCTTTTCCCCAAGTTACAGAACAGAGTCAGGATACTCGTCTTCTAACATGCTCTGTCCAAGCTATCACAAAGACAAGTTGAAAATACAGAGAAAAAAACAAGCAAACAATCGAATAATAAGCTGAACTGTGGTAGAAACATTGTGTTTAGAGCCAGGAGTCTGCTCCAGCACTGCTCAGGATCTCCCTGCAGCCAGCTAACTGGAGGTTTCTTGCTATATGGAGCTGTCAGCTAGAAAATTCAGCCATGTCCCACACAGTCAATATGAACTAGTGACATAATGTTTTAAATCAATCCGAATTCACAATCTCATCCTCTCCGAACTGTTAGTAATAAGGGAACTTCTCTTCACTACACAGAAGACATCCCATCTCGAATCACTGCTGCTCTTGCAATTGCCCGAACCCAGGCACCTCAGAGCCCTGCAGGACATCCGAGGCTACCTAGAGAAGGTAAGGCCTCAGCCTTAGAGAAGAAATACAGAGCAACAGGAGGGATACCCTTTACACTCAAAGTGACCCAATGAACATGGAGCTGAATCCCAAGACTACTTTAGTGCCTCCAAATTCCACCATTATTTGCATAAAACACCCGTGTAAACCAGAGCACCTGCGTGAGTAACTCTGGTTTAAACTGAATGATTTTACAAGCGCAAAATTCAAAGAGACTCCTTTAAAAAGCCAGCTCATTGGAAAAATGTAGAAATGGAAAACTCATCCAGAGAGGCATTTTATTTTTGTCTTATCACTGGAAAGCTCCACAAAGCCACCTGTAAGACAAGAGCTTTCCTTAAACCACTTTACCCTGTTTCTGCTTTAATACAAAGCGTGATTACAGCAAAAACAGGCAACAGCAAGAACAAAGCTGTAAGATGGGTACATCACCCTGGTGTTGCACGCTGTAGCACTTTGGAGCGGGTGTAGGACACTGCCCTCCACACAAATTATTACACAAAACTCTGCAAGAGCTTTGGAACAGCTGTAAGCAAGGGTGCTGCCTGTATCCTGCCAAGAGCCAGCCCCCACCTCTCACTGGCATCCCCGTTTCTGTCAGAATCACAGAATCATAAAGGTTGGAAGAGGCCTCCAAGACCATCCGGTCCAACCATCCCCCTACCACCACTGTCAACCACCAAACCACGTCCCTAAGCACCACGTCCAACCTCTCCGTGAACACTCCCAGGGATGGTGAGGCCAGCAGCTCCCTGGGCAACCCAGGAGAGCAGTGCCCCACGCCCTGTGACACTCTCAGGAATGGACTTCACCCGGCAATGCCAGCTGGCGCAGGGACGGGACAGCAACACAAACCCTGCACAGCAGCCTTCAAATATTATTCTTTTAGCAAGAGAAGATGCATGTTCATGTCACTTACAGTTAAGTGTTAAGAAGCCAATTGTTTTAACCTCACCCCCCTTCAGTATTTTCTCTGCGGTATGTGGTTAATCATTTTTTTTCTACTCACAACACAACAGAAGCAAATTGCTGCAGAGGGAAGAACATTTATATGACGAAGAAAGAACATTCGTATGAATAAAAATTTAGAAGCTGCGTTACATGAGACAAATTATGTGGGTCCAAGTTGTTTGTGCTTGAAGGCAGAGCCTGACCACCAGGCAGTACGTGTTGGAAAACCTTCTGGGGAATGCTCCCAAACCCTGCTTGCCGTTTCTCCCAAATGACCTCGATGAACCACGCGCCTCAGCCTCTGAGCAGCAAGTAGCAATGATTGGTGCTTTTTGTCCTCACCCTGCCCTGTAAAACTACCAAGGAGAGACTCCAAACGCAATCCTACAGGCTGCGTGTGCATCGCAAGGTTTGTCAGCCCATGTGCTAGGCGGGCAATCACACATGCTGGGAATTTTAAAATCAGGTAGACCAGTCGGTTTGTCCCTCACAGTAGCTCCAGGGAGGCGCTTGGGAACACGTACACAACCACATTCAACTGCTGGAGATTTATGGCTGCTTGAACAAACAAAGCTAAAATCCAGTTGCTCTGTTTAAACTTTATTATAAAACAAGACCTAACGCATATGCTCCAAAAGTGTTCACTAAGCCTTTCCTCTCACCAAAAGATTTCAAGTGTGAAGTTTGAAACTGAGCAAAAATTATGTCATAAATTGTATTTTTAGAGCCTGGAGCGGGCAACGATTGCACAGGACTCGTCAGCACCTTGGCCCATCCTGTTTAAAAGCATGAAGATGCACGTAATTGTTTATTTTTTTCCACTCTAACAACTCAAACACCTTAGTACTTGCTTTCTAAAAAGAATACTTCTATACAGTCAGTAATTGAATTGCACTGGAAGGGTCCAACAGGTCTTTTTTCTTTTCTTTTCATCCGAGATACTTGGCCATCATGGCTGGGAAACGTGCCATTGAAGACTTCATGGAACAACGTTACAGTTTCAGCAGAAAGGCAGAGCTGAGGCAATACAGAACTGTGAGCTTTCTACAGCTTTTATTTCATTCAAACTTCTCCTGTGTATCAGCCCTGCTACTTTAAGCCCTCCCCAGCTTATTGCCCAAAGTCTAATTGTGAAATACCGCGATGCAACAGCAGGCCACAATGCCATTATGCAGCTTGGCAAAGCTTAGGGTGGACTGCTTGCCTTGCTGGGTCTAGCAGACACTCTGTAATTATCATTTTTATATCTGTCTGTGTAACTAGATCTACGTATCCATACTGTTGATAGTTTTTGATATGTAATGTAATGTGGATCTAGCCCAGAGCTATTTAATTCTGTAAATTGCTATACACTCTCACTATTTAGCTTTAATAGTATTTTTCTCCTGACTTAAATGGTACTGCACAGCTTCAGTTCTGCCTGTACTTATTTCCTTTCACTATTATTAACCTAGTCACTTTTTTTACAACTTGCAGGTGACTGAAGGTTAGGTAATGAGAAAACAACTTTTACATAAACTTCTGATGACACATAACCCCCCCCTCCCCTATGTACTCCTTGAGTGAATTCTAGTTCATTAGAGTAATAAGTAAAACACAATTTGATTTCAACTTAGGCATTTACAATCAAAAGACAAACGAAAACAGGTATTCTCTACTTAGAAATGGTAACTCCTTCCAGTTTGTTGTACAGTGCCAATCAGTAACCATGAACAGGATTCTTGCTTTCTTGGCTCAATGGATTTGATCCTTTACAACCTTTATTAACCAGTGAGTTTCTCTTCTCAGCGTGATTTTTTCACACTGCAACATGAATGGAAACCATTCCATAATTCTTATGGAAAAGAAAACAGGATCCAAACTAGAAAGACCAGTGAAAAAATATTTCTTTTTTATCCCAAAGAAAGAAGAGAGAATATATATCTTTTGTTGATTGAAGCTGAAGTCTCGGTTTGTCATTTCCTTTATATAAATGGAAATTCTTCCGTTTTTTCAGCCATTTGGTTATGTCCTAAAAGGTTTCATATTGATTCTATTATATTAGCCACTGAAAGCTGATCTAGGCAGTTTTAGTTCTTCTCGCTGAACAAACTGTAATTACTATTCTGGATTTCCCTTAATCTATCTTCCTTTCATATATAAGTACAGTTTTAATAATTGACTGGCTTTTACAACAGCCCTCTAGTAGCAGAGGTGAGAGAGCAAAATTTATTCTTTAGAAACAAAGTAATTATTTGATCTCATTAATGCCATTACTTATTTCCATCTGGCAATACTCCACCGTTAACCCCAGATACTCAGTACCACTTCAGATCTACTGGTGGCTCTGGATGTAATGTTTCCAAGAAGAGAACAGAGCAAGGGAGCAGGAAACAACAGTACTGACGTTTTGCAGCACAACACAATAACCCTTCAAACAGTGACCTTAACAGAGCAAGTCCAAGGAAAAAAAAAATGTTCATGATTTATTAAGAATGTGCATCTCCTGAATTATATCACAGAACCAGCTTGGTTGGAAGAGACCTCCAAGATCACCGAGTCCAACTTCTGACCTAGCACTAACAAGTCCTCCACTAAACCATATCGCTAAGCTCTACATCTAAATGTCTTTTAAAGACCCCCAGGGATGGTGAATCCTCCACTTCCCTGGGCAGCCTGTTCCAGTGTCTAACAACCCTTTCAGTAAAGAAGTTCTTCCTAAAGCTTTTGTGAAACTGCTATGGTCCAGGTCCAGAACCACCATATACAATTCTGACATTCCTGTGGAGGAGGAACAAGATTACAAGAACGTTTGTTTTAGGTCTTTTGCAGTCAGTGGAGATGAAGGAGCTCCCATCAGGGGACGCTTCAGGCTAAGGTAAAGCAAGGCTTCAGTGATCATTCCTAAAGCCTCTCCAATTCGGATGCTATTCACAATGTGTATGTAGGTGCAAAGGAGTGATGATGCTGAAATGCTGTGTACTATTAGCCAGTTTACTTACAAATGAAGCATGGAAGCATGACTTGTAACTGCAGACTACTTCAGGAGACAGACTCCCATGAGATTATTCAGTTAATCATTTTCTAAAATCAAAGCAACATGCTCTTTTAGCAGCAGCAAAATGCTTGAGTAGATAACTGAGCTTTTCGCTGTTGTAACTGGGGACAATAGAAGAGATGAAGGAGACGACAACTTTATAACAAAAAGAATTCAGCAAGAAGGTAAGTCTTTTTGATGGGATCTTCCAGACACACCATATATAATCCAAAAGCAAATATGCCAGTCTGTGAAAAACAGAGCCATGAAAATCCTGTCTCTGCTGCACGACAGAACTGATGATACCCATTTGAAATAAAAGTTGTGTATTCTTTCTTTCTAAAGGATTTGCATCATGCCTCACCGTGCAGGAAAGATGTGCTTCCCTCCACCAAAACAGCATTTATGAGTGTACATGTTGAAGTGTTCTGTAAAAAAATAATTCTCAGGATCACCTGCACAGCATCTGTTTCGCTTGAACCCAACTGCAAGACAAGCAATTTTTTCTGAAGCACAACAAAGAAACTAGGCTATCTGGCCACCCTCCAGCAAATTTATTATTGTTCATACATTTATTTTCTTGACATTTTCTTACCTTATATTCTGAACTGACGGATTTAACGTTTCATCTGCAACGTTACTGGTTACAGCCGCTTGTCCTTCTGTGATGGACTGCAATGGCTGCATTACGTGAACTGTCCGAAAAAGCTGAGTGGGATGTACTGGCTGCGTAGACTGCATTGTCCTCAAAACTTCTGAAGTCAAGCCAGGTGTCTGCTGCTGTACAACTTCTACGTGCTCCTTCAGCTTAGCAGGCTTCGAATTTCCTGTTTTTAGAACTGTGGTGGATCCTCCCTTTGTTCCAGTGTTCGCAGATGCTCTAGATCTGCTCGACTGGTTTCTACTGGCCACAGGAGTTGAGAGCAAAGTTGAATCTGATGATTCAGTGCTAGGGCTTGCATCCTCATCATCTATATAGACGAGATCTTTTGGCATTTCTTTAAACTGATACACTAGGCGCTGACCTTCTACTTTGGCCAGTATTCCTCTTTGGTAATAGTATCTGTTTAAAGCAAGCATACATCAAAATAAGTTAGAGTGTTTTTGAAAAAAAAAACTAACTAAATAAAAACCACAGCAACAAAAAAGCAATAAGTAACACCAGCAGTAACAGGGAAGAAGGGACTTAAGGTTTAATATTTTATCTGCCGAGTTTCTTGATTACCAAGGAGTGGCCAATTCACAGCGTGTTTTTTCCTCAACTGACACTTTTTAATGATATTTCTTCTATCCGTTTAATTTCAACATCGGATTAACACTGAAGAGAAAGAGAAGAGCTCTGTGATTTGGCAACTCTGCTATAAATGAATACTGCTTTAAAGTCCTATGAAACTTCTAATTCTGCTCAAGTCATCCAGTCCTTTAATTTACCTGAACTTGTGTTTACTCCCCAGAGAGCACATACAGATATTTTAACTACAAGAAAGCAAAGAGAACAGGACAGGAGAGTTCTACTTCAGTTCTATTTGCAAATCAATATGACAAATTAAAATTAGGCATGGCGAGGTGAGGGCTGAAAGGAATTGAACAGAAATGCAGAGCTGCTCAGCCAGACAATTATCAATCAGCAGTTAAGACTGAAGCTTGCATGACCCACATTCATGGGTGTCTGCTTATTTACAGTCTTTTCTGCACAAGAAAAAAAAAAAACTGCAAATGATATGATGCTTTAAAACTGCAAACACAAGTCCATGGAAGTGCATGCAAACATGAATTATAAAACTGTATTTTCCACTGGGAACTGGATCATTTGCCGTAGGGAGAAATCATTTCATTAACTCTAATATACCTAAATTTAGCAATTTTTTTTTGAGAAAGGAGATAAAAATTTTACAGAAAAGGCTCGCCACACTCAGAATCTTCACTCTCTGGTTTTGGGGTTGACTGTGAAGATGTATGCTTGTCAGCAGCACTGAACATGTCCAAGCTGAAACTGCAGGTGACTGACTTGGGCTTTAGGTTAGTAAGGGTTACTTTTTGCTTATTTATTTTGCTGAAATAACTTCATTTCCCGAGCTGACAGGACATTAATTCATTACTGTTGTTACACAAATGAGATATGACATTCAATGCATGCAAACACTATGGCAACAAAGACAGTATTATTAAAAATGCACATACCTGAGAGCTCTACCCATTGTTTCATAATTCATGTCAGGTTTGTTTTTGTGTTTTCCCCACAACCTGGAAACAGCCTTGGAATCAACTAGTTTGAAAATGCCCTTCTCTCTTTGAGTCCATTTGATATATTTAGGACACGTAGCTTTGTCCTGGAGCAGTGCTAGTAAAAACTCCCAGAGATAAATTGTATTTCCTAAAATAAAAGCATTTCAGGAAACAGAAAGAAATGTTAGTTGACCTTATTTTATTAATGAGTTAAATATCCTAAAAATTAAGAAGCTGGTATGTTTATGAATGCACTGTAATAAATCATTAACACTAGGAAATAGTGACAGAGGGGCATGGGAAGAAATTCTCGTTAGTTATTTTAATCTGGGTGCCCAAACACCCTGTCTGTAACCTACAGAGCTGGGTGTCAGTCAAGCTAAGACATCCCATTCCAATCACAGAACTACAGAAACACAGAATCATCTTGGTTGGAAGAGACCTCCAAGATCACCGAGTCCAACCTCTGACCTAACACTAACAGTCCTCCACTAAACCATATCCCTAAGCTCTACATTTAAACGTCTTTTAAAGACCTCCAGGGATGGTGACTCAACCACTTCCCTGGGCAGCCCATTCCAGTGCCTAACAACCCTTTTTACACAGCATTTACCTCCCATTCATATGCTTCTCTCATGCCTCATCTAGATAAAAGCAGTCGCCAACTACTTTGCCTGAACAGGACCATATTCAGGTCCATCCTCTGAAGCCTGAAAATTAAGCCCCTCCTCCAAGAGTTTGCTGCAGTGAGGTGGCTGCCCTATAGAAGCCTGAACAAAAGCTTTCCTTTTAATAATTAGATTCATACGGAGGCAATCATTGGTATAAACCAAGGTAGCAAACCTCGGAGAATAAAGTTCAGAAAGGTTGTTGTTGTTTTTTGTTATTGTTTGTTTGTTTAACTTTCCTGTAGACTTAATGAGAGCTTGCACGTTGTGGTAGACAACATTCAAACTGCATTTTCCAAAGAAGCAGGCGCAAACATGGAAATCCATCACTCCTGTCCAGTGTTTACCACGTACAAAGAAACAACTCAAAATCACAGATTGTGAATACTCGAAACTACTATAAAATTTGCATTTTTGTTCCAAAAGCACATTTAAAGAGCCTAAATTTGCATAACTAAGGCAATCCTTTTGCCTGTTTTTCTTCTAAGGCTACTGGTGTTTGATGTCCCTTTGGACAGCTGAAGCTGTACAAAAGCTTTTGGTGAGGCACTGTTAATCTGAGGACAGAGAAACTCTTACGTGAAATTATGTCCTCACACAAGTAGCCATGCAAAAACACAGAAAGGACAATCAGTATGTGCAGATTTCTGCAGTTTCACAAGAAAATGATGTGCAGTGAATGAGAACACGACAGGATCTCTTCTGTTAGCTTTAAATTCATTCTGAAGTCTTCTCAACCTGCATGGCCCCAAGTGTAAACTTTGTATAAACTAGAGGAGGTGTCCTACAAACTCTCAAAACTTACAAACTTCTATGTGATAATCTCTACAGTTACATTATTGCCCACATTATTGCCCACATCAACGTTCTGGGTTGGTCAGTTAACCCAGCCAGCTCCCATTTATAAGGATTTTTAACCTCCTGTGAGTCACAGCAGAAGAAGAAAGATGTAGAAAACTCACAGTTTGCTCCATGCATTGCATCAAATAATTAAATGGAGAAGTTGGTATTTTAACATACACGTTCTCCTTCGGGGGACATTGTTGAGAGACACACAACTTTCTAGCTATTTCTGTACCATGGCCACTAACATCCCTTTTGCTTCAATTCTGTGTTCCTCAAAACGCTAAACAATCATGCGTTTGTGGAAGCTTTCTTCGTAGTTTCAGGCAACACACTCCTTTTTAAGTCTTTCTGAATTAACAATTTTGTAACAATGGACAAATGTTATGGTGTATCCTTGCTATAAGCAACAAAACATCCACAGTCTTCTGCCACTTAACTGTGCTATTTTCCATGATTGCATTACAGCACTATTTTGAGGTTCCTCTGGTTCTTTTACTTCATTTAAAAATCAGGTCTTAAATAATAACAACAACAATAATAATAATAATAAAGCAACTTTTTAATTTTTTAAAATGTATTACTTGTAAACATTTTTTTCTGTTACTGTAGAAAATCCCTCTGCAAAAGCAAATACGTGTTGCAGTGCTCATCTGCTGGCGAGTACTGCACCACATGCAAGCCGTTCAGGTAAGAAAAGCACCTCAGTCCCTAGCCACGTGTGGTGACCCAGAAGAGGCTCATTTCCACCTCCTGCTGTGCGCAGGACTTGGTGGCATTCAAAACCCAGGTTGGGTCAGTGGGGGAAGTGGACCAACAGCAAAGCAACCAGTTAGTTAACAAAATTGACAGGCACTGTTAAGAAATCTCATATGGAGGAAACAATTCATTGTATCAGTAATGTACCTTTTTTTTTTTTCTTCTGAACACAGGAGGAATTAAAGAAGTGTCAAAAACCCAAGTTGTCTGCCCAAGTCTCCTAGCTGCTTTCTAACTACCCTCAAAATGAAGGGCTTGGTACTTCCCACTGCCAGCTGGCAGTCTTGATTATCTCCTCATGCAGAATTAGACACACACAGATGGAAAATGTTTTCAAAGATCATCTGTCAAAATAACCACATCCCAAGAAATCCTAATACAATGCAGAGTTCCCCAAGACTTCGCTTGAAACACAGCAGCCTCTGTGGGGGGCTGAGGATTTTCCAAGAACTCTTGCAACTGAAATGAGAAATATATCATTTTCACTAGGAACTGGGAATCTCACAAAAAAGTCTCATCCACCATTTATTTTTTACTTAATTTACAATTAAATGTCGACCTGTTTTTAGATCACAGGAAAACTAGTGAACTGTTCCTTTTCACATGTCAGTCAGAAAAGATACTCATTTAAAAATTTTGGTGACAACTCTATGAACTTACCCTTTCCATCTTTGTTTTTCTTTTTCACAGATATGTTTGGAGTTGTGGTGGGGGACTCAGGACGAGAGGGTTTTGGCTTCTTCCCTGAAATAAACCACCAGTGAATCAACTTCAGCTTAGGAAAAAAAATAAAGAAACAAAAAAGAACAAGGAAAGACCTAAACCAACCAACCAACCAACCAAACTTGTTTTCTCAATTCAGAGAACATTCAATTTTTAATCATTTAAGAATTCAGTTCCATTCTGAGTTTTTTGTTTTTTTTCAAATTCTACCATATGATCGATTCCCCTATGATTTACTGGGCTTATAGTAAATATTGTGCTCACTTTTCTGAAGTCCATGTGCCTTGGAAACTTCCGTGGCATTTTAGGTACTCTTAACAGCATTTAATAGAGAAGAGAGAAGCAAAATAAGCTTTTAACTGTGGTCAAAAGAGTTTCAGTAGAAAAGGTTCAATTAAATACGGAGAACTACCTTGTTCAGCCATTGCCAAAATGGAATTTAGGGATAAAACAACATGGTCTGATTATTTAGTTGTCTGGAAGTCCCCACTGATAGAAGAAAACTGCACTGTCACGTGAAGAAAACACTTCTGATCTTTCTTATTCCTTTCTCAATGCTGGCTACAGGTGAAGGAAAGAAAGTTGGTTGGTTGTTTTTTTAAGTCCAGCAGAACCAGTAAGCGGCTCTGAAAAACACTGCTTTTTAAAGCCACAAACACGGTTGTGCTGTCTAGTGTGACGACTGAAAGAAGCGAGTTACAACTGATGACCGGAATTTTAAAATGGTGAGAAATCAACTATCTAAGCATCAGTGGAATAAAAAAAAATAAGTCATACTGAAGTATTTCTCAAGATCAGTCCTTGAACCTCTTCATTAGATCTCATTCAATTCAACATCAGCTTTTAGAGCTACTGTAATGAATCAGAAATCTTCTGAATGTATTTATGAAATGATAAATCCCTCTTATCAGGTTTTGCAGTGATCTTTAGTATATCAACAATACCTAAATCATTCACATGCTGTCTCTGCTCCTTTGAGGTAGAACAGTCCAAGCTGACAGGACCCAGAGAAATGCACTTCTAATCCAAGTAACCTACTGTCATAAAGATTTATAGAAAAGTATTTTTCTTTTTCTCCACTTAGTGCATTTCCAAAGGAGTTTACGTTCTAGAGAGGTAAGACAAATAGGTCTGTGCAATCCCCATCACAATGGCATTCCACTTTCAGTTTTGTTTTTAGGGGCTTCCTTAATATGAGAGACAAAACTGCAGAATAAGCACAGAATCACAGAATAAGGGTTAGAGAGCTTCACTAACTCTCAGCAAAAATGCTCAAGGCCAGCCTGGGCTGTCTGCTTCGTTTCAGATTTCCAGGTATCTATTAAGAAGTCATAAGACTGGTTTGAGCACTCTCACCTTTTGTCATTGGCAGTCTTGCTAAGCCTACCTTTGCACTTTTTCCTTTCTTCCTTCCCCCCCCTCTTTTTTTTCCCCAAAAAACAGGGATGTGAGGAGGGATAGCTAGTTGACAGCTGCAGTGAGGGAAGACCAGAAATGCCTGGAGTCTTCACATTTTCTTGCTTCAATTCAGACAAGATTCATGACTGAGGATGGGGCACAAAGCTCAGCTACCACCTGGGCCATTAATGACTTCTTTGATTTGAATGATGATGGAGGGAAGAAATCCTACAATACTGGTTTTGTCATATGCAGTCATATGAAACAATTAAGAGCTACTGGAGTATATTTTTAGAATCTTTATACCACTGACCATCACTGGTTGCAGAAAATGTCCATTTTTTTTTCCTTCCCTGAAATGTCTAGACAAAGTCATAGAATCACAGAATGGTTTGAGTTGGAAGGGACCTTAAAGCCCATCTAGTTCCAACCCCCTTGCAGGGGGGCAGGGACACCTCCCACCAGACCAGGTTGCTCAATAACAGTCATTTTTCTATAGGTCACTCCTATAGTATTTTATGGGTTCATCCAGAAGTCACTCTTCTGTAGGTCAGCTACTGTGGCACCAGAACTCCCTCAGGGTAACTTTGGGTAAGTGCTTTTCTCCCCTTACACATTATGGGAAGACTGTTCAGGGCTTGTCTGGTTCCCCCTCTTGCCCACATGTAAATATAAGCAGTCAAGGAGCAGGGAGTGTTCCTTTGATGTAATTCATTACCTGTGTCTGAATGAGACCGGGTTTTAAAGCAAATGAAGTGGATGAAGTCTCAATTAAGTCATGACTTAATTACTGCTGGTCAGCTCCAGGAAACACAAGTGCTGCTCACATATAACACACTTTTGATTACAGATAACCTAGGCTACTAAATACAAATTCTGCTGCTACAGCAATTCTAGGTTCTGTTACCTGAAGACATCCTATCTGGACAGTCCTCTACCACAAACCTATCCAAAATTAGAAATCAGTGAAGTATGTGAAACTTGTTTACAGAAGGGTATTGATTTTACTGCTCTAGAAGTGGACTAGAGATAACTGAAGATGATGTTTTTAGACGACACTGCAAGCTATAATCTTCTTACACTGATACTATCAAAAACAGTTAGCAGAGACACACAAGATATGTTTCCTTTGTTTAAAAGAAGATATTTACTTAAAGTACATTAAGCGTTAGCACACTTCCTCCTTTGGTTCAATAGAGCATGCATTTGTTACATTTCAGAGTACATTACTACATTCCTTTTTAGAGGAGAATTTTACAAAGAGGAAGGGTGAAGAATGTGCAAGAGGCTAAGAGGGGCTACCACAATTCTGTACAGATAATTGAATATATTATTTTTATTTCCACTTTTCCATTTTCATGGTTGTAAAAACACTTCAGGTTAAGACATTCCTGTTACAAATGGATGTGATATTTAGAAAATGAGATGCTCATCCTGACAGAATATTTTTTACAAAATAAGAAAAAATATTAATACACTTCTTTGCAGTAGCAAAACTGGAACTAAAGGAATTCATATAGCAAATATCCAAGTCTCTTTCTCTGACATTCCTTTGTCTTTCCAGCCCTTTTGATCCATAGCTCAGCAGCTCGGTGCTCAGCCATTCACAAGTACAACCATCCTGCTGTGCACGGGTTTGGAGTTGAGCTGATGGGTGGATACAGCGCACATGCTGCGGCAGAACGGCTCACAAGGAATATAGGTAAAAACACCCCATCACTCCTGAAGAACTTCTTCTTGGAGAAGCTCTACTTGGCAGTGCCATTCCACATCAGTTAGCTAGCGATGCTCTACGCAGTGCAACCCTACAGCTTTACCTGTAAGTCCTTAAGTAGATCATGGCTGGCACGAATATGGCAAAGTGTCTGTAATCCTTTGCTCCTCTTTGCTCCCATTGACCAAATTAAGGGAAACAGATTGCACGTCCAAAAAACAAAACTAGTAAAACCTGCATGTCATTAGAAATGCACTACAAAATAAGTAATGTTTTGCAGCAATTGTTGTCAGCCAGTGCTTTATAAAATCCCTGCACATTTTGAAATAACACTTCAGCATCTCTCAGATCAGAGCATCTATCTAAAGGAGTCCCAGTTGCATTGAAAACTGGCAGTTAATGAACATTCAAACTGATGTATCTTTTCTAGCATTTCTTTTACCCGATATAATGATTAAAAAAAACACAAAAAAAAACACTCAATGTGGAGCAACTGACTTTTTAACCTACAGCTAGCAAGGAGGAAGGAGTGGGAGTAAGCAGAAGCACAACAAGAAACAGGGTATGAAAGTGTCAAGCCAAAGAGGTTAAAAGTCTGGCAGACAGAGGCTCTTTGTTTTGACCCACATAGCAGCCAACATTAAGAAAAAGAAGAAAAAGAAAAAAACAACAACAAAAAAAAACAGTTAAAGTCTTCTTACAGTTGGTTACCTCATGGTAGTTTCCCCAGCAGCAGTCTGAGGCAGCTGCTGGTAAAGCTCCCCTCCACGGCAGTTTCAGTTCAGCTTTCTGACGGGAATCAGAGAGCTCCTGACCCACACCCGTCCCTACCAGACCTTGTGACACACACGGGGCTCAGGAAGCTCCCGCAGCATTTCCAGAGGCACATATGATGTCTTTCACAGATAACCACTCCCAACATTTGGGGGTATGGTGGTTGCATTAGCAGCAAAAACGTACTCTCATGCAGCAGAAGTGTAGCGGGGTAGCAGGAGCCCTGTTCTCAATGACTTTTTTTTTCCTGCAGGGAAATGTGTCAAAGTCCTAGTGCTCTGATTCAGCCCTAGGATTACATGCAGAAACGTAACTCTTCTGTTTAATTCCACTTTTTTGTTGTTGTTTGGTCTGACTAACACCACATAACCTCGTTACTCTTTGGCACAGCGCTGACTCCACTGGAACATCATTCAACAGACCCACTGTGCAAATGTTATCTACTGCAAATGGGACTGGCACTTACTATAGCGTGCAGCTATTAGAAAGAAGAAAAAAAAAAAAACAAAAAAGCACAGTTCATATTGAAGAAATGTTAAATAAAAAGCCCTCACTCCGATCCCATACTCTGCACAGACCAAGCATTTTCAGCTGAAGCAAAATAAGAGCTAATTAAAATACTTCAGCATTCGTGGCAATACACACTCTGTAGCTTGTAACGCAATTTTCCTCAGAAGAAGAACCTATAAATAGGAACGAGCAGAGTTCCATGTTTCCTGTCAGATAAGCAATCATTGCTACCCCTCCAACATTATCAGTATCTAAGCATCAGTATTTGTGCTTGGGCTCCCAGTAAGAGAATACTTTCTCTATATTTCCAGCTGAGGACACCGAGTTACTCTGACTTGACATCCAGCATGGTGTGAAAGACTCACGAGGGGAGATAAGCATGCTACTGACTGCTCTCTACTCCACACTACTGTTCTGCAACAGCATCTTACCTTTTTTCTTCTTTGGTTGTTCAAATTCGGGAGTCTCTGGTGACTCAGCGTAAGGGTCTGGGGCTTGAACCTCCACCACCTCAGGGATCCCATCAAGTGTGACTGACACATGCGTAATAGGAGCTACCATATCTTCATCTTCAGTTGCACCAAACATAGTTGCTTAAGGGAAAGGGACAACAGGAGTATTTTCACACAGCCACAAGGACTTTTAAACATAGAATGAAATAAAACATTGACGCTTACTGCCTTCATGGGAGAGGAGTGCAGTTCATAATTGAATATATCCACCCACAACCAGAAGCAGTATTAGAACAGTTTAATGACATAACCCACTCCCCTAAAAAGCACTATTACAACATGCTCACACGTATTTACTCATAGGTAACACAATCTAAACATATAAGTATATATTCTTCTATCTTACCAACATAGAATCACAGAATGGTTTGGGTTGGGAGGGACCTTAAGTATCATCTAGTCCAACCCCCCTGCCATGGGCAGGGACACCTCCCACCAGACCAGGTTGCCCAAAGCCTCATCCAGCCTGGCCTTGAACACCTCCAGGGATGGGGCATCCACAGCTTCTCTGGGCAAACATAAACAGATTCATCCTCTATCAGCCAAACAAATCAGAGCAGTCTAAACAACCTCACTTTGTTCACACCTTCCCTCTAATTTTTGATTCTTCCTTACCCATCAATGTTCAACTCTGGGATCAACATGTTCTCAAAGCAGTGGAATTCTTCAGTGCCTACAACGCTGGATTTCTGATACCCTAACTACATGTGTAAAGTCTATCTGGAAGCAAAATATTCCTACGCATTCCATGCAACCACAAAATACTGAATCCCTCCTTGTTTCAAACAGGCAAGCAAGGCAAACATAGACTGCTTTACTTTCATAAAAAAAACTTACTTATTCTTTTTTCATCCAGCATTGGACCAGGGGAGTCCATATTGAGAAGTGCTTCAGCAGCCTCAATTGTTTCAATTGTTTCATCCCCATTATGACACGATGCTTCAACTGAAAGCAGGAGAAAATAATTAACTGTAAACAAGCTACAAATAGGACTTAAATGTTCAGCATGATATTTATTCCTGTATCATTTCTAGAAAGAAAGTAGTAAGCAGAGTCCTCTACTAGATGAGCAGTAACAGGTTTTCTAGGGAGAAAATGAGCAATGCAATCATTTCATGTCTTTAATGCATTATACTTTTAAAATTATATGCATTAGAAGAACAACCATTTCTGTCCTGTTTTTCTAACCCTTCCACTTGCTGATCAAGTACATGCAGTAGAACACCATGCCTGTAAGACCTGAAAAATGCTACTACCACAAATGATATTCTAGACAGTGTCCTTAAAAAAACTGCTGCTTTCTTCTTACGGTGGTCAGAGGATTAATTTTTTTTCAAAATAATTGTAGCATGGCAATCAAGGTAAAAATTAGTTCTACTATCAAGTAGCATAAACCTTTAGAACAGTTTAACGCGTTCTTTTAGAGATAGTTTTGTTGGATGGAAACGCGCAGGCCAGCCTCCCTTATCCTTTGCCATGAATTTTAACCTATGTTAGGTATTTCGTTTGCATTTATCAAAGTCTGTGCTACAAAGGTCTGTGTTAATATTCCCCTCCCTAGGATACAAATGAACCTTAGTTACTTTCTTAGTCCTGCAATGAGTCAGCTTCATACCCTCTCTTGTGTTTAACTTTGAGGAATTTTGGGTGGGGTAGTCACACACACAAGAAAGAAAGAAAGAAAGAAAGAAAGAAAGATAGAAAGAAAGATAGAAAGAAAGAAAGATAGAAAGAAAGAACAAGACTGACTGACTGATAGAGCAAACAAAAACGTACCATTCAACATAATGACCTCAGAAAGAACATTTCTTCTTCACATAAAAATAATAGGTTTACTACAGGAAGTAGAACTTTTATACCATTTTTTTAATCCCAGTGAAAACAAAGCACCCAGCCCACTAGCAATAATCAATCCCGTAATTTAAAAAAAAAAATAAAAATAAAAAAAAATAAAGATGATTTCACTACAAATGCTCCCATCTTCAGCAACTGTATCACCAGGAAAGGACCAAGATAAATGCAGACACTCAGGCATCCCCACATCAGCCCCACCTCTTCCACCCTGCCGTGATTTACAGGCAGCTCACGGACTACGGCTGGCTCAGCAGAAGCCTCCTTACCTCCCAGATTTTTTTCTTGACCTTGGTACTACCACGCTCCAAGCATCAGAAGCTCATCCCCAAACACAGTAAAGGAGACGTGGGTGTTGGGCACCTCTGCCCTGTAGTCATTGTGCCTGGCTTCACTGCCAGCTCTACAGCACCTGCTCCACCCAGTGTTTTGCACGGAAATTCAAGCAAGTCCAGGACCTGCACTGCTAGCTGATGTCTTATGAGAAACGTGGAGCTGGGGAGGTTCCTACCCGTTGTGAAACGAGGCAAGGGGAGTCGATGAGCATGGACTGAAGTGCACAAAGCGAGGCAGGGCAGCAAACCGGTGGCAATTCTGTCACGCAACCAGCAGGGTCAGGAGCAAAGCCACAGAACATCTCGGGCCCAGGCTGGCTGCCAACCCTGACAGCTCCCCCAGGCAGTGCCTGCCAGCTGGGGAGGGCACTGGACACAGCGAAGCCCATTCCAGGTTGTAGACAGGCGCAAGCTTGGCCTGTCAGTGCTGCTGTAATTGCTTCTGGTTCTGTTTCGGAGTTTTATTTGGACGGGAGCTTTCCATATTACCTACCCGTGTAACAAAGACTGCAACACCAATGCCACCCTGACTACAGGAACACAGCCCTGCCAGCTTCCAGCAGCCTTGCACTGTTAGAACCATGGAATCATTAGGGTCGGAAGAAACCTCCAAAATCTGGTCCAATGATCCCCCTACCACAACTGTCACCCACTAAGCCATGTCCCTAAGCACCACGTCCAGCCTTTCCTCAAACACCCCCAGGGACGGTGACTCCACCACCTCCCTAGGTAACCCGTCTCAGTGCCTGACTGCTCTTTCTGAGAAGAAATGTCTCCTCATTTCCAACCTGAACCTCCCCTGGCACAACTTGAGGCCATTCCCTCTAGTCCTATCACTGGTTACCTGTGAGAAGAGGCCGACCCCCAGCTCTCCACACCTTCCTTGCAGGCAGCTGCAGAGAGCAATGAGGTCTGCCCTGAGCCTCCTCTTCCCCAGACCAAACAACCCCAGTTTCCTCAGCTGCTCCTCACAGGACTTGTGCTCCAGGCCCCTCACCAGCTTCGTTGCCCTTCTCTGGACTCGCTCGAGTACCTCCACGCCCTTCCTGTACTGAGGGGCCCAAAACTGAACACAGCACTCGAGGTGCGGCCTCACCAGAGCTGAGCGGACTCTGGCCGGGATAGGACTAGACAGCTTTTTACAGCCGGCAGAGAAGAGGTAATTGCTTCCCTCGGCGCCTTCATGCCCCGCGCCCTGTTCCAGCTGCAGAGGTGCCCTGCCGCCAGCCAGCTCTGCCCACGTCGGGTGACGGCCATCGCGGCACGGGGCCAGCGGGCTGGGCTGCCACACACCCGGTCCCGGTGTGGTGTAAGGGCAAGAGGGAGGAGAGGTTGCTTGTTCTGGCCCCCGGGAGCACGGGGCAAGGAGCAAACCTCCACGCCTGCTTTCACGTGCGGAGGCGGCCGAGCAGAGCCGATCCTTTACTCTGAGTAATGGAGGCAAGGCAGAGGTTCCCCGCTTCACGTCGCTGCCACGAGATGTAGCCCAGCCACGTCTGAGACTGCTGAAAGGAACTTTTAATTACTGTATTAGCAACAAGCTTAATATAATTTGATGCTCACAATAAACGTAAGGAGCAACAGCTACAGGTTATCTGTCTATCCACAGACACAGAATGCCAAAAATAAGTTTCTTAACCGCATTAATCCCCTTGCTAACACCCTTTAAGTCTCTTCTTAGAAGATGACTTCACAGGATGGTTTGGGCCAAATTAATCATTCTCCGTTGCTGAAAAAACAGGGATGTGGTTCTGCCTCCCATCTCTACCCCTGGTTCACGATCCAGACTCCTCTCACTGAACACAAGCCAGGCTTCACACTTTTTGCATCACGCAGTGAGGCAATTTAGTCCCATAAAATGGCTGGAAATAATTTTTCTGGGGGGTTGCTGTGTTAGCGAGTTGGATTACAAGCACTCAAGAGCTAACGCAAACAAGCTGCAGCGTAGCACACAGAGCAGATCAGTCACAACCACTCCGTCCTACTAGTGGCATCACTCAAGACGGTCCTCAGAGATAACCAGCTCGTCTCACAGGGCAGGCTGCTGTCTGTTATTGTAGTTTTCCCCCTTAAGGTTGCCAATACATATTCCAATCGCTGGGAGTTACAATATAGTCACAGATTTAAGAAGAAATGGGGTTAAGTAGCTTATTTGTCACACTTCGGTGAAGTCACAGTTGGCAAAACAGCATGGGTTTTTCATTTCAGAGAAGCATCACGTTTCAAATGCTATCTTAAATAGGTAGAAACTTCCAAAAGAAGAGAAAAAAAGCTAAAGAAAACAAAACCACACCCAGAAGTAACTTAATTTTTTTTTTCCCAGGGTACTCAAGCCCTTGTCTATCTGAGCAAGCCACAAATTTAAGCCTGTGTACCTGTCTGCCAATTACAACCCAATTACTGTGAACGCATGCTTGTGATGAATCAGAGCCCACAGCCAGCACAAGGCCTGCCCAAACACGGCTTTCTGCTCTTCTCACCTGGTGGGGAAAGAAAGGAGATACCCAACTGGAAGTTCCCTCCCTCAATTCAAATTCCTGCTGTCTGCAGCCCTGCCCAGTGTGCTTTCGAAAGCTTTCACCTCTCTACGTGAGCAGGATCCTAACATGGTGGTCTGCAACTTGCCCCAAATGCTCCGTGATTCCATCCCACCACTTCCAGTGATCCCAGCACACTCCACCTCTCCCGTGCCCCTCCTGGCGATCAGCTCCAAGGGGCAGACAAAGAGCGCTCTTGTCCTAAAGAGCCCCAGATAAGGGCTGTGCTAGTCACAGCTGTATTTAAAGGCAGTGCTGATTTTACTAGAGACAAAATAAGGGGACCACGGAATCTCAGAGTAATGTTGGAAGAGATCTAAAACTGCTACAAAGAGGGAGAGATCCATCAGATACAGCCTGAGACCTCTTTTTCAGAATGACTGGCTGTTAAATTTAAGTGATTGCTTTTTAATGTGAATTCTGCATGACTGTTAGCTGACGCTGGAAAAGCAAGTGCTGCTTTAAGAACGTGTATATTTCAGTAGGCCTACGTATCACACTTCATTTTCTTTCTTAAACAAGGCTGTAAAATTTACAAGCAAAATTATCTCATTGGGGAGCTATATGGAACAACTCATCATTTTTAACCAGATGGTATAAGCAGCGCTGAATAACTTCTCTGCAAAGTAACTGAGACCGTATCCATTATTTTATTTTACAGCTGGCATGTTGTCAACTAAAAATCCTCATGGATTAAGGCTGTGAAATCCTGCTTCCAACTAAACAGTCCTTTGGATTTCTTTGCAGCATTATAAATGATTACTGAACGTGCTGGGATTGTGCTGGATAACAGCACCTAGCAACTCTTTCCCTTCGTTCTCTTAGTGAAGAGTTTGGCTTATGCCATCAGTGCTAGTTCTCCAAATGGACAAGCCAAATCCTACTTACCTTGGAAAGACTGTACAAGAACTTCTGAGCTGGTTGTTGAGCTTCACTGCTCTTCCATGAGAACCCCTATTTCTGTGCTCTGGACTCAGACCAGGGCACGGTGAACCTAAGTGCCAATCTTCTGTCCCTCACATGTCCGAACTTTGTCAGCAAGGACCCTTCACTGATCCCATCCTAATAAAGCCAGCACAGGAGAACCGAAAAATGGCAGAGTTTAATTAACTTTTTTATTTTTTTTTATACTAAACCTGCCAGAGCTGAGAAAGGAAAAAAAATACTTCAGGAAATTGCATAATCCAGCTAGCTCCTCCTTCCTATGCATCTGGTAACCCTAATTAGTTACACTAATAAGGCAAACAAAGTGTAGCGAATCATACCATCTGACGAGATGGCCTGAAATTTATGATACAGAAAACCTTATTCCCTGTATTTTTCAGGGAGAAAAAAATAATCAATATTCTCTTCAGTGATAAAACTTCTAAGTTTCTTCTAAGATAAGCTGGTTGTTGGCCATCTGTCTGCAGGGTTTCAAGTAAAACATGCTCTTCTTATAGCTGTCGTTTTCTGCAGGTTGTAATTTATGCTACAGATAAGTCATCATGGGTGTGTAAAAGCTGTGGTTTTGAATGGCTTACGCTATATCCTATAGACAGGAAAGCCTACCAGAGGCTTTCTGCATTTCTGCAGATACAACGCTAAAAGCAGACCTACCTCTAATTTCTGGTAGTTTAGGGGTAAAGAGAAGCTTAATGTATGACAAACATAGTACTGAAAATCTTGTAGCTTCAAAAGAGATTCATGAATATTAAGCATTTCTGAGTAATGTTTAGTCATAAATGATGGCATTTTCGGTTTCATTTTGCTGGGAAGTTCAGTCTTCTGAATATTTTAAACTGGAATTAGTGCAGTCTTTACAAGGTCTGATTCTCTCTCAATGGCATAATGTGAAAGTGACTGAAAAGATTTGTACAGACTTCAAACAGCAAAACAATGCATTTCACTGTTGAGACCAAACATACAATTAAAATCAAGATGGGAGCTTCAAAGAGAGGAAAAAGGCAAGAAAACAGAGTAGGTGGGAAATTTTAGTTACGATTAGCCTCATCCCTCAAGCAAGCCACTGCAAAGCGTGCTTGCACGTGGACTGGCAGTTTGGTCTGTGCACCCACAGCCCAAAGCTGGGGCAGAGAGGGGATGGAGGGCTCCTTGCTCCTTCTCTGCGCCCTCTCCCCACTTCCACGGGGAGTCCTGGCACCCCTGGCCCCGTAACCCTGCTTGAGGCTGGCAGGATGGTTCCCTGATGGAACCCAGCGCTGAGCCACCTTCCCTGGGGAGCTTTCAGCCAGTCACTACAATCATCTCTACAAAGTCGCAGCTCTGGTCTTCTAAGGACTCGGCCCTTAAAGGAAAACAGATTGCGTGAACTACAATGGATGATGTTAACAATACAGCGTTGTCTGCCTCCGTAGTATCCCTTGGACACCACCAGTTACAAGGATTACATATTTTCAGCCTCTGGCAGCAATTTGCAGACCCTTCGCATGTGATCATTTATGTTAGCAACAAAATATGTTAACCAGAGGAGTCGCAAACGTGGAGTTTCACAATTACTCATGCAAACGTAAATTCACACACAATGTATTGTAGTACTCGTTGTACTCATAAAAACGATGACATTCATCAACTCCGAAACGTTCATACAGCCGCATTAAGTGGTGCTTAAGTAACACGTTGAGGAAATGCCAGTTACAGTGTGAATAATTAATATGAATAGCAAGTGAATAGTTGGCAAGAGGTCTCCACATGAAATTATGTTTAAGCATGTAAAACCGTCTTGAATAACCAGCTAACTTATCTGCACAGTCACAGTCTGTTCACAGATAATTCACGGCTTAAAAAAAGGGGGGGGAGGAATATTATCAGATTTACTGGGAACGGTTCATGCCAACGTACTCCGTGAACTGTACCTCATGTCAGGTTTTGGTGAGTTTTTGTTTTGCTTTTGGTGGTAAAAGATTGTATCAGAGCATGTCTTGGGAAGTAATGTCAAAACCATGACTGAAAGCAGCAAGCTGTCTCCAGCCCTGGAGACAGTTCAGGTGGGGAACCTAGTTGCTGAAAGATGGCACTGAGACAGGTCTTAGCTCTGTAAAGCATCTAACCCCACCTTTCAGACTCTGCAAAAACACTTCAAACACGTACTTGCAGCAAATTTCTGTTTGCTGTGAGGTCTTTCTGTTGTTGTTTGGTTTTATATTTGACTTATCTTCGAGCTTTCCATGAGAATTGTTTTCTCTTCTGGGCTACCTTTCTTAAGAAAATTCGTGCAGAACATTTGTATTTTAGACATTAACCATCACCAGAAATCCAAAGTGAAAGCTATGCTTAGTGCACTTAGAATCACAGAATCATTAAGGTTGGAAAAGACCTCCAAGATCATGCTTGCACGTACATTTTATTGCTGGCTGCTTGTACACCCTCAGGAAGTGCAAAGCAATACCTCTATGGATGCTGTACATTACTGCTTTTTGGTATGTATGCTTACTTAGGTACGTACCAACCATTAAACAACAGCAAAAGTATCCCATTAAGAGCAACAAAACCTCTTTTTAGTATTCTGAGCAGGACTCTGTCTTAGTATCTATTGATGGATGAAACTCTTTACTGTACCAGCTGTACAGCGGGGATTGCAAGCCACCTGGTAATGGTATTAATGTCATTTTCTCTGTCTTGCACAGAATTAACAGCATTCAACACTGTTATAACTTCGTTTCCTATTGCTTTCTGTCACTGAACTTTTCTCGCCCCTAGCCACAGCCATCTTGTCGCAAAAACACAGAAGAGAAGTGTTTTTACTGCAGACCTGTGAGGGTGATATCATCGTCTTCTATGATTTGCTCCTCCGCGACATCCAGCGAGCTCTCGGTGATCATGTCACTGGGTTCGTCCACGCAGGTTAAGCCGGAGTAGTTGTGTAGGAGGTCTGCGCTAGGGACGTGTTCGACGATGACAGCAGGGAAAATGGATGGATCACCAAGCTGTGGGGAAAAAAAAAATAAAAGGAAAATGAGAGCAGTGGTAGTTAGACTACACCCGACCTAACAGCTTGCTGAGGAGTATTTCAGCAGACCTGAATATTTCTACATCACCTCCATGTTAGATGCTTAGGAGAGAGCACTGAAGAATGGGATGACTTTCAGCACACCAAACAAAACAGCAGCAGTATCCTTCCATGGGGCAGAGGCTGAGTATCACTGTGGTATCTCATACACTGACTTTATTTCAGTAGGTTAATAATGAGACTCCCACAACTGCGTTTTCCAGCTTTAAAGCTGACGTGACAGAGGAGAGGAGCAGCGCAGTAAATGCCAAACTTTGCTGGCAACGACAGCAGGCAAGCAACTCGCTGCATGCACCGTGTGCTCTTCCTGCCAAGCTGGAGGTGGAGGGGTGGCGAGGCTGCAAGGACCACAGGAGGGTCTCAGGGGCATCAGGTCTCCCACGAGGCACTAGCTGGCTATCACTACCAAGGGACACTTACTCCCAGAGCAACAGGGAGTGCTTGATACACGTCCCATAATACTTTCCCTCTCTAATCCTGATGGCCTCCTTCACTTGCTCCCCCTCTTTCCTTCCCAAGAGTGCTTTCAGTCATTCTCCTTCTCTCAACAATTATTTTCCGTAAGATACAGAAGAAAAGGGGTGGCTGGAAAGGCAGAAGTCAAGCTGGCCAGTAATAAGATGCACGTTCTCTGAAAAGACAACCATTCAACAGGAAGAGGTTTTCAGAAAATGCCATCTACTACAGAGACAGCATTTTCCAAAGCGGTTCTTTCAAAATGTCATTTGCAGGAAGAAAGTCAGAGCTGATGATAGCACAGAGGGCTCAGAGAAAGCCGAGGGTAACTCAGAGGCTCTCTCACTACAACAACAAATTGCGTTATGAATGTGGCAAGCTTAACAAAAAAAAAAAAATGTTGCTCAATGTGCTTCTCTGAGAAAACCGGCGTGTAGACATTTGGTCTCACTCTCCACAGAAGAGCAAAGATACACACAGATCAAGCAGATTTTATTCAACCATGCAAGAAAAACAACAACATTTGGTTATGAGTTCACTTCGGGGTTGCTCACACCTCACAATCTCACCACTGAACAGTCCACCAGAGGTGGAAAACGGCCTCAGAGCTACCGGCTCCATACAGACAGTGGCAATGGGAGGCAGGGTCTCCCAGGGACGAGGCTGCAATGTATGTTCTGAAAGCAGACAGTGCAACTGCAAGTTTCACACGGCAGTGATTATTATTTTATGTTGTTCTGTACTTCGTAAACGTGCCTCAACAACAACTGTTGCAAAGGGCAATCAAGAAAAAAAAAAGAAGGAAGAATTCAGAAACAAAACTAGTATTTCTGTGGGCTTCTGTTATAAACACTCCGCTAAACTAAGATAAAAAATAATAAATTAAATAAACAAATAAATAAAATCAACAAAACCCCAAGGAAAAAAGATCCACAACCTACCAACCTCTGCGGACCACAGGCTTCAAAGAGCGTAACGTGCTGGGAGAGCAATAAAAACCAGCAAAAGGCAGAGCAGTGAAAGGCAGGCCAGACTCATAAATTTGGTTACACGAAAGCAAAACGAGTAAGAAAGATAAAGCGCCAGGAAGAAAGAAGGAAAATATCATGCTGCATGCATTAGAAAGGTTTTATGTTCAACAGCTCCATAAGCTAGAAGGACGATGGTCCATTACAGCCTCACCGAGATAAAATTCATGCTACAAAAATAGCTTGAGCACCCCAATTTCAGAAATATACCACAGTTCATACATTTTGTGGTGGAAACCACACATACTGCACATGCATCTACATAACCACATTAAAAAAAATAAGAAGAAAAGAGTTTACATACTACACTTCACCCAGGCTCCTGTCACCTGCAAGCAAAAAAAAAGAGGACATCTTGCGAGCATCTGTTCATTGGTCTACTGAGCAGGTAAAAAGATGGATTTTATGTTGGGGAAACACAAATAGGAAGGCTTTTGCATTCGCATCCTATTCAAGCTTATAGATTTGAGCTTATAGACTCTAGGGGTGAAGCCCACCTCAGCTAACTTCAAGCAACCGTGGTACTGGCAGTAGAGACTTAAGCTAATAACCCCAGGTTTCTTTCCGAGTCAAGAGGGAGACATAGGTATTTTAGAGCACGTTTCCTCATCCAGTTTTAGGTTCCTGTGCTATAACGGGAATCATCCCCTAAAACACCCAGGTCTCTCCATTGACTGTAAAGGAGCAAAGGTGTTGGGGTGCCTGTTCCTGATGTCTCCGAGAGACAAAATACCTCCACAGTTACTCTTCAGTCACAGAACAACTGCTGCCGAATACCCAGGGAAAGGCAGATAAACCCAACTGATTCTTAGACATTGTTATCTGAGGTTCCCAAAGCCCTATTTATATTGCACCCTGCCAGTCGCTCTGTCCTGAAAACTCCTGATCAAAGGCGACCCATTCTGTAAGGGTAACCTGTGCCTGCCTACCCCAGGGGGTACCTGGGGGCTGGGCCTGTCCCTCACAGGGCAGTGCGTGTCACGGGAATTTGGGGCTGGACCATCGGAGGAGCCTGCTGACACACCGCTCGTCCACAAGGTGAAAGATACGGAGTAAGGCAACTTGAAGAGTCATGCAGAAGAGCATTTGTCCATGCTAAGACACAGTGAAGGGGATTTTCTTTAAATTAATAACAGCTTTAAACTGGAGTCAGAGCAAATATCGCTCCTTGTGGCCTTTCATTTTTTTTATGCCGTTATTACACCTGCTTCCAATTCATTTATTACTGCTGTCTTAAGTATGGGTTTTCTATCTTTACTGTCTACAGCTGTGAAAAGAAAAGGCTGGAACAGATATAAAAAACACACTCAGGAAGAAAAGCACAAATGCAACTGCAAATAAATCTATTTTGAAATACGTTTTTGCCAAAACTCTCACTGCTATTTCATACAGTATTTGCAGTTGGTTATGATTTCATTGCAGCTTCTCAGTACTTAGAGGGGGCTTGTAAGAAAGCTGGAGAGCAACTCTTTGCTCAATCAGATACTGACAGGACAAGGGGGGGTGGTTTTAAACTAAAAGAGGAGAGATTTAGATTAGAGGTTATGAGGAAACTCTTCACTCAGAGGGTGGTGAGGCCCTGGCACAGGCTGCCCAGAGAAGCTGTGGATGCCCCATCCCTGGAGGTGCTCAAGGCCAGGCTGGATGGGGCTTTGGGCAGCCTGGTCTGGTGGGAGGTGTCCCTGCCCATGGCAGGGGGGTGGAATTAGATGATCTGTAAGGTCCCTTCCAACCCAAGCATTCTGTGATTCTATGACTTCATTAACAAAACAGCTTATTAAGTTTCAAAAGCTACTTCTCCATGATGGGAAAAACTGAACCCTATGCTCCTCGGGGGAACGCTAATGGCAGCAATCTTCCTTCACACTCTCAAATTCTTCTTTATCTTTAGTGTTTGACATGCTTGAGAAGTATTTCTTTTTCTTCCTCTAAAAATTTTCACAAAATACTAAACCGGTTGTGCAAAGGGAAAATAAGGGGATTTTTTCTGCTCTGGAAGTAGAGTTTTTACATGACAATACAGATCCCACCCAAGGGACAATCCAGAACTCTTCCAGAAGATGTGTTGTCCCAAGAACACAGTGACTAGCAGCTAACTGGTTTGGAAGACGTTTTATGCGAGTGAGTGATCGGTGCTAAGGAAAACATGCAATAGGGAAAAGCTACATTGGGAGAAAGAAAAAAAAAAAACAGTGGTGCAGAAACTGGCTTTGTAAAAACGCAGCAGAACTCAGACTTGAGAAGTGGTTGGCCATTTATTTTGAAACAAACAAACAAAAATCCCCCCAGTAATCAGAAGTAGGCAAAATGATCTTGGTGACTAGAAAATGGCCTTTGGATTTCTCTCCCTGAAGCTCCTGTGCCAACAGCCGAAGCAGCTTCTTGACTTTCTGGGCGTTCCCACGGCCAGGATCTGAGACATCACCAAGCTTCACAGCGGGATTTTGGAAGCAGATAAATGCTGCTTGCTTTCTTGTGGAGACAACCTCAGCACGGATCTCTCAGCCATTGCCTGCGAGCCTTCATAAAGCTGCAAGCCGCTAAGTGGGGACTTCCTGCAGAAGCTGGAAAGAGCCAGTAATGTAGTGCTTGGCCTTGGCAGTGGCTTTCGACTCTGGCACCACCAGGTTTTTCTGGGGTGACTTGGTATTCCAGAACTTTGGATAACGTGGAAAAGCAAACCAAGGCAGGAGAAGACACTGCAGAATTCTCTGCCCAACCTAAGGAGCGTCTTTCAGAGCCACGTGGAGGAGTGCTAGATGGCACAGAGCAGTCATGCTGGCTAACAATTTAATGGGCGAGATGATCCAGTGTGTCCCTGGCACCATTTAAAACTTACTAGCGTGGATCCAGCCTCCGTGGTTGCTTTAATTCAGCTTTTTAAATCAAGAATGTCCTGATGGAGTATCACGGTAGCTGTCAGATAACGGAGGGCTAAATGAAAAGGCACTGAGAGAAGAAGCTGCAGAAGGGGAGCAAAGCAGCTCCAGGCCAGTTCCCGATGCAGCCAAAGCCTGGAGGAGCTCCTGCACAGTTTTACATGTGTGGTCTCTCTCTCTCAAAACAAAAATCCACAAAACCTCTGTTTAAACATGATCTTTGACACGTAGCAGCAGCCAGTCGGCTTATCAGGAGCGTTAGGACAAGCCACTTGTTCCCTTCTCAAAATTATGAAGACATTTTCACCCCACTTCTTTCCCACCACCATATAAGCACAATGCTATAAATGAGGCCTCCAAGAAGAAGAAAAAAAAAAAAACAACTTATTTTTCTAAACTGAAAGGGATGGAGCTGATAAAAGAGAGCCTTTCCTGTTCACATGGGGCCATGCGACCAAGTCCCTCCCACCGGCATCTGCCAGTGGCTGAATGCTTACATTTGCAAATGGGCTGTTCCTAATTTACGGCTGTTTAACCAAGACTTAACAAAAATAAATAGATGGCCACGAATTTATGACTTCCCCGAAACACTGCGTGTAGCTGCCATCTAGACCCTGAACCTCTCCCCACAGCTGTTCTGTGTCCTGACAGTTCTTGGCACAGAAGGGCTCCAGGCAGAGCTTCGATGAGGAGGAAAGCATCACAGTTCTTTCCACTCCAGCAACCCAGAGAGCAGTTAATGGACACCTAGGCATAAAGATGGCACATTTTGCATTCTGATGAAGCTCAGAAAAATGCTTTTGATCAACACAGATCGCTTCCAGAGCTCAAGTTCCTAAGTACCCACACTGGGGTATGCATCCCTAAATGCAATCTGTCTGTCCCGAGCTGAAACCTTCATCTGTACCGACACCACACCTGTACTGACAGCTCCTAAGGTGCAAGAAGCAGGTCAGCCAGGCACACACATAATCAATCTTTGTGTGTTAATGTCCTATTACGTATCTTTACCTGAGTTAAACCTTGCTCCAGCTTCCCAGCCCTTTCCCTGCTCCAGGCTCCTTTTCCACCAGCAGTGTTTAATACCGCAGCCATCCGGCTGGCCACCCCAATCTGTGAGAGCCGACCTAAGTCAGCCGACTGATTTAGGCAGAGCTTGCAGCGAGGATGTTCTGCTATGGCCTTCCACACCTCTGATTTCATCTGCTGTAGAGTATGCTCCAGGATATCCTTTTTCCTTATGCTTCATCTTGAGTTGCATTTATTGGGGTTAGGAGACACGTGCCAAGGTTAAGTTTGGTCTGGGGCTGCAGAAAGCTCCATGTAGGGAGCTTTTACTGGTGAGTGCTCTGGGTATTTCTTAATTTTTTCAAGTAAACATCTGAAGAAACCGAAAGGGACATAATGCATAGCTAAAACGAACGAAGCCACGTATGCTTGCACCGCTCCTCCCAGAAATCACAGTGAAGCAGCCCTCCCCTTCTTGATCCTCCCCTCTCCCATTGGCTTGTAAAGAAAAACCAGCAACAAACAAACACCAGGGGTAATAAATACAGCTCGTTTTCTGCTGTGTTTGTGCAATTCCCATATCTAAATCCCCAAGCTCTGGGAAAATACAGGGAAGGAAGTTACATTACCAGTTCCACCCAAAACTGAGCACTTTAGAGAGACAACACTCAGTTCATTGAAATGATCGTATGACTCTGACAGCAGAAACGGGCCACCAATCCAGCCAAATATTAGGGCACAGAGAAAAACCAGGGACAGGGTTATGAAGCCAACAGTATTTTTGAAAGAGAGGAGGACAAATACTTTTCACATTCATAAAAGGAGGAAGAGTTTGCAGCAGCACTTCTCAGCTGCCTCTCCATAAGACTAAGACATCTTGTAATCTCTAAGACTAAGAACTGTCTCTCCATACAACTGAGAAATCGAATTTCTTGTTAACAAATGCAAAACCCTACCATTTACCACCTCTTATAGAAGAGCTGCCTGACTTTTACGGTAGGAATCCTTTGCTGGAGCCTCAGGACTCACAGGATGTGGTACAGATGATCTAAACCTACCTGAGAGTCCCACGAGATAGAAATAGTTATTTTCCCTTCAGTGTGAAAGAAACCCATTTTAATTATTTTGAAGCTTAGTTCTGACTAGCAGACACACAGGTAGCAATGCAATCAAGGAACCGATCTGTAAGAAGTAGAGAGGTGACATCTACCGCTCCTAGTCACCTGTAGGGTCACACTTACTTTTTCTGGATTTTATCCTAGCACACTAGGCAAGTGAAAGCAACAGCCAAATATCAGAATTTCAGGCATTTCGCATCACAAATGGATTCTACCGGCACAAATCAGTGACACGAGAAAAACATTTTCAGAGGTCTCTGCCATACTGCAGAAATTGCAACATTTCAACCCATTTCTGCTCGCCTCATGCAAGTTAGAGGAAGCAACAGGAAGCTTTTGAAACTGCACAAAGATCTGCTGCAACAATCATGACCTCAGCGCTGGCTGTCTTGTGTTTTACGTGGCATTTTTTCCTCATGCTCTCCCTTGTACGAATGGGATCTCTTACGCGGTCCCGTACCTGCTGCTCATCCTCCATGACGTTGCTGGCGAATTCAAACACGAGCTCATTCTGCTGTACAACTGCTGCCATAATAACGCATTCCCAGGTCTCAGCTCCACATAAGAAGAAACACGTTCCCAAACGTCAAAGGATGGAGAGCGTCACCAAGGTCCAGCGGGGCGGAGAGGCAGGATGGGGAAACGAACCAAGGGTCAGTTTTGGTATTTCTTAACCATCAGCGTTCCCGGGTCCTTCTCTTCTCAAAGGGAAACAAACCAAGGGAAATCCTTTCTTGAGGTGGTTTTCCCACGTGGGCAGCCTTTTATCTCTGCGGAGAGAAAAAGGAAAAAAGAAGTTATAATTAAGAAACAATTGCTACATGAAAGAGCAGCAGCCACAGAAAAGGCTGGTCCTCCCTATAAATGTTGTATCTAGCTCCGGGGAAGTCAGACACCTTTGTATCTCCACAGGTGTTGCTTCCACTCAAAAATACATGCAAATTTTCATTCCCACAAAAAGCAGGACTGTTTCAGGAAGTAGAGGCAAACTGTTTCAGGAAGTAAGACACCAGTTTCAAAGCGCTTCATATGAAAAGCATCAGGCTGACACCAAGACGACAAAGTCACGAAAGTTACCAAAAAGAAACTCCATCTTTTCGCCTGGTTCATACCCGCAGCTTTTGCATTCGTTAACAGCTCTGGTCTTTAAGGTACATTCCACGCAAAAACTCAAAGCCCAGACTGACCCAGTGAGCTGCAGGGTACCTCGCGTACATCACCTTTCCGCCCCACAGTTCCAGCTTTGCAGGGCTGTTATTCTGCAAGTGAAGTGCTCTCGATCTCCATTCCCACAGCACGCAACAGATAAAAAGTCAATGAATTCCTCGTACGATACAGAGAGTTCCTGAGCTGCACACGAGGCAGATCTTCAGCTTCTTTTTAGAAGCACACCGTAAGCGTAGCCTTATCTCCACCGCAAGCTTGCGAGCAGCCGGAAGGAAACTGCACTGACCACGTCATGGCAAATTAGAGCAGGCAAAGAAACGGCGCAGCACAATAGCCAAGCAAAAAGAAAGGACTCCCAAAGTAGGGAATGTAAACAGCTCCGCTGGAGGGACGCGTGCTCACAGCTCCCACATTTCCACTCCCTTATCAGCGCTGGAGGTAACCGTGGTTAACTTGTGCTTGGACGGAGATGTGTTGTACTGCTTCTGAAATAAACGTGAGCGCGAAACATACCCTTTTTATACAGCTAGGATGATCAACATGTCAATAAAACCCCTACCATTTCAAGGGAAGAACAGTGTCGATGTCTGCACAATTAGGATCCTACCTACGGGAGCATGCTGGTGCCTGCGAATTTAAAGCTGCACGTCTCAAAGGGAAGCAGACAGGCAGTGACCTGCGTTTTGACCGAAGTTCTTTGAACTGGCTTCGACGCAGGGCTGCTGCGACGGGAGGACAGGTGGCAGAGGTCTAGCACGTCCCCATCCTCAAGGGACACGCTTGGAGACCGACTGAGACCCAGAGGAAAGCCTCTGGTGACTTCAGCCCTGGAACAAGGTGGCTGTTTGTGGCGTATCACATCTGCCTGCATACAAGAGGTTAACTTCACCTTGCTTTTGCAGTGATCTGAAACTCAAGAAATGAAGGGCATCTTCCTCCCCTGATGCCAGGCAGTTTAATTAGGGAGGGCCAAGTCACGTGCCCGTACTCCCTCGCTCTAGGAAACGCAGCAGCTGTTTTTCCCATATAGATTGTGGTATTCCCAAATTCCTAAGCCGTGATGACAGCGCATTCAAGGAGCCTCATTTAAGTCACTGGGTCCAACCCTTCTAAGAAATCAGGAAAACCAAAGTTAAGCAGACAGGAGAACTTCCCCGGCTTCCAAGGCTTGCTTTAATTAGCTGCTAAACTGCTTGTTAAAGCAGCCACAACCTAACTGGAGGGTATTTGCATTAGTGAGAGCTAGAGGCTGGAGGAGAAAGGCTGTGCTTTGGAAACCGTGACTGTCCAACCTCAGCCCTTTGCATTTTGCAGGCTGACCTGAACAGGCCTCTGTACATCAGCAGGGCTGTGGCAGCAAAAGCATGACACGCAACCGTACCGTCTGGGGTGAATCCCCTACAGTTGTTTGGCCTCTCCTTTTAGGAAGGCCGAAGTGCCACTGGAAGGCTGCACACACGGCAGCCCAGAGGGATCGGCTTGTCCCACCTCATGCTCCTGTCGGCCTGTGTGCTAGCCTGAGAACAAACCACACGGCCATGCGCTGTGTGGCTTAACACGTCCCGCACACTGCGATTGAAACGGATCAGTGTACGGCAGTAGGGACGTACCCAGCTCTCCCCAAAGACAGGACAGGAATGGAAATTTACTTAAGTGCACTTTCCATTTGGGTTTCTGCTGAGAAATGAGCTATAGCTCTCTGCCAGGATGAAGCAGTACTATCTGAAGCCACTCTCAATCAGCGAAGAGGGCTTTCGCTCCGGAGGACCACCGGGCAAATAGGAAAACCTCCTCAGCTTCCCAATGGAGGCTTCTTTCAAAATGAGGGTTAAGCTAACTGTCCTGGGAGAACCAGGATTGGGGCAGGTTTTAGAAGTTCCCTGTGTTCATTGGCAACAGCGCGTTCTGTAAAGCAGTGACATCTTACAGGAGGTTCTGCAATGCCACGCTGCACGGGGAAGACGTGATTCAAAAGCTGCGGGCAGAACTACTAAAAGCTACAAAGAGATCTTTCCACACTCTTTATTTAAAAAGCAAACGAACAAACAACCTAAACACAAGATCAAGTGCCATCATTTCACATCATTTTAAGAGACTGTGGCAGCGCAACGCACGTGATCCCTGTAGGATCCACTCAAGCACTGCTTAAAACTTCGACCTCAGGGTAGCACAAAGCTCCTAATGATCCGATGCCTTTGCAGGCACAGGTACGTAAATGCTATCTTTACGAGTTATCCGCACTGTGACCCCGTGTGGTGAGATGCTGGAGCAGAGTGCTGGTAGCCCCCCACCCCCCCAAGCCAGAAAGCGGCACGGCACCCGGCAGCAGAGTCAAACGGCCCCTCTGTTCTTGGAGAGCCGCGTAACCGCCGCGTTAGGGCCACAGCGACAGACAGCGCTGGGAACAGCCTTCACAGGGCTCAGACATCTCACCTCACGGCTACACAGAGGCACTCAAGCTATTGCTGTCTACGGGAAACATCCCATTCCTTCTTCAGTGGCAAATAAGTAGCAACAACCCATCTACGTGGAAATGCCAGCAGGGGAAAATCATGCAGAGAACTTCCCCGTATCCCGTACTGCTTTCTCTGCCATATCCAGAACAGCGGCAGCTTTTCACAGAAGGCAGCACCGTCCTAACCCAGCTGTGTTTTCCTCCATAGCTATTTTTATAAGCTGTGCTTTCATTATGCCAAGTATCACAGGGTCCTGACGCCTGTAGGCTAACAAACACGGCTGTTGTGCTGGCTCTGTAATACCACTTACCTCCCCGTCCCATCTGACGTACATCTGTGAACAGCAAGTAAGTTACCTGCGAACAGCACAAGACGTATAACTTGTATTCGTGCGCACAACAAGCTCGACTACATACAATTAGTCCTGGGAGAAAGGGGACCCAGCGTGCACGACCATAACAGTTGCATCGAATGTTCAGAACCACTGAATAAATGCTCGCTTTCACTCACTTTGTGTTACAGGAACTTATGATATTAAAGCAGCGTTAAGACACAGAGATACCAATAAACACCTTAAATCTGTAAATGCCTTTTCCTTCATCCTTAAAAGCAAACACATGGATAAATGATCTCAATCCCTCTGAAAATTCCCCTCCCCTACGGATTACAACATCTCGAAACCACCTCCTCGATCAGGCTGTCCAAAAGCACATTCAGACGCTTTAACCCTTACGTTCCCCCTCCATCATCCCAGAAGATGCCCCGGGCTAGACATCACAAGTGCTTTCCCAACCACCCCCCCCCACGTACCCTGCACTTCACCCTATGGCTCCTCGGCCAGTTCAGCCAGGCTGGTAGGAAATGCCTCCCGAAAGGCATTTTTGGTCCCTGCGATAAAGCTGCCCTGCCGCTGAAGGCAGCGCTCCCTAGCCTGCAGCTAGGCTCCAGCGTGCAGATAACAAATCTGCCACTTCTGCAACTCCTGACAACATCAGCAGGCGCAGCCCTTGCTGCCTTCGCACTCGAGCGCAACGCAGAGCGCTCAAATAAGGCGGCGGCACACTGGAGAGGTGGAGGCATCAAAGGGCCGGGAACAAACCCAAACGCTGGCAGAAGCAGCTCAGATATAAATCCAGAAGGCTCACGTCTTGGCGCTAGGAGCACCTCCAGCAAGATGCCAGCCAGATCCCGTCCCACCCAGGGTTACTAAAGATGACTGTAATCCCCCCGCTCTGCCCCTTTAGTGCAATGAGGCACATCGTTCACACGCTGGAATTAAGAACAAGCTTAGCTGCTTGATCAAATGTGGATCTGAATCCTGACTCGCTGCTCACAGGGCTCTACTTGTTCAGCACAGGGACAGGCACCTTATGATTAAAACTCCCCAACGAATTTCAGCCTTCAGCATCAGCTCTAGCCCAGAAGTGTCACCGCTGGGATTTACCAGAAATGCAAAGCTGGAGCATGTTGGGTGCAGGAGGAAGACAGGAGTCAGTGAAGGGGAAGAATACAGGTATCACACCTGGAGATCTTGGACTGCCCACCCTCGGGGTGAGGTCAGGCAAGCACCTGGGTGCTCCCTGCACTAATTCCTTTCTGCCAGCAGAGGTTAAGGATGGATCAAGCCAGAGCCCGTCCACTCCTTGTAGGATCGCACCTTCTTAAGGTGCTACACAAGCAATAGGTCACAAAGTCTGCTTTTCGTAAAAGGGAAAGCAAGCCAAGAGATTTTGCAATTTTCATAACAAAAGTCCCAATCCCTGATGGCCTTCTTTATCCACACCAAGCGCAACTGCTACCAACACCATCCACCAGGGCATCCTTCCCAGGCTGGCTACCCCTGGGCAGCAGCACCAACAAATCGCACAGAACAGGAGCTTTGGATCCTGCTCTTAGACCTCGAGCATCTGCAGCCAGCAGAACGACGAGGAGGAAGAACAAGTTAATATCTGTGACACGGCATGCGACGGCTCTGAAGGCACAATACTTCAAGTGCTCACACAGCCCGAAGAAGACAGGAAAACAACACGGTGGGGTTATCAGGGAGGAAGGAAAGAAACAACTTAAGGAACATTCTGAGATCTTCCGAAAGCGCCCGCACTGCCTGGGGGAAGCTGGGCAAAAAGCAGCTGACATAATAAAAGCCAGCAGGGTGACCTTTGCGGAGCCTGGACAAAGGACTCTCCGCTATCAATAAAGGCCTGTTCTGCAGCCGGGCTGGAAAGCAGCCTGTGTCACCACGGGCTGCCGGTACACGTACAGCAGGGAGGGCACTGAGGAAGAGGGCTCATCTGTTAAACACAATAAATCATAAAAATAGAAAAAAGAAGTTGGTGCACAATTCTGTCGACATGGGGGAAGTGAAACAACTCCCCCTTCCCCAAATGTCAGATAAAAGCCGATGTTTACTCCGCAAGGGCAAAAAGCACAAATGCTTCAAGTTCTTCTACGCTGTCATGAACTCATCACATTTTCAATTAGCATCTTTTTTTATTATTATTATTATTTCTTTTCCTTTGGCAACAACCTCTGGAGGCTGACCATTTAACACAAGGCGAGATTCCTTTCCGGACTGTTAACAATAACAACTTCAGCATTGCTTACGGACTCCCCCACCCCGAAAACCTTCCTTTTCCTATAACCCACGATCCCTGATACTTGTAACATCAAGTCCCACTTATCCAGCACGTTTATGTAACACAGCTGCCGTACACCGGCCCTCCACACAAGCACCGCAGCGGAATAGTGCTGCTAGTTTTAAGGACGTCGTGCTTCATCTGGATCCTCATGCCCCAGGTGGAAAGGTAACCCCAAATCCACGTAGGTGTGCGGACACAGAGCACGGTGGAGATGATCGATGCATGCCGCAGCCACCAAAATCGATCTGCTTTAGAGGGGTCGATCCCAAACTGCGAGTTATAAGATACTGAGGTGAGGAAGGCTCTCCCCAGCTCCCCTGCTGCAGCTCTCAAGCTCTGAATAAAGCATCTGCAAAGATAAAGGCTGAGCCTCCCCTGTCTGGTCGGGCAACCAAGCTGAGGTTTTTGCTGCTTCTCCACAAAAAGTTTGCTTTTAAAAAGCAGAACAGGAAAAGTCAGCTGTAAGTCACCCTAAGGCAAGGGAGCTCAGGCACCCCAGGGGGAAGCAAGGGTCCAAACCCTCTCTCTTCCCCCTTTCTTATCCTCCTGGTAAGAAAATAACTGAATCTCAGGCCGGGTGCATGACGCAATGAGAAGCTCAGGGAGAAGAGACATCACAACACCACCCTCCCCTTCCTCCCCAAATGATGGGGTGAGAAATGAACCCCCCCCCAGACCTTCCCGTTGGTGCAGAGAAGCACCAACAGGTCACCCTTGCAAAGGCTTATACCTGCGTGTAATGACTGCCACGAAGGGGAGAAGGGTATGTGCACGTCAGGCCTTCAGCACTCGAAAAACGTTGGCCACAAATGTGCTGTGGCACTGCGCTTCCTGGCCACTGCCGGTGCGAGCGCCGGTCTTTCTAAGAACTTCTCTGCGAGGGGCTATCTCACGGCCTCTTATCCTACCAAGCATCAGATTCTTGTGCTACGACGCTTTCAGAAGCGTGACGCTGTAACGTGGATCCAAGAGCCTGCTTCAGACAGTCATGCTCACAGCACAGCTCTGCTTCTCCTTCGGCTGATGCAAAACCTGCGTGGTCATCTCCAGTAAACGCAGAGGCTGGGGACCAAAACTTGGCATCGCTTGGATCCTGCCTTTCTAGCCAGTTAATCACTACTGGTGAAGAGAAGGAAAAAATCAGGTGCTGGCATTTCCCACCTGATAAAACGAGAGCAAGGAGACACGCAGTTAAGTCGAGAAGGAACGGGGTTTGAACAGATGGAAGGAAAGCAATGAAAGATGTCGCCGTCCAGGTGTACTAGGTCCAACTTCTTCCTGCAGGTATGGCAGGAGTCAGAAGCTTAGTAAATGATAACAACAGATCGGTTTAATTAGAACAGCTCAGTTGCATTCCATAAGGATTTCTTTTTGAACCAAATGAGAAAGACCTGTCACGAGACGAGGCAAACTTCCAGTAACGCAGATTTCCACCAGGCAGCTCTACAAGCAGTACTTTTTTTGTTGTAACCCTCACTTCTGGGTTCTCGTATTCCCCACCAGGAGAAATAAAATGAAAATCAAACACTCCAAAACCAGAATAGATGGACTGCAAGTCTGAGACGACACCACAAGCGTCTGCACAGTGCAGCTCACCGAGAGGTAAGTGATACTAACCACGCAGACAAAGGAAGACAACAGATCTCTAATGACTTCCTCTCCTGTAACACCCAAATAACACAGGTTATTATTTTATCCAACATGTTTCTGCGTCGCCACACCATAACCGATTTACCAATATGAATAAAGAACATTAGAGGATTTCTTACCAGTTTTCATATTGCACAAAATCTCAAAAAGGGGTTTTAAAAGGATAGAGAAAGCTGTAAAATGATGAAACCCCAAATCTGGATCAGAAATTCCCGTAAACCGAGAGAATTAGTCCAGCAACGCCGAACAAATGTTTTCCAAGGCACTCCCAGGCGGTTTCTGGCACTTAACAGCACCTTTCAAGGAGAGTTAAGACCACAATGCTGAAGCGACCGTAACGAGAGCTTCAGGTAAGCAAAGTCTCACTGATTCTGAAAAGGAAAGCGGCTCGGTGTAGAGACAGCCGAAGGGCTGAGCTCCAAGACAGCTGAACCAGGGGATGAGGAAAACTTGTCAGAGGCGGCGTAGGAGGGAAGAGCCGCTTGACCCCAAGAGATTGCGCTGCTTTGATGAACGCAGGCACGCAGGAGGGTAAAGAGGTGGCGGTGGGAGGAAGAGAGATCGGGGGAAACTACAGCTAATTGCTTTGGCTGGGTGCCGAGCCTCACAAATTACCAGTTGCCAGTCCGTACCCAACACTGACATAAAGCTGTCAGCCGGCCTCTGAAAAGTACTTTCTCTGCAAATTAGTATAATGCCGTCGTTGGTTTTAGATCACCTGGAGGAAAGAGTCCAGTCTGATTAAAAAAATCCTTTTTCAGCAAGCCACAGATGTAGACCTTTTTTTTTTGTAAAACGTGAATACAAGTGCACACAAGATGTGTATATATTGAAGGGGGGAAACTGACCAAAGGACAGCAGAGACGAGCTGCAAGCCAGAAGTTCCTTATTCCAGCTGGCCTTTTGCAGTCAAGCACTGGTAACTGCAGCTCCATCACTGGAACTCTCACTGGGCTTCTTCCGTGTCCTGCAGAAGATGTCAGAGGACCAGGCTCGGGGACCATCCCTCTTCTAACTTTTCCAACAGAGATTTTTAGCATTTTGTGGCTTCTGTTTTTTCCAGTTTGTTTCTTTTCAACTATTCCAAGTTGGGCAGCCAGGCACAACAAACAGAACATTTAAATAATCCCCAAACACCATAGGAGTGCTCTGTGATTCACTTCTGTACGTTCTGAGCACTGGAGAAATCTTCTTCAGAATCTGATTCAGATATCTAAATTCAATTTAATTAATTGAAACCACTGAACAAGAGGCACAAACTAACCCAGGCAGAACTCGCTGAAGCCTCCCCTTCCCCGAGCACTTCCAAGCCCCAGCGTGGCATTTCACTTGTGGCAGTGCTGGGTCCGGTCACGGCTGCACCCAGCAGATCTGCCCAGGTTCAGAAAGGTAAATACTCTTACCTCTGCTGCGCCTCTACAGAACCTGTCTGAATGCAGAGCACGTTAGGCAGTATTTCTGTCGTTTGCCTCTCACTTGCTGTCAGCTGTCAGCAGTATCAACAGTCCAAAACCCTCCAGAGCAGGCTGTTATTAGTCAGCTAGACTTGAATTTCCAGTTCTTTTACATTGCTGTCTATTTTCCTTCATTAAGCTTGCCTGTCCTACCCTGCTATCAGATTACACGGAGCCAACATTTACAGCACCTTGCAAAACAGTCAAACAGATCACATACCTAAGTCTGCCTGTACCTGCTGCCCTCGGTGGTTAACCCCTGCTGCCCAACAGAGCAGCCTTTATTCTCGACTGTGTCATGTAAAACAGTATTTGCATCAGAGGAGGCATTTTTCCTTCTTACCTGACAGCTAGGGGACGGCGTTGGATTTTGTTTTACGGACTTTATGAAACAGGCAGGCTGCTCTGAGAGCAGAAGCTCTGAAAAGCCTGCAAGAACAAGCTCAGAAAGCAAGCAGCAAGGAGATTTATGCCCCCTCGACCAAGAGCCACGGCCCGCAAGCACTTGCTACTTACTTTAATAGTTCCCACCACCTCAGGAAACATCCCTCGCAGAAACCCCAAATGACTTGTTCTGGGCTCGAGATAATCTAATTACACTAATTCCTCCTCTGCCTGCAGCCCCTGCTGCTGGAGCAGGAGGCAGGCGAACGCTTTACCAGCACGTGACGGGCAGGCTGCTGGCAGAAGGAGCTGCCAGCCCGCGGCTCTTCCACCACTGCGGGCTTCCCAGTGAGGACGTGGTGCTGCTCTGGGCTCGGCTCCTGCACCTTGTCCAGGAGGACTTCCAGCCCATCTTCCCATTCTAGAGCATGTGCTGCTAATCCCACTGCCACGGTGCAGGGTCTGCAGTCTAGACGCTCAAGGCAGCGTGTTAAAACCACACAATGTGGAAAAAAGGCAGCAGCAATTTCTCCACAGCACGGCTCAGCGTTCATGCAAGATGCTTGGCCATCCCTGTGAGCATCAGCAGCGGTGCTGAGGCTTCAGAGGGTTTAGTTTAGTTTTGTTTAATGCATTGTTGTATGACAGGTACCTTTGCTCTTGTATACGAACACCACACAGCTTCCATGCCGGGACACCCAGGCCGTTTCACTAAAGCAAACGATGCAGGGTAACGCTCCTGCCGCCTCCGCTACACAAGCGAGAGTGAATGAAATGCTCGAGCAGAGCATTATTTGCTCGTTTGTTGAACCTAAATCTTTACTTAAGTAACTTTTTAACCTTTCAGACAAGGCTCATAGACCCAACCAAAAGGAAAACAAACCAAAAGTCTAGCAGAGCTTGTGCTGATAGATGGCGGAGCACAGATCCCAAAGCAGCACGACTAGCACTTACTATCAGCTCCTTTCTTAGCAAGCTCTTAAATGAGCGTTTCAGACTTCTGGAGATTCTGGCTCCAGATTTAGAAGAGCACTTACACTTATGTTTAAGTGAGCATTGTGGTTAACTATGACACATGGGTAAAGCACAGATAGAAACATCAGATTTTAGAACTTATCCGTTGAAACACATTGCTGCAAACTGTGTATGAAGCTTTTTAATCTATTTGTCACACGGATCCTCGCTTAACTTCACTGAACAATACACAAAGCACTCTGACATGCATTTACGGTGATTATACCACAGGAATTCACGGGTGAAGTTCCTTGCACAAAGCAAGGGGTGATCTGCTTTCTCCAGGCTGCAGTCGGGTACAGCAGAGCTTCTCTGTACACCCCTGTAGGTCCATGTTGTCACTGCTTCAGCCACAACCATTGGCATTAGCTCTTCATATAAGAGCCTTCCGAAAGAGTTGGGTGAGTAAAATGACACAAGTAGTACTGTGACAGGTTTATCTGTAAGGGTTTGGAGAGTCCAGCACCGTTATTAGCATGGAGTTATGAAGCTGGGACAAGGACGACACATCTGAGTCAACAAATCCCTCGGAAAAATTAGCCAAACATCCTACTTTGCCCAAATCACAAAGCTGGTGTTTACGCTAAGCTTCCATATAGATTCACAATAAAAAAAAGCAAACCAAACCAAATAAAAAACAACACCCGAGAGTGCCTGTCAACACCTCCTACCATTCCACAAGTAGAAATACTTGATTCAAAAAAGCCTGTAGGAACAGGAATGAAAAGCAACGTAAGAAGAGGTGCAAAGTACTAACCCATACCTACGGTCAGGTAAAGCGATAAGAGACAGCTGAGAACAGGGAAGTAAGAGATTTCAGTCAGCCTCCATGAGTACCCTCCCAGTAACCTCCAGGTCAGGCCAGCATGTTTCCCCACACAGACTTTTTTTTCCTCCAGTTTATCTTTTCTAATGTAACTGCTTTTTTGAGCTTGAGTGCATTCAGCTTCAATTTTGCTTAATCACTTACTTTAACTCATTAAGCATTCATTAAGAAGAGTTCTTTTAAGCCACGGCTGTTATGTTCTTTCAAACGGGATACCAAAACACAGCAGATGTTTCACGCCAGTCTCCTAAAGCAAGGCGTCAGGCCTGTTGCTGCTTTATAAGATGAACTCTTCCACCTGATTTCTCATTTGTCATATTCTGGGATCACAACAGCCACAACTCGTATCGGTGACAAGCCTAAAAAATTATATTTAAAAGGAGTGAAAATGATAAAATGAGGGAGCTGAGCTTTTAAACTCACAGGCTGAAGGGCTGCGAGGCATTTGGGTTAGGAGGCTGAAACTGTACGTTTTCCCTGAGCACAATGAGTCACGGCCCTGACTCGTACGTGCTTTCTGCATGGGTAACCTGTACTTGCGTTCCTGGCCACAGCTCACCACGGAAAAAGGCAAGAAGAAAGAAAATACTCCAGATATGCTCAAGTAAACACGATTAGTAAACTCTCCCAGAGTATGTGGGAAAGGGAGCAAAGTCACCTGCCAAGCAGCTTGCTCTGAACTCAAATAATGCTCTCAAAACATTGATTTAAAACTGAACCTGAAATTGGAAACAGCTATGAAAAAGCACCAGAGCACACTGAAAATGAGGGAGAGACGAGGCCTTGGTTAGAAAGAGTGAGCATAACATAGCCAGAGGGACTTCAAAAACAAAACAAAAACCCCAGGCTCTCGCTGTAACTTGTTTGGTACACAAACCACCTTGTTACTAGACAGCCAGCTACCTATGGGCGTGGAGCCGCACGGCACGCACAAAGCGCCCTGTGTGCAGGTTAGCCAGGTAATCCCATCCAACTGAGCCATACCGAATACACCTTTCACTACTGTACCCAGAAAAAGGACCAGAATTACCTTGCCTCTAAAACTTCCTGAGACTTCCTCCTGATTGCTGCAGAGACTGTAGGTTTGGCTTTTATCTCCTTCACTCTGTCTTCACCATAATCCATCCTTCTTTCCCCTATTAGCATCTTCAACGCTAATTAGCTGTCTTGATAAACTTTGTTAAGAAGACTGTTTTGAGAGGCAAACACGCCTATGCTTCTCTCATTTCCCATTCCTACGCGTTTGTCTCATGTCAGCCAGTTTTTAACAAGGTAATCACCTGTGTCCAGCTTCCAGGTGTTTGCTACACCAGATGTTCACCCAGCACCTGTGCTGCTTTCCAAGATAACCTACTCGTTCAGCATCGCTTTCCCAAAAGCTCCTGCTGGGTTAGGTCAGTCGGACTGTCTAAATTGGAGCAGAGAGAGAAGGAGCATTAACAAGACGAAGAGTACAGGCATTTCTGAACATCTAGCCAGGACATAACACGCGGCAGATCTGCTTCACTGAGACGTCTGCAGAAAAAACATTAGGTAAAGCACCAGATGCAAAATACTGCATCTAAAACTCATGCCTTTAAAACCAATGCAAGGTAAGAGAGTGGGTACACAGTTATAGCAGGGAACAACATTCACTCAACCCATAATTGCATAAAATAATACTTTTCAAACTGCTGATTTTTAATATACTCTAAAATGCCCTGTATCCACTCATGTTACTCTGAAAACTCACGTGCTTCACGATGATTACAGTAAATACAAAATATATTAGCTATGCAACTATGGAGGATAAGAGAGAAACTAATATTCTCACGCCATTTGAGAAGTTTTCTTTTTATAGATCAGCGTGGCTTACGTTTTATGTTCTAAAGTATTTGGATAGGGTGGGATTAGGAAGGGAGACTATTTGTCTGGGGAATTTCAAAGCGGTGAATTTAGCTATTAAGAGAATATAAATTCTCTCCTGGCTCGTTGCTAGACTAACAATTCCCACCGTGGGGTTTCAAACAGCGACAAAACGTGAGTCAAAGTCCAACAAGATTAATATAATAAAAGCAAAAAGATTTCTCCGAGGAAAAGGAGCGGGGTCTGCAAAGGTCCCTCCAGGGAAGGCAGCGTCTGGACAGGTCAGTATTTCGTAACGTCTGGGGAAATGTTTGCTCTGAAGGCCAAGTCGCTCTCGTATGAGCACACACCTGCTCTGAGGAGACACGGGAATTCAGTGCTAACGAACTAGACGCAGAAACTGACAAGCGTGGCGTGAAAAGACCTACAAAATCTGGGTATTTCGGAAAGTTTCAGAGCCCCCGCAATGCAGGTGGAGAGAAATTCAAGCCTCACCTCTTCCTCATTTCATCACTCAAGTTCCTGACTCTTTTGCAGAACAGGGAACGGCTGCTGCGTGTGTCCCTGTGCTGCGTGCGTCCCTGCACTGTGCACCCATGGCTCCTTCCGTGGGACCCCACAATGTCCCAGCTGCAGGGGATCGCCCTGTTGCCCTGGGCTGGGCTCATCCTACAGCTGAGAGCTGTGCAACCTCACCGCAGCCTCCAGCTCATGAAGGGCTCCTGGAGCTCTCTTTCCACCTCCCCTCAGCTCTGGAGAACAATTAAAACAGATATTACGGCACATCAGGATTTTGCTACGCAGCTCGTAGGACCAGCAGGTGACTGCTCTTGTAAGGGCTTACAAGGCATATTCCCCACCCTTACTCATGCAAGCACGTGCATGTATACACACGCAGGGTTTTCCTCACCTGAACTCCAATCTTCTACATTCACATGACTTCCAAGAAACTCAAGTACCTCCATAAGAAAGGACCTCAGTTGCTCTAAGTTTCCTCTGTAGACAATGGGACGGAAGGTAGAGAGCTCAGTTTTCTCCTGGAGAGCTCAGTTTCTCTTCTGGTTATGGGTCAGCAACACAGGCATGTTCACAGAACCACAGAATCATCTAGGTTGAAAGAGACTTCCAAGATCACCGAGTCCAACCTCTGACCTAACACTAACAGGTCCTCCACTAAACCATATCGCTGAGCTCTACATCTAAATGTCTTTTAAAGACCTCCAGGGATGGTGACTCCACCACTTCCCTGGAAAGCCTATTCCAATGTCTAACAACCCTTGCAGTAAAGAAGTTCTTCCTAAGATCCAACCTAAAACTCCCCTGGCGCAACTTAAGCCCATTCCCCCTCGTCCTGTCACCAGGCACGTGGGAGAACAGACCAACCCCCACCTCGCTACAGCCTCCTTTAAGGTATCTGTAGAGAGCGATAAGGTCACCCCTGAGCCTCCTCTTCTCCAGGCTAAATAGTCCCAGCTCCCTCAGCCGCTCCTCATAAGACTTGTTCTCCAGACCTCTCACCAGCTTCGTTGCCCTACTCTGGACTTGCTCAAGCACCTCCATGGCCTTCCTGTAGTGAGGGGCCCAAAACTGAACACAGTACTCGAGGTGCGGCCTCACCAGAGCTGAGTAGAGGGGGTCGATCACTTCCCTGGACCTGCTGGCCACACTGTTTCAATACTCCCAGGTCCTTCTCTGCCTGGCAGCTCTCCAACCACTCATCTCCCAGCCTGTAGCTCTGCTTGGGGTTATTATGCCCCAGGTGCAGGGGACCCAGCACTTGGCCTTGGCCTTGTTGAACTTCATGCAGTTGGCCTCGGCCCATCAGTCCAGCCTATCCAGATCTTCCTGCAGAGCCTTCCTACCCTTGAGCAGATCGACACACGCACCTAGCTTGGTGTCATCTGCGAACTTACTGAGGGTGCACTCGATCACCTCGTCCAGATCATCGATAAAGATATTAAAGAAAACTGGCCCCAGTACCGAGCCCTGGAGGATGCCACTCGTGACCGGCCTCCAACTGGATTTGACTCCATTGTTACTAAGGTCCTTCCTTTAGCCCCACCATGCAAGGAGCTCCTCGGCAGATCTCAGCTCTGACATGAAAATTTGCAAATTATCAGAGAAACCATAGATGGAAAAAAGCCTTTTACCTACCACTTCCACCCTACCCTTTCCTTTCCCAGTACGACACTGAACCTGTGCAGAGTCGGGGGCAGAACAAACAAACAAACAAAAAAACACAAGGGAAAGCTGAAGTTAAAGTGGCAGATTAACTGGTACCATAAACAAGATAACACAGGGGGAGGTTGCTTTACATATTTTCTAATCCATCCCTTGACTTGCCCTCCAGCCTCCTTTATTTTTCTTTTTTTTTTCCTGTCACTTAACATTTGGTCTAATTGTGAATACGAAGCCTGATTTGTCTGATTGCAAAGTCTCAGTTTCCAACCAGCTGTGGTTTGCTGCGATCACAGATGCAATGAATTAATTTCAGAATTGCGGCTGGGAAGACAAACAAACACACACAACACCACCACGCCTTTTGTCAAGGTACCGTAAGCTTCAAGCACAGGTTCTTGGAGGCTTTCCTACATGCGCCCTCCAGGGCTGCAGACCCCATTTGCACCTTTCCTCTCCAACACCGCAGTCCTAACAAAAACGGTGTTCAAAGCTAAGCGAAAGAGGGATCAGCACAAGCATCCTGTTGCTGAGAAAGGCTTCCAGCACAACTATGTTAGGAACGTGAGAGCTGGTGCCTTTCGCTGAGGCAAAAATTCAGATTTTTAGCCTTGTCATCGCGGCTCCTGGTCCTGCAAAAACTCAAGGGACCAGATGCTGCGTCCCTGGGGTCAAGACACCATTGTGAGCTACAAGGAGTGCTTATTGATTCACAACCCAAGAGAAGACGGGGAAAAAAGCAAAGGAAAAAAACAAGTCCTTATTTATCTCACCTTACCACCCCTACAGCCTTTCTCTCTGCCATCCAGAGGATGCACCCCTCAGACTAAGAGCCTCTAACTTAAAGAGCAGATAATACAGAAACATTTTATCATGCACCAAAGAAACCTCCACTGGTTGCTGGCTAATCAACATGTAAACAGTGGAAAAAATAAAAACACAAACATTCTGGGAGTTAGACCATCACATGAGGAAGAAAAGAGCGTCAAATCAGCCAAAATGGCTGAAACTCATCTGCCCAGTTTCGGTTCTAATATAATTTTGAAGAGTGGAGTACTCAGTTCTCTAAAATCTGATGCAGAGGAAGATATTTTTAGGGCTCTAGCGTCAATAAATTAACTACATTGTAATAACACACTTATCTTTAGAAAACATGAGATGCAGATAAAAATATTGTACCTATGAAAATACACGTTTTAATGTGCTTTTTCCGTGTGTGTTTTTTTGTTTGTTTTTAAATTCAGAATACACATGTAATAACTTAACTGGAAGCCAGAAATTCCTCAGAAATGGATCCTCAAGTGAATTTGAATGAATAAATATATATATATTCTAAAGATTACTGGATCCTACAGTAAAAACTCACCAAGTCGAGCAAGATGGCAGTTATCTGCCCAGAAAGTCATTCATGAAACTGCCTGATTTCATGTTCAGCCCTTCTGTTTCTTAAACACATTTCAAAACTCCTATAGTGGTGGCAGTGGAAAAAGAACTACCAGACCCCAGCTCTCCCTGCTCGACCGTAGCTCCCCTAGTTACTATTTTACAGTTTATGCCTCGAGAGTTCAAGTCCTGCTTTCTCTTGAACCGATTAAATCCTGATCTTTACTCTCAGGTATCTAAACACGGGTCTCACACAGGCAATTAAAATCACGAGCGCGCGGCCCCACGTATGTTCCCGAGGAGCCGGTTTGCTTGCACAATGGCCGTCCGGGCCAGAAAGCGGAGTCATCTCTGGGAGCATCTGCCCCCGGCTCGTGGTTTAACTGACAGGAAGCACAGGCGGCGATACCCGCGCCGAGCGACAAGCGTTTCCTCAGCGCGCCTCCGGCTCCAGCTCCCCCGGCCGGGCCCGGCCTCCTGTGGGGCTCCTCAGCCTCACACGGGGAGGAGGAACCCGGAGACTCCTTCTAGAAAAATAAAAAGTGAAATAAGCGGTGCCCGCGTCTCGAGGAGGGAAAAGTGAAATAAGAATTGGCCAGCTGGATGGAGGGAAAGTAATGAGGTCGTGCTTGTCACAACATGGCCCCTGAAGGCCTCCAACACGCAGTATAAGAGGCTGGCTACAACTTCTTGTCCACCACAGCCAGTCCCGGGCCCTTTGGCCTTCCTCAAACAGACTTTTAAGCCACCAAGAAACCAAGTGTCTGGTTTAGGTGAACAAGCAAACAAGCAGAAACCTTCAGAGATGAACCACAGCCAAGGGCAGACAGCACGCTGGCAAACACGGCACCAGCAGGTATCCCTCACGGGACCGTCCTGTCCGAGAATAGGGGACACGCTGGGTGATCTGTAGGGCTTTCCTACCACTAACACCTCCACCTTCCATAACAACTGAAATGCCGAGGAGTCGTTGAGTACCACCAGGAGAAGCACAAGAGTTAACGTGGCCCAAGGAAGCAAAGAATCAACTGCTAAACACCGCAAAGTTTCAGCAAAAAGCAGAAACTCCTGAACAGTGCAGGGTCTGGTTTTGGCGGTATTTACGAGAGAAGCAACATCCTATGCTCAGCCTCTCTCTGAGGAGTCTTCCGCCCTCCCCAGATAGCCTGTCAGAAAACATCTCCTTAGCCAGCCCAAAAAATTACCCCCCCAGCTACGATGAGAAGCTATCAAGATGGCCTCATATCCTTCCTTCACGAGCGGCCACCTTTTTTTGTCACAGCGATAGCAAAACCAGTTTTGAGCTCAGTTTTTATATCTCTGCAGGATCGCCCACTAACGCAGTAGAAAACATATCACTTGGGTGTTGAGGCTCAAAGTATCTGGTAGATATCTAGGAGATTTAACTATTGCCTACTAATATGGTCCAAGAACATTTTCTGTGTAAATTCAGAAGAAAAAAAAAAAGAAAAAAGTCTTAACTGGATTTCTTGGAGCTTCTGGCATTTTACCCTTTATGGAACCAAGGCTTTCCACCCGTCAGTGCTCTCCATCCCCATCGCAGAACAGCTCCTGAATAAAACCACATACAAATGGTGACTGGAACTTTTAGAAGAGCAGCCATCTCAAAGTCAGTGCTTTGCTGTGTTTTGCAGACAACTAGGCTCCAAAACCTCCTGACTTTTAACTAGAACACTGTTCTCTAACTGGTTTCCTTTGATAGAGCCTGCTTTGTCCCCAGCTTTCATGTGTCTCCATCTGAGCTCTGTGACCAAGGCAAGACTACATCCCTCTGTGTCATGGGCCTTGATCCATTCATGTCCTTGAAAGTCTAAAGAAGCCCTAAACAGGGCCCATCAGAAACCAAGAGAAACCTCAGGAAAAACGCATAGCAGAAGCTTGCTTCTGCAGCATTTTGAAGTCCACTTTTGACACCAGTCCCACCCTTGACAAATACTCAAGTAACCCCGAACAGCCAACAAATTAAAAAAAGCACAAAGTAATGGTTGCTCTAAAGCCTTTCCGAACAAAAAGAAAGCCTTGCAGCATCATCTTAACCTTACTAAATTTTGCTGGATTGGCAAAAGGACGTAGAAGAGGAGTGAAAAAAAAAAAAAAGTATTTTCCATCTCAGATTCCAACAATACCATGTAGCCAACAGCATTTTATAGATCTGCTTCTTACTTTGTAAGTCACGTTGGTCATATCTTGCAACATGTACTGGCAGGATTCAGTGTTTTCCTACGAAAACTGGGGTGGCAGATGTTGGCACTGATCCAGCGATAGTTTACTCTCGAGCTCGATATTCTTTTTAACCCTCAAAGTTCATCTGTGCCCTGCTAACGAGCCACAGATATTACGGCAAGCATTTAAAGAGTTTCGTATGTCATTATTTTCGTGGTATATCGTACCAGCATAACACAAGCATGTAACTAAGCATAACACAAAGTGTATTGCTTATACACTACTAAATTAGCCAAAAATTAACGTAACACAAGTATAGAACTAGAATAACGGTAAGTGTTGTTTTTATGAGTCATTTTCATTTTGGGGCAACTAAAGACTGTCTAACTTTTCAAGGTTTGTGCGTTTTAACAACAACAACAACAAAAACCAGAAAGGACAGTATTGTGGTATCTACATTTATAAAAATCGAGAAAGCCAAGCAGAAATCAGGATTCCTTAATTCTTGCAAAGTTGAAAACGCATTCCTTGAAGAAGCTGCTGTAGCAAGGCACCACCACGATGCTCCAAACAGCCTGCTTAGACGTTTCTTCAGCTATCTCGGTTACAGCTAAGGGAGGAGTGGTCTCCACAGAACTGCTTTTCCTGCAAAACAGCTCTGAGTCAACTTGTTTTGTGCCTCCAGAAGTACTAAGCTGACTGCCTTGCTCCCGCTGTGTTTTTCCGGGTAGGTAGGAGGAATCACGCCTCAGCGAAGCACCACGTAGAGAGAGGAGCAAAAGCGAAACCAAGCAAGGCGACATCCACTGTCCAGCCTTCCCCAGGCAACAAGAAACCAACTGCATTCATGGATTTCTCTTTCCCCCTTTGACAGAAGGAAACATGACTTTTAAACCTACGGTGTCCCTTTAATAAACATCCCAAAGAAGACATTTTCCAGATAACCAAGGAATTTTTTACAGTGTTGACTTACCGAGCAGAGCACAGTAACCAGCTTATAACTGTTTGCACTACGAGGCAGTACAGTGCAATGAGTTAATAATTTATCGCAGCATTGCTCTTGGCAACTGACCATAATCAACTTTTCAAATTCTTCCCAGTTTTTATAGTCTTTGCAGGAACATAGCATCTTTGGAGCTTCGGATCCATCTTCACGCTTTCGAGCCGAGGTAAAAGCTTTGATCTTCCCCAACACCTGCCTTTCTCTCAGACTGTTTCAGGCTCAGAGCAAAGGTCATCATTTCATTTCAATAACCCGATTTAGCAGACGGGAATAACTAGAATATTTTTAACAATGCAAGACGTTAACAACATTCTTTCAGAAAGCTGCAGCAGCACAGTTCTCAGCCCTGTGTTTCCTTCCCCCTCTTCTCCCAGAAAGAAAAGGAACAAAAAAGTCCAAGCTTCACCCTCCACCCAAAACGTTGCAGTCTTTTATTTACATGTTCCCCAACTAACACGCAAAACCTTTTGCTTCCCAGTTTACATTCCCAAGACTTACCCCACTACGTAATTTTTCAACACAACCTAATTTATCAGTGAACGAACTCCTCTCAACCAGAAGGACCTAGATGTAGGGTTCAGACAATTCATTTGGAAGACAAGCTTTTCATGGTTTAAAAATGCGGTGCACAGAGATCTCTTCACAAAATGATCTCTTCACTGAAGCTTTGGCTGCGGATAATTGCCCTGTCCCAAAGAAAATTGAGCTAGTTCATCCTCCCCCTTATTTTTCAGCTCCATCTTACGAAAAATCCCACAAAACGCCCAGCTCCACCGCTCCTACATCGGTCCCAGCCTGCTCCAGCCAAGGAGCCAGGCAACTTTGCATGGCACGAAGCCTCGTTTGCTAACGTGGCTGGTTTTAGCAGAACCAGATAAGGGATTGCTCACCCGAACAGTTCAGACTGCGGATGGGAGGGGAGGGCAATAAAACCCGGGGTAAAACCTACGGTATCACAGAGGGAAAAAGGAGGGTGGTACGGCCAAGCAGCTGTAGGGATAGTCCCACAGCCTCAACCTAGGCACAGCCATGCCCACATCTAGCAGCTAAGTTAGAAACAATTACATTAGACTGGTGCAAGTTTGAAAGCGCACAAAAACACACGTCTAGAGATTAAATCCCAACTTCAACTCAACCAGTGCAGCTTGCTGTTGAGTCAAGAAGCTGAGGGCTGCAGCAAACGCCACCTTGCTGAACGGGAGGTGTAAGGGTTTACAGCCCACCACCTCCAGGACAAGTCGTTACCTGAGTAAAACTCGCTCTGTCCCAAGCTCCCTTCTGCGCTTCAGGGCACATCCACTTGAAGCACTGCAGCGTGGGTTTAACGGGCCGTGCTGAGAAGCGACCGGGGCGGTTACGCACATAACCTTTAGTTCAGAGCAAAAACGAGCAGCTGGGGTCCGGTCCAAGCACATTCAATGCGCACGTAAGCCTGGTAAACACGAGCCGTGAAGACACCAGAGACAGCAGCGAGCACTAGCATCACTTCCCCAGGCAGGCTGCAGGCACTGAGCTCGTTCACGACAAACAGCACAAGAGGTTCTCCAAACAGCCTCTGCCAGCCTTCACTCAAACAAGCTGCTTTCCCCACACGGTCTACTTTTTTCCTGATTTCACCTCATCTAGAGGTTCTCGTGTAAATCAGCAAAAATGATCTCACAAAACCTTCCCACTGACTTTTATTTTTTTATTTTTTCAACAGGCACGCAAAGGGGACACAGGACGAACCCATCAGCTCACACCCACGCACCGCTCAGCATCGGTGGCCTTGGGTCTCTCCTCGCAAGGCAGCAGTTATTTTACCCAGCTAGCAACTGCTGCTGTCTTTGTCCTCAAATGCACAGGCTTTGAATCCCAGTACATCAGTATAACGATGTCACAGCTCCTCTCGGGCGTTTACAAAGTCTGGCAGCACAAGTTAACAAAATGTTTCCTAAGTTCATCCGAAGACAGGGCATGGGTAAGAGAAGCTTCCGACATTGCAAACATCAGAGTCAACCCACAAAATACATCCTTTCTACTACATGGCTTCGAAACTACTGCGTCTTTTCTGTAACCATCCCTGTTATTTTTAACACGGAGTCCTTCCTTTGCAGCTTGGCAAAGGTTTTCTGACATTTGTTACTGTTGAGAATTATTTCTAGTCCATTGCCATTGAAGCACCATTTAATGCAGCTCGTTTGAGGGATCATATTAAAAGGCAATTAGCTTTTTAGAAAAACGAATGGTCGAATATTGTATTACCTAAAACATATATAATTACCAGAAGTGCACATTTAGGACATTTTTCTACCAATGGTAATTATCTTCTCAGTTTTCCTCAGGACGCCCCCCTCCTCCCCAGTCCATTTTTATACGCTCTGAGTTACTGCCTCTCCACACTGCAGCTCCAGCAGACAAATTCAAATTTTCCTCCTCTGAGGTGCTTCAGAACCAACATTTTCAACGTTGCCTTTAGCTGACAGTGGAAGAAATGCACTTTTCAAATTGAAAGGGTTCAGTATTTTTTTAAAAGCTACAAGCTCTACCTAGTTTCAAGTTTGCCTGACCGCTGTTTCTCAACGCAGAAAGTTTCATTTTCATTCATATGTCTAAACCACCTTTTGGAAAGAAAAAAAGTCCCCAAACAGACACTTCCTCTCCACAGTTCCTTCTTTTCTCTTCTTGAAATAAACACAAGTATTTAAAACAAAAAAAAGGCAGGATTCCACTGTCTGAATACCAAACCAGGGAAAGCATCTGGAGAGCCCTGCTGAGCTTACAGATCTCCACAAGCTAGTTTAGAGCTGCCTGTGGCCAGCAAAGCAAATTCTTGCAATTTGTGTAGGTTTGCCACACTCCCTGCTCCACGGCACGTAAATGTTTAAATTACTTTCTTGATAGCTAATACCCTCGTTCAGCTCCCATGCTTATTTTACAGGCACTGTTACAATTTTTGAATAGCTACGGAGAGCAAATAGTTTACAGAGGCTCTGGAGAGGGGAAAAATAACAGCACGAAACAGCAAACCTACCAAGAGAAAGGGAGTGAATAACGTTAACAACCACCTCCCAGGAATATGTCAGGCCAGATTCTGCCTTCGGCAGACAACGTGCAGGTCCTGGTGCCTTCAAGGTACAGTTTTCAAGAATGCTGTTCCTCAGAGGGTCCTCTTCTGGCTGGAGAGGCAACGTCCACTAAAAACACGGCAATCTTGGGAAGCAATCGCTAGTCCAAAACTATCTAGTGGGGCGCACACACAGAGGAGAAAACTAACAGTATCCTTGTCAACTTGCTTTTAACTTGAAATTGAGTCTCGGTGGAAGACCAAGTTAAACATTAATTCCCTGACAGTGGTCAGCCCTAGGTATCACAAGTCGTAACCGTAGTTTCACAATCGCATTTTGCCGTTTCTTTCCCTGGCTGCAATATAAAACTGAACAAACACTGAGATAACTTGGAACCGGAGAACAGCAGAAGTGACTTGATACAAAGCTTGTAAAAGCAAAGTAGCTTTCTCCCAACCCGTCAATTTCATTAAGTGTCAAAATACCCCAAGAGAAACGTAAGTAGTTCTAGAAAAACATAGAGAATGCTGAAACAGTACGTGCAGCCACAACATACGTGAACATGCTCTTTTTCTTTCAAGAGCTGATGCAGTTTGAATGCAGCTCACCCCCTTTCTTCCATTCTGAAGATGAAGAAATGGCAAAACATTTATACTGAGCTCACTTCAGCAGTCAAACCACCACCACACAAGAAGACAGATTAGGTAAATGTGAAAGGAGCTCACAGATGAAGTCAGGAGACAGCACGTTAACAGAAACCACTCAAGAAGTGCAAAACATTCTCTTCAAAATAAAATATATATATATATCCAGTATATTCACACAGAAATGTTGATGATTAGCTAAATATAGGGTGTTCTAGAAATAGTCTAAAGCGTCTAATTATAGAAGCAGACAGTGACATTCAATCCATCTAAAAACAACTCTTTCCCACAGTTTCCAACCTATGTATTTGGTATCCTTATTCCCAGAAAATTAGCTGAGCTGTAAAAAAATTTCTCCACGATACATGAAAAAAGTTTGCACATCCAAGGTTTGAGAACTGAGGGTTGCTCAGAGGCTAACAACATGGCCATCGTTTTCGCATTCAGATCTTAACCCAATCCACAGCCACCCAAGGCGAGTGATCTCTTTCAGGACAGATAAAGGACCTGAGCTGCAGCCGCACAATTCATCACTGAAGATAGCTCTTAGGTATTTAAGGCCTAAAACACATCAAGGTAAGCATGCATAAACTTCTGCCCCTATTTAACGGGATCCCGTCAGCACACAGACTGCCACAGCTGGGGGCTTTGCCTGAAGCCAGGCCCATGTTGAAGAACAAATCATCCTGACTTCTCCAGAGATCGGCCCCTTCGTGTCAGGAGAGGGAGAGTCTAGAGCATTTTGCACTGCTGCTGCAGACTTTTGATAAGCAGAAGACCTCCAATTTCAGTTCGTATAGCCTCTCAAAGGCTTTATCTGGGAAGGAGCATTTAAATAAGATTTAAGAAAGCAAATAATCTCTAAAGCACATCAGTGGCATTAAAAGGATAAGGACTGTAAATCACTGGTGTATCGTAGCTAAGGTTCGGCACTCACGGAGCGGGGCATAACCACGGCTGGGAACATGAACTCCACCTCCTGCCACTCCTCTACTGAATCACTCCACAGGAGGAAAGTTCTTGCTTCTCTTCGCACACCCAACAAAACTCAAGAGAGTTACCAGAACTGTCCGTGAAAACAACAAAATCTGCCTGGGAAATACGAGAAACTTTCACTAAGGCTTACAAGAAGTGAAAGCTGTTTTGGAGATCAAAGCTTCTTATCTGATATAAAGGTAAATCCTGAATTTCTGTTACAAAGTCTTTGCTAGCAGCTCACCTAGTACATGTCGACTGTAGTCCCCACCCTTGAACGCAGCTCTGCTGAAAGGAAAGAGAAAGGTATACATACACCTTGTGCATTTTTCGTAAGCACACAAGTGTCCAGAGAGGAAAGCGCAGCACCGAAGCATGAGTTTGCAGCAATACTGAAACATCAGGCTATACCAGGCCTGCAACATTCTTAAAATCTGTGCCTTTTTTTTTTTTCTTTCTGTCCTCCTGTTTGAGTGCCAAGATCATGGACTTGGCAATTCTATTAGTCAACAGATGAAAAAAAAAAAAAAAAAAAAAGAGCACATTAGAAAACAGGCATTTCTGTAAAAGCATGGGCCTGGAAATAATGTCCAAGCTAATTGGCATCTAATGATACCACTCCCATGGCTCATCTCTCATCAGCCATGAATTCAATCCAAATAGAAAGATCCCTGCCTTAGGGAGGGGGCATGGGGGAGAAAAGAGGTGATTTTTTTTTTTCCTGAGACAGAAACAAACGTAAAGCTTTGGCTATAAAAATCAACAAAAGCTAATGCCATTTCTCCCTCACTTCCAACCTGCTTATCTGCCTCTTAGGAGACCTGTTCAAGCTGGCATCTGTCAGGCTCAGAGGAGTTTCAAATTGCTCTTCCTAGCTCCACCACAGCACCCCAAATGCTTCTGTAGTCCCGGGGTAGCCCTCGCACAGCAGCAAGACGGCCTGAACATGGCAGCTTTGCCTTCAAAGAGGAACTGCTCCTCCACCAAGCCCTGCAAAGAGACAGCAGCGGCAGCTACTCACCCTTTCGCACAGAAAAAAAACGTCCTGCCCAAGATAAGCAGCTGTGGCTTGGGAGCCGACTTAGGACAGGATAGCTGCAAAGTTGAGGCTGGCTGTCTTGATGGGGTCCACAAAAAAAAAGAAAAAGAAAAAGAAGTGGAGGAAGGAGGTAAGGAAAGGGAGGCTCACGCTCCACCGGCTGCGAGCGCGGCAGACAATCGTTACCTCGGTCCTAAGGTCCGAAAATAAAACTCATCACGAGAAAAAAAAACAGAAGATGCAAATCTGTTAAAGAATTCTTCAGTCAGAAACTTCTACCACCTACTAAAAATGTTTTTTTCCAAGCGGTTCCTCTTTATCGTTTCCTCCGTGGATTTGTCAGAGTGAAACAATGCACCAAGCAAATTCCCAGAGCCCTTGCAAAAAAAAATGTTGCTTTAAGACAGAAAAAATGCAAAACACAAAATCAAAAGACAGTAAAAACACACCATACCGTAAGGTGCAGAAGGAAGATACAGGCAGTAGCTGGAAAGGACTGCCGATAAGAGACCGTCTCACCCCAAACATGACCACTTACTTAATGGTTGCCTCTCTCCCTCCCTCCCCTGTAACCAATTACAGCATTAGGCAAGACTCCATTATGCTGTCAGATACAGGCTTCAGACAGCAAACGAAACTGGGAAGCATTCCCCTCTGCGTAAGAGTTTGAGCTCCCTGTCACTGCGTTTTCAGACAGAAGACGTTCGGCTTCATTTCTCACCTGAGAGGCTGGCATACGGGGCCCAAAGTTACCTACTCGGCCCAAATTTCTGAAGATATTAGCGTACATTTCTGCTCAGCTGCGAACCAGGTGGGAACATTAATTTATCCAGAAGAGTCCAGAAGTACATAATTAAAGAGTATCAAGGTATTTTTCCTCCACGGAAAGCTGAAAAGTGATCCGGCGCAGCACAACCACCTCGGGGACTTTCCCGTTCCACCTCAACCACCGCTAACCCCATTTTTATAATTGCCCGGTCCCTCTGCCACACGCACGATCCCCATTATCATCATTTCCTAGTAACTCCCAGGGGAAAAGCGAGCCTCTGCCCATTTTGAGGGTCGACAGGATTTTAACCTCGTACATGACAGAGGTTGCTTGGGCAGCCGGAGACCCGCAGCCGAGCATCAAGAGCGACCCACCTTCGGCCCCTCCGAGCCTGCCATTTTGGGGCAGCTCGGGATGACACCGGGAGGGTATCGGCAGGGCAAAGGCGCTCAAAGCCACGGAGCTGGTATCCAAAACCTCGCCCGAACCACCTGGGACCCCGCCTGCCCAGCGGGTCTGCCTGGACGCGCAGCGCGCTTCCGAACGCGAGGACCGCGCGTATCGCACGGCCAGCGCCCAGACCCCGACACGTCCCTAACACTCATTAAAAATCACAAACACTTCCTAAGCGCTCTTATTCTGGAACACACAGCCAGAGGGACGCGCAGAACTACGGCCGCTCCACAGTGCTCCCCTCCCGAGCGCCGCTTTCAGCCGCGGCTCGGTTTCTCCCCCCCAGCCCGCCCTGTCAGCGGGGAGCTCTCCTTTCCCCCCCGGCCCCGCTCGGAGGAGCTGGCAGCGCTCCCCCCGCCCGCCCCAGCCCAGCCCCGCACGTACCGCCGGGCCACCCCGCAGCTCCGTGCACTTAAAATGGCTCCTAACGAAAGGGGGGGAAGTGGTGCCCGGGCCCCGGCCGGTGACTCACCGCGGGGCCGGGCGGCGCGGCTGGGCTCGGCTGGGCTCGGCACGCCCCGGGCGGCGGCCGCCTCTCGGCCGGGCTCGGCCCGCAGGTGGCGGCGACGACCCGGGCTTCAGTGCCTCGTGTGCCCCGCCGGGCAGGTGCGGCCTTCGTGCTCTGCTTGGCCCCCACGTGTGTCCTGTCCCCAGGGCAAAACCCTTTTTGTCGTCACCCTCCCCCCGCCCCAGCTCGCCCTTCCCTGTCCTCAAGGCCCTGTCCTTGCCCCACATCCTGCCCCAGCCACCCTCATGACAAAGAGGTGGCTGTGGGACATCTTGTATTTGGTACCCACCACAGTGCTCACGATGAATCCCAGAAAAATAATAACCCAGGGAGGACCCCAAACCGCCCAGAGAAGTACAGTCCCCATGCCATTTTTCACCAACTCAGTGAGAGCAGTGGCATTCACGTCCCTCAGGCTTTGGAGAATATCTCAGTGCATTTCCTACCTGCTCCTCACCCCTGTAGCACCTCCACACCTGGGGCTTTTGAGAATATCTCAGTAAATTTCCAGCACGCTCCTCATCTTCGTCTTTGTTACCCAAATGTGCCAGATAAGCACCCCATCAACACACCCGTGCTGCAAGCCAGCCAACCTGCGGAGGAAGGCAAGGGGAGGGTTGTGGATGGGGCTTATAAATCCAGTAAGTGCACGGAAAAGCCTGGCAGAAAGTCAGTCTGCAAGGTACTGCGTGAAGGGTGGGAACAGACTTCTTTCCCTCTTGCGTTGGCTGGAAGGGTAAGCACCAGCAGGGTTTGCAGGCTGGCTAGTGCATTCACCTTCCACTATAAAGCTAATTTCCAGAAGGACAGAGTCCAACGTGCCGCTTCGGAACACCGAAGCGTAGGGATGGCATGGCACAGACCCCAAACCGTGCAGACAGGAGGGCATAACATCAGGGTGAGAAGATGGGTTGGGAAGTAGGAGAGGAAAGAAGGCAGCAGAGGTGGCCTTGAACACTTGCACAAAGCCAGGCGGAAAAGCCTGAAGCTGCTTCTAGCAAACAAATGAAAAAAAAAAACAAAAACCTCCAAATATGAGTAACGCTGCTGTAATTAAAAATCCCCAAGTAATAATTAAACATTAGTCCAACAGGTGATTCACTGAGCAAAACTCATTGTCTTAGGGACATTAATATCTCTGACTACTGGACATGTTCAGGAACTGAGAAGGAAATTCCCGTTTTACTTGCAATTAATTCAGTCCCTACAATATCTTCATGGCACTCAAAGGCAAAAGTGGCTCCCAGTCTACTGTTTAAGGAACAGATATGCAGGTATTATTTTATTAAATGTTTTTAATCCCATTACTTTGCAGCCTACTTCAGAGGAAGACCTGAAGAAAACAACAGCAAGCAGAGCAGCAGCAGTTTTTGTTTTTGTTTTTTTTTCTTCTATGATTTACCAAGTAGTTATCACTTAAGTCACTACTCACGTAGCTTCACTACAGCTCTTTATCAAAATGTGTCTTCATTTGTATTTCTCGGGTGAAAAAAAAGAAACCACATGGAGGAAACACCACATTATTTTAGTCACTGTGTATTTTCCACCACTTGTGACAGATGTATTTTTCCCTCTCTCCAGCAGCTTCACTCTAATATAATCTTACTTCTGAAAGTATTTGTATCTAGCCCTGCAAAACCCTTTAGAAATCATGGGGCTCTGAGGGGAGAAATCTGACCCAGCTGCTCAGCAGTTACAAGGAGACTAACACAGACACAGGGAGAGCACTATTTTAATTACTGAAGAAAGTTTAATAGTTATGTTTTACAGGGAAGAAAAAAAAAAAAAAAAAAAAAAAGCAGCCTTATCCAGGCAATCAACCAAATTGAAAAATCATTCATAGTGATGTATGACCACAAACTATGCAAACATTTTGCTGTTTCTAGGCTAAATCTGGAAGCAATATATATATTTTTAAAAGCCCCTACAAAATGCAAAAATATTTAGCAAGAGATAACGCAGGTGGATGTTCATCCCTAGTACTGTGTAAGATTTCTTTCCGATTATGATTCTGGCTTAGAGAAGTGACCTTGCCCATTGCTGTGGTGAGTATCTCTATGAAATTCACACCATCATTTGCCCAAAAGACATAGCTAGACACTGACCAACAGCGTGGCCGAAGCCAATTCAAACAGCTTTTACCCTCCATATGTGAGCTGCACATTGCTCACACCGAGCTACTCCCCCCGCTGCTTCCCAGCGCAAATATTTGCGTAGCCGCACAGCGAAGCGGCCGGTGGAACCGACCAGCAGAAAAAGTTAAGGCTGCACAAATAAATAAATAATGCGTGATTAAATTCTCAAGCTTCCGTTGGCCCTGGCTCCCACAGCCACACGTGCTGAAGGGGAGCCGCGTGGTCGAGCGGGCAGTGCGGACCTGGATGTGGCTTCCCTTCCTGTTGGCCTCGCGTGTGGCCCCTGAAGAAGCCTCTTCTCTTCCCACCCCCAGCTGGGTACGTGCTGTCCCTCCTTCTCCAGCCCTGAAAGATGCACATCTGCAAGAGGGAGGCTGTCAAGCTCTCGGCTACAACTGCCCCAGGTGCGACGGCAGGCCCGAGAGGCTCTTAGAAGGCATGCTGACCCACCTGACACGCAGAGAGATGTTTCAGTCTCCAAGGGGCCTGCTGCGAGGGAGGTTACACACCAGGCCACCAGGCGGGAAGCCTAGCGAGCCCCCCGTGACGCGGGAGACGTGGTGCCATTCCTAAAGCTGCTGGAGATGCTGTCACTCCTCACCAGTGCTGCAAAGGAGAGACCACATCCCCGCCCTCAGCACACACAGGCTCGGGACTTCTTCACGCTGAAGGGAAGGCTCCAGCTTACCACTGGATAAAAGTCAGATTTGAGGAACTTCCATTTCCCGTTTGGTTCTGCAGGATCTGAGTATCTCAAGCTTTGCGACATATTTAATCTCAGGTGTCTCTGGAGGAAGGAAGTACTAATAATCCCATTCACAAACATTGCCTGAACACCCGTCATATGCCCAAAATCAACTGCATGCGTACAAAAAGGTGGCACTTGAACCAACGTTCACCCACATCTGAAGCTAGAACCTCAACTCTTGCACCCTTCTTTCTCCTTATCTACACCAAGAAACCGTACTGGTACTGCTACAACTTCTTAGTACTGTGGTCTCTCTGTCCCGGTAGTCGGGACTTGTGGACTGGCACCTCCCTCTGCAGCAGGTGCCACAAAAAACACAGAAACCCACAGCAGTTTCAGTCTGCCAAATGCACAATGACCTAAATATTTGCAGATGGAGAAATTGCATCAAAAGATTGCAAGGTAACTTGTTCCTGTCCACAGAGGAATTCTATGCTACAGGACATCAGGTACATAGAAGCTCACTACTCAACAATTTAATCACAAATCAAAAGGAAAAAATCAGAACCCAGGGTTTTGGGATACCTCGAGTGCAGTCCTCACAGCTACCAGTTCTTAATGTGCACTTCAAAGGTATGGTTCAGTGATAGTGCATGCTGAATACAGGCCGAGCACAGAGCACAATGAATTTGAGAGAAAACACTCCACTGGTTCACTGCAATGGTCACCTGAACTTCAGCTCAATTGTAGGAAATGAAAAGTGGCAGAAAATAAAGCATGTATGGGACAGGCCAGTATTCTCAAAGGCTGGGAGGGGAGGTAACGTGGTCATCCTACATCTGCTCAGAATCCTTCAGATAATAAATGGTGTCATCTTCCAAAATACACAAGAGTCTTTTGCAACTCTGTGGTCAGGAAACTCCAAGCCTCCAGAAATTAAGCCCAGGTAGCAGAAGTGGTGAAAGAAGTGTTTCAAATGCAATGCATTCACAACCAAGCACCAGAGAGCTTTAACCTCATCCATTTTATACCTCCAGGTTTGCATCCAGTGTTTCCTACTGAATTTGGCAAGACAGCTGCCTTCGCCAGCAGCACAGCAACATCCCACACAGCTACAAACCCCTGACCTTGCACTGCCTTGCACAAACCCTTCTTGGATCACCTCTACGGTATTCCTAGGTCACATCTCAGAAATGACAAGCTTCAAGGAAAACCTACTTGCACAGTCACTTTTCCTTGCTCTTTTAAGTTCCTGCTTTCCCCCTTTTGTTACATGTTTGCCTCTGGAAAGAAACATTACTTGTCAGTATTTCTAAGAATGTTTTTAAGATGTGGCTATACCCTCCTTTCTACTGATAAACAGACTCAGGGGTGAAGGAATTGCAAAAATCCAGGCAGTAAACACAGCTCTGACTCGAGACAGCTTCTGATCCAATCTCAGCCGCAAGTTCCACGCTACAGCTTCTCTCTGACACTTCTCTACCAACCCCAGCCACACTCTTCTCCCCCCATCCTCTCCCTGCTCTGGTTCTGGTCCACATGGTACCCGTTAAACCTTCCAGTGACCTGCTTTAACACATTAACGTGGCAGAAAGCTGACCGAGGTGGGTGGGGAGCATCAGCAGCTCTCTGTGTGGTTAGCGAGATGAATCAGCTCAGAAAAGGCTGTGATGAGCGAGCACTGCCAGCAAAAGGCAGAGGACCTCCCTTTTGTGGGTGGTAGCGAAGCACCCTGCTGGGCTGGCTGAGCAATTGGGTTTTCACCCTAAGAATCACAGGATTACATGTTAGCTTAAAAAAACTGGAGGCGATCAACAGGGGATGATCCAGGCAGGGAGGAGGGACAACCATGCCTCTTAAACCGGTGACTCTCAGACCGATCCAACTCTCACCATCCCTCCTCATAGTGTTTGTGTATTTGTTTTGGAAAGTGCACTGAAAGTCATTTACCATCCCATGAATACACCTGCCAATAGATTTGAGGGAAGTTACACGTTTAGACCCATAGATGAGGCAATCACACAAGCACATCAAAATAAAGAGAGGACAAATTTACAAGCCATAGTACTTCTCTGAGTGGAATTCAGATCCCCCAAAATCACAAGAAGAATGAAACCATGATCTGCAAATGCAGCCAGGAGGAATCACTGTGCCTCATCCCCTGTTCTCACTAACCCCACTCAGACAGACAAACAAGACGGTTACATCCTGAAACACAACTCACTTCTAATTCACTACTTCACAGTTCTTCATTTGGGGCCGCTAAAGTGGCCCAGAAAAAACAATATCCTTTTATCTTTAAATACTGTCTCTGGGCCCTGTCCCATCACGGGCCATTCAACAAAAAAGCCAACTAATAGAAAGACTGAGAAATAAATGGGTAGAGAAATATATTTTATGAAAACAACTAGGTAATTCCATCTGGATGATTTTCTTCTTTAAAATCTAGAAGAGCTTACTCCTTGAAAAAACAGACTGGAACCGCAGTTTCAGTCTACAGGTGGAAACAAGGTGGAAGACTCAGGGTGGTGTAGTTCTACTCAACACGCAAATGTAGTTACAGACCGTAACAGTAATGCCATTTAATATGGAGAACACCTCACTAAGACTCCTCAATGCTACATATTTGCAATAAACAAAGCCAAAATGACCTCATTTTTGCCTGGTAATAATTACTGGCTGTCCCAAGAGGAGCGCAAGGGCACAGAAGTACTATGCTTTTATGCTGAATTCTCAGACAGTATGCGTAACAGCTCTGGAAAAATCTTGAAAAATTTACTTCAATATTGTACAAAGCTATACAGTCCTGACTGCAGCTAAGATCATGCTGGATTCGTGGCATTCAAAAGGAAATGATCACCAGTGTATACAGCTGGTTTGAAAGACAAGTATTAGGTCACCTACCTAACTCTGTGGGTTTGCACTCACCTTGCTTTCAAGCAAATAGGGGTTTCCTCCTGTTGTGCAAGAAGGACAGAGGGGTGAGGGGATACTGAGCATGAAATGAAACTGGTAAAATTTAACACCATACAAATGAAAGAAAAAGTTCAATTTTCCAAAAATAATAAGCAGTATTTCCAGAAAGTCAGCACTGATTCTTGAAATAGATGGGTAGATGATCCCACAAGTTGAGCTTCTGATCCCCCATTATTACACTCCTTCAGAGGTAGATTTCCTTAACAGGATAGTTCTGTTTGCTCAGGAGTCCTCGCAAGGATAATTTTTAAGAACACAAACCTCTCATACACAACTATAAGATGCTTCAACTATTACAACAGCTGTTACTATGCTGGTAACAGTAAACTTAGCCTTTGGTTTTTTCCTTTCTTACACCAAAATAAATAATAATACAAAAAATAAAACCAAGTATTTGCAAACATACAGTTCTGGACTGGATGAGCAAGGACTGGATGAGTTTGATATAATCAAACTGTGGCCTCTTAACTGGGACACTCTGTAGCCCACGGAGGAATCCTCATTAAAAAGCTATATTTTTCCTCTTCTCAAACTGTGAGTCACTCATTACACTTTTGGATGTTGCAACACATTCATGAATAATAAACACACACTAGGAAAAAAAAAATCCAGTGTGAACACTGGATTTTTTTCATGTCTATATTTATCGGTATAAAAATCAAACCAAGAATGAAGCTCAGAGCTGAAAAAAAGTTTCTATGCAAGGAATGTTGTTGTTCACAGCCAAAATATTCGGCGTAGCCTGAGACAAGCACACAGATAGGCACAGAAGTTAGAGCACGATGACTTTAGCATTACTATTATTGTTTGGCCTTTACACAGCGAGAGAGGACAGGGGGAGGGATCGTCATGTTCCCCACCAAGCTCTCTCCTAAGGGAGAACAGCCAGACACCGCCCTTTCGCTGGACAATTCTGGGCTCAATGCTGTGCTTTTGCAGCTGCCTTTTTTTTTTTTTTCCCTCTTTTTTTTCTTTTTTTTTTTTTTTTTTAAAAGGCTGGGGAGTTAGGCTGCGGAGCCTGCACAGCCCCAGAAAGTCAGCCGCGCTACAGGAAATTAATGTGGATACCTCGACCGAGCACCATGGAATTATTTATGCACGTTTGTGTTTCAGACAATAACAAACGGCATCTAGCACACGCACACATAGGGGTGCTTGGGACAACATTTTCCACGGCTCCAGTCAGACGAAAAACTGTTGGCTTCCCTTCCAGTTTTTGTTGTCCTTTCGGCTCTGTGGCCCCAGGCCGGCCACGCCGCCTACCTCACGCGCTTGGGCGGGCTCCCGGTACAGATGTAGGCCTCATTTACAGAATTAAAGGAAATCTAGATACACGTTAATTTTTGGAAGCTCCATAAATACGCTCAGATGAGAGCACAAGAGAATATTTTGGCACCGCTAAAGGATACGAACACAAAGGAAAGGAAAGTGTGTTTATTACTGCTCTTCCAGCTGCTCTAATTAGTGGAAAAAGATAAGAGTGCTAACTTGGAGAGGCAGGAGGAAAAAAAAAACACACCGTAAGCTAAAAAGTAAGCTCGTTTAAATAAATACATTTTCCATTGCAACTCATTCAGACAGAGGGCTGGCTATTAAAGACCAGTTAGCTAGAAATGTGAGCCACTCACTCACTTGTTCAGGAAGCGATTGATACTTGTAGTGGCTGGCTTACCTGTCCAAATACATGGTACATTAGTCAGTTGATGAATACATAAATCATGGAGAAGAACCAACGGAAAAAAAAAAAATGGAGATTACAGGAAAGAAAAAGGAGGGCTGTCAGGGAGCTTGGGCTATGGATAAGGGGAACTGGCAGCGGGAAGGCCATCACTGTGATCTCTCAGCTAAATTTCAAGCTGCTTGCACAAACAGAAGCCGTGTGTCTCCACGCCGGTCTTTGTCCTGGTGAGCTGTCCTAAAGGAAATCACAGATTACAGTTCTGTGGATCTCTCTAAAACACCAGATCTTCACCTCTTATGGTCATTTGCCCATAAAAATGTGGTGTGGCAAGCAGACATATCCTAGCAGACACTATTGCACGCATACGTATAGGCCTAGTTGCAAAGAAAATTGCTGCTACCATTAAACGTTTTCCAAAAGCCTCACAGGAATCATCTGTCTTTGCCCTGTGGTGCAGGGGGCCACGAAAACAACATCAAGCACCAGAGGCTAAGAGAATGAGAGGATATTACAGCAGGCATGATTTCATACATGGGATTTTTCTCCTGCTTTCCACTAACAAAGGTCATTCACTTAATGGAGGGAGCTCAGCAGTCTCCTTGAGCAGTCCGTCATTTCCCCAAGACTTAGAAAACACTTAGTATCCTCAGTGCTCCATCCAAGGCACTATACAATCACTATGTACGCATTAGTGATTACTATTTTAGTCCGATACTGTAAATTTAGCATCTCAGCGTACACGTTTAACCTCAGAACCCCTTTTGTCCTTCACTTACTGAGGGCTCACCAGCCTTAAAGAGAAAACTAGAGCTAGCCTGACTGGCATGATTTAAACTCCCTCTGCCATCGAGGGACAGGTGAGACCTACATTAGACAGCAGAGCACTCAGATCCTAGGCTGGGAGCCTAAATGCAAAATCTCATCCACTGCTTTTCTGTGACCAATATTATTTCTTCAGCTCTCACTTCCAGTGTTCCCCCTTTTTATCAAGGGAGATGAGAAACGTTTTCCAGCTTTGCGTATCAGACTAAAAGACACTAATTGCAACTATGGTCACAGAAACCTTCCCGGATTTCAACCACTAGTGAAGAGCAGCGTCAGACTAATTTAATTTTAATTTTCAAAATAATAAAAAGAGCTTTTCTTAAGACAGTGGTTGATGATCTCACTCAGGAAAGAGAAAGGGTAGAAAAATGACTTTTTCTGTATTATTTCTGTTTTAGATTAATTACACATCCTCAGGCCTGTTGAACATTTGCTGCTTTGCACAAGCTAGGAGCAGCTTTCTCTCCGCTGTGCTGTTCTACAAAACTAACTGCCCTAAACAAACATCCTTTAATTCCTTTATTGCTAATCCTTAATTGCTTGCAGCAGACTGATGCTTTCGCAAATGGAAATCCCAAATGAAAAAAGCAGATCCCAAATACCCTACATCTCAAGGAGTTTGACTCCACAGTGATTTCCACCCATACTAGTCGAGAAAGAGCCATTATCCAGCAAGTGTTTGTTTTCAAAGCTACATGTGTATATCGTATGTGCACATTTTTGGCAGAAGTCAGATCTGGAGGGACAGGAATTGTGAAACAAAATTATACAACACATTGGAAAATTCACTTGTACCATTAAATGTCAACTAGCAGCCCACGTAGCAAACAGGAAAAACACCACCAGGCCCAATGCCTCCTACTGCAAAACCACCAGTATCGTCAAAAGATGCACATTTACATTTTTCCAGGTGGAATTGTAGCTGGATGCCTGCAGGTGTTGTGATGTGGGATGCCACTGGCCAAGGAGGGGCCAGGGCTCTTATAGAGACGCCCTTTGAAGGGGGAAGCAGGGAGGAAGAAACAGCACACACTGGCTGTAAATCCACAGGAAACCTGCCTCGTCGCTTATAACGCTCAGGGAGCATTCACATTTATAGGCAGAGAAGAGTAAAGATCTGCAGGGCAAAGATAACACAGCAAAGACCTTTTAATCTAAATAGACAAAACAAAATAGAAGAAGGAGGAAAACTACATACAACCACGGAGTAGTTGTCCTGACTCAAGGATTGTTTTCTTCCACGCTTCTCTGTTCCACAATGAGTCTGCATGTGTGCGTGGGGGGTGTTGATAATACAATGTGTAAATACATTGCCTTTTCCTTGCTAGTTTCACTTAACTACAGAAAATTACAACCAGGCTCTTCACTGTTTCACACATCAACCTTCCACCTTGCAGAACATCATTGCTTGCACAACCACACAAGCTTTAAGAAAGGCAATGATGCTTACTAATCCATGGCCATTCACCTCACCTTATATCCAAAAGAGCGTAGTCAGAAAATGCCCTGAAGTCACTTCTCATTGTTTTTTTTGGGTGCCAGTATTTGTGGATGAGAGACTCATGGTAGGTGAGGTTTGTTCCATGAATGGAGAAGATGAGAGGGTCCCACTCATGACTTCACTTGATGCTGCATTCGGAATATCCCAAGTCAAGGTACTAAATTCCTATACATTTCATAGGAAAGGTCAAAATACAAGATGCAGTCCTTTCTTTTCTCTCGCAAGTTGGACTAGTAAAGGTTTGTTTCTATGCCAATGTTCTCAACCCTCAGTCCAAGAGAAACTTGAGAGAACGAAGCCAGAACTAAACCATAACTGAAGAATAACACACTTAGGATATTGTAGATATGCTATGACCAAGCAAACAGAAATAAGCAGAACATAGCTATGGTAGAAGTCAATATACCACTACAAGCTGATTAACATCTTGAACCCTGAGCATCAAGAATTTTTTCCAGCTTATTAAATAGATAGTACATATCTATACTATATATATATAAATATGGACACACACACACAGAGTATATGGCTGTATATAACCCAGAGTACTGGGAAGCCATATTTAGAAAGAAAACACTGCAAAGGAATTATAAGGTCTTAACCCCTCAGTTAACCTGAAACACCACAGTTGGCCACTTTTAGCTTCTCTGTTTCACTCTCTTTACATTTTGGTGCACTCAGTCTTCATCTTGTTACGAAGCTCCTTTCTGAGACGTCACCCGACATCACCCACACCATCTCTGGCTCTGAGCAGAGCAGAAACACACTTCTGCAAGGTGTGCTTGGACAAGCCCCCAAAAGCTATCTTCTGATGATCTGTTACTTTCATTTTTTGTTTAACAACGAAGGTATAGAGATTTAGAAACCTCTGGGAAAAAATAACCCATCACTAATGAGATAAAATGGAGCTGGTGGCAGGTCACTTACTTAATTTCCTCTCCCACACCCCTCATGACTGAAAACGATACCTGCACCGAAAACCCATTTTTGCAGCCCCAGCTAAGTCAACAGGTCACCTCACATGTGCTGAGGGGACCTTGTTGCCCCAGTTTCCCCACTGTTTTCCCCTTGGGTCTGATCTCTGGCACTGGACTGCAAGCTAACAACCACAGCTGGCTCCTGCAGCATTGGTTAGGTTCTTCTGTACCTTCCTCTACATCAGTAACACACAGCAAAGAGAGCCCTGCACTGACTAAAAGGACTTGGGCGATCTTGAACTTGAACTCCTGGCCTAACTGGAACACTCTAGTGCTTCACTGATTGCAATCCCTGACTTGGAAAATCTGATTATTCACCTACTTGGTGAAAAAAAAAACCTGCCTATCCATGCTTTATGGCATATCCTCAAAACAACACCAGGCTAACAAAATATTTAGGGGGGTGGAAAGGAGACGAAAAGAAATCTACCTACATATGACTGTTCTTCAATGTTATTTGGTAGCAGCATTCATATTTGAGTCTGTTTTTCTCGTGCTTAGTACAAGCTAACATTTTGTTCTTAAAAAGGACCCCACCCCCTGAATCCTTACACTATGGGTAATGAAGTCCATTCAGCCTTCTTCTGCACACAATGACCTAGCTCCCAGGTATTCTGTAGCAGTTCAGATTATCTCAGTTTTATCAGCAGGGCTATTCACAGCTTCTTCTGTATCTCATTTCCCTGGATCATGTCCTGCCAGTTAGAAGGAGAAAACTACTCTGGATCTACCTTAATCTACTTCCTTCCCTTCCTAAGTTGTTTTACACAGTTTTCTTTCATTCCCAGCTCTGTTCACTATTCCTTGTGCATCTGAACATTCAAGATACATTTCGGAATAAAGAAGATGGAGGTGCAGTGCCTCCACACAGCAAAAGCATGGAGATGCCTGACTTCAAGCTGCCCAAGCTGTGACGACATTCCAGCCAGAAACCACACAGAGCTGTAATCTACTTATCTGCCTATCTGGAACTGGTAAGCAGTGCCTTTTTCTAGCAGATAAAACAAGCGAAAGGGACCAACCAACAAAGAAAAAAAAAAAAAAAAAAAAAAAAGTGGAATATGGTTTAGGAACCTGACTGGATAAGAAAGAAGGAGCACACATACAGAGGAGTGCCAGTTAGTGTGTTCATACAGCCATCTTTTCCTAACAGTCCAAGGGTTTCTTTAACAGTCTGCAGATTCAGTATTGTTCCTAATACTTCCCTTTTAGAATAACTTCCTTTGCTAAAACAGTCATTCTGCAAGTGCAAATGCAGTGCAATACAAAAGAACCAGAACTACGTACCTTCACCCTCAAACCACACCTGCACAAACACTTGTGGCTGTTGAAACACCCGTACCACTACTGCTCAGTTTGATAATAAAATATGCAGAATAGAAACTTAAATCTGAACATACGTGACAGATCCTTTCCCACCTCAAAAACAAACAAACAAAAAGTTTTGATATACCTCTCCACCGCATATTCCGTAAACAAAAAGCTCCAAAGAACTAAGCAGTCTCTAACAATATTTAGTTGTTAAACGTCTTGTCAACAATATGGAGATAAGAGAAGGGAGAATACATAAACCCTACATGATTAGAGAATTCAGAAAGTAACATGCTCAACAGGTGCTGAGACAAATACGTAGGACCTGGAACCTAGTCTAAGTCTTAAAACATCGGAAGCATAAATCACTATATATCCATAAAGGCAACTCCTTGTAGAAGTACCTTTTTTTTTTTTTTTGCCTTCAGGAAAGCACTAAACAAACAGTTTACAGCTAATGTATAGATTTAGGGAAAGAAAACAAAACAAAACAACAACAACAACACATACTTAAAAAAAGATGAGGCGGCTAATACAATAACAGCCTCTCACACAACTTGACCTTCCAGCTGCTAGTCACACAGTAATGACAGAAGTAACAGACCACAAACTTGCATTTGTGATGAAGCTTTTATTTCTGAGGAAGAAAATACAACACCTACAAAAGTTAATGATTACACAAAAATAAAATAAAATAGGGAGACCTTGTAAGCCAACAACACTCCCAAAAACATGCTGTGCAGTAATTTACCTGGGACATGGTACATAATATGATGCAATCATACCCACTCCAAAAGAAAATCAACAATAAAAGTATACCAGTGAATTTGATCACCAGAAATGGAAAACATTTCACATCAATACAAGTGTCCTGGATAATTTTCACAAATGGTCATTTGCCAAGAATAAAAAAAAAAAAGTACAGTTCTGGCTCTCAGCATCTTGCCTGCAGTATATTTATGGTCAGAAGCCAGATCATTCCTTCATTAAAGTCCTACCTCTGTAACAGCAGCAAAGTTTCACTACCATGTAACGTTAATATTTTAAAACTGAATTTTAAAAGGTCTTAGTAATTATTTTTTTTCTACTACTTCCACTAATGCACCACCAACTTCCTCAGCCCACCCCCCACAGCATCTCAGTGTATTTACCAGAACCTACGTCAGCTTTGTCACTTAAGTTCCTCAGCCCACTGCAACTAACACAAATTAACGGTTTAAACCCTGTAGGTAAAACAAATGGTTTTGGCAGAAATTGAAGGGTCCCCACGGTGATCTGGCCAGTCTGACACAGGTGACCGACAGAGGACAGCAGTGGTACCTGCAGCTATGTCAGTGCTGGGTCACCACGGCAAAGGGCATCGTGACCACGAGTCCCATACTTCTTACTTAGGCCTCAGCCCTGTTCCCCCTCAGGATTCCTGTGCAAACCCTCAGGAAGAGTGATGGTGGCTAGCATGAAGAAACTACTGCCTTTTCCTGCCCAACATCTACTTAGAGGACAACTATCTCCAGCTGAGACCTGCACTGACTAAGCGTCAGCCATTTTGTTTGGTGGTGCTGTCTGACTTCACGACGTTTCTTTCCTGCAGGGGAAGAGCAAGCAGAAGAGCTTGAAGAACTGACTGAAAGCCAATCTGCAACAACGTCATACTTCTGAGGCAACATTTCTGTCTGGAGAAGGAACTGCTAGAAGTGTCTACATGCAGGATTTGCTGCTGGAGCTCTGTAGCAGCTTCACTTCTGTTGTGCTTGTCTACCAGCGACGATCATGATCCTTAGGCCACACTTTATTATCATGCTACGTTGGATCAGTGCTCCTACAGTGGTACATGAATGCTTAATACTGTCTCTATCCATTTTCTGCCTAGTTTTGCTGTCCTTTTACCCACAATACCCCTTCCCCTGTCATATATTTAAAAAAAAAAAAAAAAAAAAAAAAAAAAAAACACGGCAAATCCTATGCCATAGGGCAGCATAACCTTCCCGCCTCTTCAGTAATTTAAACTGTTGGCAAAGTGGGCACTTTTGGTTTCCTGCAAAACAGATATATCTGCTGTCATTCTCTTGATCAACATTGAAAGACCTTGCTCACTGAATTTCCACACTTACACAGCATCTCTTAACAAACAATAAAGAACAAAGAACAGATGCCTGGACGCTATCCAAGCCCCTTGCCAAAAACTGTCTCCGAAGATCTGCAGCAGGGTACAGAATCCTACAACTTTCCCACCAGCACTTCCACTTCTCAAGGCAGAAAACCAAGCTTGTTGTGACTACCTCCAAAGACCCCAGGCACACCCCCAAAACACCCAGTGCACGATTAATGCATTGAGCTTCCTAAAAGGAAAAAGCAGCAGCTTCTCTCAGAGCAGCAGCAGATGTTGAAAGGGAAGCTGCAGCAGCAGCTACCACGTGAGCAACTTTCAACCAGGACCCAGCATGTTGAGTTTCCTACTTGAATTCATTAGGCATAAACGAGCTGCAGAACAAGGTCAAGCAAATTGAAACACCTCATTAAATTTCATCGATGCCTGTATGACCAGGTACTTGAGATACTAACTGCTTAATGTCACTATTATATTAATGGAGGAAAGAGACGAGAATATCACGGTGTGCGGAGCACACAGGTGAATCTAAAATAGTCGATTTTAAGAACAACAACAACAAAAAAGAAATAACAATATACATGTAAAAACAAAACAAAAAATCAAACTAATCCTATGGAGCAAGCAGAATTGCCTTCACTGGCCACGGATATGCCAGATGACAGACTGAGCGGGAAGTCCGCACATGTGACAGATACAGAATAATACATTTAATAAAAACACCTGACTCTTGACTATCCTGATTACAGTTACATTCAGCACTAATGAAAGGAGGAAAAAACAAACCTTGCAAAAAACTCAGTCCTACTACTATTCCTTTTAAAATTTGGTTATCTGGGTGCATAATTATCCTACATGCACACGATTTGTGCTGTCAGCTGTACACATTATAGTCAGTTATGCAGCTTGGCTCTTTAGAAGTTTTATATTCAGATTTGATATGCCCTTCAGACGGACATAAGTCACTTAACAATTCAGTAAACTTTAATTTCAGAGTAAAACACTGCTTTGTTTTACAACCAGCAAGGGAATAAAATTCACTAAGTATTACAAGACACAATAAGACGTCAAGAGATAGCAAACTGTATTCCATGACTGCACTTTCAAAACAGGTGCCATGTGGTGATACTCATTATCATCTCCATAATGACCCAATTTATAACAAACTACAGGCATAATAAAGTAGGATTCAAAAGTTACTTTTGATTCTTTGATAGTCATTTTCCAAGAAGAAATTGATTAAATAACCTAATCAGAACTCTTAACTGAAAACTTCTAGCCATATTTGTACTTTATTAGTGAATTAAATTCTGTATTTTATTCAAAGTCAACAGGGCAGTGTCATTAACTTCAATGAACATAGCAATAGGCACAAGGGCCAAACCATAGAAGACTGTATTCATATTCTTTTCCCAAACACACACATCTCAATACAGCAGCTGAGGAAAATGTTTTTAGCAATCACGTTTGAGACAAGTACTTTGGTGCTTAAGTATATCCAAATAAGCGGAAATACTCGTATGCATGTTTTTGACAAGTCTAGAGATAATGATTTACAAGAACTTAGGCTTCTCAAGTTTCAGTTCTTCTCAATAGGAAACCTTTCAGTGATGTCATTCTAAACAGAAAGTGCAATTAGTTACCTTAAAATTTTCAGGATATTTGAAAGCGTGAATGAAAAAGACCAAGTTAAGACCTTCATGTGAAATATGGAACATCAGATCCTGGCATGCTTTATGTACCACTTACCCTATAGTAGGCATAATAAAATAAATTTTCTAAGGAAATAAATACTTTAAGTATTGAAGCATATTTACTCTGGTTCAGCTGCCAGAGGAGAAAAAAAAAAGTGTTTGTTATATTAAAAAGAACGAGCTATGGAATTATAAAACATCATCTCATAACTATCTAGGCTCAAGAGCAATTCCCAGGCCAAATTAAACCTTTAGCTTTAGCACAAAGCTGTCTGAAAAGAAACTTAGTAAGTTATACTTCGACTTGATTTGAGCAGCCCATTGTGTGTTTCAGGTTACAAAATTAATTCACCACCATAACTTATGTTGTTTTAGCGACTGCTGGTCCTGCTAGCTTGCCAAGCCACATGCACACATGCCCATGTCCTCGTCTCCAGCACGCCCGTCTGCTTGCAGCAGGAGTTCTGGCAGCAGGAGAGGCTCGTCCAAAGGACAGAGAGGTGCTTAAGGGCAGGGTGAGCTTCAGGATACTGTGAGCCCTCAGCAGACGAGTTGCAAATGATGAATAACGCCTTGTCTGCTAAATGGCAGGGTAAATTTCTCCATCCCTAAATATAGCCATCTTCATTGCTTGCTGAGCGAACAAAAGAGGTAGACCAACCTGTGAATACAAGAGGATTCTCTGTACTGACAGCAGTGAGTGAGGAAGGTGAGTACCCAAAATCCTGTCTCCAGCTGCAACCAGATGTTAACGCTCTTGAGGAAAGTGAGAAGTATACAATCTTCCATCATAATCCCAGAAGTGAAATTAGCCATCAAGAAAAAAAAAAAAAAGGTCCTCCTGAACCAAGAGAAAACCGTCCAACTTCTAGAGTGTGCGGTTTTACCATAATGTCCACTGTAGCAACAGGTGCTACAATACACTGACAGCACCACAAATAATCTTGTATTCTTGATCTGGTGAAGAGCACAGGTGAACAGAGCACAGTCCTTCCCTTTTCTACGTGCACTAACAAAGTGCCCCATAAAACCAACCCAAAGCACTTCTTTGAAAAGTGAACGTTATCTCATTTTAAATACTCCCAGCAACATTAAATTCATTAATATGTTTAATTACCCTCCTTGCTACTTATTATTTCATGGCACAACACACCTACCTTCAGCTCCCAGACATGTTGGGGGTCTCAACAGGGTCAAGTAACTATCACATAATTTTCTTACACATATGTAAGATCATTTCACCTTTCAGCTTCCTCTGAACTGATAAACTGCATTATGAAGCTTCTTTTTTAAACTCTGGATCGCTCTTGTTGCTGTGCTCCTACTAGTATTTCACATCCTTCCTCATGTGAACAGCGACACCGGACGCAGACTCAGAATTCCAGTGCTCTTACTAATGCCATGTCCTTTCCCATTCCTATGCGCTATTTTTATTTCTGTATAGCCAAAGATCACACTTTGTTGACAGGATTACAATGAGAACCCCCATTGAGATGATTATCCACACAAATTCTTAAACCTTCTTTCAAATTACCAGTTTGAAGACAGTCTCCTATCCTGCTGGTGTAGCTGCATTCCTCATTCCTTAGTGGCTGGCTGCATGAACAACGCATTCGGCTGGATGGGAACCAGCTAAAAAAGTGATTTGGAGAACACAGCACGAATAACCTGCACCACACACAAACCTGCGTATCGTCTATGGGTAAAGATGAGATATCATTGCAAAAACTGTGAATAGAATGGTATTCAACAGCATTGCACCAAGACCCACTCCCTGGGGGACCCCACGAGAAACAGCTGCACTCACACAGCAGAAAGACACGCCTAAGTTCCCCTCTGAACTAAGATTTATGAAGCAACTTTGCCAATGTTTGTGGGATTTATTCCACAGTGACTCCATGGCACAATTGTTTTCAACTCACACTTCACTGCAAAGTTAATAGATATATCAGGGACACAATATAGGGTGAGTCTGCTACAATTGAACAGTTGATGAATAGCTTCGGAATTTGGGAGATGTGGTTTTCTACAATTCAAAACTCTGGGAAGCAATTTGCTCCAGTTCTACTGTAAATTGTTCTTTAACAATTGTTAAGTCATTCTGAAAGATCCAGAACAAGTAAGCCACAGCTTGTTATTTATTTCAGAGGCTCCATTTTAAAGTTTGCAATTTTTCAGCCAGGAAAACAACAATGAATAATATGAGTAAGTAAAAGCATTTGTACAATTAACTGAAAAGTTTTAGTCTTTCTATTAAAAAAAAAAAATCAACTGGGTGCCAATTAGTCAACTGGGTAAGCAATTAATTAATATTACAGTTTAGCGGTGTATTTAAAAGCACGTAAACATACACTCGTATGGGTGAAGCTTGTAGCACTGTCTGTTAGGCAGTTGCTGAAGACTTCTAATGCAAGATGCTGCTTTCAGCTGCTTGTAACTTGGCCAGACTTGGACTATTTGGGTTGAAATTTTCCAACTTGAATGTCTGCCTCAGACTAAATTTTGTTCCATGTGCTGTAGAGGTTGCTTCTGAGGGAGGGGCGTAAAAAGAACTGAGTAGACAGAGATTAGAAAACCTCAGCCAAAATACTTCAGCTGTTTTTCAGAACAAGACTGGGAAAAACACTGTCTTTCAGTATTAACAGAAAATGCTGGCAAACTTGTTAGAACATTATAGTGCCCTTTCAGCTTCGGGTAACAGATTTGAAATTTGACATGAGGGCTGGAGCTGCTATGCTGAAGGTATGCCTGTTGCTGCTTCCGTGAAAAATCCACACGCATTTGGTCAAACTGCTGAAGACAAATTATACATTATGTATTTTCAGTAGATGCTCACTAGACCACATCCACGTTCGTCACAGCTCCTCGTGCCCATCAGACTACATAGGCTGTCACCACAAGCACTCAGCAACTTTTCCCCCAGCTCCTGCCCAGGAAAGGACTGCAGCTCAGATAAGCGTCTTCAAAGGCAAGGAACAGGAGCAGGCTCCAGACCTCCAGACTGTCCACGTAATGGCCAGTTGAGGCCAACAAGGTGCCAGGCACTTGGGATGACGGCTGGAGCCCTGTTTCTCCTGCCCTTTCACTGTCCTGTCCCATGGGTCTTCACAGCAATGTGAGAACCACGTAGAGAACCACAGAGAAGGACCAAGGAATATGCTTCATGCAAGAACCACAGAGGGCAAGGAATGACACGAGAGGGTGGCAGAAAAGCTGAGGAGTAAGGCTCCCTCCACACCAAAACCAACAAGAAGGTGAGGGAGAAAAAACAGGCACAAGAATGACTTGAGACTAGGAAGAAAGGAAAAAAACAAACAAAAAAAACCACAAGGGGCTGGAAAAGGAATGCAACTCTGTGCAAGGAGACTGGGAACTGGGAGATGGCAAGTACAGAAGCAAAGGAGGAGGAGAAAAGGAAGGCAGATACAAGGAGACAGTGTGAGAACAAGTCAAAGGACGAAGACAAGAAATGGTACATGAGGGGTGCAGACAGAGCAGGAAAATGCAAGATCCTACCGGCACGCTCTCCTCCAGAGTCTGAGACACGGCCCAGGATTTCTGAGCCTGGCCATTCCCTCCCTGCCTGCAGACAGCTGTGCAACAAACTGGCAGAGCACAACAGATCCTCTCCTGCTGGCCCGCAGGCAGCCAGGACCGACCACTGTCAGTCGAGCTCAATGGAGAGCTCGGATGAGTCTCGTGTCATCAGTAACCCAGCTGAGGAAGGACAGGAACACACACGCACTGCCCCAGGCTGCCTAGCTGCTTATCTTATCTTTTCCTAAGGGGAAGAAAACCTAGGAAATGACACAGTAGAAGCAGTTTTTAAAAAAATGTCATTAGCACTGTAGAATTGAGGACTTATTAGATCTGAGTAATGGTAATTAAAACTGTCTCTTAGTGCTCATATGCATGGAGGTCAGCCTGTAATTGTGACTGACCTGGTCACGTTTTCTTCCTGACAGAAGCTTTGTTAAAATTAACGCACAACTTCTCTTTTTGCCCTTGTCCTTTAGAGCATATCCACACCATCAAACCAGAGGACGAATGAATTCCTGTCTCCCAGGTTCTTCAATGGTTGTTATCACTGCAGTAATCCACAAAATAAAGGACACTGATCCACAGTCTTCTGAAGACAGGAAACTAATATATTAAAAAAAATCAAGTAAAAAGCTGCAGACACTGAGCGAGCAATTCTGATGATCAAGACTTGCATTTCTACCATGCTTAGCCCTACTAAATATTTTCTGCATGCTGAGAACAAACAGTCATTGACTTTTGTTCCAGATCAGTGAGTTCAGCATGACTGCAAATCAGACTCAAGACTCAGGTCAGGCACCCAGAAAAACAAAAGGCCCACGTGAGAAAACGGGAAGTATAGGTGGAAATCCTACAGGAGCAGCAGGGGCTGCAGAATCCTGTTTTCCAGCTACCTCAGGCAGCACAACGCCTCTCCCTCTTTATGTAATCACCTGCCTCATCCACCACGTCACCTCTCCTGACTTCTGCCCAGCTGGGGGGTCCCTGCGTGCCGCTGCCATTAGACGATACTCCCCTGGCTCAGCACCAGAGCCGGCTGGGAAGAGCTGTGGCGGTCATCTCACATCAAACAGCATCCTGGCGTGCAGGTCTGGTAGAGCTGCCAGAGCATGGCACCTGATCGCTTCCAAGCACCTCGCTTTGCAAACTTACAGAGAGGGAGTGAATGTATAGAATGTAGAGCATTCACAATCAGCTGCATCCACTGGGTGGCAGGCACGTTTCACAGGATCAGGATAGACAGGTACAGAGGTACACAAACGAAGCCTCTTAAATACCGCGCTCGTTCCCTGTTTCAGAAGCAGCAACCAAACAGATACAGTAAAAATTTAAAAATATTTAAAAAATCCCACAGAGCTTTGGTAGCAAAGTTACCATATTCTGCTTTCATTTTAACACTGGCATCTCATCGACAGTTTTGGGGTTTTCAAAGCGCTGGGACAACTCGGCAGGCTGCCCGAGCTCTGCGGGTGCCCCGTGACACTTCTGAAGGTGGGCACCTCATGACGCCCCCATGGCCTCCGTTAAGAGGCTTCACCAAGCCTCCATTGAGCTAATTTAGGCCCTAACAGCGACCCCAAAGCCTGCAGAGCCCGAGCCTTTAAACCCTGCCCTCACTTAGCATACTTGGCAGGGAAAAAATAAAAAATAAAACACAAACCAAGTTCGGGCTAACAGCTGTAAATGCATCTACGTGCGTGAGCAGCGAAGTTTTAGAGTCCAGCGAAACACAAAATCCAGTATTTTCCACGGATTTCCACTTCACATCTAAGCAGAACCGCCTTGAAGTTTGCTTAAAAGATGTTTCTGGAGAAGAGGCCGTTGACCAAGTTTCAACCCAGCGCATATTTGTATAACCAAGTTGTAAACTACATAAAAAGTACGCTTATAATGGAAATGCTGACAAACGCATAACTCCTGCAGTTAGCTATGACAGCCTGACCGCAAGCCCTCCCCTTCAGGAAAAAAGCAAAATTACTTCCCCCCTCCTCCCACGACAGCAAGCGGGGGGGAGGGAGCAACGCACTGGTACCCCTGTTTAATCATTTTTATTAGGAATTTAGTCACTTTTTTTTTTCTTTCCCCATTTATTACCCACATGTTGAATTCGTCACCCCCGTTTTTTTTTTTTTTTTTTTTTTTTTTTTCAATAAACAAGCAGAGGGCCTTTTAAATTCATGACTCACTGCCCAGGCTTCCCCTCCACCCTCAGCAGCAAACAGATTGCCAGCTGCAGCCGATGAATTAAGATTATTTTTATTTATTTTTTGGTCCCGCAGCAGTGTTGGGCAACACTTCGCGCAGCATCGAGAGGGCAGGAGGCAAAAGCGGGACGACTTTTACCGGAGGGAAAGAAAGCAGCGGCCGAGGAGGGCACCCAACAGGCGAGCCCCAGGGCTGCGGGGCGAGGCTGCCAGCAGGGAGGGAAGGGCGGCGGCGGCGGGGCGAGGAGGACGACGACGACGACGACGACGACGAAGAAGAGGAGGAGGAGGAGGAGGAGGAGGGAGAAGATGCCAGCACCCGCCCTCTCCCGCACCCCCAACTCAGCCAAAAGTTGCCAGGGGGTCGCCGGCCCCTTCCCCGCGACCCCCTCCCCTCACAGCCGCCGCGGGGCTCGAACCTGCGGCCCCCGGGTGCCGACCCCCTTCCACCCCCTCCATGCCCTCCACTCACCGGCGGCGGCTCCCTGGGCGCGCGGCTCCCCGCGGAGCGCTGCCTTCGGCCGGGGGACGAGGAGGAGGGGCAGCGGGAGGAGGAGGAGGTGATGAAGGGCGGGTGGAGCAGAGCTCGGCTTGAGCCCTCCCGGCTCCCATCGCTGCGCTCCGCCCCGCTCCGCCCCAGCGGCACCGGCGGAGGGCAGCGGCGGAGGAGGCGGCGGCGGCCATGTGAGTGCTGGCGGCCGGGACCCCGGGGGACGGGGAGGGGGCGGGTGGGCAGGGCTGGAGCCGGCCCTCGGGGGCTGGGGGTGCTCGCACCGCCCGGGGAGACCTCGGGCTGCAGCCTTACCGTCCCGTGATTGCCCCCCGGCCCCCCGGTTGTTTGTTTGCGCTGCCTTTCCCCCTTATCTCCGCCCTTATCTCGGCCGGGCAGCTCCGCGGGGAGCTCTCCCCCCGCCGGGGCTCCTCGCTGTTCCAGCTCCGGGTGCAGTTTGTGGAAGGAAAGCCCCCTTTTCTGCTGCCGCTTTTAAGCACTTCACATGTTTAGGGAACACCTACTGATGCTTGAGCGTGTCTCGGGGGGGGGGGGGGGGACGCAAAACGCAGGGGTTGCTCTATGTGAACTAGAAAGTCAGATTATATCTTCTGTTCGTTTCTTTTACTTTTCAAAATACCCTTTTTTTCCCTTAAAATCTTTCCTTAAAATCGTACGAAATGGGTCCAAAATTTGAGATCTCATAGGGAAGTATTTGGCAGTTCAGCTGTTTGAGCCTGTCTTGCAGACTCATAGTACATGCAGCAGTGTTCGTAATTTTAGTTCCTGCTAAATTTATACCTGAGCAGCTTCTTGACCCAATTTGTCACTTTTTTTTTTCATTCTGTCTCTCTTCTAACTCTTATCGTATCCTTCCTGATGTGGCCCATATCCTTCTTCATCTACAGCAGCAGACCTCTGCTCTCAGCAGATATTCCTGGCTTCGGGTATTTAACGCTGAAGGTTGGCTCGGGCTGTTGGCTTTGGGCTCCCTGGGTAAGGCAGGAACACGACACCTGTGCGGTTTGGTTTGCCTCCCAGGTGCCAATTTTAGGGTGGGAAGAGTGCCCCTTTGGAGGTGGTCTTCCCCATTTATTGGCATGGAAGAACTTAAACACCTGGATAACTTGCTTTTTAGACCACTGCCAGTAGGTGAGGTGATTTCCATGGGAGCTCTGTGCATGCCAAATTCTGCCCGCTCCAATGTCCTCATGCATTCTTGTGTATTGTTACAAATGCTCCTCGTCTTACCTTTCAAGTAAGCACAGAAAAATGACCTGGCTAAGCAGATGGACGCAAATGTTCTTCAGCACCAACACAAAGTCAGGTCAAGCAGCTTGGGCTGGTTCTGCTGTCTCCTCGGATTGTCTTGTGGGATTATGGCTTGTGTGTGTTTTCTACTGGGGGCTATTACAGCACTAAAAAGAAGCAGCCCCTTGAGTTATAAATTGGAATTTACTGAAGGATTGCCAAAAATAACATTGACTTGAAGGCCAGAGATGTGCACCCTGTTTCATGCAGGTGAAATTCCCACCTGTGACTACTCCCTAGGAGCCCACATACACAAGTGTATTCTGTGGCGGAGCAGACAGCCAACAAGTAGGTGCATCAGAGATGCCATTTTCTTAAATCCTTATTTTTACATAACTTTTTAAATAAAATTTAAGGATATGTGTCAAAGAAGAGTTTTAGGTGGGATTACTGCCCTATAAATGAATGGAGTTGCTATGAATTCTTTGGGAGTGCAGATGGTTAGGGCTGTTATGCTGAGACCTAGCTCACAGTACAAGAAGACTGTTTACTTCTAAGCCTCGATACCTAAAGATTTTAGTTTTACGTTCTGAGAGCTAACCAATACAGAAAGACTGAAAGATATTTTCATTACAATTAGCTCTTCCGGAATGGCTTCCCTTGCAGAAGCTCTGCTGTGAGGTGTGTGGATTTCTTCCTTTTTTCTCTACTTTGATGCATTACAGAAGTATTATTTTGCTTTAGAAGTGCACAGTATTCCTCAAGAGAATTTATTAGTATTTCTGAAACCTGTGCCCTGTTGAGTGGCTGTCACAGACCATTGCTGATAGCTAGCCTGATTTCTCATATCTTTGTGTAGCCAGGAGCTGGGTATTTCTCACTTCATACATCAAGAAGATGGTGCATGCCCAGCCTGTTCAGTGCTCAAACCTGGAGAAAGCTGGAAGATATTAACCATGTGTGAAATCTTCGGAGTTAGCAGACATTAAAACTAAAGAAGACTGATGAGCATGTGCATGATGTTTTTCCCCCAAAAGGCCTATAATTTGGACAGATACATCCCTGATACACATCCCCCGCCAGATTTCAAGTCTGGTGTTTCAGAGCAAAGCTATTCAAAGCAAATACTTCCAGATCTTGTTTGCGTGGCCAAATTACTTTTTCTTCATGTTTTCAGCTACTTTTTTTTCTTGTATTCAGAACTACCTGACACAGTTGGTTCTTATTCCCTGTCCCCCCTTTTATTTTTTACTGTTCTTCTTCCAGCCAGCATGTGGTAGGAACTTAAAAACTCCATCCCAGTCTCACAATAAAGTTTGTCAAAACTTTCTTGACTGAAGGTAGTATCTATATTGGGAAGCATTAAGAAACCCCAATAAAAGTGCTGCTTGCACTGTCTGTTAAAGCATTAATAATTTGCCTAAGCTATTAGGAGAAGATGCTCTCGTATTGACAGGGGGATCTGACTTGAGAGCTCAGGGCCTTGGACTCCGGCACTGCTGGAGTCGCTCCTCGGGTTGCTTTCTGCATATTGTCAACAGAACCTGGTCCTTCTGTGGTCTCCCAAACACTTGGTTCACACGCAGGAGGAGTGCATAACTTGATGATTTTAACACAGGCTCTGTAATTCTAATGTCTCAAGGAATAAATTGCACCAAGGAGAAATACCTGGTTTGCAGAGCTACAGGCGGTGAATGCAGCAGGCGCTGTTAATGCAGAGTGTAAACCTTCTCTATTCTCACTCACCCTGAAGTCCTAAATGAACTTCAGAAATGTTAAAATGTTTTTAACATTGACGCTATTGGCACTCTGCAGCTGTTTGGGGCAAAGAGTCGCTTTGTCCAAGGTCCTAGAAAACATTTTTACGTTCATTCCCTTCTTTCTGCCTTTTCTGCAAGGGCTTTCTAAAATAAAACGATTCTCTTGATTTTTGCACAATTATTCAAGTATGAAGCACCTTTGTATTTTAGCTGCATCTACTCTCGAGGCTGTATTTGGCAGATTACCAAAAAAAAATCACCTATTTGACCAGTCATAAAGCAGGATTAGCTTTCAGGCTGGTGAGCAGAGCCCGTGAAGCGCTGGCAGAATCCTGCTGAAGAGGGATCTTCCTGCAGCCCTGCTGGTGCTCGGTCCCTATTACAGTGGCAGATGGGATTTGCAGGGTTGTTCAGATGAGCTTGCTCTTTTTTTTTTTGAGTGGTATGAACTCAAGTGGAAAATCTCAGCATATAATACTCAGGAGACTCCTAAGTTGCAGAACTGGGACTATAATTTACACAATTACTCTGCTAAGCATAAAATAGCAGGAGTTAAGGTTTCCAGGATGTCAGGTCTACTGCATGGCCTTGTATTTACCATCACAGAGCCAACACCAACAGGAGATGCAGACAAAAAGCTTTCCTTGTCAAGGCCTCAAGGTTTGTATTTAGGTCCCAGGAGTGCCCTCAGGTTCCCCAGCGTGATCACGCTGTGTAGCTACAGGGGTTTGTGACAGATGTGATGACCAGTAGTCTTCAGGGAAGAAAATGGTGGAAAAAACAGCCGTGAAAGTGCCTCTCATGTCATGAGCTTTGGTGAGGGCAGCTGCCCAGCCTTAGTATCAGCACTCACACTGATGCTTTTAAAGTCAAAACACACGTCCCGTTAGGTTAAACTTGGAAATCCACAGATGGTCTTGCACCTCCGAAGCACGTAGTGAGGCTGTTCCGCTATTTGTGTGCCTTCTGTCAGAACTGGATCGTTGCCTTAGGGAAGATAACGCAGCTTTTAGCTGGAGGTTCACCTTGGGCGATGTCAAAGGGCTTAGGGACAGTTCAGGAGCCATAGCTCAAAGGGAAAAAGGGCCTGGAGGTGTTTCTGAGCTCTGAACCTCTCCCTCCCGCTCCGCTGGTTTTCAAGCCACTTTTAGATTTCCCAGGCTTTGGCCCTAGTGCGTTTTGGAATATGGCTCTCGAAAGCCTTTTAATTAAATGTGTGACTGAGTAATCAGCCAGGTTTAAAGTACGCTGTGCAGAGATGAGAGGATTTCTGTGTAAATCAGGGGAAGCCCAGCTGCTTTCTGGCTTCCCAGAAAATTGCTTGAAAAGCTGCGTGCTGCTAACACACTTGCTTACAGGTTGAAATATTTTTGTAGAGTGTATTCATCATACTTACACCTTGAAATAACCACAGCCTCTTGGAAATCGTGTTTTTACATTAAGCACTGGTGAGGAGGCATACTTTGGTCTCTCTACTTCAATTTTAAGGCTGAAGTCAGGTCTATTTCTGTTACGAAAGATACGCTTGCACATGAAAGGTTTGGGGTGTTATTTTTTTGTGTGGAAGAAGTTCTGTTTTTATTGAATAAAAATGTCAGGAAGTATCTTCCTTGAATTGTGTGCATTGGTCTTCAGATAGAAGACAGAGATCCATTTTTTTGGACAAATCTCCTTGAATATTCTCAGTGTCATCTTGATTTTTTTATTATTATTATTTTTTTTCCCTCATTCCTTTTATTTTAATTGAAAAGCATAAAAGTCTGTTGCTGGAATGTTTTCTGCTGAACCAAGGCATGGCATCTGTTTCTGCAAGCCAACAAGAAATGGAATTATTTCTGCAAAACCCTCATCTGGTGTTAGAAAGAGGTTGTTGATGAAGAAACAGCCTTTTTCTAATCGTAGGAGGGCTTGTTTGTTTTACTGGTAAATACTTTTACTTACCAACTTCTGAGCTCTGAAGAGTTTCCCCGTTTTCTCACACATGGGCAACTTCTTATCTAAATGGCGTGGTTCAGCACTGCTGGACGGGCACACCCAAACCACTTGCTGTTTTGTCTGTGACCCCACAGGTCCCAGTCTGCCCCGGGGTTCCTCGCATGAGCTCGCCCCGTCCAGAGCCACACCTCCGTATTGCTGAGCTCGCTGCGGACGGTATCCAAAACGGGCTGTGACGTTAAATCAAAGATTTACCCCTAGAAGCATTTTTGTAATGAAATGCGTTTTTTAATGAAAAATAGAACGAGTTGCACGTTTCTGACAGTTCTGTGATGAATAGGGGTATCTGGTGCTGCTTGTTTAGCTTTGGCTTGTGTTGTATTATATTTCTGGTTCTTACAGCATTATCTCCACTGGAAAAAAAATAAAATATTGCAGACTTCAAGGATCAGTTGGGTAAATCTCGCTACTCAGCTGTGCTTTATGAACCATTGTAGTCAACACAGCTATTCTAGTTTGCCATAGCTTTAAAAAAAAAGCCCCAAAACAACAACAAAATAAAACCCTCGTAGCACTCAATCACTCAAGGACAACAGTTTGGTGTAGTTTTTGAGGCTACATATTTTACAACCTGTGGCTTTGATTATTGCTTCAGATTGTACATCTTTTCTTTTTCCTTCTCCCCAGGGCCGATTACTGGAAATCTCAGCCAAAAAAGTTCTGCGATTACTGCAAGTGCTGGATAGCAGACAACAGACCTGTACGATCATCTTCTCTGCTAAGTCAACGATTCTGAAATACTAGGAATTTGAATTATGGCCTATTAAAATCACTTACTAATTTATTAATACATGAAATGTGATGTTTAAAAATGCTTTTGTAATACTTGTGATATTTAAAACGTGTTCTGTGGGAGCCATGTACCTGCATACAAGATGGTGTGTGCTGTTTTGACTTGGTGGTGCAAGATAAGAAGTGAAATATTTGATCCTGCTTTTTCTTCAGGATCTGTAACTGAACATTTGATCTGTCTTGAAACTTTGTCCACGCCTGTTCCTAGCCTTAGTATGCAAATGGAAAGCAAAACCTGGTATACGTGCTCTTTGTATATGGCAGGCCTGGTACAGCCAGTGCTCTAAGTACTTAAAGGAAATTTCTTCAATTTCACACAGCCCACAGAAATGTTAAAGACAGGTGTTTCTGACTTGCTGACACCTTTTGCAAGACATCTTTTTTAGACCCATTGGTTTCTCACTTAAAGTTCTGCCCTCCTGACTCGATGCCAAAGGTACTCCTGGAGCTGAGCTTCATCTGGTTTACAATTAGATATCTGTAACTCAGAAGCACAAATGTGAGCTGATTGGTTTAGGTTTCTTTTATATAGTCAGCAAAGAGATATATACATTAAGGAGGGTATGTAGGTAACCTATAAGCCTGCCTTCAGAAGAGATGAATCATCATCTGGATGTGCATCCTCTGCACATCTGTTTGTGCAAAGAATTTTGGGGTTACTGGGTCAGCTTCAGGCACCTAACTTTTGAACTCCTAAGTGAGATCAGATGAGTTTTCTGTGAACCACATGAGGGTTTCACCTGTCACACCTGTACAGCTTCTGAACTCCTTCCAGTTTCTACTGGGGTTGCTTTTTTTTTTTCTGGCAGTGTTTTGGCTTGCAGACTGTTGTGTTGTCCTCACCCAACTTGCCCATGGATTTGTGGGCCTGAAGACTGGTTTAAGTTCACAGGATCTTTGTACAGTTGGGAACTGTCTAATTAAGGACAACAGCTAATGTTTGGAATGCTAAATAGACCACATCGTTTTTAAAAGTTTGCAGGAAAACCAACAAAGCAGGTAAAAAAAAAAGGTATGCTACTTAGAAGGATAGCATAGAGAGGGAACCCAAATTCCTAGTTACTCATCTCTAATATATGTGCTGAATATTATTATTTCTGAAGTTTTAAATCTCTTCAATACAGAAGATGAACATTTATACTAACATTTTTGAGCGGTACTGTTTTTTCATAAGTTTTACGTTGTATTTCGCAGCATTCCTGAACGTATTATGAGAAAATATTTTATAGCTATAGAGTTAGCTGTAAATATTTTCAAAGCAGTTTACATTTAAGCTTGTTGAACTAAGTTTAGTCTAATTAAATTTTAACTAGCTGCAATAAATTATAATTGTACGTATCTTTTTTCTTGTTTTTTTTTTTTAGAGCATAGAGTTTCATGAAAGAGGAAAGAATCATAAAGAAAATGTGGCAAAAAGAATTAGTGAGGTAACTCAATTATCTTACTTTCACAAATACATATATTTAATCACTTTTATTATCAGACTTGTTTAATTTATTCTCTTGGGCTTTTGTTTTATTTTAGATTAAAAAGAAAAGCTTGGAAAAAGCAAAAGAAGAAGAAAACATGTCAAAAGAATTTGCTGCAATGGAGGAGGCTGCAATGAAAGCATATCAAGAGGATTTGAAAAGGCTTGGAATCAAGCCAGGTAGTTCATATAGTTGCCAAAGGATTAAAGACAAAATTGAAAGAATATTGAATAGGAATGTTGGTTTGTTTTTTTTTTCTTAGATTAGGTTTTAGGAATATGAGACTAGGCCTCCAGGACTGTGTTTGCTTGTTTTTTTGTTGTTGTTGTTTGTTTTGAAAAAAAAAGGAAAAAGAAAGAAATGCGAGCCTGGAAATTGCCAGTAGTAGAAGTTGCAGTACAGATTGTTTTTAGCTATGATGTCCTCAGGTGCATGGAACAATCCAGTTTGGAATAGAACATTTAAACAATGTGAAAGAAAAACAAAACAAAATTAAAAAAAACAGTAGTTAGTACTTTGAATCAGCAGTGCAGTTTCCCTTAGATAATTTTATGTTTCACTTTTACCACTTGGAGACAAAAGTTCCTATCAAACAGGAGGACTTGGGCTCCCACTGGTATCAAGTAGTAGAGTATAAAATCGCCTACTCAGCTTGCAGTTCAGCAAGTACCTTTGTTCAGTTAATGCAAGGACATATTATCCTTTCTAAAAAGTTGTGGTTTAAAGCTGCTCTAGTAGTTGTTTTTTATAACTCCTTTAGCTTCTTTGGGTTTAGTCAGAGCTCATCAGTCCTTACAGTTTTTGTATTATTATTAATCTTTTGATATTTGGATATCAAATATCAAGAGTTATTACAAGGAAGATATTATCTTATAACACTATAATGTTGCTAAAATGAAAGAATATTTGAATCTCATCTTTTCAGTTTGTCTACTACAAGTGTAATACTAATGACTAAAAATACTCCTAATAACAAAGTTTCCTATTTGCTGTTACATGAGTAACTGATATTTAAGCTCAAATTAAAACTTTTTTTTTAACTATTATTTTTCTTTAAGATGAGGTAGGTCCCAGTTCAACACTGAGTAAAACACAGAGTAGCACAACAGAAGATAAAGGAAAGAAGGAAAAGAAGGAAAAGAAAGAAAAGAAGGAAAAGAAGGAAAAGAAAAAAAAGACATCTCCAGGTGCCTCAGAGGCAACAAAAGTTGAAACGAAGGAGTGGGTGCAAGGACTTTCTCCTGAAGGCTACACTTATTACTACAATACAAAAACAGGAGGTAAAAATCAGTGAGAAGCAAATGCAGATAGACTTATAGCATACAAATGACTAAAGACAACCTGCATTTCTTTACCCTTCCGGTAACTCAGTAGGAAGCTGATTATTAAAATCGGAACAATTAGATGGAGTTTTTGATACTTAATAATCAAGACTTAGGCATCCGGAACTTGAGACTGTTATTGGCTTTTTCTTAATAATAATGGGATAATGCAGTAATTCCACTGTTTCTGGAAAATGCTAGCCTCTCGGAGGTTAAATATACAAAAGATAGCTGTGCTTTTTCTTAAAAATGCTTTATTAGGAATGAGAAGTGAACTGGATGATTCTTTGGGCATCAGTCATGCCCAAGTAAGTGAGGGCAATTATGAATTGTTGTCTGATTCTTTGCACATTTACAGGATTTATCTGACTGACTGACTTCTGTTGAGGAGCAATGTGTTATGATCCAATTTAGAGCATAAAAGCAACCCTCTTTTATGATTTATGAGAATATAACAAACTGTTTCTTATAAATGTAGAGATGACTTGAGTATTTACTTTAGTCTTTCTTTCCACAAGGTAACTTGCAAAAGGCAAAAATATTGTGTGTTCAGTTTCTTTTGCCCTATGCTACTATTAAAAAATGCCCCTTTTGTACCAAACTTCCAGTATCTGTAGATCAGCCAGAATTTAATAGTCTGGCAGATGAGTCCTGATAAAGCCAACTGTAATTATGACACTTGGTTTATTGTTCATACTATAGTTTGATCAAGCATAATATATATATTCTGATGGGAAGTATCTATGTTGCACTTTGGATGGGTGCACATATCAGTATCTCAGCAGTTAGATCTTTGTTTTTTTATATTGTTAAACATGAACAGGACTGAGTGATGGGTGAAATTTGTTTTTGTTTTGTTTTGTTTTTAAGAATCACAGTGGGAAAAACCTAAAGGATTCCAAGGCAACTCTAAAAATTCACAAACGGTAATCAGACACTGTTATTTGTATTTTTTTTTGTCATTGTAAACACTTACCAGAAATAAGCTAAGCAATTTGCAAGTCTCTTCTGATTGCAGATGGTAAATTGTTTACCTGTAGTAAACTTAGGGAAACATAGCATAATGTAAGTATATAGGATCGTTTATGACATACATGGTGAAAACTGAAATTCTACTGTACATGTTTTTTTGGATAATTAGTATTAGGAAGAGAAGAGATAGCGATGGTTATGTTTTTACAGAAAATGTTTTCTTAACATGTTAGCCCATGGAATTGAAAGCTTTTGGGAAACTCTGAATAAATTCTATTCAGCTTTTTGTAGCTCTCCTCTCTTTTTACAGTAAGATAGAATATGAGCATTGAAGAGACATCAGATCTAAACTATAGCTCGAGTTTCTTCTACCACAGTGAAGTAGAAATCTTTAACACTTAAAAGAAAAACGGAATTCTTAATTTTTGACGAGTGCTCAGTGAGAAATAGTTGTTAGTTTTGTGCATGAAGAAATGCATGGGTGTTTGTGTGTTCTGTTTTTATAATGACCACCAAGCACTGTGTGAAAAGCACAGAGGCTACATTGTCTGATAGTAAAGAAAATAATATCTTTTTGTGTTTGCTTTAGGATACATTTATGTGATAATTTGTCTTTTTTGTAGGTTTCTTAGAGTCATGGTTGCCATCTGCAAGCAACCTTTTAGTGTTTTACTGTATTTTCCTGATTTAAGGGACAGACAAACCTGCTGAATAGTCCAAAGATGGAAACATTTATTATCATCATCAGTGGACTTTCCCCTGATATTTTTCACTCCAGGAATTTAGTGCTTCACAACATTAAAAGCACTATTTGTACAACATTCCCATGAAGTGATGTTAAGTTTTTCCCATTTTCAAGATAAGTGTAATAGTACAGTATGATTTAAAGTCATTGTTGTCTACTAATATTGAATTTTCTGTTGGAGAGCAAAAAATGCCATCATTTTCAGAATACTTGACATTCTTTCGCTCTATATTGTTGCATCTTAGAAGGTAGCCTTTGTTTGGTACTGGGTACTTACAGAGGAGAAACTGGTTATAGTAGTGTATGTTTTTAGGCAATTGAATCAATTTACAGAATGTGACATTCATTGTCTTTATTCTCTCTCTGTTAGGACAGGCTTTTATTTCAGAAACGTGGATTTTTTTTTCATCCGGTGTTTATTTCTAAGTGTTTATTCATGTCAGAGCTGCCCAACACACGCTACTCTGGCTTTCTGATTCCTTTCCCCTGCAGTTTTGCCCAACTTGTTAACCAGTTCTTCTGCTTTATCTTTTCTGTCGAGGCGTAGCTTTGCAGTGTTTTTAAGCCAGTCTTACTCTAGCCTTGCAGTGAAACAGGTGGTCCGGTGACTGATCGAATATGGTCCTCGGTGTGTGTCCTGACAACGAACTCATCCAGGGAGTGGAAACCTCAGAGTTTAGGTTACTGCTTGTTTCCTTGAAGCAGCCTTCTGGGCAGCCAAAATTGCCAGTTCAGGAAGACCAGATGGAGGAGGGAAGGAGCTGCCTTCTTGGCAACAGTCTGAAGTTAGCTCGTCTCAGCTGTATCATAAATACACACCTTCGGCCTCAGCTATCTCTCTCGTGCCACATGGCTGTATTTTGCCATTCCTCCCTCGCCCTGATCTGTGACTTTGTGGTGTCATTAGTTACTTCAGCTCCTGCTAAAAACGAGCATTTAATTGCTCCCTTATTTAGTCTGAGCTAAAGATACTGGGAATGTTCCAGATCTCTAGCAAGGACTCACGTTTCCCACATATTAAAGGGCATGTTTGCAATTTGTCGGCAGGTGAGATTCACAGTCCCTCCTCGATTTATCGCAGGTTAGCTTGCTGCTCAGGCTTGGCAAGAGGTGCAGAGAACAGAGCAATGAAAGGCATGGTGAAGGCTACCTACAGCTTCACTTAGATTGATGTCGTGCTTGTTAGCGTTTATGTAGTAGGATGCTCGGAGTGCCAAGTGTCAAATATCTGCTGAAAACCTAAACCTTCTCAGGATCTAACTGTAACAAAAAGGAGAGGTTGCACATGAGAACAGTTTTTTGTCCTCTTCCTACTTACATAAGATAAATTTTCCTTTTTTTTTTCTCTTGTTTGAAACTATCACACTGAAACTTTTGAGAGCAAAAACTTGAGGAAACTTGATCACTGAAGGCTTTCTTGCTTTTGCCTGCTCTGAACATGCTGGCATATTTTTTTTTTTCCTTACGTAGTTTTCTACAGAGCAGATGAGAGCCTCTGATTTTGTTTTAAAATGAAAAACAAGGTTTTAGTGGAGTATTAAGCAAACGGATAGGAATGCATGTGCAAAAATCTATATATCTGTGTGTGTTGTGTGTATATATACACAGAAACTTTTATTAATGCAAAAGTGATGTATGATGAAGCTACATAGAAGTCCTACCCGATACAGGGGAGTGGGTAGTATTAGAAGTCAAGGAGCAGTGAAAAAGTTCTATGTGGAAGTGTTGCTGAAATCAGGTTCTTAAAGATCTTAATTCATCTAATGTATGATTATTTATTCTGCAAGTAATTTTTATTTTAATTACACATCCACAAAGACATACCAGCGGCAAATTCAGCCACGTTTCTCCTGCATTGGTTAATCAGTATGAAAAATCAATGTTTTGTTGAAATTGGTGCTTTTCCAAATCAAGAAAATTCATTGGCGTGCTTTCCTGCAAAGGTGAATTCTTCAATTATTTTTGATGAATGTGTACTTTGGAATAAATTTTAGAAGGCAATTTTGTTTGCTTTTGTTTATTCAGTGACAGTATTTCTTGATACTGGTTTTCTATAGCTCTGAAAAAACTTGCAAGTCTTCTGGAGAGATTTTTCCTAGTCCCTACTTAAGACAATGAACAAAATGGGAAATGACAAGTTAAGATGTGAAGGCTTTGGAAAATCAAAAACATGTAAAATAATGGACTATATCATAATTAGAACTGTATGGCATGCTAATTATCCCCTATTCGAAAAAAACTTATATATGGATTTGTGGTTCTTTAAGATAAGCTGTTCAATCTCATTTGAGTCAAAGGGAATAATTTCTAAGAGTTTCAGGGGTTCAAGCTTTGGACAGGTTTTGAAACAGTAAAATTATCATGAGCAAAAATATTCGAGGCACGAAGTCTTATATTTTGTAAGTGATTCTTTGGCTGATCCTTAAATGTCTTTTTTTTAATTAGCTTCTGTATCTTTTTCTCAGGGAGCAGTGTGGGTAGAAGGTGTCACTGAAGATGGGCATACCTATTACTATAACACACAAACAGGAGGTAAGGAGTTCAGCTCTGTTTCAGAACAGGAGGTTTTCAGAGCAGCATTTTATTTTGCAAATAGCTGTGTTTTAAGGCCATTGTTAAGTTCTATATTTTTTAAGCTGTTACCTTAGTTGAAATAGACTTGCTTAGCTCAGTGCTGGCTTTATAAATGTATTATTAGATCATATACATTTGTGCTTTGCAGGTTTTTTTAGACCTTTAACTTGCAACTCTAAGATACGTGTTCTTCATTTCCACCTATGTATTAAAGTTTTAGTTTGGAAACCCAAAGGGATAGGATTTTGTTGTATCGGGTATATGGAGCTGAAGTTTAGGATCTCCTAAACTTTTCCTCTTGTTGACATAGGATTAACACAAGAGTCCGGAATCAGAGCCCCTACTTCTTTTCCCCATTTTTTTTCTTCCCTGCATGGGGAACTTTGTGGTAACTCCCCCAGAACAGGCATTTGTTTTCTAAATCTGTTCAAATCATGTATGGTCAACAGTGCCTGTCTGGAGAGCAAGTGATTTTATGCCAGCTCTGAGTTTTCCTTCTGCTGTTGGGTATGAAGTGGAATTCCTAATGATGCCAAGAATAGGAAAGAAAAAACAAAACACTTTCAGTTTTTCAGCATGCCACCTCCCTTCTCAAATGATTTGTGGTTTCTCTTCTGAAAGGGAAGTGAGTTGCTGGTTATTTTTAAACATTGCCTTCTAAGTTCAGACATACATTATGCCTTTGGTTGTAACATTTTTTAAGTTCTTCACAGACACGTTGCACTTAAGAAGAATGTCTTTATAATCATTATATTCGGTAAAACTTCAGATTGTGAGATTTTAAAGTGATCCCGTATTTTTATCTGGTTGTAGGTATCTTGCAAATGCTTGAAATACTTGTCAGCTCTGCTAATGCTAATCCTATTTTCTGAAGAAAAGACAAATTGTTAGCCAAGGGGGAATATTCGTAGTGTCTCATCTCAGGCATGTAATTTAGGAGGCCAGTATCCCTAGGCTTAGCTCCTGCTATGAATCGTGCTTCAGAGACTGCACCTTAATCCATATGTGATACCTAAAAAAGAGATTTTTTTTTTCTCAGTTACTGGTCTAAAGCTAGATTACAGTAATGCCCTTCAGAGACTGTTTTGTTAGTTGAAAGCCACCCATTTTCAGTTTTTTACACCTTTACTTCCTCAAGATTTAGAAGCATACTTCTTAAGTGTTTTTTTCAGCTAGGGATTACTTTGGAAATAAAGTAATTGGGAAAATAGTAGTTCTGTTACATTTGAAAGCTTATATAACATTATATATTAAAGTTGGTATGCTTTTACCTTATTGCTACTAAAAGCAGCCTCAAGACCACCGATTAAACTTTTATTTAAATACCTTCTCTCAATATATTTGCTTGAATACTAACTTCTAATTGAAAGTGAGGTCATATCCTACACATATTTTTGCCTTTTCAAATTAATGTTTGTATTCCCTTGTTTACCTGATAGCTATTTAATTAGAGACCTAACCTTACGGAGATGAGTAGCAAAAGGGAAGCTTTTATCTGCCCTGAAAGCTAAGAAGCTCACAATTAGCATTCCTTACCTCATCCTTTCTTTGGCATCAATGGATAACTCAGATCAAATAGGTACCTCCAAAGGTGGTCTGTCCTGTTTTAAGATGAGAGGGACCAGACAGAGTCTTTTGGACCATGATTTGCTGTGCATGGTGTTTTTCTTAAGCACTAATTAAAACAAGTTTTATCAACAGTGAACTTGGTTGTCATGAGGGTATCTTTGCTGAGAAAAATATACTGAACAAAGGCAGAGGCCTTGTGCTAAACTATTTGCTGGATATCTGCACAAGGCAGTACTGCTTCTGAAAGGTGATGCTGTCAAAGCAATACTAGAATTAGATACATAAATAATGGGATTATTCAAATATCTTGGACAGTATCCACGTGGGAGAAACCTGATGGTTTTGTTTCATCTTCAAATGACAACAGTCAACGTGGCAAGCATTCAGAGGAGCGTGCAGAAGCAGGTTCCAAAGCATCTGAATCGGACTCCGATGAGGAAGACAGTGAAAGTGAAGCACAAAGTCCAGGAAAAACATCCAAGGTAAATTCTCTCTTTAGATTTATTTTACATATAGTATTCACTTCCTAGCATAAAATCTTATGTTAAATCTCTTGTGATAGGCCATACTCACTGTGATGAGGTTAAACCCTTACAACTGAAAGTAGAAGTTTGCACTTCTTTGCTTAGTGAAATTAATCTTTATTTCAAGTTATTTGGCACATTAGTGGCACTGTTCCAGAATACAGAGCATGAACTTCCCTTCAGCCAACCTGAAGAAGAATTCTGCCGCAAGTGTGATGTACTCTGAGAAAGTAGTCTGTCTTATCTCTGAAATAATCCAAAAAGTTAATTGGCATTGGCAGCCCACAGTACAAGATCAATTATGTGTATTTGTCTTCAGTTTTGAAACTTCACATAAAGGGTTTGGTTATGGCTCTGGTTGGGTCAGGTGGATTTCTGAAAGTGGTAGTTCAGAACCAGCAGGGATGGCTTACATATAAGTTGTATTAATAAACGGGTGTTAATTCTAAAATACGTATTTTTGTATCACTGTGCATCATTATAAACTACCACATGTTAGGCACAAATTGTATATGTGCATGCACTGAAAGTTGCACGTGATTTTTTTTGGCCTCCTGTTTTTAAGTAAGCTGCTATTGTCTACTCCTTATTAAAACTTCAGCCATGATAGACTTTTTTTTTCAACTGTGCATAAGATGAAAGCTCAAGGAGAAAAATATGAAGATTTTTTTACAATATGATTTTATTGTTTCAAATTATTCTTGGTTGAAAATTATGACTAGTAGATAATAAATAAAAGATGTAAAATAAAGCTACGTTATGTTTTTATTTAGGCATTTTTGCTTAAGGTGGGTTTTTTCCTCTTTAGAGGAAAGGAGATAATGATGAAGAATCAGAGGAAGGGAAGTCTCCCAAGGCTAAAAAGTTAAGCCCTTATGGGAAATGGCGGGAAGTTAATCTGGAAGAAGAGAGTGCATCAGCTTCCAAAGATTATTCCAGTGACACATCTAAGACCAACCCTTACGGCAAATGGAAAGCGATTAAAAATGAAGAAGAAGAAGAAGAAGAAGAATCAGGGTGAGTATCTTTTTACCACAGCAATTTGCATAATGTTTGTTTCTGGAATCTGTTTTCAAGAGCTGAATCTTTTTCTTCTTGACTTCTGGCGGAATTACCACAGCTTTTATTGGGAATGTAGCCTGAAGTACAACTCTTTTCTTGGACATTATTTAAAGTAATAGCTCTCCATTGAGGATAGCAGTGGCATTTTGTTTTAGTGTAGAATTTCACCATAAGTACCAAGTAAACTGAAGCAATTTTGAGGATAGTTGTCATCCATCATTTTTCTCAAAGGCTGAGTATCAACTGCTTAAGCGTAGTTACTCTAAGCTTATGCTCCTTATACATAGGCTCTTTCAACAATCCCATTCAGCTGACTCCAGCTTTTGTAACTGTTTTTTCAACTGCTTCCAGCCTTGGAGCAGCATACGCAGCTTGCTCAATGCCTCTAGCTTCCGGGCTAAATTCTTTCTTTCTGATGAATGATTAGTTGTGCCAACTCTGCGTGAAGTTCAAGATCTTCTAGGGCCCTCAGCAACCTGATCTTGATCATACGGCTTTGAATCTCTTCCCTGTTGGATCAGTAGTTGCTGATAAGAGTGTGCTTTTTGAAGACTCCAAGTGAATTCTACCTAATGTGGGCTGAGTTGCTTCCACAAGCAGTGAATTATTCCTCAATTCGTGATGCTTTGCTTATTCTGAGTGTTCACTTGAAGGACACAGCCCTTTGTAACAGAAATTTTTTGTCTTTAACCCAGTGTTGTAGTAAAAGAGTTCTGTTTGAGCTCTCATTTTTCTTGCTCCCTAACTTCAAAATAAAGTTAAGCCAAAACAAAACAAAATGCACTAAAACTTTTTCTGCTGTCACTACGGGCAAGTACTGGATGCTGTCATAATGTGTTGGTAGACACTTTCTGTAATGATTTAAGTAAGGAGTTGAAAGACAAAACATGTAATCTGGTTATGCCAATATTAAATTGGAAGCTGTCTCTCTCTCACATGTCCAGCTGATGCACTGCAGATGTTTTCATGACTTGCATCTGATCAGGATTTGTGTGTGTGTGTTTTTGGTTGGCTGGTTCGGTTTGTTTTACTGCACGATGCCTGAGGTTGCGCATTTTCTTCTGAAGCATACTGTCTTTCATGCTGAGTTTCCTGCTACAGTGCCCTCTAGGAGTCTGCAAAAATTGTTCTGGGAGAAAGAAATGAATCTCTCCTTTCTTTCTTACCCCATTACACAGCATTTTAGTTTTAAATTATTCAGTAGGTACCATTTTGTCACAGTTTGGTTAAATTAAGCAAAAATACACTTCCTTGGAGATAATAATGTTGCTTGATAAGTTCCCATAACACCTCCTGTGTTGGGTCAGCTAACCACTCTTTGACTCCAGAGCTGGTAAGTTCTTTCAATGTTTTTAGAAAGCACTGCCCAATAGAAAGTGCCTTCAGCTACTGAACCTCATATATATCAGTCTGTACTTCAACATGAGTAACCAAGACAAACGCAGCTGCTCATTCGTTGCTTGCAGTTGAGACTAGATGCAGTGCTAACCACTTCCAGGAGATGTGCTTTTTAGGGTTACTGCCACAGGCACGTTTTCTGGACTTGCAGTCATGCCCATGGCTTCTGCTCAGGTGCTCGAGCTGATCCTTGAAGCACAGGAGCCAACACCGGGTGCAGTACACGAGCTGACAGTAAACTAACACTCGCAGTGCTGGAAGATGTCTTGTGTGGGTTGGCCAGGAATGCAGTGTGCCCCCTAAGCGTGTTTCTTCGCAGTGGTGTTATGCTGCTGTGATTCTGATTGTCTTGTGATCGGGATCATTTTCTGCCAACTGTTCAGCTCTCTATTTTATGTTCATGCCTCTGTTTATTCCTCTAGAACACAGTGTTTGCCATCAACCACCTAAAACCGGTAATTTTTAGACAGTGTCCTTGATTATTAGCTGTGGTCCTGTGCTATGAAGCTGCTTCTCCCAGCTTTGGGTTGTTGGCTCCTTTGGTAGGCCTGTTCCCTGCTCCCTCATGCAGAGCCTTGAGGAGGGACACCTGAGGAAAAACACTAAGTAGCATTTTATCAGCAAACCACTGCTAATTACTCACTGGCCACCGTCTTTCAACATCGTTTATTTTGATTTTTTTTCTATTTTTAATTTTTTTTATGCCACCTCACACAGAAGAAACCAAGAATGTTTTTCTTGATCCCTGTCTTGATGATGATCTTGGCTAGAAGGCTTCACTTCTAGCTCAAAGCTGCTTTGACGATGAAATACGGGTATCACTGTCTGTAGTACACGGTATTCTTTTCTCGATGCAGATTAACTCTTTTGTGTTTCCCTCTCTTTCTCCAGTGAAAAAGTGGACCTGGAGCTTCCTAGTACAGAGAGTGACAATATGCCAGCTCCAGTGCTAGAGGTTCCAGAAGATGCCCAGGTGATATTTACAGAGAAGACAGTTACCTCCCTTGGAGACCTGACAGAAGGGGTGCCAACATTTAAAAAGAGGAAATTTGAAAATGGAAAATCCAGAAACTTAAGACAAAGACTAAGTGACCAGTAACAAATCATTTTAGATTCCATTTAGGCTGGAGAGAATCAAAAGTTTAATATTTTAAACAGGCTTTTATAAAGAAGATGTTGGATAGAAAATAAGGATTTATAGGTATTAAAACATATGTGAGTTGTACTATTTTTTATTTTATTTTGATGTGAGTGCGTTTGGAATGGAAGTTTGTGTTATATTACTTATGCAATGTTGTAAATAGTTTCAATTTTTGTTTTAACCATGCCATCTAAGTTCAATTTGCTCTGTGTATGCTGTTTTAAATACATTTTGTCAGGTTTTTTACCCCTTTTCTAAGGATGGGACAATGTGCTAAAGCTTAATCTAAAAAAAATGATTCAGACCTTTTATTTTTATGCAAGAACTGGATCAGTGGCATGTACTAGAGAGTAAAATCATCCCCCAAGATAATCTATGTGGAGTAGTTTCCTAACTAATGAGTAAAAGTACTGTGCTTACTAACCTTTAATTAATTGCTTGCAAAATACTAGGCGATGAGAGTTCCAACATTTCAAGTAGATAAACTGACAGCTGTTTTTAGGGGAGTTAGTCACACCAGTGCCTCTCATTTCCAATGGTATTCTAAAATAAATTGTGTACATGCATGATAAATTTGTTAGAGCTCTGCAGAAGATTTAAACCTGATAAGTCTGATTTTTACTAACAGCTCTGGAGCCACCTCTGTCACAGTAGATTTTTCTGTGTTTTCTGTGCTTTCTTCCTCACGTGTTTTGCTTTATTGTTGTTTTTTTCTAGAATTTTGCTTTCTTCTTACACATCGGGTTTTCTGTTTTTTATTGGTCTTGTGTCCTTTTTGTCTCTTTCCTGGTAAAAAAGCAATCACATGATAATGTCATGAAAAAATATTACAAAGATCCAGCCCTGCTACAGCATACGGCATCCTTTTTGAGACTGGTGGTTTTCCTCTGTAGGTAAGAGGAACGCGCTAAGTAGTTGCAGGCAGCGTTACCTAGGCTGAGAGGGGCTAAGCATATTAAGCTTCATCATTCCCAGTGCTACAGGAGAGGAAAACAAAGGACTACTAAGCGTGGAACTGATGGCTGAACTGTCCAAGCTGGCTGCTCGGGCTATTAGAAGTTGGCAACATAAATACCTAGGCGTTTTTTTAAGGATTTTAAGTTTGACTTCTTAATCTGATGGGATTTGTTTCCATTTAGCATCCTCAAGATTCAATGGCTGCATTAGAAGGCAGCTCTACTTTCCTGCTTCTCTGTGCTTCTCGTGTTGAAAAACATGCCTCCATGCCTAAAGCCTACAGTGTTTTGCTCAGGAGAGTCTCAGTCAAAAACAGAGAGTGGAGTTAAGGTGGCTGTCAGAGTCCAGCTACCGCAAAATACAGTTGGTAACTGCTGAGCTTGAACTTCTTGGAGAAAAGACCTAATCTGTCAGACCAGCTGGCACAGGAGTGGGAATCTGGTCTATCGTGCATTACAAGGGAGGCTGAGGTCCTTGGTTTTTTTTTCTCTCTCTCTATTGTGTGACATTTGTTGTGTGTGTAGAAGAGTTTTGGGGTATCAATTTTAATCATACGTTCTTGTTTGTCAGGGTTGTGTTTCTTCTGACGTTTGTTTTGAGACATTTGAACATTTTCTGTCATATCTAGCTCTGCATGTTAATTTAAAGGTACAGCTGACTACTGGGTGCTCTCAGAGTCCAGGAGATGCAGGAATAAGTACATTTACTCCACATGAAAGACCTCACGTGCAAGGCTAGAACAGAAGTTCCGTTTCTACCATGGAGAGGTTGACAGGTTTCTTTTTCGTAATCCCATGAAGCACTTTCTTAAAAACCGTGCTGTACCTGCAGTTCTCTTCCTCCATTCCAGTCTGAGGTTGCCTAAACTGTATGTTAAGGCAGATGAAGACCATGTGTGATGCCACTAATACTTCCTTAGCATATTGTAAATCATTCTCGATACATCCCTAAGCCACATTTGCCTTTTTTTACATGACTGCATCGTGCTGTCTGCTGCAGGTGCCTGCTGTGCTTTGCCAGTACAACCAGCTCTTTCTGCTCCTCAACCATTGCTGACCGCTGAGTTAGCAGCTGATCATTCTTTCCTGTCAAGAAACTGTTTTGTTAGGATTTCGTTTTGCCCTGCTGTACTCATCCTCCTGTTACTCCTGAAGTATATTTATTTCTGATGTATCTGCAAAATGATTTTAGTACTTACTAGTGCTCTTTTTCTAAGGACTCCACTTTTAATATCCTCTCAAGAGGGCGTCTTCCCCTGCTTAGTGAAGTTCCCAAAACGTTGTCATTTTCTCTTTAAAATATTTTGTAATATTGAAATCCTCATAAGCAGTGATTGAAGGTACCTGTAACTAAATTGCTTGAGTAGGTGTTAAAAAACATCTGAACGGAGAAGTGTTCAGGCTTGCTTCCTTGAGGAGCTGCTGTTAGTAGTAACGCGAACCAAAGGTCTTTGCAAAGTACTGAGTTTCATAGAGAAACCAAAGCAAGTGTTCACCTTAGGGGAAAAAATGAAACGTTTTCTTTGTTCGCCATGAGTCAAGTTGGGTTAAATGATGTGCTCTTGCTTTTGCTGCTGCGACTTCTCACGCCAGGATTTCGACAGAAGTGCAGCTCTTCTCTCCCCGCTGCCCCTGCGGATCAGTTTGGAGGGACCAGTTTGTTGCTGGCCCTCAGGTGTAATAAGAGCCAGTTGAAACAAACATGATACTTAGAAAGTCGCTCTTTAATTTTGCACTGTGCTTCATTTGATATCTCTGCTGCGTGTTTAAAGCTAGCATTTTCTCCTGTGTACAAAAATGCAGTCTTGTGTGAGAGTTAAGGCAGAGCCGGTGTTCCAGGACATCTGCTCTGCAGAGATAGCTCTCCCTTCTGCCCTATCTCCCTGCAAAATCTTCTGCTTTGGAATTTGCCCTAGGAATCCTCTAGGTATTACCATAGTTATGCTCCTCATCTGCTAATCCTTCCTTGGGCTGCACTGACTCTGCCAAGGAACGTTCCTGTTTCTGTTTCGGAAGAGCAGTGTTTGGTTTTCAACAGTTTGAGCAAGTCACTTGACGACGTTGTGTCGTTGTTTTCTTGCATCATCTTTCACCTGCCCTGTCTGTGTGGAAGGAGAGCTTCACAGCCTGTCTCCGGCGTGTGCATGTTGACAGTAGGGCCCTCCTGAAGCTGACGCTGCCTTCAGAAGCACGTGTGTTGCATCGATTAAAAGGGAGGGTGATTTTGCTTGGCGTGGAATTCAGTGTGACAGGAGCTGTGCAGGGAGCACCTGCTCAGTTCAGCCCAGGTTATGGAATAGTCTTTGTTCTGATTTAGGCCAAGCCAAATTTTAACCCTGCACCTGGGAACTTGTAGAATGAAATCCAGACTTTCCCAGTAGAGTAAATGTTGTTGCTTGACCCGTGTAGGCTCAGGCTGTGCTGGCAGCCTGATCAAACCAAATACGCAGATGGAGAGGATGGGAGGAGGAGTCCTGGCAGGGATCTGAGTTAAATTCACTACCTGTGCATCTACAGAAGTGTTTCTCCTTCCCCCCCGAAAATAATGGAATTCCAGTGCACATTTTGGCACCTCAGAAGGGGAGTAAAAAACCATTAAATGCTGCCTGCCTTCCTTGGTTTGCTTCTTTGAGTCGTGCCTCCCCCTCCTTGTACTTTTTTATTATTCCTGGAGTCTTCCTCAAGCCGTCTTCCTCCAGTAGCCCTACAGATGCAGATCTCCGTCTCACCGCTGTGCCGTGCTTTCAGCACGCACCTTCCCCTCGTCCCTGCTGGGCTCTCCGGAAGGTTTGGTGTTCTCCTGTGCGGGCCGCCGTGTCTCCAGCTCCCGGCTTCAGCGGCGCGCTGCCTCCACCTGCTCGCCTCGTGCCCTGGAGAAGCACAGCCGCAGCGATTTGGACTGTTTGCGTTCTTCAGTTTTTCTTCTGGGGAGTTTGTTTTCCCAAAACAGACTTAATTGCATTCCTCACAGAGGGCTCGCGGCCCTTAACTCCTTGCCCTTGCTGCTTCAGAAGCTGTCGGTGTCCCTTCGGCTGTCTGCTGCTGCCGTCCTTCGGTTGCTGTGTCAGCCCCGTCTTCTCGGTCTCTTGTACCTACCTCTCGGGTCCTCTTACCTTCCACCTGCTCCTTGACGTAGGGGTGGTGTTAGCCGTTTGTGCTCGAAAAAAAGTTTCTGTACAAAAAAATAAAAAATAAAAAATTGTGAGTTGTCTGAAAGAGGCTAAATTTGCCCAGGAGGATTCCAGGAGAACATCAACAAACACAGGTTTGATTTTTACCTGTGCCTGTAGAAGGAGGCTGCGTTAACAACCAGCAGGCAGCACTACGCAGACCCCTGCTAAAGACCGGATTTTGATCCCTTGCTTTTCCCAAGGGGCAGTGTGGAAGGGACCGCGGAGCTGGTCGAAAGCATTTGTTTTACTTTGTAAGTGGTGTCTGCAAAATCAAACAGCTGTTTTCCCAAACAACTCAGTCACAAAGACAGAATATTGCAAGCTCTTGGAGTGGAGTTTATATGAAAATACCAAATAAAGCTTTCGTTTGAATCATCTCTGCTGCTGCTGTTCATGTACTCAAGGGGTTTGGGACAACCTGGCAGAATTATGGGTGTGTGTTCTGTTAAAAATGGGGTAAATATAAACCCAAACAGGTATGGTAACATGGAAGTGCTTGTTAAAAGAAGTATTTCTTTAGCTTGTGGTCACCGATGTACTGCCTGGGTGCTCTCCAGTAGCATGTTAAAGAGTTGCTGGAAATTGCTTTTTTCAGTGCATCAATTAGAAGTAACAAAGGGTTAAAATTGTTAATTTTTAAGTTCCTAACAGAATGCAGTCCAGGTTTGCTGTGGTTACTGATCAGCAACACTGGGACGATACCTGAGTACGTGAGCTCCTGAGGGTAACAGATTGTTAGTCAGTGGCCTTCCTATTCGTTGGTTTTAAGAATGAGAAGCAATTAAAGACACGCACTTTTGAGAGGTGGGAAATGAGTGTAAATTACTCAGGAACACTTCTTTTACTGAAAAATTAAAATACATAATCTTACTGTCAATGTGATCATCTGACAACTTTTTTATTACTACAGAAAGTGAAAAAACTGTTTGGCTTTACAAAGCAGCTAGAACAAAGCAAGGCACGATCTGCGCAAAGGGTTCTGCCAGCCTGTGAAGTACCTTGTATTGCTAACAGTGGTAGGTTGTTTCTTCCTTTTAACCAAATGATAACAGGCAGCCCTCTACGTCAAAGGAATAAATTCATTTCTAGTGCCAGGATTTCTGAGGCATTCCCTTGTGCATTCCACTGATGATGAATTGGAAGTCATCAAGATAAGATACCGGTGCTGTTCTACTTAAATAGGGGGTAGAAATCCATCTTTCCACTATCATAAAACCATTTTTGTTTCTTTCTATAATGTTTTACTTATTCCACAAATATGATTAATAGCATATACATATTTAGACGGTGTTGTGTTCTAATTGCCCTGCCTCTCATCTGCTTTAGAAACTTGCTACAGAGGAAGAGTTGTCCTAGTACCAAGAGGAAAGCCATAAAGATAGGTGGTAGGGGTACCGGGAAGAGGCCGGGTCAGAGTGATAAAATAGATGTTTTACCAAGACGCAGCCCGTGAGTACAACCTCTGGGGTTAAAGAGAGCGTTTCTGGCGGATCCATCTCCCTGTGGACCTCCTGCGGGGTCCTCCAGCCCCTGCAGCGGACACGCTCCACTTCCCAGCTCTGCTCGTGTGGAACAATTTGCATTTCGTGGCCAGAGCAGAAAGGTGATGCTATTTCTGTAGCTGGTGCTGGAGGTCTCAGGTGCCTGAATAGCCTCTGGTTTGGGAAAATTATGCCCGAACCAGAACTATAGGCATGGGGTAGCAATGGCAACGACTATCATTTTCATTTGAAAACTACTTTCCTTGCCATTTTGACAGCTGCTGCATTACAGGTAAAGAAGTTTTCCAGATATCCAAGTGGAACCGACATTAGAAATGCCAAATAAAGCTCAAAAGGTAAAAATAAAAATAAATAAATAAATAAAAACTTCTTCAGCTGCTGCCGTTTATTTGTGAGCTGTTTGCATCCATCCGCCACGAAGTGTTCAAAGCAGCAGTCAATTCTTACAGCTCCAGTTTTAAAGTAAAGCTGTAGGAAAAGGTAGTAAAGCCTGATGTGTAAATCCATGCTTAGGGATTTGGGTAACTAGAAAAAATGCCCTTGCTGCTTTGACATTGCCCCTTAGCGTTTTGTCTAACGTTACAGACAGGTGAATTGTTGAAGAGCCTGACATGTTTCTTAAACTAATGAGCATGTATGATCATAGAACAAATAGTGACGTTAGCACAGCTGCTGTTTCCTTGCGGTGTCATTTTTGGGAGTGAAACTGAAATATTTCTTGCTCCAGAGAAGGTAATTTATTTGTATTATGCTAGCATCCAAAATGAAAAAGGCATAAAAATGAAGCCCTCGCCTTAAAAATCTTACACTGAAGAAAAAAAAATAATAAAAAAATAAATAACAAAAATAGCACCTAGGTTGCAGAGGGGAGGATAACTTCGGCGAGCAACAGTCCGGTGGGACAGAGCATACGCCACGACTTACAAGGAATTGCAGGTGAGGGTTGGACTGAGGCAAAAAAGGTGTGATTAAGGCACATATGCATGTGCAGAAATCCCTTATTTATTGCTTGTTCTCAGGTGCACAGGCAATGCAGGTGAGGTACTTCTGCCATTTATCTCTGCAGCTTTTACAGCCCACAGAAAAAAAATGGGGTAGAAGACCTTGTAGAGTAAGGTATGGTTTCAGATCTCCTGTAAGCTGGGGGAACGTACATGGCTTCAAACAGTACTTTGTCAATGAGGGAGAGCAAACCTGTCTGGTCTGAGCAGGACAGAAGGGTGCAGGCGATGAGCTCCAGGAGCAGTGGGTCTGCTCTGTGTCCGGGGCTCTGCTGGGACTGAGCTTTCCTGAGCATTTTGGGTACAGGTGTGAGCGATTGAGGGATACTCTTAATAAGACCAAGATCCTTCAGGATGCACTGGAACAGCCTGGGAGAAAGGGTTTAGCTGCTGAATTTCAATGCCTCCAGCGGGGACATCAAAAACGCCGTTTTAGAGGGGAGCTCCCTTCTGCTTTCCCCTTTCTCTGAGCACAAAACCACCACCACCAGAGACAGGCTGCAGAAAATTAGGGAGGGACCTTGGTCGCAAATACCCCGAAGGTCCTGCAGTCAGAACATCACCATCTTTCTTTCAGTAACTTAAGTGAGGATTTTTTCCTTTGCTTTTTCTTTCTTTCCCCCCCTTTTTTTTTTAAGCGTTTCAATAGTTTTTCATAGAAAAGAGCTTCTTAAACACCACCTAATTCTGCAAGTAGAATCTGGTTATTTAAAATCCATAGTTTATAAGGCGTTTCTAAGATTGTTCAACATAAATAATAAAATAAATTGTTTTGCACCATGGAAGTGAGCTAAAGGAGCATGTTAATTGGCTAAACGCGTAAAGTAAAAACGGAGAGGATTACCTATTGCAGCTAATCCCATCAGTCAGTACCCGTCTGCCGGCGCTGCATAGGTGCAAGCTGAGCTCCTGCCTTCCTGTGGGTATTTTTCACTCAGCTGCTCACCGCAGTGCCAACATTCAAATGTGCAAATGACTCTAAGTCACATGCTAGTAGGTTTGACTGATTTGCAGAGCTACAAATTAATAATAATAACAATAATAAATAATAATAATTAAAAGTGTTGGAAGCAAGTCAAAACATCTCAAATGAGGCTGGCTGATAAGAACAGGCAAAACCACAAGAACTGAAGAATAGTTCCCTAATTGAGAAACTGAGTAGTTTTACTGCTTTCTTCCTGTCTGAATAAAGCTTAATTTATATATTTTAATATATATATATATATTTATATGGTTTCTATTCTGTCTGAAAAAAAGTTTAAATTGTTGTTTAACTACACAGGTTAGAATTCAGTACTGAAATTTATTTTCTCCAAACAACTGCTATTTTCTCAGTCCTGTATCATTCACGATTAGGAAATAAATGTGCAGACAGAAACCAACCACGATGTGCAATTTAAATCGTGACCATTAATGGGATCTTCACATTTAAAAGACAGTGAACAGCAGTTTCACAGCATGGTTTGGGAAGAGCAGGATAAAAAGCAAATGCATTGATCTAGCAAGTCAGCCCAACTCAGCAGCACACTTGCATATTTCTGTGTAATGTTAAACATCTGAGTGTTCCTCAGTCTCTGCGCCTGACTACTGACTGCCTACGCACAAGTGCATGCAAGTATATTGCACAATATGTGCTTAGGGGAAACATGAACACGAGTCTTATTAAAGCTGCGTGCTCTACAGCTATCTGGTTTGCCCTCAGAGACAGGCACACATTCCCAAAGACATCAAGGCAGGAACTGGATTCCAGACCTACCTCGTTTGCTAAAACTCATCTACGCTGTCAGCTCATTTTCTGACAAGGAGGAGGATGCTGCCTGTTACCATTGCTAAACTCCTTCCAGAACCTTGTCAACTCAACGTGAAACTGGAGCAAGTACTTTTACACTCCACCACAGCAGGTGGTCCAGACCCACCCTCAGCTGAACCCAGAAGGCTGCCAGGTACAGCTCTCAGGATCCTGGCCTCTCTTCCAAGATTGCTCCCTTTGCTTTTCTATATTCGCTATAAAAAATAATCTATCATAATACAGAGTGTTATGTAGAAAGGACTACATTTAGGAAGTTCACTGTCAGTGGATAAAAACAATAAAAATAACTATTACTGAGGCCAGATTCTAGACTAAGTGAGGGGAGCTTCGGATCTTTCACCTCGACAGGAACATCTCCTGTCCCCAGAACAAACAGTGCTCAACGCCTGTTCTTTTCTGCTAGGGGAGCTGTAGTAAATTCAACTCATTAAGTTCATTTGTGCCTATATGTGTATTTTATATATGTATGTATATATATATGTATGTATTTTAAAAAAAGGGTAATAGCATACATTGAAAAAGAGGCATAGATTTTAATCAGTCATCTAACAAGTGTGTCCATTTTATTTTGCTACCGAAAGCATTTCTGCTTTAAGCCTATACAATGTCTTCAGCAGCCTCCTCCTTCCACAGAGTGCAAATTTTCTAGATACTCGGTGAGAGCCTCCATCTCTGCAAACTCCAGTAGCCTGTTTATTAGCTTATCCAGTTCTTCTTTCCCACTTAGAATTTCCTATGAAAAAACAACAGACAAAAAACATTACTGAGTATACACCAGTGTTATTCTGACATGGTGACTACACAGAAGAAGAGCTCTGGGAATGCCCTCTGCCTGGGGTGTTATCATAGCCCTTCCACTTGCCCAACTTCGTGACTCCCCTGTGCAAGCGCACCATGGCGCAGTGTACAGCAGTGCTAGATTAACAAAACTAGTATTTATACGGTTTAATACTAGTATTTATACAGTTGTGGAACTTCTCACCATTCTCTTCCATCCTGACACCTCTATAGCTCTTCCCCACCCCATTAAATATGAACCATTCTTTATTCAGCATGCCCTGTGTTCTCTGAAGTAACCCTGGACATCCGTGGGTACAGTTTAAAGGTGTTGCTCCTTATGCAACAGCAGTTACAGTAAACTGGATGCCTAAGACTAAATAATAAATTTTGTCCTAAAGTTCAAATCATTGCCCACAAGTCTACGGTGCAGCTATTTGTTTAAATACCTGTTAACAAAGCAGTCAGTGTGATTCAAACTTGATATAGAGAGTTATTCAAAAATAAACCGTCAGGTAATCAGGTAATCTTACAATATATTCAGTTTCAGTTGCTTTTATCTGTGGCTTGCAAGGCAAACAAAGATTTTTTTTTTCTTTATTCACCATAGCACTAAAAGGAGTATTAAGCAAATAGATTGACTTAACGAAAAAAAAGTCTGCCTTGTCGGGTTTTTCTTTTGGCTATAGGAAGCTTCATGAATCTCAAATTTCAGTTGCCCAGTTTGACCAAGGGACTCACAAAGTTGGTTAAGGAGGACTCCATGCTTGATCATTTTTCATTCACATAGAAGAAGAAAAAGACAGAACTAGGTCAGCTAGTTATTTCCAGTGCAAGTCATCTTTAACGCTACCCTACATCACCACGGCAGAAGAGTGTGAACTTCTTGAATCTGCCACGTTCTGTCAGAGAACAACTGGCCATGTGATTTCCTCATATATTTTAAATTGTTTTCACAAAGTTACATTTCCTCACAAGATACAGATAAGTCTAAGTTTTAAAACCTTGATAAGCAACCATCACCTTGATATTGCGTGCATCATGCGAGATCCTGTGGTCGGTCACTCTGTCCTGGGTAAAGTTGTAAGTACGAATTCTCTCTGACTGGGCTCTTGTTCCCAACTGTAGCAATAAAAGTATATTGTGTTTTTTTTTTTTTAAAAAAAAAATCAAAAACCACTCTACAAAAGCATGGCTAGAATAAACCAATTGATCAGCGTGTTCCACCTACAGAACTAGTAGTCACTGATTTGGGATATATAGATATATATATATATTTAAAACACTGTGGAATTACTAAACTGTATTATTTGCTGTTCTGTATCAGACCAAGTTTTAACATCCTCCAGCACACCACTTCTGTCCTAGCTCTGCAGGAATGACATCCGCCTCACAAGTCCCATAAGGCAAAAGGTGCGCCCGTACACGGCATTAGTCCAAAAACCTAACACAGCATTTTTGGTTTTGAGGGGGTTGTATTCCCACAAGAGATAATGAGTAGGCACCATTAAAAACAGTCAATGGCTCCTACACGGAAGGGTGGCAAAGGAGCTTCACTGACATCTGGCTGTCAGAAATCCACACCCGAAGAGTAAAACGAGAATACGGAGAGGAGTCCTCTAGTGGTAACATGCAGGAGCCAAAACAATTCTAAAAGCTTTAAAACTGAACTCAACTTAGCTTTGCTGTGTGGTTAAATGCTTTATTGAAATGGAGAATTACATGATAAAAATTACTCAGAGAGATGAGTGTCTGCTTAGATTTTTTTTGTTGTTGTTTGTTTTTTGAAAATTCTACCTGCACCCACGTTTATATTTCAAAACAAGGAATTTATTTGATGTATTCTGAATTATTAGGAAAGGTAATTCACTTTTGCTTGATTTTCTATAGTATGTAAATATATAATAAATGTAAATCTAAAGTCCTTTCTACAGCTTTGAAAACTCTCAAGCTGAAGTTATCAACAACAGATAAATGGCTCACTGATTACAACGACTGAGTTAATCATCTGCAGGAACAATACATTTAAATGCAATCTGAAATTAGTGATTAAATAGCTGGAAACTTTGGAGCACTGAGGAATCCTGTTATTGTGAAGCATTTTTATTCTTTTTGATCACTGTTGAAGTTTGCACCGCAAACAGCAAAATACTCAAGGAATGGGAAAAGAACGTTAGCACACTTCAGAGAAAAGAACACTGCAGCGTAACTTGAGGTAACTCTTTTAGGGAAATCATTTCTTCTCTTAAAGGCTACATAAAAAATAGCAAATAAACTTTTATGTAACTGTGAACTGGTGGGCTTGTTTATATACTCATTTCTCTCAAAAGCTCTGTATGATCTGGTCAAATATTATGCTTTAGGAACAGGTTACAATACAACTCCAAGAACTTCCAATCCCCATTTCCACTGAGAATAACTCCGTACAACTGCTCTGATTGTGTAACTGCAGCCTTAACAGGGGGATTGAGTTCACAACGTTGCATGAGCTCAGATCATTCAGGTAATTCCAGCTGCAGCCTTACGATTCCTTTCTTTCCAGCTATAGTCCATGTCTCTTTTTCACTACCTGAGAAGTCTACTTTAGGGTCGAACCAGGAGAAATGAAGATCAGAGTTCCAGTTTTAGAGCACTTACCCCTTTAACACACAAGATTCTCTTCTGTAAGCACACCCAGTCAGACACACACACTCACGTGCTCTGTCACTGCCACTCAAAGAGATCAGAAACAAATCTACAGCACAGCACCTTTTCCAAGTTCCATCCATCGCATTTCCTCACCTGCAGTTTTCTGGCACTCTGCTCTTGACTTAGTTGTTTTTCAATGATCTGCTGGTACAACTTAGCTCGCAGCATCTGCAGAGCTATTTCCCTGTTCTTCAGCTGGGATCGCTCCTGCTGGCACTCTACTACTAGTCCTTTACAGAAGGATTCAAGAGAGCACAGATCAAAAGCCTATTATAACAAAGAACAAGCAAGCTAAATTAATTCTAACACGTTCAGCAACTGAAACCTTCTACAGTGCTGCTTTGTAGGGCCTTTCAGCTGGAGGGCAAAAAGTCATTTTAACACACTGCCCAAAACCAGAAGTAACTTCTTAAATTCTTCACAGCTGCAGCAGGAGCTTTTTTGTTTGGTGCTACAGAAAGGGTAGGGATGTTGTAAAATTTCACAAAGCAAACAAGTTTCAGACATTGCCTCCAGAAAACAGATTTTCTCCAGCTAGCTATCGCATGTTAAAAATGTGATTTGCAGAGTCCACAGAAGCACGCTGAGAAAAAATGAAATGCAGGATTTGAAAGTCTTAGTCTACATAAACTCTTGGAGGCTGGAAAGTTCATTATTCTAGCAGAAAAGGGTGTCAAAGTTGTACCGGAGAGTCATAAACTGAATTATGAATAACAAATAAAGATCTTCACAAGAAAACTAGTGTTTGTTTTTACTTCACATTTGATTTCTGAAGTAAAAAGGCATACACAAAACAGCTGCTTTCAGGTTGCTACTGGAATTTCTTGTGCATTAAGAGATTCTGCATCTGGACAGATACAAGGCCGCTGAATTTCAATACAAACAAATCCTAAGAAAGACAGAGTGGTTCAGTATATACAGTAACTTCCCATCAGTGTTTGCTTTCTTTCCTATTCAACATCTAGCAGCATTAACGTGTACTCAAGGAAAATCTTCAACTCTCCCTTTTTCTCAGTCTTGTAATTACACAGGTTGCAACGAGGCTGCCAACGACCATTACTACTGAAGCAGTCAGCAGGAATTTTTTATTTACATCTCCCATCCCATCCCTGTCACCCTCCATTTATTCTTTCATCCTTCAAAGACAGTGCATTCATTAAGCAACCCATCTGAAGACAGCACTGGCGTAACAGCCACACGTTGACCATTGTTCCACTAACACATATTCCTTTTCTCCTATGTTTCCTTGCTAGAAGGTGGACAGAACAAGACAGGGCTACTGTCTTTTTTGATATAAGGCCCAACCTGGCAAACCCACTGTAAGAGATAACATGCAGGATCATGAGCTTTCAATTCAGGATAAAGCTTTAGGGTGATTAGAAGGAAGTGCAGCCAGACTCACCTGTGGGAAGGTGTACGATTCTCACAGCGCTGTCAGTTTTGTTAACGTGTTGCCCTCCTGCTCCTCTGGCCCTGAACGTGTCTACACGCAAATCTCTGGGATCCACTTTAACGTCAACCTAGAATCAAAGAAAATTACTACTTTCTGCTCCTCCTAAAATATTTTGAACATCTTTTCAATGATACATGGTGTAAAAAAAAAAAAAAAATCACTTCTTAAAAACCTGTTCTTTTCTAACTGTTCCTAAGTAACAGCTATAATTATTATACTTTAAAAACCCTAACAGCAAGTATCTCTGCAAAGCAACTCTTTAAGTACTCCACTTATTTTTTCCATCTCGTACTCCAGGTCCTTCAGAAAACAAGGTATGTCTGTGCGGGAAACAAACTACAATCAGCAACTTTTTGTAAAACCACCAGCTTTGGCAGGGAGACCGAGAAATAAGCAAATCATCAAAATTATTTCTAAGTAGCAGCTCAAGGAACTTGTTTACTGAGTCAAGCCTGAATGATTTTTGCAATGGTGTTTAAAAACATCTAACAGAGGAAAAGAAAGGTGGGCGTACCCCGATCCAAGCAAGGACTGCAGCACTGGAAGTACGAGCTCATGACCTGGACCAAGTCTGAGCTCAGTGGATTGGAAAGGAACATTCAGATCTGATCAATGTTGTGAGGAAAGCATTACAGGGAAGCAGGAGAACTTGCAGGGACAGCCTTCAAGATTTGTTTTTGATTATCTTCAGCGTAAATGTCTGGTTTAAGTGAGAACGGCTGCTATCAGTGAAGACTCAGACTAACCAACACACTCATTCAAATTCAGAGCATACTGCCCTTGATTTAACAGGGAACGACACCAATAATTTAAATGAACCAAAAGAGAATTAAAGGACTTGCTGAAACTTATTACTATGCAACACTGAATATTTTCTTGGACATATTCCCTGTCTTAACATAAGACGTAATTTAAAATTGGCTTACTGCTAGCTAGTCAGATTTGCGAGCACTGGGGCTGAACAGTCACTGAACTGATCAGTGATCTACTTGCCACTTCAGGCAATAGCAAATATCTGGAAAGTTGCTTCTAGTGAGCTGTTTAAACACGTAAGGTACAGAGCAAGGACTGAGCCTTCCAGAGTCACAGAATTGTGGTTTAGTTGCTGGGACATGCACAAAGCACTTGGGTATCAATAAAATCCCAAAACGCTAACAGTAACATGGTTTTAAACAGCATCCACTCCAATGCCTACGTGGTTGAGCAGGGATACCTCTTGCTGCCCTGCTTAACAGTTAGTTTACCTCCTCTGGCTGCGGGAGAACAATGACTGACATCGTCCCGGTATGAATGCGCTGCATTCTCGACGACAGGCCCGTCTCGGGGATTCGCTGGACCCGATGCGTCCCTCCTTCGTATTTCAGGTGCCTGTAGACATCATCTCCTGAAATATGAGCGGCTGCATGATGCAGCCCACCTATAGAGACAAGTAACGTGTCACAAACACAGCAGAGAAACCCAGCTTTTAATTTATATGTCTTGGCGGAGTGTCTGAAGAGCTTCTGTACCTATCTCAGCTGGCGTGTAGTTCAGAACATCAAAGGTCCAACATTTATAGTCTGCATAGTTCTGGTACATCTCAAACATCTCCTTGGTGAACTGTTGGCAGATGTCACCTAGAAATATAAAGGCACTACAACATAAATAGCAGTTCGTAATATGGCAGCCATCAGTTTTTAGATTTAGCTGCAACCGTAATCGTGGTCATTAGACAGATTAATGCTCTTCTTTAGAAAGTATTACTTTATACCATTAAAGTATAAATGTGCATTCAGAATAACCCATAAAAGCCTTAAAAAATTGGATGGAGCTTTGGAGTAATCTTTACTGTGGAGATTTTGCTGACCTCCAGTTGTTCTGCCAGCTGTCACTTCTAATATAACATGACTTTTATCATATTTTTCCTTTGGCACTAGAAGCTGGAAAAGCTGAAAAGAGAAAAAAAAAAAGAAAAAAGAATGTCACTGTCTCTTTCATGACTCTGCATCTCCTTTTAATCCAGTTTACAGCCAGCCTTCACAAACGCCATGGCATGAGCCCACCTAACAGGAAAGTTAGCTGATCCCACAGGGTCAGGTGCCAGGTCACCCACTCCAGCCCCAGCGACCTATGAGCACGAAGTTACTAGCTATAACTTAGCTGGTTTTCATATAAACATTGATCTTCTTTTTCAGAAGGTCCCATTTCACATTACCTCAATGTGATTCTGTGAAATGAGAGCAAACGGAGAACCTTCCACCGAATCTGTTCAGCTTCTCTGCTTATAATTAACGTCCCCGCTGACGGGGCGCTGTCAGCTGAAGAGGAAACGAAAGACTGAAAGTTCCAACCAGAAACCTTTTCAAGAATGTATGCTCCGCTGTCACAAACAGTTATGAGGATGTCACGCCACGTCTCAATAGCACAGCCAGAGCTTTATATCCCCTTCAGCACCTCCAGACAGGCAGACAAGCAAGCAAAACTGACTAAAATAATAAGCTTCTAAGATGCATTTGCCAGAAGCTTACTAATTAACGTTGCCACGTCTTTTCAGGGAAAAGAGAGAAGCTGGACTTCTGTTCCATTAAATGCAAGTGTCACAGTCAATGGGTAAGATCACAAGGAAGATGTTTTGGATATCTTTATTTACAAAGCAGTGTAATTTTACCTCAGGCTCACCTTTCTGCACAGCGTGTTGATTTTTTTATCAAGGGTTTCCTTCTCTTCTAAGGCAAGCTCCAGAAGTTGTTTCTCATCCCTGCTGTCTAGCTCTAAATTCCAACAATAGGAACAGATATTAGCCAATCTCCCTTACCTTAGAGCAAACTGCAGGACAGCTGACAAAAGACACACATTACAGCACATAAAAGCTCGCAGTGCACGCAGTTCCATTTTGCCAGCATGAAATATCAAACAAGGGCAGCCCAACCCAGGGTGCATATTGCTACCTAAATGATCGTATTTTTCAGGGGTGTTGGAAGCAGGAGCAGATATATTACCTCTGAAGCTCTCGGTTATGACTTAAAGTCTGCATCAGACAGATGCTAGTCCCAGCTGATGCCTATGTGGCACAGACTGACAGTCCAGGGGTAAATCCACACACAGATTTGACAGAATACATCAAAAGCATGCCTGGAGACAAAAAGTGCCTCGCTTTCCCATATTACAATCCCTCATGCAGCAAAAATGTTGGTTTCTAGACTTGGCCAGAAACAGACCTATATTCAAGGATTTGCAGACAACTCATTAAGGTGAGCATTAAACATGTAAGTAAGATGATAATGACGAGGTCTCTAACCCTCTGTCTCCTGCTAATCAAGTGATCAATGAGATGTGAGAGTTATGGATTCAGGCCAGCAGGATGTCGATGACCTCGGTGCAACTCCTGGCTTTGCTTAAGGAGATTCCCTTCCCCTCTGCTCAGCAAGTGTGAGTCAAGAGAAAAAACTGATGATGCCAAAACAGGGAGCACCCTCTCCTTTCCATTTTAACTCCCTCTGTTCTACCAGCTGAGAAGTGGCTATGTCACCTCATCAGAAGGTAAACCCATAGGTTTTGTCAGTAGTTCATATAGGTTTACACACCTCAAGAAAAGAATAGACAGATGTAGGACTCGGTGCTCTACCTCTGCATGTCTGGAGCCTTGTTCTTGTTCTCCTGTCCACAGCAGCAGCCTTAAGAACTAAAAGGGCTGGGACGTTGGGCCAGCTGGACAAGGACAGCAGCAGCTCCTCCATATCATGGTTTCTAATTTATATTCCATGTGGCTACTTTTTCTTTAAATAAATGATGGCAGATGAACAGCTGAGCCTGACATCCTTGGCACTGAAGGCAAGGACCATGTAAATTTCCTTACCAGTTTATTACAGCTCCAATCAAAAGCTGTTATGGAATGAAAGGCTTCTAGCTGGCTCAAAAAACATCCTTACTGATTAGTTAGACAAGCAGGATCAGACTAAATATTGTCAGCAGAGATGGAAGCATGGTCTGGGGGTGACCTACCAGCTTGAGGTTGAAATGACCGGCATCCCATCCCTACCTCCCTGCAAAGCTGACCATGAAGAAGTCACTTTGTCTGCCCCGTGATGAGCGTCACCAGGGACAGACTGGGAAATAATATTTTCCTGCTTCATTGAGTGCTGCAAAGTTACAATCCTACACCAACTGTGAGGAATTCAGGTACGACAGAGAAGAGGATCACTTATAGAGCTAAAAACAATACAAAGAACAGCCAGCTGAAGGGGCCATCTGTGTTTTAGCTCAGCCACACGACACAGACTACATACAGTATAATTGGGCTCCATTTAAGTAACTTCTTGGCTGTAATTTTCTTTCATTCATTTGCTTTCTCTTTCTGTCAACTCTAATTCACTCCATTCATCCATATCATAATTTATGGAATTTGCAAAACTCTTCATTACGTTTCTTTGATGCAAAAATAGCCTTGCTAAGTTGAAGTATGAGTTTTCCACTTTTCTAAATACTTTCTCATTCTTCCAAGAATATTTATTTCTCAGGTATGAATTATTGTCTCTCATCTTCGCTCCTTTTCCTCTTTATCCACTGAAGAGGAGTGAAAGGGGTGGGGATTAAAATACTGTCTCTTATCTTAGTATCTGTTGGGGTAGCAGAATGGCCCACATTTTTCTTTTCTACTGAACATACCGCCTCACATTTCCAAAAATGTTTTTATTTTTGGCAGAAGTTGTACCACTGCTTATTTGGTATGTTCTCCCTGTACCTTCTTTTTCCTGAATGGTATCAAAAACAGTGTCTTTTTTTCCTGTCTTTTACCCCAACCTTTACTGTAGAATAGTTCTGAAAAGCAGCAGCTTCTTAGATAGCCATCATTTTTTATTCCTTGTAGGACTCCTCAAATATCTTCAAAGACATTAACTCCTGCTGCTTATACTGGAAGCTGAATTCAGGGCCTGAAGATGAAAGTTCACATAATTTGCTTAACAAGCGCCAATGAACTGGCTAGTTGGAATCCCATTTTAAATGACACAGATGAAGCCTGCATCTATCAGATACGCTTGGCTTGAAGGTGCCTTTTTTCCTTCAGTTCATACTGCTCTTTGATCTAACAAAAAAAGAACCTTAAACCAAACATTGCCAAACTATTTCAGCTAGACAAAGCCCTGCGAGTTCAGATGGTTCCTACTTTCCCAAGATGGCTGTATTAAGACCTCAGACCAAAGAGATAATGTAAAAATAAAAGGAAATGGCTGCCTGGATCTAGGAAGCCCTAGAAGCAAGAAAAGCTCCCAGGAACAGGCATCACCAGGGCTGGCTCAACATATCTAAAAGCTTTCCTTGAAGGCCGAGCAATTATTTTAATCACAAGCAAAGCCATTCTTTTGAAAAGAGTAAGAGGATGTGTTCTCCTTACCTCTGCACATGGTTTCTAACTCCTGGACTTCTCTTTCAGCCTCTTTGATTTCCTGAAACGCAGTTGCAATGCGGGATAGATCAGCACGTCTTCTCCTCAGGGTTCTTTGCTCAAAATCATTTTTTGAGTCAGCGTCGGGCAGACAACTGACCTCCTGGTATTCTTTGCTCAGAGTCTCCAGATACTTCTGCACAGCCTCGTGCTTCCACAGTGCTCGAGAATCCTGATGCTTTTTCCTAAGCCGACCGTTACATGACAGAGTCAATCTAGCTGTGTCCAACAAAGATTTTGGCCTCCCAAATGCACAGCTGTGCAGTCCCATCACATAACCTATCTTCTTTGCAACAGAAGGAAGAGGAGACCTGTGAAGCTGACCATGACAGTAGCAACAGGAAAGCAAGCTTTTGAAAAGCCAGACACTCTGGAGAGGTTTCATCTTGCTTCTTATTTTTCCACCACCTGAAACGACAAGTAGACAATACGTGGACCACTTTTATTATAAGTGGCACAAATATCTTCTATCAAAAGAGTGAGTAGGAAGCTGGTACTCTGAAATCCAATCTCTATTTTTCTCGTAGACTTGGCATTGTTTTGCGGGACACAGGATCAGTGCTACTCCAGTAAAGATCTTTTTTTCTTCACTGTGTATCAGCATCACAAACCATGCTATGAATTATTACTGTGTTCTAAAAATTGGCATGCAAGGGTCTACCAACAGGACTAAATTTAAATCTACACAAACAGAAAATGTTTAACAAATTAAGAAGAACTCCTTAATATCTCTGCCATGACTCCAGTCCTCTGTGTCTACCAACTTCTACAAAAGAAGTTAATTATGAGAATACAGCCCATGAAACTTTTACAACAGGATCTCCTTGGAAGAGCACACTGCAGTTTCCCAATACAATGATTTTTTACTCATTACCTACAAGAGCTTCTGTACACCTTCAGGTGTTTTTTATTAACGAATTACCACAACATTAAGTACTCAACTTGCCACTTTTCCCTACCTACTTACCCATTTGTCCTATAACAAAGGAATAGTAAAACACAGTAAAAACAGAGGTATTGTTTTTATAATAAAAAACCCAGACGTCTGTTTTATTGCCTACGGGAACTGGAAGAGCTGGAGAGGGAGGGAAGAACTTTTATTCTACTTCTGCACCATCCCCAGGCTGGCAGGCACTACCAAACTCACTGCAGCTATTTTAAGGACTGCTTTAATTTACAGAAAGCCAACAATAACCCTTGTGGATTGTTCCAGTGACTAAAAACAGCTGTAGCCAGGCATCAAGCTTCCTTCACCAGGAACAAGGCAGAAGACCTGAGTTGGACTCATCATCTACACTCCTGGACTTAGTTCCTCGAGGGCATGTGCTAGAATTAATTCCCAAAAGAGCTGATTTTGCTGATGTCAGTGGAGTTGCTCCTATTTATTCCAAGTCACCATGGTTCATCATCATCCAGTCGGGTGGTAAACATCATTAATAGAGCTAACAGGTGAAGTTAAAAATCAATATATTCAAATAACTAAGTCATAATATAGTTCTGCCTCAGCTCTCAGGAGTAAAACACTTGTTTTTAAATGCCTAAAAGCCTAAACTTTAAAAATTGCAGGACCCCAAACTTTGAGAAAAGCAGAAGTTTCAAAATAACTGTTTTGTTATTAGGAAAAAAAAAAAAAAAAAGCTATCTCCTCTTCAGAGAGATGTTGTCACACTGCATTTGTGCAGAAATAAGCCCACATAAAACTTTTACACAGCTACATCCAGCACCTATTAACTGCTTTTCCAACTAGTTTTTAGTAACTTTCTTAATGTGACGAAATGATCCTGTGGGCAGCATCCACACATCACAAATCAGAACCAGTATGCAAAAACGACAAGTGTAATTGTCTCATTAAAAGAACAAAAAGACCAGCTCAGCCCCAGTCAAGCGGCAGCTATCAACACGACTGTTTTAGGAGCTTTAAGAAGCCACTTTTAATAATCAAAGCGCTATCAGCTCCACGCAAATGCATTTGTAGAGGTGCATAGGAATATTTACGGGTACGGCAGCAGCACGTATCTCAGTCAGAGCCTCAGAGACATGCTTCCCAGGGCTGAGGGGCCCACGGCCCTGCTGAGGAACCCTCTGCCCCCCAAAAGCCAGGCGCAAGCCCCCCTCACCCAGCGCAGGATTTCTGAGCCCACAAACTCACCGGCTGCAACGACAGGCCCCAGACAGACCCGGCCTCAAAACACGAGGGCATTGCGGACGGGAAGGAAAGCGGAAAAAAACTCTCGCTCCCAGCATGCCTGCTCGAAAACACAGCTCCCAGCGTGCCGGCGGCGGCAGCACGGCTTGGCCGCCTCTCCTCCAGCCCGCGGCCGCGGGCTCGCGGGACTTGGGGGCGCAGGCTTCCCAGCATCGCTTTAACAACTCGGCGAGGGCACACAGGCTTCTCTTTGCCTCGTGAAATACTAGCCTCCCAATTAATAAATAAATAAATAAATAAAAAACACGGCTATGTTTTCATTTTCAGTATCTTCTTCACAGTTGCATGGTAACACTCACCGAGCAAACGCCGGCTGACACAGCCAGCACGCCAAGAAATGGGGACGGCTCCGCTCCCCAGCTCTGAGCTGTCGCACAAGTGGGCTTTTCCGTGCCTTTTCCCCAAAACACGGCCTGGAAACACAGGCGGTTTCAGATCTGGTTATCCAAAGAGCGATTTCAGAAGAGTTTGCATAAAACAACGTTAAGTCCCACTTTGTGTCGGAGCTTGCTGTTAATTATACTTCAGATGAATTATTGCTGCACTACAGAAGACAAACATCAGTTCTGAAGTATTAATAAACATAAACCCCTCCAGTTATTGTCCAGCTAATAGGCTGCAGCTTCCTAATAAGGCAAGGTTCAGAACACAGTATGTATATGCACATTTTCATAGTTGCATAATCTGTTTAATATTAGCTATATCCCTAATTATATTCACCTTTTTTAAAGTGTTTACGTAACCTATTTTTTTATACCTATAATCGCCCAAAAAGCCAGTTTACTTGCTGCTACACACACCATGGGAGAAAAATGTACTCAAGCCTCAGATGAAGAATTCTGCTGCCTGATACTTCTGTTTCCCTTAGGTGTACAGCTTGCATGGAGAAGTTTGCTTTTTTCAGTAACTTTCCCCATCTTTTTTACATTTCAGCAAACCTAGCTCTGCTGTAAACGCTTTAAAGAACGCTATGTTCTAAGTTTCTTTCTCCCCAGCTACTGTCATTCAACAGGATTAAAAAATAAAATAAAATCTGGTATTTGGCACATATAACATCAACAAGGTTTGGCAAGGTAAGTACTCCAAAAGACTGAAAATGAGCTGATCGGGGGATTTGGATCAAATCTCTTCAGCACATGAATGACAACTAACCTCTTGTTTAGGTCTGAGGGCTGCTTCTGGCTCTGCTCGATCCCCTGGGACTGGAGGCAAAGCAGACATTAAAAGGCTGCCTCAGAAAACAGAAGCCATCCCAAGCTGACCAAATTCACAAAAGAGCCTCAGCAAACAGCACCCCGCAATCTCCAAGGAGCTCCCCCAGGCCTGAGAGACGCAGTACAGTCTCTGTTCCCACCAAGCCTCACTCCTCAGTGAAGATAAATAATAAAATTATCCTCGGGTTGGGACTCCAAATACATAATCTAACGCTTAAAAACCTTGGAAAGGTAGTCTATGGGACAGCAACCAAGAAGCTAATAGGAACGTGAAAGTTATAAGCAGACCACGCACTCAGAATTACAAAACAGATTTTAAAAGGAGAGGGTAGGCCAAGAAAAATCACATCAGCTTCTACTGCAGCCAGGAATGGTTATTATATTAAACCCTCTGATTAAAAGCGATCACGATTCAGTTTTTATTGCACTTGCTGGGCAGTTCCTTAACTCTGAGCATGAAAGTCCAGACTAACAAATTCTTTGCACCCGTACCAGCCAGCAGCTAAGACACAGGTTGGACTCAGCCCTGCCACTACAGCGGGCAAACATACCATCAACTACAGGATCTACTCCACGCATCTCATTTGTTTTTTAAATGGAATATGAGAATTGACTATAAAGAATGGGAAATCCCATTGCTGTCTGTGCATCCACCTCCCTTCTGGTTTGCTTTGATGGCTTAAAGCCTACACGGCCACAGCAGCTGCCTACAGAGCTGGTGAGGACCGCGGCTTGTGCGGTGGAGGGTGCTTGGGGCAGGGCGCTGCTGCCCTCCTCAGACACCATGGCAGAAGGGAGGAGTGACAGCAGTAGGGCTTCAGGGAATGGGACACGGGGGTCCTGTACTTTTAAATCTAAACTCTGGCACCCCCGAGCTGCCATTGCTTTAGAAACGAGAGGCAAAGAAATGGTTCCTCAAACAAAACAGGCTCCAGGCCTTACAACGTGCTTGGCTTGAAGGCAGTTCTATATCCATGCAGAGGCCTTTTTTTTTTTTTTTCTCAGGGGCCCTAACTGGGTTCAGCAATCCGCCAGCATTGTGCCACGACTTCTACAGACACCATGCCACGGAGTAGAGAGAGATGCAGAAAAATCACAAGCTTGCTATAATGTTTATATCAATTTAATATTCCTCCCCCCTTTCGACCCAAATAATTTGTTGATAGACTTCTGAATTCTTTCTGTTTGTAGGAAAAACTGGTGACAGAATCATACGCGTCTTGAATACAGTCCTGTTTATTAACAAAGCCTGTAGAAAGAGCTCTGTTTGGCCCAGCACAGTGGGATTAAATGACAAGCAGTTTTCTTGACTGCTCTCCCAAACCTCACTTTCAACCAGCACTGTGCCCCCCCCAAAAGCTCATTTCTGTGTTTATTCTCTCTCAGCTAGTCTAAAAACATTTCTTTTACTGCCCATTTGCTTTCCTTTTCTTGCTGCTTTTAACACAGATTTTTAATACAGACACATGTCTAAATGCAAATCTCTGCCTCTTATTTGGAGTTTGTCTGTTTGCAGACAGCATTCTTTCTAGTTCTTGGACTAGCAGGAAACAGAGACATTTAGCTACTAAGAACAGCCTTACTGCTTCAGACCAAAGGTCCACTGAGCCCTGTATTTGCCTGACCATCTCAGAGATGTATCTGTTTATCACTGAACCCAACAGAAGGTGTAACATACCTTTTGGTAAGACAGGAAACCAGAGTTCATAAAGTCAATGCTAGCATTAACAAGTGCTAACTATGTGCTGTGGTGCAGACTGAAAACGTGCAGAAGAGCTGACCTTGTCAACAGTACTGCTGTTTTGAAAAAAAAATAGATACTGAGTAACAACAGTACTACATCATATACCAAAAAGAACAGCGAACTGAGTGCAGCATGTGGGAAACACTACATAGTTGCATACATCGGTTACCATCGATCCAGGTAACTGACATCCTTAGAAACACATCAGAACGAAAGCAGTGAGAAAGAAACACAGTAGAGATATCCTTTCTACAAATAAACTTAACTACAGACGGCATAACTAAGACCACACAACAGATAACCAAAACAAAGCCTAAAACAACCACCATCCACAAAAAGTGGCCATAAATTGATGCTCAACAGTAAGTACGAAACATACACTGTACTTCTCTAATACCTCCTTACATTTGCTGTCTTCTCAGGAAACTACCCGAGCCTTCAGATACGTATATATATATATATATATATATATATATATATATATATATTTTTTTTTTTTTGTTGTAGTCCCCAAATTAGATTCCTTTCCAGGTTACTCTCTTTCAAGAAGTCATCCACTTCCCTGTTGTCTCCTTTAGCCTGAAAGGAAGGCAGCTATCATGTCCATCAATTTCAGCAAGGCTTGTGACAGGTCAAAGACACATCGGTTACTTTCTGTCACAGTCAGTTACCCACTTTACGTGTAACCAAAGAAAACTTGTCCAGTACACAGCTTTTCTAATTGCTTTTGATTGTTTTTTTTTTTTTTTTTTTCCCATTTCTCCATACACTTGCTTTACTGTGCCTATCTACTATGTTCACCACCTGCGACAGTATGTGGATAACCACAATACTACAAAATTAATATCCTTTTATAACATACCTTTAAGAATATAACTACTGTTTTTAAAGAGTAATTACAGAGATGCTGATTGAAGCTGCCTAATTTCCCCCCTCATAAAATGCTCTTTTTAATTGGTTGCAACTTCTGACAGCTTAACCAGTTTTCCTTCTAAGTAAACACCCTCGGCCATGTGGCCTCAGCGTTGCTGGTTTGTTTTCCATTTCTGCAAAGATCCATTTAAGAACTATTTCTGGGAATAATAAGCAGGAGAATTTATTTTCAAAAGACCTTTAAACCTCCCCTCAGCAAAGGAGCCAAGCCATGAATAAACACTTACTGCCCTAAGCATGCACGATGGTGCACGGGGAAACTTTACATAATCAACTGCGGGGGAAAAAAAAAAAAAAAAAAGAAAGCCGAATTAATGCAGGAGATGACATCCCTGCTCGCCCGGAGCCTGGCTGCCAGCTTGCTGTTGTTTCCCTAAATGCCAGCCAGAGCAGAGCGAGCGCTCGGCCCCTCGCAACTCTGCTCTTACAGATACTTTCCAGCAATACCTCCCAAGCTTTCTGGGCAGCGTGGCTCACGAGTATCGGTTTAAACTGGTTCTCCGGAGAGCGGCCACTGAAACTGGGTTATTAGGGCCTGAGAGGCAGGCGCGGGAGGCGCGGCGAGCAGACAAAGGAGGTTTTTCTGCCTTATCTCCGCACGGCCAAACGCTGAAAGAAAGAAAAAAAAAAAAAAAAAAAAAGAAAGAAAGAAAGAAATAATTAAAAATCAACCGAGTTTCGGCTTGGAAATAGCCGTGACTCAGGACCTGGGCCAGCCGGAGCTATTTTTACACCCCCGGAGGGCGGCAGCCCCCTTCCCCCTCCTCCCCTCGGGGCGGTTCCGCGGAGCTCCTCGCCTCAGGTAGCTCCCTTCGGGGAGAAGCACCGAGCTAACACCCTCCTCCCCTCCTCAGGACGGAGAAAAGGGGAGAAGAAACCCCATACCCCCACGCCGAGCCCCAGGCGCGGCTGAGAGAGCAGCAAGGGGGCATCCAGCGGGGGGCCCCTCGGCCGCCTCCCCCGCTGCGGGGCGCGCAGGCGCGGCGGGGCGGCCGGCCGCCATTTTGCGGCGTCAGGCAGCTGCGCACGGGGGCCGCGCTCCGCGCCCGAGGGGAGCCGGCGGGGCGGGCGGTGCAAGGCCAATGAGTTGAGGAGCAGCCGCCTGCCGCTGCCGCCGCTCGGGCCGGGGCCGCGCCGAGTTGGGGCTCTCCTCCCGACAGACAGACAGACAGACAGGCAGACAGACAGATAGACAGGGTAGCGACAGCCGCCCGGCCGCCTCCCCCCTCCCCCCCGCCGCGCCGCGCCGAGCCGAGCCCGCCCGCACCATGCCGTCCGTGCCGCTGCCGCCCAAGGAGAGCAACCTCTTCAAGCGCATCCTGGTGAGCCCTCCGTCCTCGCTGCCTCCTCATCCTCCTCCTACTCGTCGTCGTTCCCCGCTTCCTTCCTTTGTCTGGGGCCCGCCGAGCCCCTGCGGGAAGGGAAGGGGGGGATGCAGGAGGGAGGGAGCCCCAGGGGCTTCGTCCCCCGCGCTGCCTGCGGCCACCCGCTGCGGGAGGCTCGGGGGGAACCCCCGTGGGTGCACCCTCGGCCCTGAGGTAGCCTTTGGGATCCTCGGAGTTGGCTCGGAGCGATGGCAGTGGAAAATCTGGGGTGTAGCAGGAGGCGGCTGGTGGTGTAGAGCATCCTGGCTCGTCCTTCGGAAGAGCCCGAACTTTTACGTGCGGTGGTTAGCGCCGGCTGCTCCAGCGCCTCGGGGCGCGGTGGTGCAGAGGACGCTCGGTCTTCAGGAGCCAGCCTTAAAGAAATAACGCGTTTTAACCCCGACTTTCTCCCCAGTCGCTTCGTGTTCTCTCACGCCGGCTCTTCGTGGAAGGAGGGGAGCAAGGAGCCCGATCTCTTGCTTGCGAGCTTTATCGGCGTGGTAGCGGGAGACTTCCAGCCTCGGCAAAGTTGGGGATTTAGTGCCACTTGGCCTGTCTGCAGGCAGAAATCTATGCACCACGGTGGTAACCTGCTGGCAGCCACAAATTCCTTTAGTTATAACACCAATTTATTAGGTTAGTTTCAATAATTTTGCAGGTAAGAGGCGAAGGCTTTATCCCCAGGAAGCTGGGCTCAAAGCAAATAGTGTGTGTAAGCCTCTGTGTGCAGCTAGCGCCTTTCAGCAGGTATTTCCTAGCTGTTTTCTTTCCCCTGCTTTGGGGGGTAGTATGTGATTTTTTTTAAAAAGACTTAATGGTTCTTAATGGTGATTTGTTGCTTACTGCATGCTCGTGGTATGCATCTTAGTAAGTCATTCTAGCACTCCTCTCTGCTAAAAATAAATGACTAATATTAGAACAGTTAAGTGATTATTCTTACTAGTAGCAAACAAGTTCACAGTAGCAGTCGCTTCTAAACTTTTAAAAATGAAATACAGAAAAGCTCTTTGGTAACCTGTCTTTTGTACGTTAAACAGCAAACAAAACATGGGTTTGTAGGGAAGGAAATCATGAACTTTCACTTCTTAGCTTATCAGTTCCTATGTTGATACTTCTTGAGACTTAATTTCTTACTATTTTTATAAGTAGCTTTGACTTTTTCTCAGTGTTCTCTTCCTGGAATAGTCATGCCGAAGTTGAACCTTTTGGTTTCCTGACACATTCCAGACTATTTTAGTATAGTTATACTACAGCTTTCAGTGCTAAATGCTCTTCTGTAATTGAAGTAGCTTTTGCCTACTTCAGCACTGCTAGAGTTCTTGAAATTACTAGGGCTGCTGTGGACATCTTAGAAATCAAAAAGATTTATATGTTGTTGATGTGGGAGGCTGTATAATACGACCATACAAGTGTGTTGCAATTTAACCACTTGGAACAGATTAGAGATAACTGTAGTCATACATTAAGACTAATTTTACAAACGCTACAGAGAATTATCAGTTATGAAATGGGAAACTCATCTGGAGGGCCTGATAATTACTTAAGAGTTAGTCGCTTTGTGTGTGTAACATGTGAGGCAGGTTATCAATAACGTGAACGAGGTGCCTATAAGCACAAACCCAGCATACACAGAGCTGCCCTAACTAGTGTGGCCTCACAGATTTCAGCGTAAGGTGTGAAATCTACTCAGGGAGCTGTCTTTAAAGCACATCGCTTTGTATGCTAGCGTGCTTGATGGTACTTGAACAAGCTCACTTTTAAAACTAGATGCGATGTGATTACCTAACTAATAGCAATTGCAGCATAGGTAAAATTCTAGCATGTAGGTAGTTGTTCTAATTTCTCAGTGTTAGTGTAAGAGGTAGTGCTAGAGTTCATTTTTCCTGCTGTCCAGACTTCCAGGTCTGCTTGGTTTCTTAAGCCTTGCTTCTGCTCTTCTACAGAGGCTTCTCCTCAGACTCCATCCACTGGAAGCCACGCTCGTGCTTACAGGTGTGACATTGCTTGGGAGGGAGGGGCTGCACGACTGGAAGCTCCTTGGGCTGGCTTTTCAGCCTCACAGAAGGCGTGGAGGACACGTTCAGAAGCTTCCTGGCTCTCCCTTTTATGGGGAGAGAGAGGCGTCCATAAAGAAGACTTAATACAGGAGTGCTGGTGTGTTTCTTGCCACTTAAAAATCAGTCTTCAGCTCCTGTGACATGTAAAGTAAATAGGGCAGATGTGATCTAAAATAAACACGTGTGTTAACTTAAAAGTGCTTCTTGTTAACATTGCAGTTTAGTCATGTGCATTTGAAGTTCTAGTAAGCTTAGGAAACTTTTGTTTAATCTATTTTAAATCAAGTTTTAAGCTTGCTTTCGAAGTGTGTTTTAGTGTAAGCAACTTTGAGTCCCGCACCCCAACGCACAATTTAGTACCAGATTATAAACTAAAGAACCCAGATTATAAACTAAATCTGGAAATTAGGTTTAAGGTTTGCCTTTATGGGATCGAATCAGCTCTGTCTGGACAGAGTGTGGCACTGGTCCTTCCCAGTAATTTAGAGGAAAGCAGAGGGGTTGTTATGATACCTTTGTGGCTTGCTGACTTGTTAAACTGGTAAGCATCCCATAATAACTATTGGTGTCCGCCTCTATTGGACAGTATAAGTTAATGCCTGCTGTTTGTCTCATACCTCATGTAACTGGAAAGTGTCATGCATTTAAGTAATCCTTTGATTTCCTATTGAGTGCAACATATTGTTACAAGTTATCTAACATGCCAGCATCTGAGGAATTGCTCAACTATGAATTGTCTTTTGTTCCCTAAACCTTACAGTGGTCTTAGGACATTCCTTCTATGATAAAAGATAAATATGCAAGTGTTGGTAGGTATTAATTCTTATTCATTAAATTCTAAAACTTTGTGTTTGTGTAGTAGTAATGGATTATAGACGTGCAAATAGTTTCTGAGTAGCGATGTGGGGGAGTTACCACAAACTATTCAATTCAATAATTAGGAGGCTATGATGGTATGCTAATTAATGCCTCCTAAATTGGCTGACAACATAGCTGAGGTGGCCGTTGTCATCCCCTTGTGGAGCAGGGGATGCTTGGAGTGGCTGTTGGAGGCTGGTTCTTTGGTTCCTTTACAGAGGAGAGCACAAAGCTGCCAGTAAAAGCCCCCTGGTGTAACTGGTTTGTGGTGTGGGTGTCACTTGTGCTGCTCTGGGGGGCAGCGTAGGAAGAAGGCTGCTCCCTTGCTATTAACATTCCAGAGAGGTGGTGAGGATCCCTGGTCAACTGCAGGCTGCTGAAACGGTAGGATTGCAGGAGACGGGTGGTTCTCTGCTGGTAAGTGTCAGTGGGGCTTCTGTAAGGGAAAACCATGCTTCACGCTTGTTAGTGACTCGAGGCAGAATAAATCAGAGAAGCCTGGATCCCAAAGGCATATTCCTGTTTTAGTTTTCCGCAGGAGTTTATGAATGCTGTCGTGATAAGGCTCATAAACTAGGCTTCTGTGGAATGATGCTGGTTGTTTCTTCACAGTGGGATTTCTTGAAGGGTTCCTGTATGGATAAATAAGTGTTCAGAGTCAAGTCCCACTGTGTTCTGTGCTGCAACTTCCTTAACTGTTCTTCACTGCATTGAGCAGAGCAGTTGATGAACAGTGACATCAGCTGTACTAAGCTACACCTGGCAGAAAACCTGAAGGCTGTCTGAAAGCACGCAGGACTAAATCAGGTCATAGCACGTAAAACTACCCATGTGGATGAATGCATTACACTTGGAAACCCTAATTTAACGTGGACATAGTACTGGCTGTGAGCTGGCTTACCCTAAGAGATGAGATTTTCAGGGATTTGGGGGTTCTGTTAAAAACAGTTTCCTTGTACAGCAGTAGGAAGCCAGTGAATCCTGAGCCGTGCCTTCCACTCCGGGCTGAATGCAGAGTGTGTTATGCCACCGCTGAGGGCTGCATTTTCAACACTGCTGTCAGCCTCCTCCAAAGGAAACAGGTATTAAAGCAGAGCTTTGCATCTTTTCAAGCTCTTGGTCAATTTCACATTTTGGTAGAAATGGTAGCTACAAAGTAGCAGTTGCCAAACACAAAGTTCTTAGCAAAAAAAGTAGTTCAGCTGTGGAGCTCTTTGCTGCAAGGACATAGGAGCTGCTGGAGGTCTTGAGGCACTGGGTAGGTTAATGGGGAGCACGTCCTTTACATAACTCTTTATTTTTTAAAGCTTGAGATTTGTGTGTGTATCGGGTCCCACAAAACACCAATGATGGTTTCAGTTGCTTAACTGCTCACAGAGGCAGTTCCTCTAGCTTGTGGAGCTCAGTCTGGGCTCTTGCTAACCACCCTGCAGTTTCATTCCAGGAGATGTGGCAGATCAGTCTCCTTAGCACTTCTGCCCCAAGTGCAGATGAAAAACGAGTAGAAAATGTGTGGCAGGGCTGTCACTCATTGAATTCCTAGCGTGCTGTTGTGGTTCCTGTTCTGCAGAGGCATACACGTGCTCGTAAATTAAAGAAGCTCTAGCAACTCAAACCTTGGTGAAGTTATGGATGCTAAGTGCCACTAAAGAAGAGCTCTTCCTACTGAATGTTCTCTTGTTTCTGGTTTTTTATTTACTTATTGAAGCAAAGGATGTCCCAGTGATTCAAGCTGTATTAAGCCTTTTTGCACAGCATTGACTTAGACTTGATCTTAAATTACGGTGAATTTTTTAATCCATGTTTTTTGCTATCTGTAGATCTGATCTCCAAGTGGGAGAAGTTGGTTTAAGGACAAAAAATATTGTTGCTTATGGAGAATCGTGGTAGTGAAAGCTTAAATATTATTGTGACGTGAGCACCTTGGCGTTAGTGCTGTATCTTATGCTGGCTGCTTATTCCACTGGGGCCTCACTCAGCACACTTCTGCACTGCCAAGCCCCGGTGTTGGTGCTACACAAGGCTTGTGCTAGGACTAGAGAGTAGGAGACTGTGAGGACGGGGAAGTCGTAGTGAACCTTCTCCTTGGCCTCTGTGAGCTGAAGCCTCCTCATGTGCAACCCTGCTTTCCCCAGTTCGATTTTTTTTGTTTTCTGTTTTTTGTCAGTATTGCAGAGGTGCCAAGCTTTGCATGGTACGAGGGGTATTTCCAACTCAAATGCTGAACTCTTTCACAACTTAGCTGAACATCGTTCAAACCAGATAGTGTCGGACCTTGCTATCGAACTGGTCAATAACTTAGTAATTAGTTGGTAGCAGAGGAGCAGAGTATGCTGAGTTCTGCCCCAAATCCTGGTAATGTGCTAAGGTGATTTCATCTACTGCAGGGGGAAGCATTAGATGGCCTGTCAGATGCTGAGGACACTTAGAGGTATGATAAAACAGTAAAGACTTTAAAAGGTCCAAGTATTAAATGCCACGTCAGTTAAGAGCACTGACAGCGAGCTGGTCTTGCTGTGTTCGATTGTACCTGGTTTGGGTCAGAAATGGGTATCGACAATTTGAGCCGCAACAAAATACCTGTCAGCTCCCCTGAAAGGATGCTGGTCGGAATCAGTCAGTGGTAACTTTGTGTTTTCTATCACTGAATTTAATTCCCATTGTGGCATGCACAAATTGCCAGTGCAACTGGCTTTTGGCATCCTTTCTGTCGGTTTTGATGTCCAAGCCTCATCCTTTTCTCTTGCCTCTGCTGTTGCACATTTAACTCCTGGGTTCCTTCCTTCTGCATTCCTCCCCTGTCAGCGTTACACAGCAGGCATGTGCTGTTTAAAAAGTGGGGGATGTAGACATCGAAGCACTGAGAATATAAGATTAAAATGTTGTTTGAATGAATCCTTGGATTTTGTAGCAAAATCTCAGCAACAAGAGAAGATTCTGCCTGTCAAGAAGGCTGAAACTTTTTTCAGATTGTGAAGGGGTTTGCAAGTGGGATGTACGGATCTGTTGGAGAGCACTTCATCAGTAGTAAGGAAGACTAATTAATTTAAAAGGTGCTCTTCTAAGTGTGAGGCTGTCCAGATTCAGCTACTTACAAAGAGCTAAACCATGCTTAAAGAAAACCTCAAATGCTCACCATGGGACTGGTTCATCTGGATTGAACTTAAACTTGAAGCTTGATTACAGCCACAGACCATCTTAAACATCTTCAGACTTAAAAAATTTATATCAACCAAAGAGGTATGGTTGCTGTGCTTAACACTTCACCGCCCTCTGAGTGAAGAATTTCTTCCAGTGTAAATCTCCCCTCTTTTAGTTTAAATCTCCCCTCTTTTAGTTTAAAGCCATTCCCCTTTGTCCAGTCATTGTCTATACAAGCAAAAAGTTGCTCTGCATCTTTTTTACAAATCCCCTTTAAGTATTGAAAAAGGGGGTCTCCCAGGAGCCTTCTCTTCCCCAGGCTGCACACCCCCAGCTCTCTCAGCCTGCCTTCACAGCAGAGGTGCTCCAGCCCCCTGAGCACCCTCACGGCCCTCCCCTGGCCCCGCTCTCCCAGCCCCACACCCTCCTTGTGCTGGGCCCAGCCCTGGACGCAGCACTCCAGGTGGGGCCTCCCGCGGGCAGAGCAGAGGGGACAATCCCCTCCCTCCCCTGCTGCCCACCCCTCTGGCGGTGCAGCCCAGGACGCAGTTGGCCTGCTGGGCTGCGAGCACACGCTGCTGGCTGCTGTCCAGCTTTTTGTCCCCCAGAACCCCAAATCCCTCTCTGCGGGGCTGCTCTCGGTGAGCTCTTCTCCCAGTCTGTGCTCATGGCTGGGACTGCCCCGGCCCAGCTGCGGCACCTTGCACTTGGCCTTGTGGAACCTTATCAGGTTCATGTGGGCCCGCTTCTCAGGTTTGCCCAGGTCCCTCTGGGTGGCATCCATTCCTTCTGGTGTACAGCTGCACCTCTCAGCTTGGTGTCATCCTCAGACTTGCTGAGGGTGCACTCGATCCCGCTGTCTGCGTCATTGGTAAAGATATTAAACAGCACCAGTCCCAAGACACAATGCAGAGGGACTCTGCTTGTGACTGGCCTCCACCTGGACATGGAGCCATTAGCCACCACTCTCTGGGTGCAGCCTTCAAGCCAATTCCTTATCCACTGAATATTCCTTATCCACCATCATATGCATCCCTCTCCAGTTTGGGGACCGGGATGTCATGTGGGACTGTGTCAAAGGCCTTACAGAAGTCCAGGTAGATGACATCAGTCTGTCTTCCCTTGTCACAGTCTGTCTTCCCTTGTCAGATGTTGCAGCCTCTCCATCACAGACAGCCACCACATTGGTCAGGCACGATCACGATTCACCCTTGGTGATATTTTGCCCTTTGTTTAGTTGTCACTTGAAAATGGCTTCTGAGATCATATCTCTTTGGGATATTTGGGGCCCTTGGGACACGGAATAAGGAAGGGAATCAGTTATGGCAACTGCAGTCTCTCTTTGATTTTCCAGTTGAGATTTTATTTTTGATAGATGGCTCTCAGGAGCATGTGCTAATGTCTGAGGAGCAGAACGAGACGTTCTTCAGCTGTGAAATTGCTGATCTGTGTATTAAACTCCAGCATGTTAAAAACCATTCTGTTTTCCCAATACAAGGCTGTTTTTTCCTTTTTCCCAATACAACATTTTTTTTTTTTTTTTTTTAAATTATGGTTACCTCCTGGGTGCTGTGCCATTTGACCTGCAGACAGAGGCACTCGTACACAGCTGGAAGCACGTGGAGCGATGTCTGGTCTAGCTATGTAGCAAACCCCACAAGTGGATTATATCTCTGAGGTAGTATTGAAGAAGAGAATAATCCAGGATGAGATGTTCTTGGAAGGATGTTACCTCCTCTGGCAAACATCTGGTAGCAGAAGCTCTGGATAGTGTTTTGGCCTTGCCAGAATCTCCCTTTGAGGTTTCAGGCGTGTAGACGTTTGTGATCTGGCTTTAGTTTTCAGCAGGAAATAATGCCTGTGAAAGGGTGATGGGAAGCCTCACGTTAAGCACAGCAGATCAGGCTCTCAAAAACCAAACCCACGGCATATTAACTTGAGCTTTTAATGTACCGAAAGACTTAATTCAGTGGGAGATCCTAATGAACACATCTCGGCTATATTTGTCCTGACAAGCACAGAACTTGAATCCTCATGGAGATGCCAGGCTTCTCACCTATGGATCCCACCTGTACCACCAAGTGAGACGGCATCGATCTCAGGTCCTGCCTCCTGTAAGGGAGCTGCAGGTGGAGCCCAGTCTGCTCGCTCATGCTGCGAGAGGAGGGAGTTCAAGAGCAGTCCTTGGTGCTGGGGTACTGCAGAGCCCTGGGTCTGTCAATGTGACCAAGTCTGGAAGCCTTTCAGTACCTCTGAAGATGTTGATTATGAGCGTTAATAACCGGCATTGCTGAGTAAGGTCCTTTTCTCTTACTGACATGAACACATACATATCAATCTATTGGCAGCGATTTCTGACTTATTTACAAACACATGCGCGTATGTATATTTAGGGGTGGGGGTGCTGGGAAGTCACTATGGGGCTAACCAGCAAGGCCCGTACCATAAGCAGGCTGGACTTAGCTAGCTTCAGTTCTTGTTCCAGACCCGAGACTGAACTTGAGAAGAAAATAACCGAACGAGGGTAGTCGATATGACTTCTTCAGGCAGTTGATCTGTCTTAAGCACATCCTTGACTCAAATGTGTGCTGTTCAAGCATTACAATATATTTGAAATTTTACTCAGTGTTGTAAGAGTTGTAGAATTGTGGATGAGCGCTCCCTCTTCTGTTATTTTTCTGGGAACACGTGAATAAACTTAGAAAGCATACTTAAAGAACTGTAAGAAAATACCAACAATGTTTTAAAAATGATGTTGAACATATTATGTTGAGAAAGGAAAAAAACAGATTAATGGGAGAATTCCCCAGCCCTTGAGAGGGGACTCCAAGGCTTGCTGCAACCTGGATGATTTCAGATGAGGATGTGGAAACTAATTCTTAGTTGAGAAAATTCTCAAAGCCTTTTTGCTCTTGGTGTTTAAATGTTAATTGCCCCAGTGTAATTACTTGCCCCTGGCCCTGGCCATCCTGCCAGAAGTCAGCCAGACAGAGCAACCTGATCCAATGTCAAGTTGGCCCTTCTTGTGTTGAGGGGTGCTTTAGGTGACCTCCAAAGGCTCCTGCCAACCAGAATCATTCTGTGGTTTATTCTCCAGTTAAGTATGGTTAACAAATGTCCTGAGTTTCAGACAAGTAACTAAAAACTGTCTGCAGCTAAGCCTGTTCCCATGGGCTGGGGGAGGGCTTCAGCCCTGGCACCGTAGCTAATAACCCCAAAGTGAGCACAGGCATGTTTCCGTGTTGCCTGTGCCCTGAGAAGCAATATGATGTGTTATAGCTGCAAAGGAGTCACCACACACTGCGTTTACTTAATGTAGATTTTTACATCTGTCTTGGAAGAGTGATGGAGTATAAGAGATCTGTTACAGACTGTTAAAGATCAAAGTATGTAACCAAAACTACATGATTTCTCCTTGAAATAACCATCTAAATTGGAGCAGGACAACACACCTTGTTAGCTGAATGGTGCCAAGTTAAGCTTGTTTTTTTCAATTTTTTTTAAAGAACATATTTAGCTGACCATAAATCATCTTCATGCTTACTGATACAAGCATGCCTTAACTGGCTTATGTAAGCTTGTTTCAAAGTGATCAGCTTTAGTGATCCAAACAACTAAAATCCATCTGGCTTATTAGCATGAGCTAATGTCTTGCAAAGAGGGAGTAAGGTTCACTTAGATTTTTTTCTATTTTTTCCCCAATGGAGCAGCATTATTTGTCAGTAGGTAAATGGTACACAAAATAAATTTATATAAATTTAAAAGTAGCTTTTAGCTGTACTATTCCAGCTACTGGTTAATTTTTTAATGACCAGATAAATTATCTGTATATGTATTTCTTTTGAGGCCACAACAAGTCTATCCTACTTCAAGGTTTCTCTTTTTCTTCACGAAGCCTACATCAGTGACAACTGAAGTCTTCTCTCCAAGTTGTTAATCTGGAGGCCACTAGGGGAAATGGGATGTTGAAAGAAGCATATTTTTTTTTTTCATGGTGACTCTTCTCAGAAGTTCTGTGGAGTCAAGTTATCTAACTTGGCTCACCATTTTTGTATTTCAATGCAAAAAATCTCAGAACACTCCTACCTGCCTTTCCTGTTTCTGTTGAAAAGGAGCGGCCAACTTGGTCCCAACAGTTCAGTTTCAGTGGAGACCATGAGGAAAAGCACTGGCTGCGTGTGAATGAAGGCAGATATCGTGCTGAATGCTGGAGAAAAGGCAATGTCTCCGAACAGTCATCTTCAGCTACAGCTTGTTAGTGACCTGATTACCTGACTGAAATTACTACTGCATTTCTACTAGCATGTTAAGATACTGTATTTAAAATTTTGGTGATGGTAATTTGTCTTTTTTTTTTTTCCAGAAATGCTATGAACAAAAACAGTACAAAAATGGACTCAAGTTCTGCAAGATGATACTCTCTAATCCCAAATTTGCTGAACATGGAGGTAACTGCTGAGCTCAAAATTTTTTCTTTTTGTCATGAGTTTAAATGGGTAGTCAATGTATTTCTGTTCTATTGGGAAAGAATGGAGCCTGTCAGTGAGCGTTAATTCTGTCCTTGTGGCTGAATAATACTCTGTACCTACAGTCACAGTGCGTTCACACCAAATGTCCCCACTAGCTCTTAGTCAGAAACACTTTTTGTGGTGGGAAGATCAAAAGGCATAGTAGAAGCATGCTTCACTGAAGTTTCCAATTAAGTTTCCTTTCTAGGTTTCCAGGTCAAAATGCTAGTGTAGTTTTTAATAGAAAGCCATCCCTTCTTTTGAACATTACAAGAAGATATTCTGCAAAAGAATTTTAAATCTTGCCTTTTTTGTCAAATGTATATATTTTTTTTTTTTACTGCCAATCACATTTGCTATTTGATGCTTGGACTGGCCTGTTCTGGTAAATATTGCAGGAAACTAGACAGGAAAATGCTGGTTTTATTTACATCTCTCAGAACTGAACCATCAATAAGACACCCTAGTCCTACTGCATTACGGGATTTCTTTTGCACGGTTCAGGGAATGCTTCTTTTGATACAGTGAATTTTTGTTTGTCTGCTGTTGAGGCAGTCTAACATTTTGAGTGTGCATGTACTGTGTCAAAACTAGTTTGCTTTCTGACTTAATCAAATCTTGGCAAAATGTTTGACTAATCTTTCTTTCATCAGTACTTGCTCCTTCTTGGTTGTCTTCATTACTTTTCTAGAGCTAGAAGTATAGTTTTTTTTTTTTAGTGGCTTCAAAACTGCAGAATGGCCTGTCTAGCTCTGTGCCCTAATCACTTACCTCTACTAACATTTGTGTTTTTATAACCTCTCAGTACACGGTTCTATGTCTTTTCTGCTCTTGCTGTCTTAAACTTTTCCAGGACAGCTAGCTGCCTTGGCAGTCCGCATACTACTTGGGCTCTGAGCCACTAGTGGCTTTGAAGCTTGGGAGCAAAGCCTGGAATGAACAGCTGAAGCAGAACTAAGCCAGTGAAATGATCTGATGGGAAGCTGCACTGTTGTCACACTTAGCTTCAGAGATAAGAAATTATAAAAATTTAGTGAGAAGGTGACAAACAGATGGATTGCTATGGCTGGACTGTTATCTCCCTGGTGTGGGAAGGTAGGAGTAGCTTGCCCTCCTTCACAAGGTGGGGATATTCTTTTTTGAGCTTCCTGGTGTGCTGTGGGGGTATCATTCTGGCTTTGTGTTCTCACAGTGTGGATGTAGGATGGCTTAAAAACAAAACAAAAGGGCTTATTTTGAGTTGCCATTCGCTTTAGGTGTACTCTTAAAGAAAACTGTTAGAGACAGGTCTACGAATTAAAGTTCAAGAAGGCATTATAACTGACCTTGAGATTACAGGCCCTTTCCATTAACACAGGGGAAAAGGTTGTAGTTAGAGGAAAAAGTGAATACAATGTTGAAAATGAGACTAATAATCTTCTGGCAGTGGGTAAAAATAAATGGTCTCTTATTCAGCAGGAAAAACAACAACAAAAAAGAACCCACCCATGAATCTGGATGAGCTTTCAGGCACTGTGCATGCTTACATGCAGCTTGTTTCCCACAGTGTTACTTGGAGAATGTGGGAAGAAAAGCAATGGTCATGCAAACATATTACTTGGAATCTTCTGCCTCTGAAAATCCTACTACTTTGAGCAGGTCTCTTACCCCCAGAGTACTGTAGCAGGAAATATGGTCCTCTTAACTAATGAAAGCAACTTGCAATAAAGAAACTGATTGTGACAGATTTTTTTTTCTTACCGTGTGACACAATCTAATACATTTCTTTCATGTTCTGCCTCCCTGGAACCTTAATACATAAAGCCAAGCCCTCTAAAATTGTTTCAGCTTATTGCTAACTCACTTATGAACAAAAAGTAGATTTAACAAAAGCTTGTGTTGTCCATGTTCATCACATCTGTATGATGCTCTGCGAAGGTCTTTTAAGACCAGTTTCAGGAAAGGAAATGCCTCCATATAACAATCTTCAGCTGTGTAAGGCAGCTATTCTGATCTAAATTTATCATTTAATGGGGAACTTTACTGTGTAACAACTTCAAAGGATATCTGCATTGTGAAAACTGGCATATGGGAAGTGAGAAACATAAGTATATGATATTTCTTACAGAAACGCTCGCTATGAAAGGACTGACCTTGAACTGTTTAGGGAAGAAGGAAGAAGCATATGAGTTTGTTCGTAAAGGACTTCGTAATGATGTAAAGAGTCACGTCTGTATCCTTTGTAATATAAAAGCTGATCTTTTTTTGATGTGTTCTCACTTGTGTGTGTATCATCTTATTGCTGCATCAACCCATACCTTTGAAATACATAATATGGTCTGTGTATAGAAATCTGAAATGAAGCGTGTATGATGAATATTAATTTGTAATCAAATACTTGAAAAAATATATTTTTTTTACTTTCTACAGTTTTACAGAATCTTTAAGAAAAATAAAATGTCTTTCACATTTAAGTTCTTACAAAAAGATCATTTGTGATGCTCACTTTCCGCAGAAAAATACAGCGGGTGAAATCTGGCCCTTTTCTAAAGTTTTTTTTTTCTTACTTGGGTATAAGAAATGCTGTCTAGAGGTGCTATGAAAATATCTATTTTGCTACTAGATTTTAAATAGTGCTTTAGATCATCTGGCTTGATGACTACCATTGTCTTCTATGCTTGTCCTCCGAAAGTCTATACGTGTGAAATATGTCAGCTACCCAAGAGCTTTGGCAGTAACTGTCTTTTGTTTGTCATGCCACAGGTAGGAGCCTACTTTAAATTTGCATTATGTATTCTATATGCATGCCAAGTCTATTCAGGGGCAAGTTTTCCATTAAATCTTGTTTGATTTTTTTTACCATCCCCCCAAAGAAATCTTCCAGGGTATCATGGTTAAAAGAAACACTTTTTGATTGCTATCTGGCTAACACAAAGGGATTTCTGTTTATGCCTATGTTTAACCTCCAGGGAGCTTGTGGTTGCAGATCAAAAAACATCTTCCCCACTGCAAAACAAAAAAAAAGACAACAAACAAAAAGACTCTAAGCATATGGAGGACATTAGAGTTTCTAGAGAGATAGTGTAGAAGAATCAAATGTAACTTGCTCCTTCCTGATCTAAAAGCTAAATAGGCAAGGAATACTAAAGGAATTTTAATTTGTGTAAGAAGTCTTACAGCTTAAATAGAGGAGCAAAAGAATCTGGGCAAGTTTGGAAAAACAAATCTCTACCCTTAAATCCCCCTCTGGAATTATTTATTAGCAACCCTAATTCTTGTTTGTGGGACACTTAAAATTGTCTAGAATCCTTCCTCTCCAACACTGGAGGGCTCACTGGAAGAGTTGGTCTTTTTTCCAGTCTAGTTTGGATGCATGGGGTGGTCAAAGAGATACTTACCAGATAAGTTTTTAAAAAATGTTTGTTTTTGTAGTGAATTTTACTGGATTTCTCACTGTTTCACTGACTCTTAAAACCCATCTTACCATAAGACGACTACAAGGATTTTTCTTTTGTATTCTGAATTCAGAGAAAATGTAAACTCACCTGAGTCCTCCTAGGAACAAAAGTCCTTTTTTTTTAGCTGCATCCCTAAAACTAGCACTGACAAAGCAAGAAGTTGCCACTTCTTGCATTCAAGTGTGTTGTTGTAGCTCTCAGTGAATCCTCTCATAAGCCTCGAGCAAGTCATCTGTCTGCAGAATTACTTTTTTTACTGAGCAGAGGTTTGCTGCATAATGAATTCAGACCAGGCATCAAAGGTTTGTCACGGTATTTTGGTTGTCATCTTTTGATGTTCTTAAGAAATAGCAAACATCTTTTTATTACCACGCTGTGAGAGCAGCTGACGATCACAATGTCACTGCCCAAATAGCTGATTCCCCTTCTAGTGGGGCTCTGTGTGTGGGGAGAGTCAGGAGGAGATGTATTCTTGCCCTTGAGGAACTTGGCTCTGAGGCTGGGCTTCTTAATAAAGGTTTCTTTTACCCAGGGAAGTGGTTGAGTCATCCCTGGAGGTCTTTAAAAGACATTTAGATGTAGAGCTTAGTGATATGGTTTAGTGGAGGACTTGTTAGTGTTAGGCCTTGGAGGTCTCTTCCAACCTAGATGATTCTGTGATTCTCTTAGAGAATTTACGAGGGCTTGTGACTAGCCCTGAAGTTCTGATGAATGCTAGAAAAGGTGTTGATCCTAGGTACTAGGTTTGCAGAGCTTGGGAAGTTCTCTGAAACAGTCTTTCCATTTCTGCCATGTGAGCTTAAGGCCTGTCAGTTAGATTAAAGGGAGGGAGGCTGGGCGTAGCCATTGAAGTCACCTCCTTCTGGTAGATGTTTTCAATGAGTTGCAATGTATCTATGTATTATTTTCATGCAGTAAGGGGTGAAAGTGCTTTTGGTGTATTGCCATCTGTGCTTTTTAAATAGAATGTGATAGAGGATGATTAAATTTCAGCTGGTCACCTTAATGTCCTGGTTTGTTTAAGGACAAAAAGAAGAAAACTTGAATTCTTCTGCAGGTTCAAGTAGTTTCCCCATTGAGGTTTGGGAGAAAATGGCAACTGTAAAACTACTCAGAAATGCAGACCTCTTGTCAAAGTTCAAATGAGTTCTGACCCTTTTTAAATGTAACTTGAATCAAGGCTTGTTTCAGTAGGTGGCATCTTAGGCTCTCAGGACTCTTTAGGAACACATTCAAGACTGGCCAGAGCCGTCTGCTGTATAATGAACTGGTAGAGTTGTGCTGTATTGGCTTGTACCAGCTGTCATACTTGGTTTGGTGTCTGCCGTTGTACAGACTCGGTTCCCAAGGGGTTATGCCTTGCTTTCCATGATTGCTTGATGAAGAACATGATTTATGAGGGATTAAAACAGATTACCAGTTGGATCTGGGAACAGTAGCGATGCACAATAAATTGCCTGAAGCATATCTTAGTCCAAGTAAGAACAAATTTTTTTGGACTCAATAGTCTTGCTGTAGGCAAGGATCTAAATTATCAGCGCTTCATGAGGCTACAATTTGAAGGTGCTGCATTTAACTCTGATTCATGTCCTCAGTACTTGAACACAAATAGGCAAAGCAGGATTTATAGAAAGCAGCAGCCAAGTCAGACCGACTTCAGGAACTGTTTCCAAATCCCATCCCCCTCGGTGGAGTCTGACATCCTTATGGCAGCAGCAGCAGCTCTGCTAGCAGTCTCAAAGCAGTATAGGAAGTTCTTGTACCATTCATCTGAAGTGACTGGTGTTCCAGAAGAAACATAAACCAGGGGCTCTTGTGTAATCGAAGCTTCTCTCAGACTCTGAATTCTTACCATTCTTCTCTTTCAGTTGAAGTCTTACCCTTTATTCTTCCAACCTGCTTTCTGTCTTCATGTCTGGAACTCACTCCAGCACTTGAGTCTTTCTAAGAAAGGAGGAACTTATCTTTCAGTTTCTTTGATTAATTTAAGCAGGTTAATGCACTTCTTTTTTTCCCTAAGCCTTCTCCATTTACTTGTTTCAAAATGCTTGTAACTTTGGAGGGAACAGTTGCTTCTGTTTCAATTCAGTAGAATAAGAACTGATACTTTTTTTGGCTGTTGGTACAGATAGCTCACAAGGCTGAAGTTGCAACTGGGTGAAGGCTGCATGTACCTTTTCCCAGGATTTGCTGGGCTGAGCAGCTTCAGAGGCACATGGGAGAGCTTCAGGAGAGAACTTTTGAGTCACCTTTGATTTGAAAATCAAGTAGTATAGAATTACTGCTGTGGAAGATACTGCCTCAGTGAGCTGCTAGTAACCTGAAGTAGCAAATAGTATATCATGTCAAGTAATATTTCTTTTAGTATAGCTCTAGGAGACAGATGTAAACACACAGTGTAATGTGTTGCTATGACACCTGTTGGTTTCATGCTTTGAATGCAAAATCTTTTCACAGTTTAGAGGAAAAAGAGATGCTTGGCAGAAAAGTCTATTGAAATGTGAAAAGATACACTATTATGGAAGTCTGAGATGCTGAGAATCTGACAAAGACATTTAGTGCCCAGAAATATTAAGATTTCCTTTTATCAATAAATGAAAGGTAGCTCTGTTTGTCCGTTACTATAAAATCTGGAGACTACTTGAGGCTGCAGATAGGCAGGTGGGGTAAAGCAGAACTTGTACACCAATTGTATTTTTTAGAATGAGTCACTTCTAGGGATAAACATTCCTATTGTAGTCACAGTAGTGTACTTTAAGCAATGCATCTCTAGGAATAACACTACTGTGTCATTCAGCCTTTGAAACATTTATTTTTTAAAGTTTTTAGTTTGTAAAGGTGACAAGCTTCAAGGAAGACATGGAGTTATTTGGTCTGTAACACGAAATGTTACTTTGTGAAAATTGTGGGTGCATCTTCCTTAACGTGTATTAGGTTGGCACGTCTATGGACTTTTGCAGCGTTCTGATAAGAAGTATGACGAAGCCATCAAGTGTTACCGGAATGCGCTCAAGCTAGATAAGGATAATCTACAGATCTTGAGAGACCTCTCTCTGTTGCAGATCCAGATGAGGGATTTAGAAGGATATAGAGTAAGTATTCTATTTAAACTCCTAGTTAATACTGTTAGTATTCTCCTATTATGTTCCGTTATTAATTCTTTTATTGTTAGTAATTCAGTTACTACTTGGTTTTGATATTTCAAACTAGAAAGTGTTTTAGACTGTTGTTTTGGAAAGTATGAAAATGAATTGCAGCAGAGCTCCATATAGTGTTGGGAGCAGATCCCAGAAGTAAGATTATTCTATTAAAATTTGACTAGTGAATCACCTTTTTAAAATTCTAGCTGTGAACTGATTTTTCATTAAAATACTGAATATAAAAAGGATAAGGCTTAAAGCTTTGCAAGTGAGAGTACTTGCGTTATTGTGTAGTATTGCAAACAATGTTTTGGTTGCATGTACTGAGGGCATTCTTTGTTAGAAATACATTCTCATGAAACTGAACTTTGTTAGATGGTGTCATAAAAGCGAGCAAAGAAACAAAATAGCTCTTATGGTTTTGTGAGGAATTTTTTCTTTGTTATGACTTGCAGGGTTTTATTAGGGCTTATTGGATTAGAGATGCCTATCCTATAAGAAGTGCTTTTGCAAACAACAAAGGTTTCTCTGAAAGTCTATAGAAATTAGTACTATTTGCATTGTTTCAAAAACAATTTCAAATACGGATAATGGTGTGTTTTATGAATTTTTTTATGGAATGTTGTGAGATGCGTCACTCTGCTCAAAGTGCTTTTAATGTATCCTGAGGGCTTTAGTAAATAGTGACTGCTCCATCCACCAAAAGAAACAAAAACAACAAACACAACCAACCAAAAAAAAAAACCAAAACCCAGAACATCTCCACACCCTAGGTTTTATTGAGGATATGGGAAACTTATGCCCCCATGCAGATTGGTTTCTTGAATCCCAATACAGATTTTATCACAAATAAAAACTTTGAATTTGTGTAAGATCTGAGTCAGTGGTTTCAAAATAGCTGAACTGATTTGACTGCCAAAGGGAGAAGTGTTGCTTTTTTTTTCATCCTCTTCCATACAAAGTAGAGGGCTGGATTGTGGTTTTCCACATTAGTTGATCTACTTGACTGGGCATGTTGAATTTGCTAAGGGAAGAGAAACAGATAACCGAGATGTGGTTTGGCTGAGGAAGGGAGGTCAGAGAAGCGCTGCAGCAGTGTAAGTATCCGGACCTTGTGCCTGGGCATGAGTGGAATAAGACTGCTCTTTGAGCAGCGGTGGGCTTGTGCTTTTTTAGTGGAACCCACTGAGACTTCAGAGCTCTGTCTTTGGAAATAAACGTCAGAAGTACTTTTGACAATGACACTTTTTGTATACCAATAAATAGATTTTTATGCATTGTGCCATAACGCCTATATTTAGACTCTAAACTTTTATGACAGAAACATGCTTCTTTTCCATATGCTGTTAGAATTTCAAAAAACATCTGGTTTAGAGCTTTTCAAAGATCTTTTAAATTGTTAGTTGTGGTGGTGATAGACCACGGTAATGATGTAGTAACTCTTAACGTTTTTTTTTTTTTTAATGGCTTTCCTTTTACTCAAGGAGACAAGATACCAGCTACTTCAGCTGCGCCCCACACAACGGGCTTCCTGGATTGGATATGCAATTGCATATCATTTACTTAAGGATTATGATATGGCCTTAAAACTACTTGAAGAGTTTAGAAAAACCCAACAGGTAAGACATCCTAATCTAAAAACAAACAAACAAAAAACACTCTTTGGGTATAAGAGACAGTCTGAAGAATTAGTTCTTCATGATTAGGAAGAACTAATTAGGAAGATATTTCTATTATTTGTGGAGTTTTCTTCTATGAACATTTAGCTCCTGGTATCTCTTCAAGCAGCTAGCAGCTGATACAAATTATAAGGATCACTTGTTCCCTGGCAATAAGCCGTTAGGATTGAAGAAGTAAGGGTAGACGGATGTGGAATAACTGAGTAGCTTGAAGTCTGTGAGACATGTAGCTAAAGAAAACCGGTGATGATACTGTCCCTCTACAGTAGGCAAACTTCAGAAAATACTGTTTAACATTGTATCTGTGCATGTATACCCTCTTACTAGCTCCTACCATAATCTGGAATCATTACACCTCTACAAAGAACATGAAAATACACTTGTTAATTTGGTATGAATCCATATATTATTCACTTAACATCAATGCTTGGTGTCAGAGCTGCGTGAAAGCAGAGTTAGAAATTCTTATGTTTGAGAAGATCTGATGTTACTGAAACTTGATGGAATAAATCAAATGATATAATAATAAAATCCTCAACTATAACTTTTTTTAAAAGAGATACCAGTCACTTCTGTTACTGGTAACTTGGAGTTAGAGTCTGAATTCATATAACAGTGGATGCAGTCAATATTGTGTAACATAGAAAGAAAAAACATGTTTATAGAGGCCTTCAACTTGGGAGATGTGTTGGAAATATCACGGACAGGTACTACAATATTACCTGTTTTATAGATTGCGATTACTGTTGTGTTTTTCGAACAAAAATGTTGCATCTTGTCTAAGATAATTACATTTGAGATTCTGTCATGCTGCCAGAAGTGAAATAACTTGGGAAAAGCAAGTTAGTGGTTGCTAAGAGTGTTTATGTCTTGATCGTGTATCATGTGGTCAAATATAAGACATTGTAAGCCTGGGATGTGTAGCTTGAAAGACAAAAACAATAAATTGGGCCATCTCTTATGAGTGTTTGATAACCAAATTCATGGTTCTTGCATGAACCAGCAGAGCCCTCTCTGAGTTTGATGTTGTAATTAGGAATAATATATAGTAGATGGGAAACTGCAAATGATGGACTGTAAGAAACTGAGGCTTTCTTAAGGGCCAGGAGGGCTTAACAGTTGTGTTGGCTCATTGGAGAGAACGGAAGTGATACTGCTAATGTTGCTGTCTTTTAGAAAAGATTGTGTGTGAATATGCTTGTCTGGGGGCAGTCGTGATGATACTCTTCAGTCTCGTAAGCCAGATTCAAATACCATCTGCTATAGATTAAAATGTTAAATCGGTTGAGTCTGTTGAAGTTAGCACAATCTTTAAAAATAAATAAATAAATTCTCTAGCTCTGATGCCATTTTTTAGTATGACTGGAAATATTTGGGTAATTTCCGTAAGACAAGGGTTTGTACTTGAATAATACAAACAACATGAACTGTTATGCTGAGCAACAGTTGAATACTGATCACAGGGAAACAACAGAAAAGCTGCTTAAGCATTTGAGGAGAGAAATATGCCATGAGTGTTGGACAACGTGAATGTATAGAAAATCAGTTAGGTCAAGCCTTTCCTCTTTTCTGAAATTGGTTGATGAAGTTACATAAGGTATTGTGACTTCCCCCCAAAAACCATGAAAAATAAAGATGACCACATTAGTTTCCATTTCTCTTTCAAATGAAGTTTTGTGCCTTGTGCTTTTGTGCGTTGCTGTATGAGCTCACTGAGATGTGCAGGCTCACACAGAGTGCAGCTGCTGGAAGTGAAAACTGTTTTGGGTCCAGAGCAGTTGGGATAGCCCTAGAAAAATCACAGTTCAATTTTGCCATGTTTGGATTTTTCCACAGTAGCTCCCAAATGTGCTGTTTATGCAGTCTGTGGATACTTAACAGTCTTGTGCTTGAAATGGTTGAGCTCAGTATATTCCTGAATCAGAGCAGGTATGCTTCTTGCTTGCTTTACTTGCCAAATCTCCCTTCTTGCCCTGTAGTTTGTATTCACTCAAACTTACTAGATGAGCTGGTATGACTTGATGGAATATTGCACGTCACTTTGATAAAAATGGTGGTGGTATTCACCATTTAAAAGGAAGGATTGAAAAACTGAAGGGCTTCCAAGTCACTAATAAATGGGAGTCCTGAGCAAGCTGATGCTTTTGCGGAGTTTTATGGTAATTTGTACTAGGCTTCATACTGTTTACCGTTTTTGATTAATGAACAAAGAAGTATAAAATGCTATGTAAAATGCTGCTGTCGTAATAACCGTTAAATAATGGCACCGTAGGGTGATCATTATCATTTACTTGGATTACTCAGACAGCTCTGTCCATTCAGATGTGAATTAACACAGCCAACACCAAGCAGTAAAGCTAAGAAAAAGATCAAGGAACTGACATTTTAGTGATGGTAGGTGAGTACGTTAAGGTGCAGTATTACAGAATAACTGAGCTAACCCAACTACGAGCTGTTGCCAAAAGCAGCAACGTGGCGTCCTGTGTGCTCCCACTGCTTCCTTGGGCAGCACTGTTCGACTCCCCGAGGGCTGGCTCAGGAAGCCAAAGTGACAGAAATATAATCACTGTTTGGAAGGACTGATTGGCTGAACTGAACAACTGTGAGGTGAGAGGGGAAAGGAAAGGGAATAATAGAGGGAAGTGAGCTGCCTCTGTTGATCCAGGCTGCGGTAGATTGGCTTAGCTTACTGTAAAATTGTTCCTCGGGGCAGGCTTTTGGGTGAAAAGCAGAAAAGACTCCTATTTCTAAGAAGAAGTGGGAATTTTTTCTATAGAGCACTGATTACTGAGAGATCAAGATCTTCTGATAACCCAGATCTTAAAAATAAACAAATAAAAGCGATATGGAAAGATAGAGGACTGGAGGAATTGCCGTTTAGTGAAAGGTGGAGATTCCATTTGTTTCCTGCAAGCAGAAAAAAAGATGATTGTAGTACAGTTTAGATACTGATTTTTAGGAAGAATGATAGCTAAGAAGATTGCTTAGAAAGGAGAAACAAGGACAAGTAATAGCTAGAAACTGAACAACAAATTGAAATGATACATCACTTTTTGCCACTGACAGTTTTATTCTAAGGGTTAAGTTATTGTTGGGAATGGTGAATTTTCTGTCTCTTAGTCTTTCAAGATCTAGATCAATGCTGCCTGCCATCTGGAAGCTGTAAATTAGCCAGATGCACAATATTTCAGTCAAAAACAGGTTATGAGGTTGAATGCAGAAATCACTGCAGGAAATATGACAGCCTGTGCTGAACAAATTAAATCAGATGATTTAAGAGTCAGCTCAGAATCGGAGTTTTAGGAACCGAGGTGTAAAACAATTATGCAATTTGTTTTACTGTTGGTTGTATGTCCCATTTTTCCTTTCTTCTTTTCCAGAGCAAAAATTTTATTCTTAATTTTTATTTTATTCCTAATTTCTGCATCAGGCCCACAATTACAGATATGGACAGAAAACCTCTGGAGTTTTGGGGTTCTGCTCTTAGGTATGTTTTGGCTGCATCTTGTCACATTCGTTCAGTGACAGTTATGCTAGGGCATCTACAGTGGTAAAATTGGTTAGTTTTCTGGTCCAGGAGAAGAAATTTTTTCTCTAACAGCTGAACTGAGTTGAAGAGAAAGTTGGACATCTTGTTTGTGTACAAGACATAAAAACTATTCTGGGGGGAGGGAGAAGTATAGATGTGCTGTGCAGCAATTACAGTGGTGTGTGGGGGGGGCTTTTTACAGAGTCTGTTATTCTTTAAGATAATCTAATTATTCAGATCAGGTACGGTTTGAACATAAGCCATTTGTCTTCTGATGAATTGCATGTGTAAGTGATCATTAATCTGATTAGGTTTCCAAATTCTCTGTAAAAAGGAGCTTTTCTGAAGGTACTTTTAAATTGCTCTGAGCGTGACAGTAAGCACAGCATCTTGCTATTGGATTTGCCCTATATATAAGAGGGAGTTCATTTGACTCTGCCATTTCACCATTTCTTTTATGTCAGTCCTGCCAGGCCAGAAGAGGTTAACTGACATCTGCTTCTTATCCTTGGTTATTTTTTAAGGCTGTTGGGGTAATTGCTTTATATTTTGAAGGCCTACGAATAATTAATTCATGAAATGTCGAAAAGCTGTCCTACTTGAGAAAATTAAGCATAAGTGTATTGTATTGAAAGGGACAATATTAATGCAAAGAAAATGAAGGAAAAAGAAGAATTGAAGTGGTGCTCAGCAGTTTGTGCTCTGTGGTATTGCAGTAATGCTAAGCAGGAAGGCACGCTTGAGTGCTTAACTCCTGTTGCATGTGTCAGGTCTGGGAAGCAGTTAATGCTTTCCAGGGATCAAAGTTTTTGTTAGCAATTTCCGATGTTTAATATGGATAAAATTGAGCCAAGGTAGAAGCAGAAATGGAAATGCAGATGGAGGAAATACCCTACTCTTTTCTTAATCAAGTATACCTTGCTAGCTGCTGACTTGAGGATGTACGTAGTCTAATCTTGTTTGTTCCATTAGCCATCATTTGCTTCTTCAACAATTAACAAAAATAAAAATAGTGATCAAATGCTGTTACTCTCAGCCCCCAAACTGATGTTCATTGTCAAAAATACACTTTATATTTTATTTACTTATAATATGTTTCAGAGTATTTCTTTCAACAAGGAAATCTTCCTGCGTGAAAATACACAGTACAGTAAAAGCTGCCTCTGAAAATTCAAGCAGTATGCAAACAGGAATGTTAAATCTCAAACTGGATCTATACTTAGAGAAGAGCTGGACATAGTAATTTAGGACAATATTCTTTTAATATGAATGTTAATTTTAAGCAGTTAAATGTCTTTGTTATTGTTCATTAAATGACTTGGTTCTTTAAAGAAGACTGGAAAAGCTGTACTCAGGGAACAGAAAAGGAACAGTAAACCACTTGGTGACCAGTGTGACTTACAAGTGTTGCTTGTTCAGGAAGAAACAGAGTATGTAGTGTCATGGCAAAGAAAATCAGTAACGATTTATCAAGCTCAGCTGCCTCTTATCTATTTTTATTACAGAAAAAAAAAAATTAGACTGTAACTGTCTTCTACAATTTCATTATCGTAAACTGTTGTATAGATCTGCTGGGCCTTGTCCATAGTTCCTGTATTTGGTCTCTGAAATTTTTGCAATTTATTTGTAATTCAAGTGGCTTCTGTGTATAGTAGTGAAGAGCACTTACAATGAAATGATGTCGCTGACTCTGGGAAGACTTCACTGCTTGAGTACACTTGAAGGAGTTTTCCCTAGAAGGGAATGCGTTTCGATATGTCACCCTGTTTCCGTGGCCGATGTATCAGTGGAAAGTTGGATGGCATACTAGTTCTACCATAGCTTGTTGATAAATTTCCATGCAACTGGCGGCAGACCTCAAAAGAGTCATCTGTTGTTTGAAAACACTCTATGCATTGCTTGTGCACTGTACTTTCAAGGGGATTAGAGTCTAGTACACACAGTATTTGGTTAGAGAGAAATGGTGCAGATTCTCTGTCTGAAAAAAATCCCATTGTCAAGAAATAGCCAGTTTTTGGGCAGTTCATCGCTTGGAAAGAGTTTGATGCAGATTTTTTTGGTATATTGAAATGCAGTTTTGTGATATCCCAGCAACCTGCTACCGAACTTAGGTCAAAATTATTGTGGAGTACCTGAGTCCTTCAGAAGGAATGAGATTACTGACATCTCTGCAAACCTAATTGAATTGTATGAGGGAAGGCAAGGATTCTGTTTTTAATTACCTGGCCACAGTGACAGAGAAGTGAAATACAGGAATTTCCGAAACTATTCTCTAACATTGGATATCCTGAGTGAATTTAATTTGATTGTGAATACTGGGAGCTTTACATTTTTGAATGCTTGGGTGGGTATGTGAATAGACTCACTACATTCCAGTTACTCAATCTTGTGTTCTGTAATATTGCATACAGTTGAAGTGTACAGGTAGATGGCATAAGTTACTAATCTATTGCTTTTTTCCCCTAGATTCCTCCAAATAAAATAGATTATGAATATAGTGAACTGATTTTATATCAAAATCAAGTGATGAGAGAGGCAGATCTATTTCAGGAGTCTTTAGAACATATAGAAACATATGAAAAGCAAATATGTGATAAATTAATAGTAGAAGAAATCAAAGGTAAGTCATTCTTCTTCCCTCAGCCAATTTTGTTCTAAACCTTTGCTACAGGCTCTCAAATGTGGTAAAGTGTTAAAAGAAGCCATGTGAAATCTTTAAATGATTTGAGACAACTAATATAGGGGAACTGGAAACACAATATTTACAATTTTGGGCTCAATAACTTGTGCTGTTAAAGTAGATAGTGGATGTGGGTAGCTTAACTTGGGTTGACAGAGGAACAGAGGAGATCTCAGAGGTGATTTAGTGTATACAACATTAGCTTTTTATAAATAAAAACTAATATAACACAGTTTTAATCTAATGAAGAACATTGTGTTTGAAGTACAAACACTGATTCATAGGACTGAAGTATCAAATTGTTTTCTCCTTCTTAAACTTTCTAGTCCATTTATCTGTATTACCTGCCTTCAGTGAGTACTGAAGTTGACTTTTTTGATTAAAAACAACTCACAATTTCTCTCTGGGTTTGAAGGACTGGGTTATGAATACACACAGTCACGTAGCGTAACATAGCATGTATTCTTCAGCTGCTCTTTGCTTGTGTGATTGTGCTGGGTTGACCCTGCTTAGCAGCTCAGTACCACACAGCTGCTCATTCACCCCCTTGCCTTGCAGCCCGCCACATCAGGCAGGAGATAATATAGGTAGAGAAGAAATGGAAAAACTTACGAGTTAAATATATGGGTTATAAAGACAACTTAAGGGAAGAAGAAGAAAAAATGGTAATACAAAGGCAGTCACTCACTGCTTCCCAGAAACAGACTGATACCCAGCAAGTCTCCAAGCCATGACCATCTGCCCCCAAAACCTTCCCCATAGTTTTTATTGCTGAACATGATATTACACAGCTGTGGAAGGAAGAGTTCTTTGTTTCTTTGCAATAATCCCAATAGCTGGTTTAAATATGCATGTAAAGACATACAAATAATACTGTTTTTCCCAGGTGCTGAATGCTCCAAATTGTGCTGAGCTATGCTAACTTCAAGTAGCAATTGTAATATACAGTAAATGCCTTTGTAAAAAGCCTCTTTTTCAATATCTATGTATGACTGAACCCAGTTTTATGCATCTGTTTAGTAAATGTCACTGCCAAGTTATGTGTTTTCTCATGTAATTCATAGTTCTTTATTGCATTGTTTTTAGGAGAAATGTTGTTGAAGTTGGGAAGACTAAAAGAAGCTGGTGAAGTGTACAAAGAGTTAATTGAGCGCAATGCAGAAAACTGGTATTATTATGAAGGCTTGGAAAAGTCCCTACAACCTAGTAAGTTAAGATATGCATTGGAAATCAGTATGATACAGTATGATATAGGATATGCTTAAAACTATTGTTTGGTATATTGCAGTTTTAGATGAAAAAGTTTACTCAGCATAAAATTATGTACTGTCCAATCTTGAATATGATATAGTTGTGCTTATCCATTTTAAAATTGTTCACTGAAAAACTTGTATGCATGAAACATCATCAGCAAGTGTTTTTCTTCTTGGAACTAAAGATGGTATTTGTTGATGTGTGTGCTTGCTTGAAGAACCTTTCCTTTCAATGCTTGAACTTGGAAACCGAACTGAAATTTGTTCCTATCAACCTGATTGTCGGAGTATTATTATAAATCAGAAAATAGAATTGTCATTCTGGAACTTGTTTAGGTGGCACCTCTTTCCTTGGTCATGTAGGGATATAAACATCTAATTCAGACGTACTTTTAAAGATATGTAACTTTTTTTAGAAGCTGACTGTTCCTTGGAAGAAAGGCTGATAAATGTGATGACACCTGTGTTTTTTTTTTTTCAATGCTAGTTCGTATTACTGCTGTTCTATCTTTCCAGAAAAATACCTAAATTGGATTTAAAAACAAACAAAAAACGACAAACGACCCTACAATATTGCAACCATGTATATTAGACTAAATACTTTGCAATAGCAACTTCACTAAGTGTCTACTTGAACACTGGAATACGTTCCTTGTATTTCACAGTTCACTAATTAGTGGAAGCTTTATTGGAGTAATTCTGATGACATCATAAATCATAAGCCCACCAGGATGCTATTTCTAGATATATATCTGCATTATATTTCTTAACCAGCTTCTAGAAAGTTTTACAGTTTGGATTTAATGTCTGGAAATACGCCTTGTGATTGGGGAATGTGCCCTTTGAATGTTTTTCCTAGTGTATCTGTAGAGTTGAAGGTCATGATTAGTATCTCAAAATAAATCATCCAAGATTTTGATTATTCTGCTTGATGGAATGTGTTCATATAAATGTATAGTTCTTAACAAAGAACCAATACAGTAGATTTTTTTGACGTTAAAATTCTATAAAGATAAAACTGTACTAATTTATAAAACTAATAATGCTACTTTATTTTTTAGGTGTTCTTAGGACTATTTCCTCCCCCATGGTAAGTTCTGGAGCTCCAACTTGTGACTTCAATTAGGCTTTTTATATGCTTTAGTTCCAATTCAAACATTACTTTAGTGTAACTATTAGAACTGCACATCTCTTGGAGCCACTGGCTAACATTTCCCCCCCCTTCCCCAATATCAGAGCTCAGAGACAAGATAAATTATTTTTCTTAGAAAGGAAACTAGAAATATTTATTGAATACATGTTCTGCCATAAGCATGATCTGTACATTCTGTTTTATTTAAATTGCTTGATGAATTTGAAAATACGTAAGCAAAATCGATCCTAGTTACGTGAAAACGGCATTTCAAAACAACAGATTACTTTTATTTAAATTCTAACCACATTGGAGCTCCAAAGCATATTATGGGGGAAAGGGGAGGAGTGGGAAGAAAATCTTTAACAAAAATAAAGCTATTTAAATGTTAAGGTATCAACAACTCTTATGCCACTGGCAGTGTTGTGCCATAGTTTGCTGTCACCAAAGGACTCAAAATAAAGGCATACTTGCATAGTTTGCCATTTGTATACCTACAATTTAGAAATATATTTTTCTGATTTATGTATGTCTAAAACAGATGCGTAACAAAAAACAGTTATTTGAAGCTACCAGTGTCAAACTACTGTACGAATGAACCTGCACAGTATACAGCTGAAAGAAAACAAATGCTAGTACTTTTTGATTGAACTTGAAAGATAATTTTCTTTTAGCAGTTCACCTTTACAGTGATTAACATTGGTACTTACATCTTAGTGTTTTCAATACACTGTTTCACAATGTTTTTGATGAATTGGAAAAAATAGCTTGAAATGTTAAAATTGTTCCAAGTCCAAACTGTATAAGAAATTTAATAATTCTCAACATTTTAAAACCTTTAGAAGAATAGATTTTTATCTGTTACTTATATCTATTATATTTACTGATAATAGGCACTTTAGAAGAGAGGCTTCAGATTTATGAAGAAGTTAGTAAAAGGCATCCCAGAGCAGTTTCACCTAGAAGATTACCTTTAAACTTTGTTTCAGGTAACAAGTTGCATATCTGTTCCATAATAGTTTTTTTCTCATTTTTTTATCAGGCTGATAAATGTGCATTTAATAGCTATTTGTACATGTACACAAATTAGACAAATGTATTTCTCCTGGAATAGACAAAATTATTTGTGTTTTAGGATTTGATAGACAAGTTCATGCACTCTAATATGGTGGTACCAACTGTATAATGGTGTCTTCATTGATAAAACTACGGTACAGAATGGTGTCCAGTTTGGGGGGGAATTACTGTCCTTATTTTTTGGCATCATGCTGGTTAAAGGTCATCAGTTATAAGGGAGGGAATATGAAGGGATTGAAGGCAGACAGGGTATGTGTCCATGTGTGCATATATGTATAGCTATCCTATACTCTTATTTATAACCACTGAAAACAGTTCTAAAAGATGCTTGTAGCAATCAGGTAGCATATGGGCAATGAATTTCTTAACAGTTTGTATACTGGTGATGTATCAGAAAACATTTTTTTATGAATCTGTTTATAAACTGCTGTGCAGCATTTTTATCTAGAACCATTATAGCCAAAATCTATGGATTTAGTGCTGATAATTTAATAAGAACAGAAACAAACAGCAGGTGTGCAGTGTGAGTTGTTTTATTTCTAATTTTATGGCTAAGTTCTTTTCAGTGACTCTCGTTTTACAAGTTATACTGAAGTACGGTGCACAAACATCCTCAAATATGGAGGGAATATACGTTTTTTTAAAACAGAAAACTGTACTTTTCCAAAATATAAGAGAGGAAAGTGAACAAAATAGTAAAAGCCCTAAAAATGTACTCTCAGAATATAGCTGTTTAAGTCCTATAACTCCAGTAGAAAAATCTGGGGAGGAAAATAAACTACACAAGTTAAGTTTTGGCTGTCATGGTATTTCTAAGTTCAGCTGTAAATTACCATGGTATCCACTGATGTTTTCCATCTCTTAAGGTTAGCTTTTAGTTTGGTTCATTTACTGAGCGTTGCATATGTCATACCTTTAAATACTTCAGAGCATGACTAAAATACTTATCTGCTGTTGCTCAGGAGTCCAAACGTGCATACACCTCTCTCTCTTCATAGAGAGAGCCTTGAAATTAACGGTCATGGCTTACTTAATCCTAGATATTGCAGTTTTTTTGAAGATACAGGGGCAAATTTTTAAGGCCATTAAACTAGGTTTAAAAAACTATGTGATTGTTTTTCTTTTGTTAAAAGGTAAAGTGCTTATGCTAATACATAGCAAACAAGTACCCTGCAAAATGATTTTGCATATCTTTATGAATAGTGTTCTGTTGTTGACTTTTTTTCATTGTATGTTTTGCTCTGGGTTATCTTCTCATCTGACAGTGTAGTCTTACAGCTAATGGTCATTTAAATAGAAATATGTTTGGAAACAAGGATTAGTTGTTCCTGCGATAGCAAAACTTTAAATGAAAGCAAAATAATTTATTATTAAATCAGTTGAGTGAAATTTCTCAGTAAATTACTTTCTTCAGGTTTTATAAATAAGAATTTCCCCGATTTAGAACTTGTGTTTCTGTTAATCCAGCAAGCTTGTATCAGTCAGGATGAATAAGACATCCTGTGGAAAATCATCCGATAGGTCCGTTTCCAAAATGACTCGTGTTTATAAATTGAGCAGGTGAGAAATCTCGTTGGCTAAAATTAATAATGAGAATGTTAAGATGTAGAAACAAACTGTTGTAGAATTATATTTGCAAATTTCAAAAAGGTAGAATTTTTGGTTAAATGGGATTGCTGTCCCTGTGTGGTCAGTGACTAGTTGCTTGCAGCCAATGCTGGTTCATCCAGAATTGGTGTAGAATGCTCAAAACTGCAGGCTTGTATTAAACGGGCAGTCCTTTCCAGACCTTGCCATGCACTCCAACACAGTAACCCTTTAATTGATACAGATCAGGTCCTTCGTACTCTTGGAGACCACTTCTTTGGAGGCTGAGTATGGTAGTTAATTTTCAGACTGATCAAGGTTAGGGGAATGAAGTCCAGAAATCCAGTTTCAGTTTCGTTGACACTGCTGTAGATTCACTTCTCATGTGGCCAAGTCTATTCTGTGCATCCGTTAGAGTGGACCCCGAGCTTGGTTTTGTCATAGGTGGGTGCCTCATTGTTTTTTATGTTTCTAAGGCTTTTTCAAAGCTGTTCTACTTTCTGTAAATAAGCACATACTTAATGGAAATTGAACCTTCATTGCCTAAGCTTTAAGTTACAGTTGTTCCATCAAGAATATAAATTAGAATAATACAACAGAAGAAACAAAGAAACAAAGATTTTTTTGTTGGAGGGCAGTAGTGTGAGAAAACAAGTTTTAATTAATTCATCTGTAATAGAGCATGTGTTTCTAGTCAACTTGTGGACCCCTTGTACACAGGTAGTAGGAGTTCCTATACAGAGACTAAAAAAAGACCACAAGAGAGGTAGAGGGTTCACTTCATCCATCCTTCTTCCTCAAAGCATGGATAACTTTTATCTGTGCTATTCCTGACACGTTTATCTAACTAAATAATAAAAAGTTCCAGTAGTGATGGAGCTTTTAAAATATCTCCAAGGTAATCCATTCTGGTTGCTCTTTACCAGTATAATTTTCTCCAGTGCATATTTAAATACCCCTTGGGTAGCCACCAGATAATCCTTTCCCTCTTTAGAAGCTTTTGCAGGTTTGAAGACTGTTACCATGTCTTCTAGACAGCGGTCTCCTAAATACTAGCAAGTCAAGCATTTTATTTTCTGATATTTTTTTTTAATACAGGGCATATTTGCAACTTATTCTTAAATAACAGGAAAGGTGAAAACCCTTAACTGCCGTTTTTCATTTACTCTGTTATCCAGAATTGTACACCAATTAGTGCTTATATTTATATAACACTTGCAATCACTGACATATAACCAAATACACTTTTGTTTCTAGGTGAAAAATTTAGAGAACTAATGGATAAGTTCCTGAGGGTTAACTTCAGTAAAGGCTGCCCACCCTTGTTTACCACTTTGAAATCTTTATATTACAATCCAGAAAAGGTAAAATTTAGTACTTGTTTGGTTTTAATGAGATCTTCTGTGTTGAATTTTTAAAAGATTACCTACATGTTTATTTATAGATTACACCGTAACTTTCAAATAACTGTTGCAGAACATTTTTCTTTGGTGTGCTATTTTTCATTTTTTTCATGCGTATCACCATTTGATGATAATTAATCTGTGAAATGAAACTTCTGTAGACAGTTAACATCAAAATGCTTGAAATCTGATTGATGCAGGATGCACTGATTTTTTTTTTTTTTCTTGAAAAATCAGAGATAACCAGCAAATGTATTTGTGTACTCCGAACGCAAGTGTGTTGAGATTCTTTCAACTTATGGTTTATGATGTCACCAGAAGTCATGATTTTAAAGTATCACACACGTGGCTATTCTACATGTATTTCTGAATTGCATCAACACATTAGTATTTGCCATCAAGGCTTGTTTCCTGTTTCAGTGTCTGGATAATCTTAGTGTTGAATCTTTGCTCTTCCAAGTTCTCCTGTTTTGGCAAAATTGTATCATACAATAACAGTTACTTCTGTTTTAGTTTGTTGTCCCAAGCTCTCATTACGTACAGCAAAATACTAATCTTCAAACTAAAGCAAGCTAATAAACTGTGCAGCAAATAAAAATAAAGGTCAGTCTATTCAGATGTTCCATTTTTGCTACAAGCAATACAAACACTTGGTATTCAAATCAGTTCATGACTGGTTAAGAGTAGCTTTTGTAGCTGGAAGAAAAACCTTAATACATGATTTAGATTTTCAACCAGCAGTGGCTATTCCTTTAATTGAACTTAAATTCATGAGATAATCAGAGTGAATAATAATTTTTCAAAACACTTTTGGAAATTGTAATCTGTACTGTGTGTCTCTCCTTGGTTGACATAATTCTAATAAATTCTGGTATCATGTACAGTACAAGCCTTTCTACAGTGCATATTGCTAATGCATGTTTTTCCTTGTAAACTTGTGAAACTGCATTGAGACTTTTTTCTTAAATAAAAAGCACTGAGTATCTAGACAGAAGGAGAAACATTGCTGCAAAAGTTTTCTCTCTGATATTGGAAGTATGAAAATGTAGAAGTAAAAGACAAACTTGTTTGGCTTGGAAGAATATTTTAGCACCTGTTTTAGACATGAGTAAAAAGAATAACGTGTTTTGGGACAGATTTATCAGGAAAGGCGTCTTGCTGCTAGTCATCTTCATTGTGTCAAATCGGTACCTCTCAGAACTAGTAGCTTGATTCTAAAAGTTAATTAATAAGCAAAATCAAAAGCCTCAATTGCCGAATGTATTTGGATTTGTGTGCAGTGCTGACTTCTGGAAAAGAGTTTTCTCTTTATCTTCCTTATCTTCCCCAAAAGGGGTCTGTTTGCATTTCACTTAGTTCATAATTCATGTAACCATAACACAGTGGAATCTCTTTTTTGTCTAATTGACTAATTTTTGTCTCTGACAGTTTTAGCAATTCTGAAGTTTAGGGACTAGGGGAAAGAAAAGTGTGACAAGTAATGCATGCTGTACCTTCTAGGAAAACGTACCTTGGTATCTGCCTTCTCTAAGTTGGTGCTTAATGCTAGCTTCTAACATAAATTACTGTTATATTTTGACTGAAAACCAAAAGAATTGCAATCTGGATCATGTTGTGCTTGTTAGAAAATATATAGGAAATGAATACATTTTCTACAAGCACTGGGGATAAGCAGTTCTCCCTTCTGGCTTTTGGAAGCAGTTTTAATTTGGTGTAGTCAACTGCAGTTGCATTCTGAAATGGTATAGGTATGAGGAATTTATCAAAGAGTTGGTATTTAAGCCTAGAAAGCTATTTTCTCTAGAGCTCTAGGGGTGTCCAGGATCTTTCATACAGCATGCTTTCAGGGAAAAGGTAAAATAAGTAATATTTATACTAATAGAAGCTTTCTATTTGTATATACTTAACTCAGAGAAAGTTAAGTGCCATAATGTTATGTGTGAGAAAGAGAAATGTTAATTACTTAATTCAGTGCCTGCAAGAACATAGAGGAATAATGGGGAAAAATGTAACTTCATTTGCTCAACCAAGATGAGGATTAGATTTCTCAGTAAGTATCTTTTAACATTTTGGTGTTAAGAACACCTTTTATACCTGAGTGAGGAGACTGAAATGTATAGTCAGATTTTTCTAGAGGCAAAATACTCATGTCTGTGTCCTCCCATTTGGAGGGAGTGGAGGAAAAAAAGTCATTATGTGGAAAGCAAATGTTTGCTAAGCTGTTGAGAAAACTGTTTGGTATCTAACTGTTCTAAGCTGGTACTTCACTCTAAATGTTTTATATAAAAGCTACTGGTATATTTTGATTTCAAAACATTGTATTCTGCTAGCTCTGGTTAGTAGTTTAGGGTGAAACATTAACTTCAGTTTGGGGTGAAATCTAGCTTCAGGTACACTGAGCTGCAAATCTCTAGGATTTGTCAGGCTCAAAGTGAAGCCTAATCAGGGAGGTTTTAGAAACTATTCAGTACTTATCCTGCTTGGACTCCAAATACTGATATTACAGGTTGGAAGATATGCTTTAGATTCCAGCAAAGATGACGTTGTAAGAGAGATCTAAAACAGATTTGCTACACTTGGGGCAGTTGTTGAAAGAACCACAGAAATAAGGTGGGGAATTTTTTTTATTTATTTTTATTTTATTTTATTCTATTTGGAGACCTGAAGTTCATCTGTTCTTTTATGATGATGATTTTCTGATCAGCTAGCAATGTTTTGGTATGTTAGCATTGACTTGATCAAAGATCCTTTAAGCAATTGAAGAGATAAAGTAAATTGCTCAACAAATGTGTAATAAAATCCATTAGAGTAATTTTTAACTTACAAGTTCACCAAACACTAGAGACTAGAAGTGTGTTCAATTTGAGGATGGAAGAGTGGTTAGTATGAAGTTAAGAACTAGGTTTTGGGTCAGCTTTCAGCAGATTGCTCAAAACACTGGTGCTAAATGCTACAGTTTTTTTTTGAGCTGTAACAATTTAAGGGATGTAAGGTGAAAGACAGCCTGGAGGATGCAGGTTAAAATGCATAGAAAGCCAGGCGTTATTCATTCTGTTATTTACAGAACAATTTCTTTAAAAGAAGGAAAAATTGTTTAGTTTTTTTGTTGTTTGTTTTCTTTTCTTTTCTTTTCCTTCTTAGGGATCTAGGTGGGGTGGGTTGTCGTGACACTTTGTTCCAACATAGAAACTTGCATTAAATTTGGCACACATCAAAAAATGTGTCCCAGTTCACATGCTTCAGATAAGTAAAATCTTGGTGTCTGTGTGCAGTACGGGCTTCTTGAATTCATCTTAAAATTAAAAAGTCATCTTAAAATTAAAAAGTCATCTTGAAATTAAAAAGTCATCTTGAAATTAAAAATTTAATTAAAATTAAAAATTACAGATATAATACTGTAAGATATTACAGATATAATACTGTAAGATATTAAAGATGGAAGAAGCATAGCCAAGCCGTCTTTTCCTTCTGAAGTAATTGTACCTGGTGTACCTTCATGGTTGTTAACAACCATATCTGAATAATAGAAATCATTTTACAGCTGCTTGCTAGACTTCCCGTTCTGTCATGTAATTTCTCTTCTCTTCACCTGAGCACAAACTCTCATGCAGCTGCTCTCTGAGCTGCTTTAGGGTTAATCCATCTGCAATCAAATCCCTCCCATCAGTCTTCAGCTGGATCATTTTTCTGGATCTTATCACTAGCTTCATGGAGTACTGTGAATGCTACAAATGAGTACACAAATAGTGTGCCAGAGATGTTGAATCAAGATGGAGGGATCACAGCAGCTCAGACTTGAACTGGTTTAAGTTGACAAAGCTTTGTATGCTTAATGCCAGCTAAGATAACCATACTACCACTTACACCTCATCTGACCAGGAAACTGAGGAGGCAACTCAGGTTACTGCCAATTGTATAGCCATAGCCATTGCAATGGTATAGGTCACACTATTTCAAAGGCTTGGTGTAAGAGAAGTACGTGAGACCTGTGTAGAAAAGTTAGGCTGAGAGATTTATCTCAAGGGATAATAAGTTGCTGCCTTTGATTTTTCCCTTCCAACTCATAGGGGCTTTGAAAACTGCTTCTTGATGACACTGGAATCTTGACCATATAACTCAATTTAAATAAATAAATCAATAGGGTAAGTATGTACATGGATTAAGAGTATTTTAGGATCACGTTTTATGTATCTGAATCAAGATCCTTTCAATTGCATACTAAGATTTAGAAACATTAATTTTCATATTTACACTTGTAAATTGTCCAAAGATCACTCACAGATTTATGAAGTGGTAATTTTAAAGCTTTCAGTGGACAATAGATAATAGTAATGTAAGTGTGATTGGATGAAGTTGGCAAAGCTAATTTAAGTTTTCCTTTTTCTCCAGTTGTAGCTTTCTCAGCTTGCTGACACTGTATCTTTTTAATCTTACATTATCGTATTACAGGGTTTTGTTCTCCTTTTGAGCAGACTGCGACAATGTTGGGGATTTAGCTTTAAGTTCTTTGCTTTGGTGGAAATTGGAGATGCAGTCAAATTTCAGTCTAACTAAACAAAGTAGTTTGGAATTTTCTTGTCATGGAGTTTCTGGCTTCTCACTGACTGTTGACTTAATCTCTGTGTGGAGATGAATGAAATGCTCTCTAATGCATTTGAGTCAATAAATGCAAATACCTTTAAAATGCTTCGCTATCACAGGGTGGCAATAAGAGAAATCTAGATTTTTTGGGGGGGTTTGCTAGTTAGTTGTCTTTTCAGGAAGACTGATAAGGATGCAGTGCTTATGTCTATGTTCAACTTAGGCAGGGTAATGGTGCATAGTTTTGTCCTAATTCAGATATTTAATTTAATTTCTTGTTTGAACTATTGTTGGAGATGCTACAGTCTGATTGGGGATCAACAAGCTGCATCTAAACAAAGGATCCTGGAGGCACAGATAAATGTTACTCTTTTTTTCTACTTTACCATTTCCAGGAATACAAAGAAAAAAAATACATAAATACATAAATTATCTTTGCACTTGTTATAGTAAAGGGTATCTTGCATTCCTGTATTCAGGTAATATTTTTCTAAGTAATTGATTAAATCAAAAAAGCATAGTTCTCGTATGCTTGGCATGCAATAAAGATAAATGGCATTGTTTTTCACAGCTCTTTCCTTGTCCCTTCCCACCTGCCCACACTGGTGAATTTTTTTTTAGGCAGGTGTGATTGTGAATGTTCACACTTTTTAAAACTTCCAGGTTGTGGTTGGTCTTTGTCTTCCGATTTCTATGCAGTTTCAACAGTCAAGGAATGAAATTAAGTACCCAATTCAGGCATTTGATTTTAGGTCAGTACAGACAGAACTGTTCAGCTCAACTTGAAAGGATAGGATCACTAGAAGACCTATCTAGATACCTGGGAGAAGTGGCTTGATGCTCCAGGGTGTTGTGCTGCCATTTAGAGGGACCGGGGTGGTCTGGAGAAATGTGCAGGAAGGAATCTTGTGAAGTTCAACAAAGGGAAACGCCAGGTCCTGTACCTGAGGAGGAACAACCCCATGTACCAATATGGGCCAGCAGCTGACCAGCTGGAAAGCAGCTGGGGGGTGTGTGGGGGGGGGTTGTTCTGGTAGACAGCAAAAGGAATGTGAGCCATTAGTATGCCCCTGTGACAACGAAAGCCAAAGAAGACCTTAGGTAGCATGTTGGGCTACCTTGAGGAAAAGCCCTGCTAGGAGGTGGAGGGAGGCCATCTTCTCTCCTCAGCCCCCGGTGGAACGCATGTGGGGTGATGGCAGTACTTTCTTACCCCATTGCACCTTCGAGCTAAGGGTCATAGTCATTGACTTTCTGTAAACAAGTAATTGCTGTAACAAGTCCATAGTCTGTAAACAGTTGCTTTAGTAATGGGATGAGTGCATTTTAGACAAGTCTGGCAACGCGAAGGTCCTATATTAAACAGTACAAAAGGGTACAATAAAAATGGACATGTCTTGAGCACATATAGACAGGAGGACTGCGGTAATTAATCAAGGTAATGTAATTTGGGATTTTTGTTTTACATCTCTTTGCCAGCAAAGCCCCCAGGCAGTTCCTAGAATTTCTTGCTTCTCCCTTCTCAAGCCATTCACAAAGGGAAACATAGGTACTTGCCCCAGAACCTGCTTTGTAGAAGTGGATTCACTTCAAGCAAAGGTGAATAGCTGCAGATTTGCATTCGTATTAGGTTAAATGTGAGAACATGCCTGGTTCACCACTTCAAGTGAAGCACCTGTAATTGCTGCTTCAGGGTAGACGCTTTCCAAAAGAGCAGGTTGTTTATTCAGGAGTGTAATGGGGTTAGGCTGAGGATGTTGTCTATAGAGAGCGATCTGAGCATTGTTTACATACAGTCCTTTACCCCTCATGCTGGAGTTTGAAGCCCTCAAAGTGGTGTATGTGGAACCTTCTTTATTTTTGTGATGTTCCAAAGTGCAAATTCTAACAGATACAGTAAGAGTTGTGCATTTGGTGTTTTGTCAGTGATGATCTGCTTGTTCTTTCCAGTAAAGAGAACTATATCAAAAATTTATTGTGCTTCCTAGAGATCAGCAGTCACTTAGCCGAGCTGTTGATGTTGATGTTCACTGGTACTGAATTTGCCCTCATTGTGTTGGTGAAGGAAAAGTGGGAGGAGAGATGTCAATAAAATTATAGTAAAGCCAGAACTGTCTGGGTTTATTTTGTGGGTCAGATAGCTCATGCTCACCTTGAATTGCATGCAGATGGAGACAATTTGGTCTGGCAGACCTGCTGTTTATAATGTTACACAGCAGGGATGATTGGCACAGTGCTATGGTGGGATCAGTGGGTGCCGTGCTACTATTGGCTTCATGTGTTAATACACAACAACTGGTGAGGTGCTCAGTGGAGCAACTTTCTTTAATGCTTGACAATTCCAATATGCTAGGCTTTCAGCAGTTAAAGGAGGTGCTGCTACAGAAATTAGTACGTCAGTCTTCAAAGACTATTGCTCATACTCACTGTCCCAAGTATGCATTGCCTTCATGTTCTGCAGTGACAAAGGCATAGAGGATGCAGTATTTTACAATACAATATGCAATGGCATACACTTACAAAGAAAATAGCCTTTTACCCTAAAACAGCCTGTTCTTTGAGAGGTGGTAACACAAGTTCCATGGTCTGACATCTTAATCCTGGAGTTCTAATTTATACTAAATCTACAACACAAGATCACAGTCTCTGTGTACTCTGTATGCTGACAGTGAAAACTACAAACACAGAATTGGTATGACTCTAGCAGATGATGCTACTGAGGGATTTGATTCATGAGTGCATCAAGCAGTTAAAATGGGGTTGTGTAAGGGCCCTGACTCACGGACAGAGTTGTCCATAGGAGCCTTGCCCTTCCGTTGCCACTTCTGCTGAAGGAACAGCTCAGATGTTTTGAGTACCAGTAACAGCTTTCAATTTGCACTCATCTTTGGTTTTGTTAATGCATTATACTATTCAGCTACAAGCATCTGTGCAACGGAATCACTTCTGCAGTGGCAGTCTCTGGGAGATAGATTTGGTTGGTTTGAAGATGTGAAAATAAACATTAGCTATTCCCATTTGAAACATCCCACTACATTATTTAAAGAAATAAAATTTACATGCTATGAGGGAGGCGCTTCTCTGTAGTGGGGCCAGTGTTAGTGTGTTTTGAAGAACTGTAGTTATTACTAGAGAAAATATTACCTTTTTCTTTAGAAGAATGTCATTGCAAAGATGTACTTGTGGTGCTTTCGGAGATTGTCTATTCACTTGGTTTTCTTAAGGTTGCAACAAAATGCTAAATTGCTGTATCATCAATTCATATATATGTTGTAGAAGTAATTTGCATTTCAAAGTGAATTTGTCTTTAATATTTAGTCTGTGGTTAAAAGTGAATAGGAATGTTAGTTAGTAGGTGACTAAAAAGAGTCAGTTTAAACTGACTAGTCTTATTAAACTTCCTTCTATCAGGCTTTTGGTTTTTAAACAGATATATTTGGCTACTTCAGATACATATCTGTTGATATCTGAGTACCTGAGTAAAACATACACAGTTGGCACAGGATGTGTTCTGTTGAGGAAAAAGCTCTAGTTTCTTGTTGGCACGCTTGAGAAGTGAAAATTTGTGTTTAGGAGTGCCACTGCATAATTATGAGTTCTGCTGTTTGTGGAAAGTTACTGGTCATGGTGAATGAAGCTGTGGCTCTTGACAGAATGGTTCTGCTGGAAGCTAATAACTCTATGTATGTGCAAATCATGGGATGTAGCAACTTTCACATTCTGTAAATTGCTGTCCAGATGGGGTACAAATAACTATGAACAGCCTTCCTGTTACTATTCCTCACAAGAGATTTTGAAATGCTAACACCCACTCTCCACACAACAATAAATCTCTTTGTACTGGAGCAATGTTCAGAAATACTCTTTGGTTCCCCATGTATGTTGATTGCTATATCCATGAGATAAAAGTCCCAATAGTGAAGATATTCAATTAGTCAACATCAAGGTTTGCATCGATTGTGTTGCAGGTGCGTTGATTCCATTGAAGCTCGACATTAGTGCACATGTGCCCTTTTTCTGAGTAACTTTAAACATGGAGACTGTGAGGAAATACTGGATGAGAGAAAATGTTTGTCTGGAAGAAACATCTGAAACAACAGTCTCAAAAAATAAAAGTGTAAGACTCTCTACACAGGAAGGTAGGCTGTCTCCAGTGAAGACCTTTCTTTACCCCTTACAACATAGATAGCATTTTCCCTCCTAGATATAAAAAGCTAAAGGAATTTAATGCAAATTAAAAGCATTTTCAAAGTTAGATGCGCTTTCTGATTTAATGGTGGTTTATTTGAGGAAGAGAAAATTGTTTCATCTTAAAATGCAGAGAGATTCAAAGTGGTACTAACAACGCTGCAAGATCAGCCATGGGGTACAGTCTTTTATGTGTGCTGACTCTGTCAGTTTAGTTTAGAGAAATTAGTGTCTTTGAGTTAAAACTGTAGGAGAGGAAATCTGGTAACTGGACTTGTTCAGGATCTGGTTCACATCTGTTACATTCATAGCAAAAAACGGTGTTTCTGCTATATGTATATAAAACGTAAGGAAATTTTACAGTAAGTAGAGGAAGGAGGAAAGTAAACTGTTTCAGGTACTGCCAGGATAGCATGCTTCCACTCAGTAGCAAGCGTGGGTAGTTTCAAACATGTTGGTGTTTGATAATTTGGGTCCCAGAGTTGATACGTAAGATAAGAGCTGACTTACAAGTGACTTACAAGCTGATATACGAACTACTCTATCACTGAGTTTCGTTTAGTCTGAGTCATCTGCATTGTGAATAACTGCCCCAAATACCAGTTTGAAGATCCTCAAGAAGTAGACACGACATCTTTGCTCATAGTTGCTGCTACTGGTGCTCTGCTCTTATGAAATTGTTTGCTCTCTTGCTGGTGGAGTCCCCAGACTTGTCCAAAAGCTTTCAAAAAGCAGTTGCAGATGAACTTAGTTGTGCGCTGACTATATTGACATTTCAAAGCACTGGTTTGCTCTAAGGTTGTATTTCTGAGTGTCTTAACATTTTCAGAGCAAACTTGTAATGCTGTTGCTTGTTAAATTCCATTATCTAAACAGTTTTATCACTATCATTCCAAGAATATTAGTAAAATTAGGAAGTCAAGTGCTACATAGACCTGAGAATACCAATTTCCTGAATGTTTTCATGTACTGTGGTATCGTCCAGATCTTTAGGCAGTTTTCTCACGTGCTGTAGCTTATGTCACAGCTCCCAAGTTGTTAATCTTCACACAGCGCAATAAAGAGGGGAAGTATTATCCCCATTTTGCACATCTAAAACAATAAAATGTCAGGCCTAACTTTTGCAGGCATTGATCCAGGAGTAAACGTTCCAGAGGTGTTTATCTTCAGAAGCGTTCATTGATCTCAGTTGATGTGGAATGCTCAGCACATTAGAAAATCTGATTCTAGGCAATATGAAAATGCACATAAATAACTGTTTTGTGCGTGCCAGTACCTTCATACAACATTATCCTGCCTGGTGGGATATCATTCACTCCCTGATGTACGTTAAATGAGGCAAATGCTTTTCAGGAGGAATGCACAACTAAATACATCGTGGTAATTGCTAGCTGTGTTTCCATCACTTCAGATCAGCTCCTTGATTTGTGCCTTACAACCTGTTGCCTCTAGTGTAATTCAGACAAGTAGCTACTCTTAGGGCAATAATAACTCTGAGGCAACCAGTCATCTCTGGCTTAGGGTATTGGTTTTTATTCTTCACTACTCTCATTGTATCAAGAAAACATGCCAGTCATTTTAACCTACTAGATATTTGTGGTTTTCTCTTAAATGTACATTAATTTGGAGTGAGGTGGAGTAAATTAAAAAGATGGGTAAGCTTCAGCTCCTCAGTCTTCCATAGGAAGTGCTCTTAGCAAAGATTTCCAGTTGATGATTATACAACTGTATGAGTCTGTTTTATAAGTTTCTTTCACATCTGTAACAGTATGTCTGGGGAGAAATAGTATTCTGTTTATGGTATACTTCTCCTTTTGGACTAATTCCTAGATGAGGCATGTCTAATACATTTAAGTAATGTGGGTTTTTAGGAAGTCTTTGTTTAAGTACTTGGAAATAGCAGATGAATGGACAGGCCTCTCTAAATTACATGTAGATTGCAGTATTGGACTGGCATGTTACATTTGTGTAGCTTTGGAAAATCACTGGATGAATCACAGAACCATAGAATGGTTCGGGTTGGAAGGGACATCAACGATAGCTAGTTCCAACCCCCCTGCATAGGCAGGGAAAATGCAGTGAAAATCAGTATTTGTAAGTACAGAATCAGAAAAACTCAAGAATCAACCTTTTAATAGCCTTTTGTGCAGTCCCTGAGTTTCTGTTTTAATCTTGTGAGTGTGTATATGTGTTGTACATTTTACAGCTTGACCACAGTGGGGGAAATCTTCACAGGACAGTAATCCTGTTCTGACTGTGGTATGGCAGTCCTGCTGAGCTCGGGGTTCCTGCACCATAAATTGTGTAACTTACTGACAGCTTTATAAATTGCTAAATGTGCTTGCTTTCAATTTGAGAAATTCAATTTGAGAAATGATAGCCTGTGCAGAGAGCTGATACCAGTATCAGTCAAATTAGTTAATGTTCAGGATAGTACAACTGAAAACATATGGTCGTACTCTGAAGTGTTGTGTAGATTTAGTATAGGCAATATATTTGTTGCAGCTATTGCCAATCTACATTTTCTTTGAAGTTGCCTTCAGTTTTCGAGGCGAGATAAACTGCTCAGTATACTGATAATAGCTGGAGCTGTGGTTACATCTGGTTTCCTACAGGAAAGCTGGGGAGGGAATCTTTGTCTGGGAGTGTAGGGATGTGACAAGAGGGAATGGTTTTAAGGTAACAGAGGAGAGATTTTCATTAGATGTTAGGAAGAAATTCTTCACTCAGAGGGCGGTGAGGCCCTGGCACAGGCTGCCCAGAGAAGCTGTGGATGCCCCATCCCTGGAGGTGTTCAAGGCCAGGCTGGATGGGGCTTTGGGCAACCTGGTCTGGTGGGAGGTGTCCCTGCCCATGGCAGGGGGATGGAGCTGGGTGGGCTTTAAGGTTCATTCCAACCCTAAGCATTCTATAAGTTGTTTTAATATTTAATTTTTTACATTTGAAGTACTTAAAATTTATGGCTCACTGTTGCATTCATAGTCATATTACTGCATTTTTCTTTAACGTGAGACTGATCTTGTAGTTCTAGCAGTTGTCCCACAGCTCCAAAGGAACTTGTGCAGTTGTATTTGCAGTGTGTAAACATACATGTGCTAGACCTTTGCAAAGCAGCAGTAAATTCTTCCACAAGTAATGTTTTGCCTCCAACTTGTTTGCCATTCTGCTTGAGTAGTGTGATCTCTACAGAGCTGGTGTACTCGGCAGCTTTCATGTAGCTTAAAGTTCTCTCCTGCAGGGCTAACTTCTAAGTGCAAAACCTGTTGCATATGGCGTAGTGTTTCCAGTGCAGGCCTTCAAGATTAGATTAAAGAAAAAAAATCTGGTTAATGCTCTCTTAGATGACTAGAAATGTTGTGTGAGTCAGTAAAATTGCAAAGCAACTGCAGCGTTTCTGGAGTACTAATTATACAATAAATCTTCCTATTTATTTTCCTTGTAAGTAGCATGCCTGTAAAAGAAATAGTGCTATTTCAGCAGAGCAGGTATGCAAAATGCATGGAGACCACCATGTTACAAGTCAGTCTTTTATCTAAATGAGCTTCGGTTCGTAGTTGTCAGCGGAGGAAACTTGATTCTGTAACTTTCTGCTATTTCAAATCAACTGTATTTACAGTGGTATTAGAAAAAAGTTGCTTTTTTTTTCTTTTTTTTTTGTTTTGTTTCAGGATTAGCTGATATCAGTGCTAGCTGCAGTGGACAGCAACAGAAGTCTTTGCTTATGCAGCAAGCTAACAGTATTTTCGGAAGTTGTGCAGAATAGGATTTGACAGTATCAAGCCATGTGTGCAAACATTATTCTCCAGCATGCTCATACTGCATTTGCAGCTGCTTAGGAAGATATCATGCAGTGTCCCAGCCATGATGAACATAGTAAGGCACAGATCAAACCCTAATCCAGGGCAAAGAGGAGCTCTCACTATGCTTCCTTTTTAGCAAAGTTGAAATTCTCCATGTATCTGACACTCTAGTGGGTATGTTTTGTATTTGGAAGTGATTATAAATTATTAATGGAGGATTTGGGTTGTAACAAACTGAGAAAAATCTAAAAGCTAATAAAGCTCTTCTATGTATTTTTTTTTTCCATGAAAATATACCAAAAAAAAAGAGTTCTTAAACTTTCTTACACTGTAGATCAGCTCTAAACAAATGTGGAAGGCTACTTCTCTACCACGTACAAAACACATAACTGATTTCTTACATTGATAATTAACAAGGAACAGTTAATTTTCCAGGACCTCAGGGTGTGTTGTTTCTTCTGTTTTGCTTTGACTTCACTTGCTTTGTCACCTCTGCTTTAAATGGAGTACTGCAGAGTTAATGCTGTGTGCCTGGCCAGTCCTAATAAACTGATGAAATGCCCAAGTATGGTGTCTGTTTACCCACCACATGGCGAGAAATGCTTAAGTCAGTGACTAAACATGACACTTTGGGATTTGCTTTCTAGAAAGGTAAAAAATGAATTCTTGTAGAAGCTGGGTCACGATGTCTGTTTGCAGGCTGACTGGGAGGGTGTATGTACAGTTTATGGGGTGATGGCTGGAGAGAAGTTGGTTTCCACCAAAAGCCAGCATGCAAGGTTTTGTGCAGCTGATGTCAAGCAAGATTAAGAAGCAGATCTGAATGAAAACTTTTTTTCCTTGTCCGTTAACACTTAAGTTGACTTAAAATAAGTGTGGAACTTCCCTTGTAGATGCGTATTTCAGTGCCAGTTACAGATACTGTTTTCTTCCGTCCTCTGTGTGTGCAAACATGCACATTTAACAATGCTTTCCCTAGGGAAGCAGAAGGGAGTATTGATGGCTTGACTGATTCAATTTACACAATCAAGATACCTATGAACTGCTGTTAGTTTAAAACCAACATTTTCATAGGGTTTTATACAAAACAGTAAAGCTGTTTACAGAAACAAACTTTGAATTAGTATAGGTCCAAGATAAATACAAAAATTAAAGAGATTCGTGGTAAAGAGTACAATACATTTTTGTTAAAACTGGTTTTCCTGGCTTTTACTTTCCATTGCATGAAGTGGTGAAATAATTTTTAACTTATCATGATTCTTATTGCCTTCAAATGTTAATCATACACTAAAATGTAATGTATGGAGGTCCTACTTGTGAGAGGCTGAAAAGCCTTTTATAATTGAAATAATTTCTTTAAATAGTCTCTGTTTATGGACTTCTCTGTGGTTTGTACCTCATTTGGTAACATAGATCTGTATCAGTCATATAACAAGGTGTGGAACAGAAACTTCCCAAGCGAGCCTAAGGAAGTTTGTCGGAAGTTAGTGTATAGGCGCCTTGAAAAACAGATGGAAATCCTTGTTTATTTGCTGACCCTGTGCCCTTCTTTTTAGAATGATAAACCCGGAGTGTCATAATTTTTTATAATATTTTCTTCTAAAGAAATAAAACCAACCAGTGGGAGCTATGCTAAGGAGCTTTTCTGGCTCTGAACTATGAGCTTATAAATGTTGTCATCTTTGACTTTCATGCTCTTTTAGTTAAATGTAAAGTATAAAGCTGTAGGAAATGGAATTTCTTATTCAGGTGGCTACCTAAATACACCTTCCTGTGTGGATATGCCGGAAGAGCCTGAACTCAGACCTTTTGTACAGTGCAAGTGTGCCAGCTGGCTCGTGTTTGGCATGCTCTGTTCTTCCCTGCCTCAATGAAAAGTACATCTCGGTTCATGCCAGTCACTTCTTGGCTATGGATGAAGATTCCTCTTGTCTTTGTTAGCCTTCAGTAAAACCCTTTCTCTGGTGTGTAGCTGCCTTTTTTTTTTTCTTTCTGGTTTGGTTAATTGAATTTGTGAGCTTTTTTTCTTTTAGAGTTGGTTGGTAGCTTCTTTATTTGAAACTTCCTTCCCCTCAGTGTGTCCATCCAGAAAGGTGTGTTCAGAGTCCCTTGAACTGAAATAAATTGCTCATGCAACAGGGCTGTGCTAGGTACATTAGCTCATCAGAAGTGTGCCTCTATTACCTTGAAATATATCAATTATTAAATATTTTTGGGGCCTGATTGTTCAGATTTAAGTCTCCACATTTGTAGAGGTGGGACTCCAGGTTGCAAACTTCCCTCTTGGGCAGAGCCCTTACTGTCCCTGATCCCAGGAGCCTTCAGAGCTCTTTCTGACAAAGGTTCTGTTTAGAATGCTATGAACAGCATAGCATCTAAAGAAGAGCTTGAAACCCATCTTGATAGTATTCCCCATCACTATTTTGTGGGTTCAGCTCCCCAGTTTTCAGCTCTTAGCCTTGTGTGCGTGTGTAAATAATTACCACCGTCTCAAGGACGGACTGACAATGGAGACAGCTCAAGAAAGGGGTGGTTTAGTACTGGTTTTATTTGTGGGCCACCACAAGGCCTGTCCAAAGTGTAGTCATCAAAAGCATTTTCCAGAAATACAGGCCAGCAGCTGCTTTCTGCTTTTCTGTCTTAACTTCCTTGGTACTAAGTTCTGAAATATTTTTCAGGGTCTGCTGGCATATTGGGAATGCTTTTGTGTCTCTCCCTTAGATAACATCTTGCTGTAGTGAAGACTGCAAGCTTTGATATAGTACTCCTACAGACTGTTTTTATTGTTTCTCCATTTCCCACAAGGAATTTGGAGTATTGGTTTCAGGGTACATACTGGATACTTGTTTCTGTCTTGTGGAAGATGATGCTAATAGTTTGGCCACATGTTCTTTATCTATTAATGTCAACATGGTTTTCCTCAGGGCCATGGAAAATGCCTTGCTAGGGCAATGCTTATAAGGCTGGTTTGCTGGTTGGTCTTTAGGTATCCCATCTTTTCTAGGTGGTGAGGTCTGTTTTGAAGTTTTCCCATGGGTACTCTGTGGCTAAACAAATTGCAAATGGTTTCCAGATACTTTTTTTTTTTTAAAGAGTGCTACTATTTTTCAGTTTCTCACATAGGTATCAGGATTCAACTCCAGCAGGCACCTCTTCTGCTCTGCTGAAAAAGCAGTGTCACAAACCAACCACACTCCATCCTTCTGAATAGGAAATACTATTCTTACTCAGAAAACCAGAGAACTTTTCAAGTGCTACTAGTGCCAGTAGTGGGAAATATCTTGAAAATTCAATTGTACTCTGAGGTGAAAACAAGGGATTTTCTTTACTCACCTTTGAGGCATACTTCTGCTATTAAGATTGAATTTTGACATCTGTAGGAGTTGTTTTGTTGAATAAGTAGCTATCTGATTGAAGAGAAGTTTGCTCTCTTGATAGCGAAGTCCTGTGGAGGTTCAGGATCAGTTTCTGTTACTTGCAGGGCCACTGTTGTCACCATGTCACCTGCAAGAAACAAGTTTTCTTCAGGAAATAGAAAATGTTGTGGAGACCTTTGTATTAAGACCAAAGTTTGTTCAATTCCAAGTTTCCAGGACAGATGACACAGTCTTTCTTTGACAGAAGATGAACACATGCTCTTTCTTTCCTGAATGCATCCTCTCACCTTAAAAGCAAATGCAGGATGCAGGAATACTGCCTTTGCAGGTTGATGATGCAGCATCATCCCTCGCAGATCTTCAGAACCAGCTGAGAAAAGCAACCTTCCTGGTGGCAAAGACCACCCGTGCTGACGTTTCGAGTCATATGACAATGCCACTGGTTGGTATGTGAGCCAAATTGTGGGGTTCCAGAATTAAGAACATGTGTCTTTGGAAACAGCCAAGTTCATTTCAGGCACAGAAGACCATCCTGTGGATGATCACAGTATAAAAAGGACGTGACACAGTATAAAAAGGACGTGAAACTGTTGGAGAGTGTCCAGAGGAGGGCTACGAAGATGGTGAAAGGCCTGGAGGGGAAGACATATGAGGAACGGCTGAGGGCACTGGGCCTGTTCAGCCTGGAGAAGAGGAGGCTGAGGGGAGACCTCATCGCAGTCTACAACTTCCTCGTAAGGGGGTGTCGAGAGGCACGAGACCTTTTCTCCTTTAACACCAGCGACAGGACCCGCGGGAACGGGGTTAAGCTGAGGCAGGGGAAGTTTAGGCTTGACATCAGGAGGGGGTTCTTCACTGAGAGAGTGGTTGCACACTGGAACAGACTCCCCAGGGAAGTGGTCACTGCACCGAGCCTGACTGAGTTTAAGAAGCGATTGGACTGTGCACTTAGTCACATGGTCTGAACTTCTGGGTAGACCTGTGCAGTGTCAAGAGTTGGACTTGATGATCCTTAAGGGTCCCTTCCAACTCAGGATATTCTATGATTCTATGATTCTATGATGAACAGCTCCACAGCTGGGCATTCAGTGCATTTCTACCTCCTCTTTTCTCTCTTTTGCAGGCCATCCTGCAGTAGTAGAATTCTGCAGTAGACTACTTTTGGTAAAGCAGAAGTGCCCTATCAGTACTGGGAAAGCTTCTGTGAAATGAATCTCATATTTTAAGGGGGAGAGAAGTTTGGCAGTGTTGTGGTTTAACCCGGCTGGCAGCTAAACACCACACAGCCGTTCGCTCACCCTCCCCCCTCCCTCTCTGGGATGGGGGAGAGAAATGGGAAAGTGAAGCCTGTGGGTTGAGATAAAGACAGTTTATTAAGATAGAAAATAATAATAATAATAATAGTATGTATGAAATAAGTGATGCACAATGCAATTGCTCACCACCTGCTGACCAATGCCCAGCCCAACCCTGAGCAGCCGGCCCCCCACCCCAGCTAGCCACCCGATATATATTGTTCAGCATGACGTCAGATGGTATGGAATACCCCTTCGGCCAGTTTGGGTCAGCTGTCCTGGGGCTGTCCCCTCCCAGCTCTTGCTGCCCCCCAGCCTGCCCACTGGCAGGACAGAGCGAGGAGCTTAAAAGTCCTTGGCTTGGTGTAAGCATTGCTCTGCAGCAATTAAAACATCAGCATGTTATCAGCACTCTTCTCATCCTAATCCAAAACATAGCACCCTACCAGCTACTGGGAGGAAAAATAACTCTGTCCTAACTGAAACCAGGACAGGCAGGCCCCTCAGGAGGGGATGCAGTTGACTTAAATTGTAAACTTAAGCTCAGAAATTCTGTGTAACAACTGCATCCGTAATGAAGGCAAAATCTATTTGGAACTATGATGCTTGTGCCGGAATACAGTTAGTGTTTGACCTCTCAGGTTGCTAACTATTTGAAAAATGCTCAGTAATACCAAGATGGTTCTGATTCCTGGAAGTTATAAATCCTTTTCTTGCAACCTAAGGGTTTTTGTACTACTTCTGGATTGGGTGTCTCAGAGGCATGCTTGTTTGTGTAGACAGGGAATGAGAAGCAGCCAACACACTTCTAGTTCTTTTTTTCCACTCTTAAGTACTGATACAAGATGGCTTTGGAATAGAGGATGATTTCATCTCTTACAATGTAATCTGAGCTTCAGATGCTTCAGGTTTTTTTTAAAAAAAGTTTTCACATAATCTTTATGAAGAATGATGCTTTGCTTAGAAATAGTGAAATACTAATGCCTTTAAGATGACAGTGATGGCCCTAGCATAACGATAATTGATAGTAAATACAAGAAATGTGTTTTACTACTTAATTTCATGTTAATATGGAACATACAAATTGTGGTTCATATTTCTAGACAATTTGTTTCATGAAGTGGCACGTGAATGAGAAATTGTTACCCTAAATTGCTAGTGAGAGACTGAAGTAAAACAGCATAAGCATAAAATAAAAGAAAAGGATTCTGTGAGTGGGTCATGAAAAGCAAAGATCATTTCAATTTTTGTCAAGAATATCTGCAATGTTCTGATCACCTGTTTTGCATTTTTGTAGTCCAGCATGCTTTCTTGGACTGTAGAAGCCAAAACTCCTATCAGAGCTATCAGTTTGGAAGAACTTAGCATCGTTTAAGACATGATGCAGGTTGGTGTTGTCAGTCACCTCAGGGTTAGAGGGTTTGGTTTCACTTTTGCTGTAAACCAATTGAAGACCCTTGTGCTAGTACCAGAGGATTTCTCACCCACTCACTGCCCTAGGTCCTGCCCACTGACAGTTTTGCCTGATGATGGAGCTAGCGAGTGGGCATCCCTGCTCTGAGTCGAAGCCGTTGGTACTGATTCAAAGCGGAGCCCAGGCATGTGTGCCTTGGAGGTGGTCGCATTCTTCTTTTTGGTGGAAACGTGGTCCTTGTGCAGTTCTGAAGCTGTACTCCCAGTGTTCCTTCAGTAGTGGAAAACTTGATGCTTAGACCTCAGCAGTCTGGGTTCTCCTTTACACACAGTTCACCTGCAATCTAGCAAAGCTGGCTGATCTCAGATGAGTTTGAGTTTATTAACAGCCAAATGATGATAAGTTGGGGAAACCTTTGAAGCTGTAGTGAAAATCATCAGGGAAATAACACTTTCTGTTGCACGTGTACTGCCAGCCTGCTACCTGAATCAGATGCTTGCTTCAGCATTTAAATTCATTTTAGAGAAAGCGATCTTCAAAGATTTTCTGAGGGTGCTGAAGGTTTCTTTAAGCAAATAGATGTCTGAGATTAGAGAATGATTTAATGTATTTATTTGCCTCTGTTCATTTGTGACTTCCTAGCATTCCTTTATCATTTTGTAATTATTTGAAGTCTAGTGATTTTTATGATATTTGATGAGCTTTTTGCTACTTGAAATTTTCTCATGAGATTTGCCCAGAGCTTTTCAAAATGTGCATATCTGTTTATACATTTTATTACATTTTTGAGGCATTTACACTGGGTGCATATGACTTGTGTGTCACCTTTTATGCTCTTTGAAACAAACATTTGACATTTCTTACCTACTGACTTAGTAGTACCCTTCACATTGAAAGCTTTGTTTTTCTAGTGCTTTATTGGATTTACGTGGCAAGGTTTTGGTAGCGGGGTGTTTCAGGAGTAGCCTCTGAGAGCAGAGCCCAGCAGCTGCCCCATGTCAGACCAGAGCCAGCTCCAGCCAGATCCAAAGGGACCTGCTGCTGGCCAGAGCCCAGCCTGTGAGTGATGCTGGGTGTGCCTCTGGGAGAGCAGATTGAAGAAAGGGACAAAACCTGCTGTGCTTCTGCAGCTGGGAGAGGGGTGAGAAGCAGCCCTGCAGCCCCCAGGTCAGTGCAGCAGGAGGGCAGGAGGTGCTCCAGGCACACAGCAGCAGTTCCCCTGCGGCCTGTGGAGAGGCCCCTGGTGGAGCAGGCTGTCCCCCTGCAGCCCATGGGTCCCACACGGAGCAGATCTCCACGCTGCAGCCCGTGGAGGAGCCCCTGGTGGAGCAGGCCCCAGGCCGGAGCTGCAGCCCCTGGAGAGGAGCCCACGCAGGAGCAGGGGTCTGGGGGGAGCTGCTGCCTGTGGGGGACCCGTGCTGGAGCAGTTTGCTCCTGGGGGATGGACCCTGTGGTATGGACCCATGTGGGAGCAGTTCCTGAAGAGCTGCTGCCTGTGGGCAACCCCCACAGGCTCAATTTGGGAAGGACGGACGGCATCCCATGGGAGGGACCCCATGGGGAGCAGGGGATGAGAGTGACCCAGAAGGGGTGGCAGAGATGAAATGCTATAGACTGACTGTAGCCCTCATTCCTTGTCCCCCTGTGCCGCTCAGGGGGAGGAGCTTGAAGAGGTTGGTTGGGGGAAGGTGTTTTTTTTAGCTTGTTTTGTTTCTCATGGTGCTAGTCTCCTAGTGATAGGTTAGTAATTGTATTGATCTCCCTACACTGAGTCTGTCTTGCCTGTGACAATAGTTATTGAGAGATTTCAGTGTCCCTATCTCAGCCCTTGAGCCCTTTCCATAGTACTTTCTTCACTTTTTTCTTTAAGGCGTGAGACAGTGATGTGATGGAGCTCAGCTGCCCAGCAGGGTAAAACCACCCCAAGAACCAAGTTTATTTCCCTCCCTTTCTTGTCTCCCCCTCCCAAGTATATCTTAAAGTCATTTCATGCTTTAGCAAATCCTGCTTTTTATTTTTTTTCCACAATGCTTAGTGTTATATTCTTGCAACTTTTTAAAATGTAGGTTTGTCTTTTTTTTTTCTTTTTAATTGTTGAAGGTTTAGGTTTTTATAATCTACAGGTTTTACCTGATTATTGGCTAACTTAGCTATTGTTCTACTATGCTTACAGTCACATTTTCATTTTTCAGGTCCATTTAGCATTTGGGGTATATACACATGGGTCATGTTTCTTTCTTTGTTAGTACTATTCTGGTTTCCTTAAGAGGCTGGCTGCTTGCTAGATATGGCAGGCACGTTTACAATGTAACTACAAAACAGGTTGAAAGTTTCATAAAATGCTTAAAAAGATAATTTAAGGCACTTGTAAGACATGAACTGGTATTGGAATAGTTCATTGTCATTAGAAGCAGTTACTAACATTTGTATATTTTGTAAATGTCAAACTTCAGTAGTGTGAGTCCAGAACTATATGAGTGAATTTTGAGTCTTCAGCCATAAAGCGAGCAATGATACAGTTGACAAGTCATGAATTCAGAAAGTGTTAGCCTTAATCAAGCTATAGATTGTATATAAAAGAGTGTACTCTGTGTTCTAGGCAGCAATGCCTTCTTCACAATAAAATAAATAAATTCTTTAGTAAAAAGCAGAAAAAGTCTCTTCTGCATCTTTGTGTATTCATCGTGTGCCCAGTCTTTTCCAAAGCAATTTGTTTCAGTTGGCTCAATTTGGATACTTGAAAACTACCTTAATAAAATACTTGAAAAATATTTGAAAAATACATTAATAAAAAAAATCAGAAATATAGCTTGTGAAGGATAGTAATCAAATATACTTGATTACTTTCCACAGTAAGCTGCTGAAGATTACACCTGCTTCCTGTAGTATCACCAGTTATAACTGATGATCAAAGGCAGCCTGGGAAAAGCAAAATAAGCTATATGAGGATACCTACAGTATTTTTCAGTGTTAATTTATTTATCCACAGTAGTTAAGCAAATTTTAAGTTGATATTTTTATATGCAGGTTTCTACAATCCAAGAACTTGTTACTGGTTATGAAGCCTCTTTGAAAACTTGTGACCTTTTTGGCCCATGTGGTAAGTTTCTATGGGTTTGTATTAATTACAGTGTAATTACTAATACTTTTTATGATGGTTATGAAGAACTGTTGAAGTGCTGACACTTTGTCTTGCAAGAAAATAGTTGCACCTGTTCTTAAATGAGACCATTATAGAAAATACTTGATGAATCTTCTGTGCATTGTTTTTCATGTTTATTTTTCAAGTGCAGTGTTCAGTCTTACTGGTTACTGTAACTTTTTGTTTTGTTCCAGAAAATGGAGAGAAAGAGCCCCCAACGACGCTACTTTGGGTTCGGTATTTCCTGGCACAGCACTTTGACAAACTTGGCCAATGTTCTTTGGCCTTGGATTACATCAATGCTGCAATTGCAAGCACTCCAACATTAATAGAACTGTTCTATTTAAAAGCAAAAATTTACAAGGTAAAAAGTGAATCTGTACATGTGGAGAACATAGTTCGGAAACAAAAATCCCCATGAAACTGTTGTGAATGTGTGGATAGTATTGCAGTTTGTAATGTTAATGGGTATCGATTTTCATGCATTTTTCTTTTTGTGCACTGTTCTGTCAGTAAGAAAATCAAAACCCTTTTATTCTGTTTGTTTTTTGGAAGCAAGTCAGAACTCAAAGTAAATTGTTCTAAACAAAAACACAGTGTGAAAGGTGAGGGGAGCCAAACAATAATATTGTTTTTCTATTTCTGGGGGAGAAATATCTGTAATTATAGATTTTAAGAGTTGGGCAAAATCAAGTTTATACTGAAAGTTGATTTAATTTCTCCTTAACTACTTTTTCCCTAACAGCATGTAGGTAACCTGAAGGAAGCTGCAAAATGGATGGATGAAGCACAATCTTTGGATACTGCAGACAGATTTATCAATTCTAAATGTGCTAAATACATGCTGCGAGCAAATATGGTGAAAGATGCAGAGGAGATGTGTTCTAAGTTCACACGGGTAAGTATATTGTTGTAATGAAGAGAGATTTTGTTAGCCTCTGGCATTTCACATTTCATTGTTTCTTAAATAATTTGTGACCAAAATCAGAAATTTATCTTTAAATTGTCAATTTTTAAGATAATGCTCATCATAACTTACACTTGGTGGTAAATAACTGTGTAAATACTAAAAATTTACCCAGTAAATACTAAAAAAAACAGTCAAAGATACTTGTCCAAAAGTATTTTCGTAGTGACGTAATTCTGAGTATGTCTCTGAAAATGCATCTGATGGAAAACTTGTTTGCAAAACCTGCCATTTGTCAGTAATGCAGTCTGAGCTAATTGCACAGGAATGTGCAAGCTACTATTGTGTTATGATTTAGCATCATCAGAAGTGTACCTTGGGCTAGTTACTAAGCTAGTACTACAGACAAAAATTTTGTAAAGCCAATCCCATCCCTAAAAGGCCTGGGAAGCACTATAAATTATCTTTTTAATATTGGTTGGTCTAGAGTATTGAAATTGTTAAGAATAAATCCTGTAGTTCTTTGTTTTTCTGGAAAAAGTATTAAATCTTAATCCAACTTCCTTCTATTTCAGATTAACTAGTTCTAAAATAAAATATTATTCATTGTATGTGATAAAGCAGTAAGTATATGGCTGGAATTTTGCAGGTGCTGTGCATATAAGCATAAGTTAATTTTAAAGATATGTTGAGATGCTAATCTTTTTCAGATAATTATTTTTAAGAAGTCATTTAAATTTGTCCCTTTGTATCTTGGGAAGTATTAGGGTATTACAAGTAGTACTATCAGTTGCTGTGAGGTTATACCAATTTTATATGGCATTACAAGTAGTTTCCTACTGACAGGATGAAACTAGTAGCCATATTTGAAAAAAGCTGGGAAACTATAATGGCCAAAAGTGATAATGACACTTATTTCAGGAAGGGACTTCTGCTATGGAAAACCTAAACGAGATGCAGTGTATGTGGTTCCAGACTGAATGTGCTGCAGCTTATCAAAGGCTAGGGAAGTATGGAGATGCCTTGAAAAAATGTCATGAAGTAGAAAGGGTAAGTAGGTACAAGCAGTCAATTTCTCTCCTGATGTTTCTCATATTGTAATGAAATATATTTGCTGATGTAAACAGCATGACTTTCTTTGCATAGAAAGCTTTTAATTTTTTTAAATGGGTTAATTCTTGAAGATTTATTGTAATAGCTAGAGATGACATTTGTTATCTATTATGTGCAAAACTGTTGTTGTTTGAAGTGAAAAGGATTCAATATAGTATTTCATGTCTCTTATCTACAGCTATTTCTACATTAACTTTATGATGACTTTGAATTGTTTTTAATAAAAGCAATCACATTTCAGTTGGCTTTTAAAGAGTGCCTGAACCTTTGAATAATATCATTGTTTTTCGCAAACAGAATGAGATTTTCCTGGGTGTGTTTTTCCATTTATTTTAAAAAGGGTAAATCAAGGAAATGCCTAAGACTTTTTTTTCCCTCCTTGAAGCATTTTTTTGAGATAACGGATGATCAGTTTGACTTCCACACATACTGCATGAGAAAGATGACTCTTCGTGCCTATGTAGACCTTTTGAGATTAGAAGATGTGCTCAGGAAACATGCCTTCTACTTCAAGGCTGCTCGATCAGCAATTGAAATCTACTTGAAGCTTCATGATAATCCTCTTACCAATGAAAGCAAAGAACAAGAAGTGAATTCAGGTATCTAGACCATAATGTAGACTCGTGTATGACAAGTAAAAATTTTTAAGCTAAGTAAGCTATGTACTATAGAATGAATGATTTGTAACATACATTCCATTTCTGTTTATAATTTGATCAGTAGCTGAAAAGAGATAATAGATAACATACTATAGCTTTCCCTGTCTGTTCTTCCTGCATCGTGTTTTAAAACTGGTATGTGAATGGACCTAGTTATAGTTGGAGTACTTGAGGAGGAGCTATATTTCAGAGTCTTACAATTTGAATTCAGCCATTTATCCATTTAAATAAGTTGAGATTTTTTTTTCTTAAGAGAATAGTTGCTTCTCCTTTTGTGGAATCACAGCTACTGTCAGCACTGCAGTGATTGTTGACAAAAGGATGAAATTTATGCCTGGCTTTTTGCAAAGGGAAAGATATTTGACATGGAGGAAAAAACTTGAACTAAACCGAAAATGCCACTTCATATTGCTAATACCATCTTACCTTTTACTGAGGTGAATGAGGTTTTCCTCCCATCTGTTTGTTTATGATGCACAGATAAAAAGGGGCACATTTCACAGCATAGTTCAACTTGCATCCTTTTTCGCCCCAATTGTTATTTTTTCCCTGTATGTAATGTAAAATAGGTGCATGACAGAGGATCTTGACAGCAATATGTAACAGAAATTAAAGTGAGGAAGACTAAGTCATGTAGTGAGGAAGACTAAGTCATGTAGTCTGCTGTGGATGTGAATTCAGTAGGCTTATCCACCGGGCAAGACAGCATTGCATTAATGGGGGGAAAAGAACATTTGTTTTTCCTTGCTTCCCAGTCTCAACTCTGGCTGTAGAGCCCTCATAGAGGTTGTGATAGCCATAAAAAAAAAAAAAGTGTTAGTCCCTTGGAAGCTTGTTTTTCTGTTTTTAGAAATGTTATTTGCACAAATCCTGTTTTCTGTGACGCATGACTGAAGACCAAGTGGAAATTACAGTATATTCCCAGCTAAAGCAGGAAAGAAAAAACCACAGCGAATGGGGCAGGCTGGAGGCTTCTCACTTCCATATGGACCTGTAGAAAACCATGTTTTTTGTGTATTCTGCTTTTCACACAACTGTTAAGTTTTCTTGGCTTATCTGAAAGTTAATGCAGTCTACACATCTGAACACAGCCAGCAGAACAAAGTCTTATAAGATGGTATTGTTAATACACACTAGAATATTTCATCTCCCAACCCCAAACAATACATTTTTGCTTGCATCCATTTAACTTGACATTTGCAGAAAATCAAGGGTATTATCATGACTGTACACAGGTCAGACACTTCAGTGAACGATAATAGGCTTGTTTTAAGTTGGAGTATAAATCAGTCAGGATGTTTTAGTACTAGAAGCTGAGCTGCAGTCAAGATGTAGGCTTAGTATTACCCTTGAAAATCCATTTTTCTAAGACAAAATGTGTCACATGGATTTAACAACTTCATGTAGTTAATATTTCAAGTAGCTGAGGTTTCTGTAACAGCTATAAAAGAGTAAATATGAAAGAACAAGTGTTGTGCTGTAATCCAGTAGTAAAAATGACTTTATTATCATTATGTATAGTGATAATATGCTGGCCAGAGCTGTTATTTTTGGAATTTACTGTAAAAGTACATCACTTTGACATGGTTGGAAGAGCATAGTGGAGTGCCTCAGTGTTGTTGAGACAAACAGGTTTTCTAGTTAAAAAGTTAAAATAAGTTACCTGTTACTTAATCTATAGAAAATCTCTCAGCCAAAGAATTGAAGAAAATGCTTAGCAAGCAGAGAAGAGCACAGAAGAAAGCAAAACTTGAAGAGGAAAGAAAACATGCAGAAAGAGAGCGACAACAAAAGAATCAAAAGAAAAAGCGAGATGAAGAGGAGGAGGAAACTAGTGGACCCAGGGAAGAACTAGTTCCTGAAAAACTGGAAAGGGTTAGCATGATCTCTACATTACGTTCATGTCATTGTCTTAAAAATCTTATGGGATTATTATGAGGTTCTTCTAAAATAATCCATCATCGGTTTATATAAAACCATTTTTGCATGCAAAGATAGCTTTTTTGTAGTCTACTTATCCTGAAGAGAAGTCATATTTTTTTACTCTAATAATTTGAAGTTCTATATTAATAGTACTGATTTATTGAAATTTTGGTTGTTCCAATGGGAAGCCATCTTTCATTAAGATAGATACTGAACAAAAAGGTAGTTCTCACCCAAAGTAGTGTGTTGATCTTCATACAGTGAATAGAGAAAAATTAACAGAAATATGATTGCCGTCCACAAAATGTAAAGACAGAGACGGTATTTCTCTAAGCACAAAGAACTTCCCTTTACCAGAATAACTTCAGAAGTTGTCTAAAGTGATGATGTTTACTTTTTAAATGCTGACTTACAACATGACTATGCTACATGAGCAGTGCCACAGTTAGCAGTGATGTTGCCTTTGTCAATATGAAATCATGACAACACACTTCTACGCCTTACAGTTCAAATAAAAATGTTACAGTTCAATTTAATTCGGATAGCTATCTATGGTTCACCGTTGGCCTCTGATAATTTAAATGCTATGAATAACAATTATTCGTGGGATTTATCAGACATTTATTTCAAATTTTAACTTTCATTGTGTGTTTATTAACAGGTAGAAAATCCATTAGAAGAAGCCATTAAGTTCCTTATACCACTTAAGAATCTTATTGGAGATAATATAGACACGCATTTATTAGCATTTGAAATATACTTTAGAAAAGGTAAAGTATGGTTTAGTTTTATTTTTACTTTACCAACTTTTAATTCTTCACTGTGGCTTATGTTATTTGACTGTAGTAAAAAATTGTCTGAAATATCTATTTAATGGACTAAAGCAGGAGCTTACTTGATATCAAGAAATCATAGGACAAATGCAATTTTTATTCAGCCACACATTAAAAATAAAGCTAAGAGCAGAATAAGCTTTAGCATACACTAATTAATGCTGTAGAAACATATTTGTAGAGTGATTGATGATTACCTAGGGTAACACAAATCCAGACAGTGAAGTTATCTGTGCTTTTTTGTCAGCTTGAGCTATAGTCTATTGAGCTATAGTCTTAAGCAATTTGGGTGTGAAAAGTAAATCTTCTTTTGAATTCTCTGTAGGCCTTGACATTTCTAACGTTTGTACTCAATTTGCTAAATAAAACAATAGCTGATGCAGAACTCCTTCTAATTTTTTGTATTCCTAATCTCAATGTTTTTGTTTTTCTCTTCCCACAGGAAAATTTCTGTTAATGTTACAGTCTGTCAAAAGAGCTTTTGCGATCAACAGTAATAACCCATGGCTACATGAGTGCTTGATCAAATTCTCTAAAGCTGGTATGTGTGTAGGAAGTACGTACGTATGCATGTATAAGGATACAGGAAGTAACATGGACAAATACATGTTTTTGTAATGTATAAATATACTCCTGAAACACAAACTTTAAGACAAAAAAGTGGTTTGTTTTTTCTAGGTAATACCTAGGAAAGCACAGGTTGTGCCATGTGAGGCAGCATGTACATATTATGTACTCCTTTCTCCATTAATCCACTAGGTGGACCCTGTAAATCAGTCTGTTTTCAGAAAACAAGTGGCAAATACGGGAGAAAGATTCTGACCAAAGCCAAGCATGGATTATGAACTTGTGTTAGGCAGCAGCAAATAGACATGGCAGAGAGCCCTTATGAATGATTCATCTAGAAATGTATCTATAATGGTTTTATAGAGCTGAAAATGAAATTGAGTAAATGTTTCTGCATTTTAAGTGCAATTAAGTAGACTTTTAAAAGTCTGTTAATAAATGACAAGTTAAAAGAAGCTACAAAGAGTAGAAACTGAACAAGGATGCTAGCGCTTATAATTACTTAAGTGTATATCCTGTTTGTTTTTAAGAAGTGCTACCAAATCCAATGCTTTATTTTGTCATACGAATCTGTTTTTCAGCTAAAGTCTTAAATTTCTTTGGCTGATAGCAGAAATTATACATAAGACAGTATTAGAAGGAGCTGACTGTATATCTTGTTGGCTTTGTTCCCAATTAGGTGATTTAAATTAAAAAACTGCAGAAAATGTATGCTACTAGTCAATGTGTATATGTTTGCAAAATGAACATTTTTCAAAATATAATCAGAATCTGAAAGATTTGTTTTGTGAACATTAAAGCTTGTGCTTACTTGTAATACTATTGAACTAGAATTTGTTTCTGTGCATAAATTTGCAAAGAAAAAAACAAACAAACAGAATTATAACAGTGATGTTTGTGTTTTCACATTGTTTTCTGCAGTTATTTAAAAGTTTGGGTTTTTTTTTTCATCTCTCCCTCACACCCCTTCTCTTTCCAGTATCTGACCATAGTAACCTCCCAGAAATTGTGAGCAAGGTCCTAACTCAAGAAATGCAGAAAATCTTTGTTAATAAAAATTTGGAAAGTTTTAATGAAGAGTTTCTCAAACACAATGCTACCTCCATTCAGCACCAACTGTCAGGTTTGTTTAACTTCTTAATGTTTTTGAAAATGAGTTGATTTCAGTGATTCAAATCAAGAAAATCTTTCTGCATTAACCATAAATTGGAGTGAGCCAGAAGCTTACTGTGTGTTTCCTTTTTTCCTCTGCCTTCTTTGACCCTTTTAAACAAACAAAAAAAAACACCAACTCATTTGCTTTATAAAATGCATGATGAACCTGCTCCATACCTCTAGAACGTGTAATTAAACTACCAAACCACCACAGGTATTCAAGTGTGGAAGCACTGTCATCCCTCCTGTTTCAGCTTCTCGTGTTGAAATAATTAGAAAATATAAAACAACAATGTTTATGCCATGTAATAATAATCAATCCTATATATTAGAAACAGTGTTTTTTCCCCTCTGGTTTCTAATTAGCTGGGATGTATCTCACACATTCTCATAGCTTTGTCAAGTAGCAACAACATGAAGAAAATATAATGACAACCTTGTTCCTTTTGTTTTTCTGCTGTGTAGGCAACAATGAAAATGTGCACATGTCACTTTCATACTATTTGCATAGAAAAAGTATGAGTAGCTGCTGGAGCTAAGTGGAAGGAGGTTGAAATTGAAAACTTTGACTTCTCCTGAGTCCAGAAAGTTGTGGAATAAAAATCAGGCACTTAAAGTATTAGAACAGTACTGATCTCACTTAGTAAAAATCTCACTGTAGAAATTAGCCAGGCTCTGTCAGGAATCACTGGAGAAAGTTAGCTCCAGAGGATTCATTGTCTTGCTTAAAGGAAGGTTAGGCTGATTACCTCAAGCTTAGAACCCATTAAAAATGCCCTATTTCAGGACAGTGTCTTGAAAGAAATACTTGCACCCCTTCCTTTCCTGTGAGCAGGTTCAAGATTTGGGAAGTCAAGTTAGAGGTATTTCAGCAGGTGTTTGCTATGGGTTCTTACAGATGTGTGCTTGTGCTCTTGTTACCTTGTTAGGCATCTAACTGGATACTTTCCAGGTTCTGCTTTCTTGTCCTCCATTATTATGGGAATAATACAATCACTTTGCCCTAGTCATTGTACCAACTAAGACTATAAGACCCATGAATTTGGCTTCACATTTGTAGTCTTTGACAAGAAAGCAAGCTAGATCATTGGTGGTGGAGGCAACCATGTTAGAGAGATGTCAGGGACCCCTTTGAAGAAGGTGAGTCTATAGATATTCAGCAGAGGTGAGGGACTCAGTCGTGTAAAAGCCACTTTATATTCTTAGAGTCCATTGATCACTGTGATTCAACAGTGTATCAGTTTACAGGCAGCAGCCACAAATGTGGGACTGGGATTTAAAGTGAGCTCTGGAAAGAAATAACATGTCCTAAAGCTACCAAGGACTTTGTGTCAATCTTCTGTTTATGTTGAAACAAGTGTGAAATGATAGATTCATCTACTGCATAACTTAGAACTTCCTAAACTGGCATCTCTAATCCAAGTTTGAGAATACAAAGTTCCAAAGTCTGAGTTTCCAAATGAGTTTTCTTAGCTGAAAGTAGATTCTAGTAAAAATATTACAGGCAGAATTGTAAACGCTTGTCAACTTCTAAACTGTAACATAACCTCCCTGACTTGAACCAAATGTAACCAGGTTAAATTTAATGTTTCTTGACAGTGATAACTCAAACCCAAATATATATGGACTAGTAATTTTTTATCTGAAACACTCTAGGTACAGAAAGCTGTTAAGATTTTTTTTTTAATTAGGAAATTAAGAGGCAACACACTTAGAATGTGGGTTTTTAACTTTTCTATTGAAGTGATTTCTTAAGACTTTTGTTCCGTGTAGTAGATTAGATGTGAGGTATATCTGTACTCTGTGTTTTGGAAGAGGAAAATCTGTGGAATGTCTGCATGTTCATCAGACTAAGGTTTTACATTATGCCAGTAAAGAGCAACATGGTATCTTGCAGAGGTGCCCAGACCAGTTTTGTTAAACTGTTTGTGGTCCAATAAGCTGCATGGTTACATTAATACAACATTGTGCTTCTCACCAAGGTTATCTAGCCCAAACAAAGTACTAAACATGTGTTACACTTTTCTCACACCTAACGGGGTGAGTGAAATAGCTGAGTAGCTCTGCTTGGGATTACTCTCTGCCATGCAAACGTGTTTTTTTATGGTGTTCTGGAATGTTCAGTAACTGGATTGTTCTGTAACTGGATTGTTCTGCTAATTCACTTATCTCCAGTACTTTTTCAAAAAGTACTAAATCATTCAAGAAGTATTAAATTGGAACATCTCTTACTCACTGCTGTGTTTATAGTATGGATTTCATTTAGCCTGCTGATTTGAAGAGCTTAGTCATGATCATTAATGCATTTCATTTGTACAGATGCAGATCCGTGTTACTCAGTCCCTGTGTTCCTAATGAGCTTCAAAATAGCTTTAGTTTCTTTGGTTTAAAGTTATTTATAATGGAGGAAAATATAGTTTAAAATTAAGAAACCCTAATTCACATAATTTTTTTTGGATCCTGTCTGTCTGCCTATGCAGTATTGCGTTTAGGGATGATACTGTCTAAATGTGTTTTTTTTTTTCCTTGTGCTAAGGTGCAAAGATGATGTATTTCCTGGACAAATCAAGACAAGAAAAAGCTATTGCTGTGGCTACTAGGTTGGATAAAAACATGAGAGACAAAAATGTGAAGGTAAAATATACAGTGTTTAGAGACAAAATATATGGGGTCTTAAATTATGTATGTTTAGCACATACCTTATCCTACAGTTTTATATTTCATGATAAATATTAAAAAGAATGTTTTAAAACTTGTTTCTAAGTAACTACATCTGAATACCAACAGAGCACCTTTTTGTTCAGATCAGTATTGTTTAACAGCACATCCTTTTAGTAATAAAACATCTGTAAGTCACACTTACTAACTGTTAATTTTCTTTCTGTAGACATTAACAAAGGTTTTCGAGGCACTGCTTGATGGCAGTTTCGGAAGCTGCCACACTCAATGTGAAGAATATCAAGCAGCATGTCATAAACTGTTTCCTTTTACATCTGCCTTTATGCCTGCCACAAATGAGGATGATAGCAGCATTGCATCTGTGAATCATACAGCCATTAACCATGATTTACTGTCTAATGAAATATGAAGCAGCGTGTGCAAGCCCATGTGTGTGTCTACCTACCTGCACACACACAAACTCTGACTGTCATTACGTGCTGGCTGGATATGGATCAGGGTTACTTTTCCAGGTTGTATTTTAATATCTTTAACAGGTATAAAATGAAATATTTGGATAGTTAAATGAAATGGATTACACTACTAGTTATTTTTTTCTCCCAACAAAAACTGCCAATATTTATGTAAACATTATCCTTAATCACCATTTTTCATGTTTATACTTGTACAGTTTAAGTCTTTTAATAATCCATCAGCCCTCCCTCACAAAAAATTATGGATGTTGAAGACTGCTTACACGTAAGTGTCATTTCATATGCATATAAATGTGGTCATATCATGTTAATAAATTCTTTTGAGCATTTTTAGCAAATTAAGACAGAAGTGCTGCTTGAATTACCCTCTTCATCTTTTACTGTTGTTCTTTGGTTTTTTTCTTTTTTTTTTTTTTTTTAACATATTTGGTCATCTTGATTTCTTTTGAAGCACAGTGAACATTGGCGGTTTGCATGTTTTTCTAAGGTGTGTGTCTTATGGAACCAGTGTTGATGGATTTGAAGATTAGGTTTGTGTAAAAACTAAGGGTTTTTTTTTTTTTTTTTTTTTTGAAAACTGTATTTTATCTACCTTGTGTTCCATAACTATTGTTTTCTTAAGTTTATGGTCGGTTTAATGTTTTATGTTCCGGTATTCTCAAGCAATTCCCTGAAAATACAATGAATCTGATACTGTTGTCTGTTCTTTGTTCCATTTTACTCTTCTTTCTCTCTTCCGGTTTCTCTCTCCATCTGTTCACTTACTGTCACTTAAGTTTAAAAAAAAATGCTGCTCCAAATTGGGCAAATACATAAGGTACAGGAATGGAGGATATAGTTCTTCTCTACATCATTAAATTCACTGCTAAGTTTACTGTATTACCTCCATTAAAAGTCTTAGTTGTGGACTTATGGCCAATACTTCAGTACTTCTCATGCCTAAATACTATTGCTTTAGGAGATGCAAAGCAAATAGTATCCGAGGCGCGTGTTTTATATTTTAAAACTATTTAAGGGAGCACAAAGAGGAAGACTACAAATCACAATGAACCTTTTTCTTACTCTGTATTCTGGTGCGTTAACTATTAAATATACAGCACATGAAAGTGGAAGTTTGACTCTAATATACCTATTTAAAGCATAATGCTGGACAAAATGGCTACATATGACAGCTTTACATTCTATAAGAACTGCTATCAAAACGTAACTATACTGTGGCTTGTACAGAAAATCCATTTTCTGGAAAACTGTAATGGAATCATTCAATCGGTTTTGGTTTTATTTCACTGCAATGTAAATAATTTCAGTAATATTAACTAGCCCCTCTAAGGCAAATATAAGTTCGTGAAGAGGGGGGATTTTATTAAGACAAATAAACTGTTCTAATTGAAATTCTCCTTTGTGTGTCATCTGTTTAGATTCAAAATTGTTGAATGGAAAACTCACTGTAAAATATTGCCAACATATGTTATGCTGTAATAAATTATTTTGTACACACTTGCCTTCGGTTTGGAATTTTTGTGTTTATAGACACTAGTTAAAAAAATAATCATTGTCTTTAGCACATTAAGATACGTTTCTTTACAGTGTAATATATTACTCTTAGGAATGTGGAAAGACATTTTTATCTCAGGTACTCACCATGTGATTGTTTGACGTTGAACAGCTTGCTCAGAGACGTCTCAGGGAGGGAAAGGTAACTGACCATAGTGGAATTGCTTTGGCTCAGTTGTACCCTAGAAGTACTTTATTAGCCTGCATAAGGTGAAGAAGGTAATTGGTACAGTCTTCTTGTGTCTTTCAGCAATGACACTTAAGGTGCTAGAGATTTATTTCAGATCTTCAAAAAGAAGGGTGCAGCACTATAGATGGAACAGTAAGATGACTGGAGTAAGACTTACTCCAGTCCTCTGGCATTTGTTTAGCTTTATGCTTCAAATTAGACTGGAGCAAAAATACCTGGGGTATCTTTTCAGCATTCTATTACTTGACGAAGTAGATGACTATTTTTGACTTCTGGACTTCTAGAATTGTAGGAGCACTTTTGAGAACTCTGAAAATAGAGAGATTGATTCTTCTGTTGCCCAATGCGTGGCGTATTTTTCTCTTGGAACCAGTAGGGACATAAGCTGCTGAGTTTTCTTCAGGGCTGCCATCACAGGTGTAAGGTGCCTGGGATAACAGATGTTTGGCAATCCTATAAACCTTTGCAAAGAAAGGGTAAGGTACTATGGGAAGAATAACACACACAAGGGCGAACAACAGGTGCCAAGGAAAGGGGTTTTTCTTTAAATATTGTGAAGGGATTTGCTGTCTCTTTAGATATGAATTGGAAAAGGCACCAGCCTAACAAGCCTGTTATGTCTGCCATGAGGAACTGTGCTGTAACGTACAAAGGTTGATGGTGTCTACATGTCAAGTCAGTGCTTCATATTACAACTTAATAAACTTTAAAATATATTCAGCTGGCCTAGCTCAATTCTTTGCTCAACTCTCATTTTGTCATGTATTCATCATTTTTTTCCCTCCCTGCCATTTGACCTAATTTCTCATCTCAAAAGTCACTTAATCCACTTTGAAAGTCAGTAGTAATCATTCTTATTGCATTCCCCCATCCCTAATCTGCTCTTCTCCTCTAGCAAATGTGACATCCCCAGAGGTAGCTTCTCTTTTCTTACAAGTCCATTGGCATCAAAATAATTGTTTGGCTGCTTCAAGAATTTGTGTACAATGATCCTGTCAGCTTGCAGAGGTAACTTGTGAGCCTCATATCTCCTTTACCCCAGAGGAATCTCACCCTATATCTGATCTTTTCAGATCCGAGACTGGTTATTTGTCCTAAAATGAAGCAAGTCAAGAGAATACCAAGGGCTGAGACTTAAGATATTTCTTACTTTCAGCACTGTTCCCATGACCAACAGAGTAGAGTATCAAACACAGCTTGTAGGCTTTTCCCTTGCCTGTGTTATGCTACAGCTTTCTTCTGCATCTATGCATCAATTGATGCCAGGCCAGAAAGAGCAAGGTAGCTTCAAGTCACTGTGGCTGCCCACAGGCAGTCCTGTGTAAAATAAGCTATTCATGTATTGCGTACTTTAATTGGAGATGTTCTTTGTGGTAAGGACTGGTCAAGTTTTCTTTGATCAATGAAGTTTACGCATTGTATGTTTGATGCTCCTTGGTGAGGAAAATTGACTAGTGTGGGTAGGGAATGGAGCACTGATTGTCTACAAGTGTTATATTTAGGTCTTGGATGCTCATTCCTGATTCAAGCTTGAAGAGTCTAGAAGAATTGTTAAAGACCAAAACTAATTCTAGATCTGGTAATGGGGTAAAATCAATATTATTATGGTGGTGGTTTTTTTGTTGTGGTGGTGATGTGTTTGTTTTGTTTTAAACAAAAAACAAGACTTTAATCAAGAAAATCATACAGTTCTCCTCTGGCAGGTTGACATTTCTATATAGGCAATATCTGGTAGGTTAACAAGCAACATTTTTAATATGTCAAGAGTGTGATAGCGATAGCATTATATATATAGCAATAAAAATGCACGTTATCAATAGCATATGCAAACGCTTGACAATCTTGAAGTCTTGAGGTGCATTCTCACAACATCGTTCAACTTTAATCTGTTACAGGTGGTGTGATGTGTGCTTCAGCCACCTGGAGCTACCTAGAGATGGGAATTGCTGTCCAGGCAGAAGGAAAACATGCAAATGCAGTGAAAGTACAGAGAAGGGCTGGCTGTAGAATGCAGGACCTTGTTTCTCTGGGCATGCCGTGGAGTCTTAGTTCAAGGGGTCGCTTAGTGAAGATTTAATAATTCAGCTTGCTGAACTAAAAAACACCTCAATTTGGTTTTGGTTGGTTCAGTTTCTGGTGGTTAATGAGATAAATGAGCTTCCCAAAGGATCGGATGATTACTAGAACGAGCACATAGGGAAGCAGTAGGAGAAGGAGCCACAGAGACCAGCCAGCTCCTCTTAAATTGCACTGGGAGCGTGTCACTGGAGAGCACACAGGCCCCTTCTTGGGCTTCACTGCAGCATGATGAGCCACGAGCCACTGCTGCTCATTATTTATCAACACTGGCTAGCTGGGAGTCAGAAATACTGTACCTCCTTCAGTGGCACAAAGTTTCCTACGGTGCTGGGAATCTCAGTCCAGACCTGTTTGCTCCTCTTTGAGGCCTGTGCAATAGATCTAGGAGCTGAAAAAGTAGTGATAGCAGCAGTGTTTCTGAAGATGTACGAAGGCTTTACCCAGAGTATTTACCTAGCAAGAGGTGTGGGCACAGCTGAGACTTGAACTTGGGTGAGATCTGCTTGCTGCTATCCACTTTGCCCTTGTATGTTTTGATTACGTTACATTACGATTAAGTTTTCTGCTGCATTGTTTAGGTATATAAATACATGTAAATGTATACATAAGTGAAGCCATGCTGTATATCTAGGTTAGTTGGGCTTCACTTGCCCATTAATGATCTTTGCAAAATCTTCAGCATGCCTCACGTAGTCTGAAATTACTGACCAATTAATTTTGATTGCTCTAAATTGTAGTAAAAGTTTATGTACGTTTCTTGTTCTGCAGATCTTTGAATATATGTTGTTTTGAGCTGGTTTACTGCGGGCTTCTTTCTTAAATCCCTTCTGCTTACCTCTGCTGAAACCAACTCGCTCTGTCAAACAACTTAAACGTCCTGAGGACTGACAGCCAGCAGCCAGGCAGCAGCCAGGCTTAGGCAGGCCCTGCTGTCTCACCCCAGTACCCCCCTCTTTCCTTCTTACTCCCACACGCAGGCAGAGAGATGTACCCCAACGCTGACAAACTCCATCAGAGGGCTGATCTGGGAGCCCAGGCCCCAGTAAATACATATATATATATATATGTTGTCATGTGGATAACAGCAGTTCAGAATTAAGAAGAGCAGTGTTTTTTTTTTTTTTTTTTTGTCTGTTTGTTTTAAATAATGACAAGTAATTTGGTCTAAAGGTAAACGATAAATGAAAATGAAACATTTAGTATTTCACCAACATCATTGGATGTACCTTTGGTGTTTGTTTTTCATGTCTGAACGGCAAGTTTTAGTAACAGATGGCCACTTCGTGCATTTTCCACTAGAGGGAAGTCTTACACCCAGAATATGGTAAGGAAAGGCTGGAGCCAGCTGTTTATTTTCAGGTGTTTCCTGAAAAGGACAACACAGGAAAATTTCTATTGTCTTTTATTCGTTGACCTCTGGAGAGGTCATTGGAGCTTTGTGTGTGCCTAAATGACTGAATCAGGCTCGTATTCGTATAGCACAGACATCTGTGAGCATTGATGCGGAGTTCTGAAGTTGGGAGTGGGGCTGGTGGAGAACAGAGACAGTGAAATGATGTTTGAGCCCCCAGACGGCCAGAATCACCTTTTGGGTGGTTTTCATATGCAGAAAGCATCAGTCAACCAAGTTCCTGTCTCACTCTGCCTAGGCCTCTGAGGAGAGGCAGATTAACGTTTGCTCCAATTAATTTATCACGGACTAAATATGTAGTCTGTTCACCACTCAGACTTTATTGCTTAAGCATATCTCAAGTCTAGACAAAGCCTCTGAGAGCACACCATTAAAGTTTAAGAGGAGGTTTGTGTTTTGAGAGGTTCGCAGAAGTGCTCGAGGTATGCAGTGAGGCAGCAGAAGGAAACACATGGCATTTCCAGGACGGGCGGCATACAATAAATGGCCCAACTTAATGCAGGCCAGGAAGTGGGGATCAGAGCAGGCGCTGCCTTCCCCTTCTCCATGCACGAGAACAGGGCGTCCTTGTTCAAGGGTTTACACCACAAGTAATAAACTGCCGTCAAACCCATCTATAACCACAAGCAAACTGTAACTGCACGAGACCTGGCTCTGCAAACTGTAGCAAAAAAGATAGAAAAGGATCCACAGAAGGACCAAAGGAGTCTCCTAACTGTCACTGGAGATACTCAATTAAATTTTAGCTAATCCCCATGGGATTATAGCTCAAACGAGCTCAGTGTACCTGACATTCAAGAAACTTTTATTTCTATTAGTTATGTCCCTTGCATGTCTAAGTATCTTTGTAAACACATTAAAGCCAACGGACTGAGGCAGACTTACATGGATAAATTTATCATTTTTGAGACCATGATTCATGAGCTCGGGTGTTAGAGATCTCAGCTGGGTGGTGAGGACACGTACTGATGGTCAGCTTGGGCATGGGGGAGCTGAGTGGGCTGCAGAGCACCCAGACGTGAACCAGCTCGGACTGGAGGCAGTTTACTCATAACCCTTCCCATGTGCACACACAAGTACGTCAGCAGGTACCTCACTGATGTTGCCCTGTACAGGACTGCAGCACTGTAGATGCAGGATCTGTGAATGCTGCAGGATCCACAAGCTGCTTCTCTGGGACAGCGAGGTAGCTAAAACCAGCCCGACCTGTAGTGACATCAGTAGGTGCGAATCTTCCGGGGAGCCTACAGCCTGCTACGTTCTTTTTTAGTAAGGAGGCAGTTTTTCACAAATCACAAGGCTGGTCAACTCTGCTGTCAGAGAACTTCTATGCCCATTTCAAAACTGCGGACACCTCAGGAAGCCGAACACCTCAAACCAGGTACTGCGATAGTGAGATCTGCAGGGCTGGTGTCCCTTCCGCATGAGGTGTACCACCTCTGTAACGTGCTGTGCTGAAAGATGCAGATCCACAGGACTTTTCAGCCTGTCTGACAGATCCTTGCTAAAAGGGGACCAGCATTTTGGCTTCTCTCTGCTGTGCTCTTCCTCCAGTCTCTCTCCCTGCTTTAGGCGCTTGCTGTTCACTTCTGTGAATGGAATCAAATCAACAGCTTGTCAGGGACCTAATCCAGAAAATGTGGGCTGGTTGTCTAGCAATAACGTGGAGATAGACAGTGGAAAGATGGTGATGTCTAATCACGTATTTGAGGAGCAGCCCACACAGAGGTGAACCAGGATATGAATGTTTTCTTCTTCCATTCAGGGAAGGTACAAATTCCTCTCCCTCACCTCCAAACATAGAATGTGTTTTTTTTTTTTTTGGAGGAAACCATGCTCCTCCTGGGATTGTTCACACAGAGCCCTGGCTGTGGCCATGCATGGTTCTTTCTGAGGGACAATATCACAATGCTCCCATCGCTGGGGGGCACGAGGTACTGGGGAAATGGCAGCAACAAAGAACTGATCAAAGGAAAGGTAACTCTGTGTACATCTACTTATTATTAGACAATACCTCATCAGCATTGTCCGCCTTGACAGAAACCCTGCTCTTCCTGAGGAGTGAGGGCCGCAGTGCCTGGTGGCCTTACTGGCCATGACCCACCATGACACAAGTTGGCTGAGATGCGGCTACTTGTTTTCTCTTTCCCTCTGTTGTCTGTATATGGTGAGGGTTATGAACTTGCTCTACACAGCAAGAAATTCGTGTCTGTGTCAAGTCCTAAGCCAAATACAACGCTATGGAAATTGTGGTATGTACTCGAGTTTGTGTGTGCTCTTGGAGGTGCGCTTTATGGAAGACTCACGGCCTAAGTAACGTAATGCATCCAAGGCACGCAGTTTTCAATAACATTGTGGGATAAACCTGGATGCACAGAGCTGGGTTTTTAAGTGTCCACAGCAGCAAAGCCTGTGTTTTGCAGTGGTATTTTATTTCTGTTATTTCTTAGCGTCCTTTTGTGTGAATGCTGACTTTAGTTGCGATGCAAATCCTCTGCTGTAGAAATAAAACTAATAAATAGGTGCTGGGCAGCACGGAACAGGCAGTTTTGATAGCCTGTTATTTATGAAATAAAAGTTGAAAATAGAAAATGAGCATATGGAAGAAGTTGCTGTCACAGATCATCCCCCCGGCTGAGAGAATTAGAGCATGGTTTACTTAACTTTCATTTGTGAGGAAGACAGGATGCTGCTATAGCTTGTCAGAAAAATTATTTGAGGCTGAGAAAAATGGAAAGAACCCAAGGCTTTTAAGAATTATTCTTAAATTGAATGCAGTTGTCTCAGGAAAGAGCTGGATGTGGTAGTGGTCACTGCCTGTAACACCAATCCTTTTATTCCCATCTGCACAACCCCCTGTGCACTCCTAACAAGAGAAGCTCCAGTGTACTAAAGCATGGTTATTTCCCAACCATAAATATGCAAATCCCTACCCCTTAAAGGGGAGTGATTTACTGGCTAACCAAAGCTCCGGGATTACTGCTTTTGTTCCACATTTGTATGGTGACTGACTCAATGGGGTCCCGGCCCATGATTGACGCTACAGCAAGACAAATAAATGAAGAGCTGCATTTCTGTCCTTACATATGCAGCCACATGCCTTCAGCAAACAAGTGGCCTTGGCTTCTCCTTCTACCTCCTACTGTCTTAATGCCAGCAGAGCATGGAAAGGGGGGTAAAACTTGATTTGTCTCAGCCTGCTTCAGTAGGACAGATGGGAACAACAGCCTACATCCCCCGTCATTCCTGTTTTCCCTGGTTCTTATGACTGTAGTGGTCTGAGTTACCTTGAGATTGGTTCAGTACAAGAGAAAGATGCTTCTGGGCCATGGAAAAGACAAAGATCTGTCTCTTTACTCATGGCAAGTAAGATAGACAAAATAGAAACCCATGTAAATGTAAAAAACAAAAAACAAAAACAAACAACAACAACAACAACAAAAACAAACAAACAAACAAAAAAACACAACTAAACACCCAGAGGATATTGTCCCTAGTGAAATCTAAGAAGAATTCTTCTTAGGTAAGGAACATTTTTCTTTCTTCCTTTATACATGGCTAATATCTTTTTGGCCAGGCATTTGACCACAAGTAAATTCATTAATTTATTAATCAATTCAACTTATAAACTCTGTTTCTTGGGTAGGCTTAAAGCTCAAAAAACACACGGTCCCCAGACTGCTGGATGAGAAGTACAAGATGAACGAGCCAAACAGGCTACATGGATGTGGCTGTGTGAAATACCCTAATAGGAAATGTACAAAATGGGTAATTTTTGGTCAGAGCAAATGGCATTGGTGCAAAATACACCTGCCTGAAAATTTCAGTGCCTTTTGTTTTACTTATGGAGGAGGTGAATTAGGAGAGATGTTTTGTATGAGCTCACTTACATGTTTCAGTTCACAAGACTTAAAATTTGTTTCCAGAGTGGTTTGTGTGTTAGACATTTTTCATGCAATACAAGACTTAAAGCTTAAATTCCAGTTTGTTTCTTGCATTTATCTATCTGCTGTTGAGTCAACATTCCTTCTTCTCTAGACAAAGATACAAAGATACTTTTATTTTTTTTAGGTAGAACAGCTTCCAGCAATCTGAACTCCTCAGTTTCTCAACAATTCAGAGCAAAAACACATGGAAAACAAGACATTCTATTTGAAATTCATATTGGAAATGGTACAAATGTCTTGATGGAGTGATAGTCATGAAAAATTTCAAAGCAAAACTGGCAGAAAAGTAAAGGACTCAGCTTCTCCACCCAGTTCATGGTCCAGCACAGTAACTTACACAAACCTCTTTCTTTCAGTCAGTCTTGTGCATAATTTTGTGTGCATTCTGCCCATGCAGAAGACACACACACAGCCTCGCTTTCCTGAAAATAGGAAGAGTCAAAGGGAGGCAATTCATGGAATCACAGAATTGTTTAGGTTGGAAGAGACCTCTGGAGATCATCAATTTCTTCACTTTCAGTTGTTTTTTTGGCTTTTTGACCACCTTTCTCAGTTTGGTCCCTGGTTGCTCCTTTGAACTGGCAGGGGAAAATCTACCAGACCGCATCCATCCCCCTGCATCAAGATTCAGCAACACTGGCACAGCTTACAAGCAGTTTGGTTTGGTTTGTGCTATCTGAAGCTATCTAACTTCTTATACTTCTCTGCTGCCACCACAGCATTATCTACTGTCTAGATACTTTGTGGTCTGTTTGCAACATCATTGGGAAAACTTGGCAACGGATGAGGAAAAGAAGAAAAAGACTTGCCATGCATTTTAATGTTAGAAGTGTTTCTGCAAGTATAACCAGGAATCAGGTTGTCACCAGTTGCCTCTTTTGACCCAAGCAGATCAAATCTATATTAAGTTACATCAATCTGAAGAGGAAGTAGAGGTGGTGGTAGAAACCTTCAACAGTTCTGTAGCACAAACATGCAGAGATTACTTTCCTGAGCACAAAGGAATTAAACAAGTGAAAAAACATCTCCCAGTTTCCAGGTCCAAGCTTTTGGTTGGGACTTGTATGTTTCCTGTAGAGTTGGAGTATATTCGGGCCAGTCTTCTGGTTAAGTTTCCTCTGAAAGAGAAATTTCATGCACAGGAAAAATGTTTAGAAGCCGAAATCACAAGAAGGCAATTAAAGGCCATAATAAATCTGCATCAAAATTACTATTGCTCCAAGTGGGATTGATAATAAGAATACCTCTCATTAAGTGACTCTATTCCTTTCATCTTCTCTCAGAAAGGCAGCAAACTGCATCTGGTCAAACTATGAAACTTCCTTATCTCTTGTTTACTCCCTGCCATCCCTCTCCTTACCTGAACTCTTCCCCCTTTCCCATGCAACACTCGGCCAAAGTCCCTTGACCCAGAACTTTCAAATTCTTGAGCAGTTTCACATATTTCTCTGCTGCAGACAGAAGCTTACGCTGAACTGTTGCTTCCAGTGATTTCAATACCAGTTGCAAGCACACCAATCAGTTTCAGTGACTTTTAACCCAACTGGAACAATAGTGACTGCTTAAATGGTTACACTTAAACTGCCATAAATGTGTTTCAGAGTGAATAACTTGTTTAAATATGTCCATTCAAAACTCCTCGAGCTACTGTCTCAAGTTACTGAAAGGCAGAGGAAGAGAAAACTGGTTACATTGTGTTCCTATTTGGGACGTAATTTCACAAGCAGAACATTTAGAAGCATAATGGGTTGGAGACAGTAAGTTTAGGTTTTGGCAGAATTCAGCAGCTTTGGCCAGGGTCATGGGCGTCAGTGAGGTGGTCCATGAGTTTGCATCCTCTGTGCATTAATCTGAGCAAGAGAGAAAAAGGTAAGGAACTGTGTCAGTTTGTGGTCCAGGTGCTGGTGTAAAGCCTACAAAAAAGCTCAGGAGAAGAGGAAATCCTTCACGAAATCACTGCCAAAATATGTATTTTTTTTTCAGTTTCTCAGGATTATTTATAGTGCCATGAGTCACACACACTTTCTTCTGATGTTGTCAATTGAGCTACAGGTCACAGACTTGTGTTTAGCCCAGCTGGTGGCAAATGTAGATTGTTACGCCTCTGATGGCAGTTAGGTAGCCTATGTAAAATGCACGGATGATCTCAGCCAAGTTTTTTTAATTAGGCAGCTGTCCCCATTATGGGACAAGTTTAGCCATTTGCTATAATAGGCAATTCCAGTTGCAGCGTGAAGGATAAAACAGACTGGTGTGTTAACTGCTGGCTCACCCTACAACACAGCACCCCACGGGCAGGGCCGGGATGCGTGGTGCTGGGGGACAAGTTGTCCCGATGATGCTTGGGTCTATTCCTGCCGCGTGGCTCAAGGAGTTAGGTTTCCCTAAGCACTGGTCCGGCTGGCACCACAGCTTCTTGTCCTGTGACAGTTTTCATTTTTCTCCTCCACAGCCTCCTAGTTTTGGGTTCCCTACCTTTCCTTCAGCTACAGTTTTGGCACTGATGAGCTTCTGTTTGTCTTTCCTGGGTTTTAAACACAGTATTTACTTTAACCACTTAGTAATATTACTTTTTTGAGGAACTATTATTTCAGCAGGCTAAAATGTATTAGAAGATTCCTGGATATTACATATTTAAAGCTACAGATTGCTTCCCTGGGCAAGGATCTGACACTCCAGCTTTTGTCTAAGACCAGTGAGAATGCAGGATGAAATTTCATAAAACATCTGCTTTTAATTGTGAACACGTGGCACTTCCTCAACAGGATCAATGTTTGGGGGTACTCCTGATCTTTGAGGTGGTGAAAGGAAATGATTGATTAGACCAGAAGTCTTCAGCCATTTCTGACTTGCAAATCTCCCCCTTCTACAGCTCCAGTTACCAGTGGGGCTGCATAAGTCCTGTGAATTTTATCCTACTTGCAGTAAATTTGTCTCTTTCCTTCCTGTCTTACATGAATGCCTCAGAAGTTATCCATGGGTGTGTAGGTATCTCTGGGCTATGGTTTGAAAACCACGAGATAACTCAAGATGCAGCACCCGTGCCTGTGTTAATCAGTCCTAGGATGCTCTTCTGCACAGCAAGACAATATTTCATGTCCCAGATCAGTCCATATTTCACTTAGAAGACTAGTGCCTTGTAAGCCTTGCAGCCTGGCAGCACCAGAGTACCTGCCAATGCTTTAAAAGTCTTTCCACAAAGAATATTTACGGAATGGGTTTATTGATTTAAATAGCTGTGTGGCCCACAAGTTTGTCAGGTTAAAAATGCAATAGGAAACCACCATCAACACTGCATCACCAGCTGAGGAGGATCTGGAGACACTCCGTCGAACGGTCAAGAAGAAATTCACTTTAAATACACCTTGGACTGCTGCCTAGAAGAAGGGAGGGATCCAGTAGCTGAGGTTTACATTACAAGCTCTGTTTCTACCAATAAACAAGAGCGGACAGACGTGTCCATCTGCACCGTTTCAGGGTACTGCACTGAAAAGTGACTTTTTCCTTTTGCTAGATGTTGGCTGCTCCTCTTGGCATCAGTGGCAAAAATGCATCTAATTCAGCTGGAGCGGGCTGGGGCCCTTGGAGAATACTTACGGTGATGCATGGATGTATGGTCTGCAACAGAACTGAACGGCACAAAATCCAGTCTTTATTTCCCCATGTATAAGCTAATGGCTCGCGCAGAAGATTAAAATCCACCTACTGAATCTCAGCTGCATTCAGTGGAATCACAAGCTGCTGAGGAGAAAGGAGGAGCTGCAGGATGAAACATAAATATTTAGCAGAAGAAATGACACAACACTTGTCTATGGAATGGTAAACAAGACCAACAATTTTTAAGTTTAGTATTTCTGAAGGAAAGATTTCCAAACATAAGACTGTAAAGAAGGGAATTTCAGGAAACCATTTCTTCAGCATGCCTAGAATTATGAATAAAACAGTAAATCTGACTAAAACAGTCGTTTCAAGAGAAGTCCAGGGATAAACACTTGTATCTCTACAGGGGAGCAGTTCTCTCTTCGACCCCATGCGCTCTGTGCTGTTAGCAGCTCTGGAGCTCACCTGACTCAGCTGAGACAATTCAACTCTGTCCAGTAAAAAATATTTTCTTTCTTACTGGATTTCTTTCTGGTGTTCTAATGTGTTGAATTGGATCAGCATAAGGGCTGAACAACAATATGGGTAGGTTCTTGGAAAAGAGAGAATTGACATTAGCTATGGGACCAGGTCCTTGTATTTTGGAGCTGTGAGTTCTACCTAGTCCAAGCCAACAGTTCTTCTTTCTCCCTTGCATCTATTATCTTTAATCCCTCTTGTGCTCTTGGCGTCATGCCCTTATATCTTCTTGTTCTCTACTTTTTAACCTTGCTTTCCCTCTGTGTCACTACGGTCTTCAAAAAGGATTGTTTGTCACCACTTTTATTAGCAGAAAGAAAAACAGAGGAAGACCACAAGAAAGGAGGAAACCACAGAATAAATATCAATTGAACTTCACCATGAGAACTCCTTTTGATCCACAGCAAAAATAAACAAATGCTTCCATATCAGCTGGTAAGGAGAGGTGAACAATTCTGCTAAGTGCTGATGATTTATTGTCTGGAACATTGTTATTTTCATTTTATGCAGAAGCAATGACAGCATGTCTGAAAATGTTGTTACTACTAAACATTAAAGAAGATTCAGAGAGAATTTTTCTTCCTATTTGCTGTCCTCAACTCTTCTATTTTAATTGTAGATATTCTCATCAGCACGCAAATATACTCATAGCTCCTGACACATATGCATGGAATAGCACCTGATGTCTGTTTTCAGTATTACTGGTTGTAACTAAATGTGACAGAGCCTTGCCCAATGGGTATTTTACAGAACTGATGTTTTAGCTGCTCAGCCAGCTTTTGTTTAAAAGGAATGAGAGGCAGCGCAAAATCAACATTTGGTAGCTATGGCATGTATAAACATCATGTTAACCTGACTTCAGGACAAGTGCTAATTTCTTTCTCCTAAGATTAAGGAAACCTCTCCACTGGAGAACACCCTGGCCGGCGCAGATCGGGCTGTGGCTCCACGTGTTTGAGCAGCTCCCTGCATCTCCCCAACCATTTGCTCCTGTCCTCAGATCACCCTCTTTGACGTACTGGCCCAGCTGCCCTGTGGCCGCGTTCACAGCTCACTAATTGGTCTAGCTGAGAAATAACCATGGGACAGCACAGACAGATGCCAGCACATCGCGGGGCGGTGGGCGGGAAGTGCAGCGATGGGGAACGGGCTCCTGATGGTGGCTGAAGCGAAGCCATGGGCTCACAGTATGCTACACAGCAAGTGTAAATCAGGCAAAACACAGGATGCTGCCTCTTCATCTTGCTTGGCAGAGGACTAGCAGCCATGGGACCAGGTTGTCGGCTGGGTGAGGATGATCCAGACTCAGTTGTATTTGTGAGATTCCCTCCTCTCTTTGCAGCTGGCTCTGATGCCCATTGCGTCCTCCATCAGCAGCCCAGCAGAGTGCCAGTGCAGGCATCTCCCCCTCCTGAGTCACAAACAGCTTGGATTAGCAAACTGAATCAGCAGGGCTGGTCAAGCTTTTGGGGTGGTGAGCAGGGGAAGAGGGGTGATACTTGCCATTTGTGGCAGCAGTGAAATCTGGATGGACCGTAAAGCTTTCGTGAAACCCCACACTCAGACCAGGCGCCCTGGGTAGCTTGCAGGCAGGTGGTAAAGCCCTTCTGAAATCATGGTGTCCATGCTACATGATGTCCGTGCTAAGACGATGAGAGAACTGGAGCACCTGTTGTACGAGGATAGGCTGAAAGAACCTGGCCTGTTCAGCCTGGAAAAGAGGAGACTGAGGGGAGACGTCATCAATGTGTATAAATATCTGAGGGGACGGTGTTGAAAAGATGGAGCTGGTCTCTTTTCAGTTGTGCCCAGCTACAGGACGAGAAGCAATGGGCACAAACTGAAGCACAGGAGGTTCCGGCTTAATATGAGAGGGCACTTTACTGTGAGGCTGATAGAGCACTGGGACAGGTTCCCCAGAGAGGTTGTGGAGTCTCCTTCTCTGGAGATATTTAAAACCTGCCTGGATGTGATCTTTTGCAATGTGCTCTAGGTGAACCTGCTCATCAGGGGGGTTGGACTGGATGATCTTCAGAAGTCCCTTCCAACCTCGGCCATTCTGCAATTCTGTGATTCTGTGCTGGGCTTGTCCTTGAAGCTCTAGGAACATAAAAAATCTTTAATGCCAAGCACGTAGGAAGCTATGTTCTTTCTCAGTGCGCTCCTACAGCATCACCTGCTGGGAACCCCACAGAAACCTGTGGTAACAAACCCCAGTAAAGCCCCCCAAACCCGCGGGGCAGGCAGGGCTTCATCCCTCCTCCCGCTCAGCCTGGGGTGAGACTCCTGTGCCAGCAGGCTCCGAGGAGCACCTCCACACCGAGGAAAGGAGCCGGCTCCCTGACAGCCGGCGCTGCGCACCTGCACCGCCCGCCTCGCCCCTCAGCGGGCAGGGCCGGGCCGCGGCCGCCGCCTCCCTCCCGCCCTCTCAGCCCCCAGCCCCGGCGGCCATAAGAGGCGGCGGCGGCGGGGCCGGGCCGGCAGCGGCGGGGCGGCCGCCATGAAGTCGCCTCAGGCACAGCGCCCGGCGGGCCACGGTGGGTGGTGGGTGGTGGGGGGCCGCCAGGTCTACCCTCGCAGCGCGGAGGGCTCGGCGGCTCCTTCACCCGCTTCTTTCTTTCTTTATCCCTTCCTTCAGGCTCCGGCTGTCGCCCCGCGGAGCTGCCGGACGAGGCGGGTGGCTTGGCGGAGGCTCTGGGCGAGTTCGAGGCGGTGCTGGAGGACTTCGCCTGCCCCGCCGGCCGGCGCCGCTTCCATTACGGCGAGCACCTGGAGCTCATGAAGCGGCGGAGCAGCGCCAGCACCAGCGACCTCAGCGACTCGGAGAGTGAGTGACGGGGACGGGGAGACCCCGAGGGGGGCTGCCTGCCCCTGCCCGAGCGCTGCCACTTCTAGGGGCCACGGGGGTTTATCTCTTACGGCTTATTTTAGGGGAGAAGTGCAGGGTGTTGGTGAGCCCTGGGTTGCATCCCCCAGTGTTGCAGGGACCTGTTTGTTGCATGTCAGGAGTCTGGTAAAGGAAAAAAAAAAAAAAAAACTGTTTCTAGAGCCAATAAGGCTGGAAAACTTGGTGTGAAAGAAGGTCAAGCTGCCAGCAGGTAGAACACTGAGGTATCTTATAGCCTTACAAGAAAAAAAAAGGTGTCCCTAAATAAAACAGGAATCAGTGGGGCTGTTCAGCCTGAACATCAGAGGGATAAGCAGGAACTGAAGTATGCTTTCCAGAAGTGACTGAAACTAATTCAGGCTCCCAGCTTGGTGAGTGGAGCTGTTCCTGCTCTTCTGGAGGTGATAATCTCAGGCAACTCTCATCAGAGCATACTTGGCATGCACGAAGAGCATTCAGAGAGCATGGGACAGGAAAGAGGATATCAACTGGTGTCCTGCTTTGAGCAAGAAAACCTACAGTGGGAGCTTAGTTTTTTTTTTTTTTTTTTTTTTTTTTCCCTCTCTAGCAAACTAGAAAAGTCTTACCCCTCTCAAATTCACTAGTTAGGGAGAGATTACCTTCCCTGTTCTCATTGACAGTGATAGAATCAAGTGCTGCTTTGTCAGAGGTAAGTTCTGTTTAAAAACAAGCTGTCCCCAGGTTTTTTAGTTCCTAAACTGTTTTATCCATGCTTACCTTCATCAAACTTCCTTTGTTTTTCAGTTACTTGCAATAAAATAGCTTCTTTCTGCTGTCCTTTCAATGTGCATCTTTGACTTCCTAGTGGTTGAACTGTGACAGCACAGCTTCTCAAACTTATCAGAGTTGTCTGTTTCATCAAGGAGTAGGACCGATTTCATTTCAGTCACAGGCAGCTTTTTAACTGCCCCAAACTTGGATTCCTTGCCTAGCTGTGTCTTTGGATTTTGTTTGTAGTCAGTGGGGATGTGTGGATCAGGATGTTAATCCAGTGCTGCTTAATAGTGGGGTGGGTGAGTTGTTCCTTGCAAGTAAGTCTCCTTCTCTTCTGCTGAGGAAGCCTTAAGAATGTATGCCTCGTCTAGGTTGAACACCATCCTTTTTTATGGCTGAGGGTGCGTAAGCTGAGGCCTGCCTTCACTGAGTCAAACTGGAGTATGGAGCAGTTCTGTAAGCTCAGGTCTGTTATTAACAGCAATAGTACTGCCCTAGCGTTACAATTTCTCGTCTTTCAGTGTTGTAATTTGTTATCCTATTGCATACTCTTATGGAAAATAAGAGGCACTTAAATCAATAGTGATTATCCAATGTTGGGAAAGTGAAGAAAGAAAACAAAACAGTATCAAGAACTTAAGCTCTATCTGTGCAAGAAGGGTGCTTGTAGTTGCTTGGCATATCTGCTGTAGTTCTATGAACTTACATCTTGAACAGTGCTTAAAAGTGCTGTTAGGATTGGAAGGAAGGACATTCTAGGGAAGGTATTCTGACAGGGAGAAAACCTACTGAGAGACAGCATAGTTAGGAAAACTGGGAGACTAGATCTTTGGGAAGGACTGGAAAATGAAGTCCTGTATCACAAAGCTTAACTGATTTAGACTCAATACCTTTATAGGGTAGCCTGATAGACAAGGGTAGAGGACTTGGTACAGAGCCATCAGGGATCTTGAGCTAGGAACATGTGAAGCTTCGCAATGCCAGCCTGTGCTGAGGCTAGGGTTCTTCCTTTAGTGATGTGGAGGGTGGTTCTGGACAAACTGGAAGTCACTGACTTCTGGGTGCTAGCATACACCAGGCCAGGAGGTGCCCTAAGAGACCTGTTGGGGTCCAGCTGCATCAACCAAGGATATGTTAAAGGAAACAGAAAACAAGCCAGCTTTCTCCTCTTCTCAGAAAAGGCCCAGTATGACAATTTTTCTTAAAGGCGTCATTCTGTGCAGACAACTTGTTTTGGAGCTGTAGTAGGATTGGAGAGGGATTGCAGACTTATGAAGAGCTCTTTTTATAAAACAGGCTCCGGTGGCTGATGTAATCCAGCTATGCTCCCTATGTCCATTTTTTTAGAATAGGTGTAAGGAGTTTTCTATTTAGCCAGGCTCCTTCTGTTAAAACTCACTTTTTCCCTAGGGTCACTTTTCCTTTGGTCCCTATCCTTTAGGGCAAGTAGTGCTGAATAGCTGACCTCGCTATTCCCGTGGTAACACTTGAGTTAAACTTCACTACAGGATCAAGGAGAAGCTGGGCTGAAAGAGCAAGCTATTGCAACACAAATCTGCAGCAACACAGAAGTGCCAACAACATTCTCTGTAGATAGTTTGAGTTATGATCTTGTTCACGAAGGCTCTTTCAGTCTTTGAAAAATGTTCTTATCTGACACTGAAAACTATTCCACGTATACTTTGTAATGTATTTACTGAACAGTTCAGACTGTCATATTTTAGTACTATGCCTTGTTGTTAGAGTAATCTAATCATCTGAACTGGTGTGAAGTGGCTGACTGTTAGGCATACATATCTTTCTGCCACTCCTGTGGTGATACCTTTGATTCTGGGGAGTGACTGTAAGGGGAGGCAATGTTTTAACTGTATTTCAGGGCATCTGAATCAATCTTAAATTTAATTTTCCTAGAAGCTAGCGACTGATATAAAACAGCATTATGACCATTTGACAGTAGGGTAAGGAAAGCCTTTCCTGAGACTTATGCTGTGAGGATGAGTCTACTTGATTTAAACAGAAGTATTTATAAAAGGTCTTTATCACTACAGCCAGGTTTGCAAGCATTATGCAGATTTTGTACTTTTTGTTAAACCTTATGTTCCTCTTGAGGAAGCTGGCACCAGAAGTACTAATTGAAATTCTTATATTACATATTTCCTTATCTTAAGGGGAGGAAGAAAATGAAGACTACTTTGGAAAATGGATGTGATAGGACAACATGTGGGAGAGCCAAGCAGTGTTACTTGACTGAATGATCTCTGGATGAGGTCTGCCTTGGCTGTGGTTAAGTATTGTACATAACACAATGGATTCTAGATCTTACATTAGTAAGTGTTAGCATGTGCAGATGTTCACGATGATCTTAGTGCTTGGCCCACAAGTGTTACATTAAACACAACAGCTGATGGGGTCAGTGCTGGAAATCATGATGCAAGCGGGGATTCAGTCCAGCACTCTTTCTTGAGTGAATACCAATTCTGTTTCAACTTGATATATTCAACTGAATCAAACTGTAATAGCTTCATGCTTTGGGTTATTGATTATGCTGAAACTTCTGAGCTAAAGGACACCTTTTGCTATTTACTGCCTATGTAGGTTGTGATAAAATTTTTGTGTTAGAGAGTGCTGTCTTGTCAAAAATCCACTAGTGTAAATGCAACAGCACTGTCAAATTTACAGAGAACTTGCTACTTATGTGTTGGAATAAGCTTAGGATCCAGGGGAATGGCATGGAGCTGCTTCAGGTGAGGGTCAGGCTGGGTATTAGGAGAAGGTTTTTCACCAAGAGGCTGGTTGGGCATGGGACAGGCTCCCTAGGGCACTGGTCACAGCACCAAGCTGCTGGAGTTCAAGAAGTGCTTGGACAACACTCTCAGACACAGGCTGATTTTTCTACTGCACATCAACTCAATTCGTTTTGCTTAACAAAACATGGCAATGTCAGGACACTCTTCAAGTTCAGGCTTAGGATAATGAACCAAAAGTGAGACTTGATAAGAGGCTGAGAAGGGAAGTACTCTAGCATTTCTTGTGCCAAAGCTATAATAACACCTAGAGCCTAAACCATAATTTGGTGTTGTGCACTCTGAAACGTTTTGATTTTTAGCTACAGATGCATCTTCTTCCTGAAACAGGTTCAGTTTCCAGTCTGCCTATTAAAAAGCATCATTTTTCTTTTGCTGATAAAGACTGCAGTGCACCTTGATAGTCACTTGGAGGAGCATGCAAATGCTTTCTGGCAAATAACTCCTGTCTTAAATACAACAAAAGACCATGAGGGCATCTACAAGTCTGTGTGGTGGAGCAGTGCCTCTGCTATGAAGAGCTGAAGCATCAGCCACTGTTTAATACTGCACCATTCATCCTCAAAAGCCAGTTTCTATCTGTACTTTCTCTACATATTTATAATATAAAGACAGCAGAAATGACTAAAGAGATGAAATAGTTTCCAAATGACTAACTAGACTGAAGTGTCAGCCTAGAGATGACTCGGCTTGGGTGGGGACAAGCTTGTCTTCCAGAACACCATGAGTGACGGCAGGAAGGTGGCTGCAACCTCACCCATTCTAAAAAAAATAAAAAAATAATTCAGCAATAAACCAGCAAGTTTTGTATAAGAGCTCTTTCTTTGGTGTATTTTTAAGCTATAAACTAATGTCTTAAGGTATGGATGTGAAAAGCTTACATGCTCAACATAACTAGATAAATACATGGGACTGAGGAAGTACATCCTCAAGGGACTATTTTATGCTAAGAAGCTACTGGTCATTTAGAAAACACGTTGATTTGTGTGTTGTTAGAACCTGATGGGGTTACTTTAAATTATTTGTTTGCACCTGTGAGAGATAGGAAGCAGAGTAGACAAGCCTTTGGTCTTGGTGACAAGTCCCAGTCTTGCATGATCAAGAGGAGAACACTTTAAGGAGATGGATTGCCTGTGCAGATTTCTAATGGCCTGTCTTGAAGATGAATGTGATACAATATTTAGAAAGGGGGGAAAAAAAGAAGGAAGGCTTCATTTTATGAGAACTTTTTATTAATTCATCTGAAAAATATTGGTTTATTAAATTACCAAGACATTTAAGGGGAAGAAATCCCAGGGTTTCAGGTATGTAGGCTTCTTTGATTTAATGAGAAGTGTGCTTTTTGGTAAGATTTTCATTCTTACCTTTCCAGCATGCTTGTTGCTCTACTGCCTCATGAGTAGTAAGCATGATGGGGGAGTGGGATGGCAAGCTTTGTGTATAATGAAGCTGTACTTGCACACCTGCATTTCAGTCTTCCTAGATGGCTTCCTTGTAAATATGTGACTAGAAATCTTTTAAATCATTAAGCCTGGACATGTAAACAATAAGTGTGAGGCTTTTGGGTCACCGTTGGAATGGATGGCTAGGCAAAAGACAGCAAACAATGCTGTGAAATGTGAGCATGATTATGATCAAAATAAACCCAAGCCTTGAGGGCTGCAGCGTATTCACCACAGAGCTCATTTCGCAATGCACGTTCCTCACTCCAGCTAGTGGCATCAGAAATTCCAGACTTTATTTTTATTTTCTTAGCAAGTAGCCTATGTTCTGCCTGGCAAGGAGTTGTGCATTCTGTTTATCAAATGCTGAACACCATTACACAGTGTACTCATGATTTGTAAAGACTTAAGTGGAATTGTAAAGCTTCTCCAAAAACTTGAGGAGGGTTTTCGTAAACTTTCCTTAGTGAAAATTACAGCAAAAATCTTACTGACTTGGTGTTTCTTAAAACTGTGTCCTGAACTATGGTACTAGAAAGAACATAATACTAGGTCAGACAGCTGAACTTTTCCGTTGTCTGTTTTAAAATGAAAAGTTTGAGGTTTTCCTCCTTCAGTTAATTGCTGTCCAGAACCTTTCAATTGTTCACTTCATGTAAATATAGCATGTTCCCATGGTATTGCAGTGTGGTTTTTTTGTGGTTTATCTATATATTGGAACAGCAAAGGGCAATACTAACTACAGATTACACTGCCAAAGTAAAATACACCCGTATTTATTTCAAACCCATAATTTTGCAGCTATTGGCTTAGTTGAACTCATGTAAATCAACTCAGTAGCTTAGCTATCTGAATTTAAGGTCTCTTCTTAAAGAGACAGTGTCATAACGCTGATTTTCCTTAGAAACTGCCCCTTTGGCTCTTTAATATGCACACAGACATGAGAACCAAAAGACAAAGCCCCAGGAAAAGAAGCAGTGACTGCAAGAAACTTGCATCGCAGATCGCAGTGGGAGAGCAGGGGCTGGATGAGGAAGGGCAGCAGCAAGAGATCCTTGGCATCAGCCTCCAGCTATTAGGTTGCAGGGGAGGTTGTATCTGCGTGGCAGTGGAAATCTTCCAAAGCCCACTTTTTTTTGAAGGCAAGTGAACAAGTCTTGGCTGTGGCAGCTGGTAGAGAGCAAGGACTGAAGTGTCCTTTTCCCAGAGCTGTCTGCACTGGAGCCATACTTGCCAAACCTGGTGTTTTTGTGCAGTGGATACTGTAAGAACTTTTTTTTAACAGCGCATTGCTTTCAGGTTTTTATTATGAACTTGATAGTTGGGCTGTATTCCTCACCTCGCCTAAATTTCTGTTGCTTGTTGGCAAGTGTAAGCTAAAGTCAGTACCTAAAATCTTTGGTTTTTGAGAGGTATAGTGATTTTTTTTTTCTTGAAACAACAGGTAATATTAAAACCCATTAAAAGGTAGCTCTGTCTTATGAAAACTTCTAATCTCGTGTAATTTTTCCAGCACTGGAAGAGAAACACTTAAGTACTTAAAGCAATGCTTCTGTCTTCTTTACAACAGGGCAAAGAAAATATTTCCTGGGTTTGTGGAAACAAGCATGAAATATTTCCTGGTTTGATGTGTTGTTGTGAGGTGGGTGGTTGGTACTTCCAAGTGCTTATAGAAAGACTGTGGGGAAGGCTACAGAAAGAATCAAGGGTGATTGCTAATTCAGGTGCGTGAATGGATGTGAATAAGGTTTCTATCACAGAATCATAGGTTGGAAGGGACCTCTAAGATCACCCAGTCCATCCTCTGACCTAGCACTAACAAGTCCTCCACTAAACCATATCGCTAAGCTCTACATCTAGATGTCTTTTAAAGACCTCCAGGGATGGTGACTCAACCACTCCCCTGGGCAGCCTATTCCAATGTCTAACAACCCTTTCGGTAAAGAAGTTCTTCCTAGCATCCAACCTAAACCTCCCCTGGCGCAACTTTAAGTGGCTGATTAACCTTCTATAAGGTGAGATGCGTTTGAGTATTCACAAAATGGACGCTTTTATTCTAGCTCTAAGAGCAACTGGAGCTTTGGATGGTGTGCATGAGGTTTGTAATATGGATTTCCAGCATCACTACATCTGGTGTCTGGATGCTAGTAGCACAGACTGAACATTAAAAGCATACTCAGCTTTATAGCCAGTGTTCTCTGCATTATTTCTTATTAATTCACATAACTCTAAAACCTTTAAAATACTAAATTATTTGAAAGCTCATGCTTTTCCCAACTCTGCTACCTCAGACATGTGTTTCAACTTCTGTCTGTTCTGTCAGTGGGTTGTGCTCTTGGCTGCTGCCCTGTTGATGTGAGGTGTTGAGTTATTTGGCTTTTTCATAATGGTAGGGATTTTGTCCTCATCAGTTAAAACTTTCCATTCTGAGTCCCTTGTTCACTATGGTTTGCATCTTGGCTACAAACATGTGGTTTCAGTTGAAAGCTGCTCCGTGAGCTGAGTTCAGGAAGAAATTTGTCATACCTTTAACTATTACTTTAAGACCACTAATGTGCTAGGATTCATGTTTGTTATATGTTGCTGGTCAGATAATATTGCGGAGCAGTGCTGGCTCTCCTCTCTCCCTTAGATGTGTTAGGTTTTGATCTTTTTAGGAGCTGCTTCCAAAATATTTCTTTAAATTCTTGTGTTTGAAACTTTCCCGTAGTTCTGCTTTGTATTCCCCAAATCTGTCTGAAATTTCTGAATAGGTTGCGTTTGATCTGCTCAGGCTTAGAGAGGCCATCAAACACTGAAGAATGAAGGTATTTCACAATGAAAACCTAGTGTGAAGAAGCACCCCACTTGTTCTGAACAAGAAATACCAGCCAGCAGCTGATCTGGCCAAGCAGAGTTCCCAGGCATCGATGTCACCTCACTGCTCGTGTTTGCACAGTGCACATTGCACATGGGTAGCGTTTGCTGGAGCAGGAGCTGAGCTGATCGCAGAGAAACTATGTGAGATCTGGTACTGTGATGGGTCAGTGTACATGAAAGAGGGAAATTGCCCAGGGTGAAGCTTCTTGAAGACCTTGGCAAGGAGAGCTGTGGTCCTGCTGTGTCCTGCTAACTCAGCAGGGCTGCCTTCCTTTAACCAGGGCAGTCATCTCCTGGCATAGCAAACAGGACAGATGTCCAAAAAATGTGACAATTCTCACTTGGATGACCCTGATAGTGCAGTGTAACTGCCTCTTGGCCAGGCTTCTGATGGCAAATGCTACAATTGCTGCAGGTAGGCAAATCGCTGGCTTCAGTGGCAATCATCACACTGTATAACACAAATTTATGTGCTAGGAAATCTACCAAATAGAGACCATTGTCACAGTCACATCACAATTATTTCTTCTTGTAGAGCTACAATTTTCAGGTAAGTTTTCAGCTCAAAACTGCAGGAACTACCAATTCTGGTCTCTAACAGCATGGCAATTCCTCCTTCCAGTGAAAGCATGACTAATATTTGTGTGAGCTGCACACCATGGCACCATTCTTACAAAAAGAGGAAAGATAGCAATTGGTATTTGTGAAGTTTAAGGCCTGCCCTAAAACCCAGGAACATCAGAATGATAGTAGATCCTTTCCCATTACTTTTCATGGCATGTAAAGCTTCATTTAAAAGACAATCTAAAATAAGATTGCAGAACATCTTCTGTACAGGCTTAGTGCTTCATGAACTCAAGAGTTAAGCAGGAAGGCATTTCTGTTCTCAACTAGGCACTGCTTTTTGCTGTATGTCATTGCCACAGCAATGGCAAACTATGTAATTATGCTTTATATAAAAGCACTTCTGAGGGACTGCTCTTGTCCTAGAGCTCTTAGATTTTTTTTTTTTTTTTAATAGTTGAAAATTTCAAGTAACTGAAATCTCCCAGAACACTGTAAATCCTACAGGCCATACTGGATTCAACTTAGTGGTTGTGGGATAATTGCAGTTCCTGTAATATTTCCCAGCTGATGCTGACTGCAGGGAAAGCTGACACTTTGTTCTAGGAGGTGAGATTGCGCCTAGGACTATGAGCTGTTTAACAGCAGGCGTGGAAACAACAGCTTTCAAACACTAGGTAATTGATATTTCTCTCTGGCTTAAAAGTCCATAAACTTGAGTTCTGCAGACTCTGGAGTCTGTATCAGAAACATCCCATTTCTCACTTGAGTTCTATTGCAAAATTTAAGCAGGTGATGTCTGTAACTTACCTTGTCACTTTTTAACAGGTGCAGACTCACTCTACAGGAACAGTCTAAGCCTCAGCGATGAAAAGCTTAACTCTCCAACTGTGTCTACTCCAAGTTTACCATCTCCATCAGTAACTCCATGTAAAGGTAAACTTAATCCTAATTGTTAACACTTCTGAATTCCCAGCTTATATAGGGATTTTCCTTTGGGCAAGGATTTGTACAAGTGCACGGACTCTCTTCTTTTGAATGACTACAAAACTAAGGATCACTGTTAAGCATGCTGCAGCTGCAAGTATTATTGCTGCTTTGGATCATCACTGCATCCACACTTCTTCACAGGTTATCTGGCAATTCTTCTGGTTTTGAATGACCCAGCTAAAGAGTTCTTCTGGTTGATCAGGATCTGTGGTACTATTCAAAGAATATTCACTTCAGAATTAATTGAAGTCTAACTGAAGCAACTAAGTAGCCTAAAAGTTCCAGCTATGTAGAGAAATACTTGGCCTGAATGGAGGGATGCAGTGTGTGACTTCAGAAGCCTTTCAAGTTGAAATGATCATTCAGATCCATGTAGACCTTGTGCTGCTGATTCAACCCAAACACTAGTAACTCCTTTGTAGCTATAGGGTTTCAGAGCAGTTTGTCTTGCAGCTGATTTGACTCACCAAAAGGTTTTTCATACGGGTAACTTAGATTAAGCCTGGACTGTTGCCAATAAATGCAACAAACATGCATGTGCTACACAGTGCTGTTGTAAGTCGTGTTCCCATATGCATGCTCAAGAGTTTTTCACTTTCATGTGTTTTACACGTTGACCAGTCACAAATAAATGTTCTCTTACTGATTACCATGTTACCAGGGAGAAATGAGTCATAGTTAATAAGAAGCAGGGGGTTAAATGTCTCAGTTAAACTGGTACTATTAAGTTAATGCTTGGCCAAGAGTTGGATTTAAAGGTCAAGATCTTCCTGATGAGAAGATAGAAATAGCTAGGTACAGTTTGGAATAGACCCCAGGAGTGAGATATGGAAGCCACTTGACACAAAAACTAGATTGGATGGAGCCAGTGGAATTCTCAGGAGTGGAAACTTAAGTGCATGTTTGGACTTCAAATCTATAACATGTGGATCAAGATCAAAGGATCTAACACCTCAGCCACTGATACTGATGTGACTTAAGAGGTTTAGATTTGGGCAGGGCTGGGAGCTAGTTTGATGGCATTTGGCTAGGGCCATGAAAGCAATATCTGAATACATACAGTAAGGAAGAATCCTACAGTAGCAAGGATGTGGCTGAGTTGACCTTTTTCCCCACTTCAACTTCTCCTTTTAAAGGAAGTTGAAAATGTTTATCTATATATTTGGCAAAAGCAAAGAGCACACTCCTGTTTAGCCATCTCCTATTTTCTAAGAATGCATCTGGACTGCAGCAACCCTGTTGAACTTCTCTGAAAATAATTCAGAGCAGGTTTGATACTGCTGAAAATGATTTGGGGAATTGTGCGGTTCCACCAGTTCATTTTTGGTCAGACAAAAGCGTCATCTCTCTAAGTAACACTGTTTCTTCCTTATTTGCAGCAAAGCTTGGAGATACAAAGGAACTGGAAGAATTCATTGCTGATCTTGACAGGACACTAGCAAGTAAGTAGATTTTGAAGACTGCTTCTTGTGTGCTGCTGTTGCAGAGTGATGAAAGCCAATGTATTAGCGGGGTGGGGGGGGAGAGGCTAGGAATAGTTTTAGATAATGTAGCTTTGTTTTAGTTTGCTAGTTTACATCATTGTTGTTAAGAAAGTAAAATAGACTCTGCCTAAATGCTCAAGGCATGCAGTTTAGCTGACCAGACAAAGGCTGCACTCCCGTGTACCTCTGTCCCCATCTGAGGCAGCTGCAGTTCATTTCTTCTTGTAAGATACATCTTTAAATCCTTAAAGCTGTTAAGATAGGAGTCTGTGCTTCTTAGTTATAAGGCTAAGTGACTGGAGGAATATCTGTAGGTGAGGAATGCTGCTTATATCACACATTGCTTTGTGGAAAAAGTCAATATCCGTATTTATTGCCTTAGATTAAATGTTAAGCTTCTGTTTGATCTTATTTTTACCAGGAATGGAATTTAACAATCACTTCCTCTGTCACTGTCTGGAAATTGTATTTTCCAGTTATTCTACTGGGTTCTCCATTATGATTTGGGGTGGAGGGATGGAGAACAAAACCCCCAACACCTTCCCCATGCTATATTCTGCCAATTTCTGCCTATTCTTCTACTTCCTGCCCTGTTTGTCTGGGGCATGATATTTCTTTTGTGGAACCAGACTATAGAACCCAAAACAACAACACTTCATAGGACTAGACTGAAACAACAGTATGTTTAAAAAAAAAACCAAACACACAACAAACAAAAACCTATGAACTGAGCTTCTTGTATTCATTAGGTAATTTCCCTTCCCTGTAATTCTTGAAGCCTTGGCCATCTGCCTTGGATTTAACTCAAGACAGCTGCCCTTCTGAGCTTCCTACTTCCCTGTTTTCTTACTATCTTGAATAAGAGAAGTGAAACCAGGATTAAGATATTTCTGGTTTGCTGACTTCTGTCCTGGACGCATGCCTGAGCAATCTGTCCTTACCACTTCAACTTAATTGACTGATTTTTTTTTCTGTAAAACTTGAGTTTGAAGATTTACATAGAACAAAGAAAAATCCTGAAATCAGCAAGTACTTTGCTGTACCTCACACAGCTGTGGTGCAGCAAGCCTTAAGGGGCTGCTTGTAATAGTGGTTTCATTGTCCCCTTGCAAGGCACATCTAAAGTGAGGGCAAGTTCTGCTACCTGCTGTGGTATTTTTACCAGCTATCCAAACCTTTGGTTATCTCAGCAGAGTCTCATTTATAGTGACACTTGTTTTAGTGATACACTATCATATGCTGAAGTTCTGGGAAAAGTCTAATTTCCATCTGCTATTTAATGTCACATTTTTGAGTAGTTACTGTATTTAGATGCTTGAGGTTGCACAGGCCTTTGTGCAGATGCCTTTAGAAGCATAATAAAATTGTTGCCTTGAATTGTTGTGTGTTAACCTTTTAGCTCATGTTTAAAAAAAGGCGTAGTTGCTGCCTGTCAGGCAGCTAGTAATCTTATTAAATACAGAATTTACTGCTCTTGTTCTGTATTTTCAGGTATGTGAAATGAATCTCTATCATTGTTTGCCAATGAATGTCATCTGAAGGATAAGTGACATCAGTTGCTGAAAACTGCTGCCCTCGTCTGATAAATTTGTTACCCAAGATACTCATTGTCTGAACATAACCTTTGTAAACTTGTACCAGTATTTAACTGGCGAACATCAGTGTTGTCACTTTGCAGCAGTTGGAATCGTATAACTTAAATGTTACAGCTATGTTTTGCTTTAAAATATAGCTTAATTTTTAATTTAAAATTGCTTTTATGAAAATATATTTGTAATTTTATATAGTTGAGAATGTTTAATGCTTTTTTTCCATTTATAATATATTTTTGTATACAAATAAACCCTAAACTGGAATCCAGCTGTCTGAAACTTTCCTGTGAACTATGAAATAGGAGCACAAATTAAGCTCTGACTGAAAACAATATCAAGCTTGAAAATATCGGAGGCTGTATTTCCTGTTAGGCAAAATGTATTGAAGTGGTCTTCTTAGGGGACTTTGTGTTGTTCTCTTCAATTTGCTTGAGTGAGAATATTTTGTACTATGTAAAATTAATATGGTCTGCAAAATAAAATCAGTCAAATGTTTGTTTATATTAAAGCAAATCTGAAATAACACTGACAGTACAGGCTGGAACAACAGCATCTATTTGAAACGCTGTCTGAAAGATCACTTTACCATCACACATCACTTCAGAGTAGGTACTATGGGGGAGGTTAGGTATTTAAGCTCAAAAGCTTATGGAGATGCTGTAGCATCTAGAAAATATTTAAATGTCTGAATGTCTTTGAAGCCAGGCCCTTGGGTCCACAACAGTCTTCCCTTTAACAGGACTGTCTAGCCATCACTGTACTGTAAGAGTGGAAGGTAAAGCCATGTGTTTTTGTATATTTTTACTTTTATTTTGTTGGTGAGGAGCCTGATTCTTTCCATATGCATTAAGCACTGGAGATGTCAGTGTGAGCTCTCTCCCAGCTGCTGCAGGCATTATGTGCGGCTCTGCTGTCTAAGCTCCTCATGCGATTGCCCTCTAATCCATTCAGGCAAAGTGAGCTAGACTTGTTTAAGCTGCAGGTCTTATTTTGACCAAGAGCAGTCATAGAAGTGGTTCAAATATTGTGCCTATTAGATTTGTTACCTTCAAGTTTGGCTGTGCCTGGAGAAGAATGTGTCTGCACTGAGGGCACTGTGACCAGCCTGTTGCTCAGGAACCTGGGAAGATGGATTTGGACTAATCTTCTGCAGTATGCAGAAAGCATAATCTACTGCGGATTTGAAAATGGGAGCATCACGAACAAATTAATATCTGCTTTGTTTTCAAAACAAAGTTAATCAAATTTGGATTATGTGAAATGCTCTATGTTTTTTTTTTTCTGGTTTTCTTCACTGATAAATACATGAATGAAATTCTGAACTGGGTGCAGATCAGTCTGAAACAAGCTTAAGGTGGGTGTTTGAAGCTCCTGCATGGTAGGAAAACCACACTGAGCACAGCTAGATAGGCTTGCTCTGGCCAAGTGAGCACTGTGGGCGTACAGTGCTACTGCACTATAAACACAGAGCAGCAAATCCTCCCTTTGGCTGCCTCTGTGAAACTGAGAGGGGAATCTGGCCCTTCTTGCTGGTCCCAGATGTAAAGGGATGTTTTGCTGTGCAAAGCCAGGGAGGGGGATTCCTTGGGCTGCCGTAGGGCTTCCTGAGACCTGGGGAGGGAGAGGCACTGTGCCTTCAAGCGAGGCAATGCCTGGGAGACAAGCTCATGCTTTTCACAAATAGTATTAGCATAAGGCATGATTTTCAAAGCTACTTGAGTAGCAGCTGAGGTTTCTCTTTCTCCATTTTTATGCTATTTGGTAGGGTGAGATCTGGCATGGTTGTGAATTGTGGATGTTACTGTTCTGGAGGCAGGATACCCAAAGTAAGCATGTGTAGGTAAGCCACGTGTTTCAGAGGAGGCCAGCTCAAATGATTGTGGGGTGTGTGGGGAGATGACAGCTGTTTTTCTTAATTCATACTGTTTTTTTGTTTGTTTGAGGTATTGGGCACGAATGTTCTTTCCCTGTGTACGTTCAGTTGTTGCTTGATGCAGCTGAATGCCTGGCCTGTAATCAGTATTGGAAGTTGGATGCTTCACTTTTTATGAAGTGATATTTCTGAGCTAGCATAGCGCTTTGGAGCAGCACTAATTCATCCTTGCAGATGCAGACACTCAATTTTGAAGATGTTTCCTGTGTAAGCAAAGGTTTAAAGCCAGGTGTGTTCCTCATCTTGTGTAACGTGAAGTCATTTGGGGATGGAGTTGAGGATTAAGTCACCATCTGCTTGTCTTTCTAATCTTATTTGTGCATACACAGGTAGAGACTCCTGCTCTGGAGGTCATCAGCTACGAAATCTGGGAGCGTCTTCTGCAAAGCAGTTGATCTGAGTTCCCTGCAGTTTATTATGTTCTGTTTTGAATGCCTTTGTGTCAAAAAGAAGGCAGTAATGTAGATCGGAGTAAACTTATGATTTAAGTTCATCATCTAATTACATACATCACTGAAAAATGCACTGTTGAGAAGTTCTTGCAATACCCAATCCCTAGTGAGTATTGCTGGAGGCCATCCTGTCCATGTGGGCCAGCCTGACTTTAATCCTTGTTTTGACCTTCTTGAGCCATGATGCTGAATGTGGACTCAGGAAAACTCTCTCAGCCCCGCCATGCCAACACCACTCTTCCGAAGTTGAACTGAGGGGTGGGCGCCTTGCCAGAGCTTGACGTGTAAGGTGTGGTGCAAAAAGTATTTGCACGTATGCTCTTTACCTCCTGCAAATTCAAGGTTAAATGGATTAGTTTAAACCCACATCACTGAGGCTTGAGCTAATGTGCCTTATCTTGAGTTTGCCATTGTGTCCTCGGTGCAGTCACCCAGGCTCAGCTGACACTTGGTAACTCATTAAGCTTGATGCTCCTTTTCCTGAGCCCTTCATGGGGGGAGAGAAGAGTCAAAGGAGGGATTTTTTTTCCAATGGTCTTTAACCATTGATGCACCCGCAGCCAGGTGAATTTTCGTGAGGGAGGAGAGCAGCTCTGCTGGCAGTGGCTGTGTAGAAGGAACAGCAGGCTTTGCCTCACAGGGCTTGCTTGCAGGGGAAGGGCTCAGCCTCTGCCAGTTCCTGGAGCCTGTTGTACCTGTGGCTTCTCCTCACCTACTAAGCAGATATCAGTGGTGGAATATGCACTGGGTGTAGGACTGATTTTCAGCAGGGTTGCCTGATATGAAGGGTCAGAGAAGATGAGAAGCCACGTTCACAAATTCAGCTTTATTTGAGCCTGTTTTGCAGCAAGAACACAAAGCTTCTTCCTGCTGGGAAACATCCCTGTCCGCAAACACAGGCTTAGTTCTCAGTAATTCCTCCTTTCAGACCATTGTCCAGCTGCCTCAGGCCCCGAAGTAACAAAGCCACCTTGTGTGGGTCTGTAGATGGGCTCAGCCTCCGTCAGCTCACGGGGACCTGACTTAGTGTCCGGGAGTTACTCCTTCCTCACCGGAGCCTGTCTTGTGCGAGAAGGTGCGTGACTGTGCGAGGCATCACATCTGCCGGGCTGCTGGAGAGAAACTCCCTGTCTCACAGCTTGCCGTGTCTGGAAGCAAAATGAAAATCTTACAGCCAATGTGACAGCAACAACTCCTGAACCTGCTCCAGCTCTGCAAGCTAGCAGCGCAAAATCTATATCCTCAGTGGGGAAAACTCCTGCTTTCTGTGTTACTTTTACAGGCTTTCTACATTACTGACTTCATTGCAGCCTGGCCAGCAGTACTGGCTGCCTTAATAACTTTGCATTAATGTAAGAGGATCCTGGCTGCTATCTCTCACTGGTTTAGAGTTGTAAAATGGATCTTGTCAAGGCCCTTTCCTTACAGATTCTGAGTTATCAGTTAAATGCTTTGGGGATTAAAGCAGGCCAGTTGGTACAAAGGGCTTCTAACGCTTCAGTTGGGTTTGCTCTTACATTGATGTTTTGGGAACTAAAGTATTGATCGGTTTCTCTTAAACTGATCAAGCTCCTCTGTTTTCCAACAGCATGCAGAGCTTGCTGGCTCCTTGGGGCAGCCTGGGGATCCTTGAAGTGTGTTGACTGACATTAATTCATGATTAAGCTTAAAGTGAATGTTACCTTCTCCATAGCATGTGGCTGCAATACAGAGTGCCTTCCTCCAGTTCTGCTTATCACTAATTTCAGATTATAAGAACCTCACTCTTGTCTCAAAAAACCACAGACAAGTTGGTCTTTTGGTGTGTATGCAGTCTTGGCATTTCTGCAAAATAAATTTTGCTGCTACGTGAAATCGGGTCAGGACTTAGGCACTTACTGATCAAGGTGTATCACCCCAAAAGTACCACGATGGCTTGCTTCAGCCAGGTGACCTGGGGCATCTGTCCGCTGAGATGTGCTGGGCAGGAGAACACCTGCAGGTGCAGCGCCATGGGACAGACACAGTGGACAAATCCTGGGGCTGTGGTGAGGGAGCAAAGCCCCCGTGAGAAGCCACAGGATAAACTCACAGGTGTGTGTACCCGGGATATGATTTGGCACAGTCGGGCTCTGAATTTCCTGTGCTCTCCTGCAGCATCAAGCACCAGTCTTGGCAATCCGTGCTCATAGATGGCCTCTTTAATAGCTGTATGCACTTAGAAAACTGATGTATGAGCAGTAGTTTTGTTTGCCTATGAATTTATTGTGTGAAACAGAATGTGTGTTTTTTCTTAGGGGGCTCAGCTCTCAATCTCTACAAGGCCTCCCAGCTCATTTATTTTGCTGGCAGCTGGTACAATGTGCTGCTAATACACCCTTGGTTTATTAGGCATTAGCAGCTACACATCAGCTGTCTCAAAGCTCTTTGGCAAGCGAAATTAAATACCACTTCTAGCACAAAGCAAGTTTCCCCAGTATGCCTCAGCTCGAACCTCGAGGAAGACGGTGGGAGTGTGGCCCTGGTCCTGCCCAAAGGGAGCTGGTGGTGTTGTGCTGAATTAACACTGACATCGGGATTAAGGACTCCGAGACCTCATCTCAGAGCTGTCTGCATGTGTTGCTCGCAGTGCTTCTGCACCTCAAATAATCTGAAAGGATAGACCTTGCCCTGGCAAGTGTCTCTGGTACTCCCAAGCCTTCAGCAAAGAAAATTAGAAGAGACTGAAAGGTACCTTGTAACACAAAACGCGTCCTGTGAGCTCTTCTCTAGCCTCTGCTTTATTTCGTAGATGGCTGATAATCTTTCCTCCAGTGTCCCCTTCTCAAATCAAGCCAAACAGTGAGCATCACAACCCACCCAGCGGCTGGTGCCTCTGCAGAAAGGCAGGAGAAAAGGAGCAAAAGTCAAGGGCTGTAGATTTCCCCTCCACCTCCTTTCTTCAGCTACTTGTCAGGACCAACGTCCAGAGCAACAGCATTTACTCCTACACATTTCCTGAGTGTACATAACAAGCCTTTAAACTCCTGTTTCCTGGACTCCAGCCCTCCCCAGCAATCAGATGCACCAGAGCAGCATCAACCACTGAAAAGCAATAAACTAAGATAGGGGCTGTGCGTGTAAGGGTGTTCTTGGATCCGATTTCATATTTTCTCTTCTGGCTCATGCAGTCTCTTGTTTTCCCTCTCCCTCTTTGTTCAGTGGGGTGCAGGATTTTCAATTAATGCTCTTCCATGCTGATGGGGAAAGGTTTAGTTTTTACACTTGGCTCTCTTGTTAGAGAGAGGAAGTCCTGGCATGTCCCATTGTGCTTGCTTTGTTTAAGGCACGTGACAAAAACATAAGGTTTTGCTGTCACATAACTTTGTGCTGCAGGAATGTACATCCTGGGGCCACTGCGACGTAAGTATTTTTAAGTATTTTTGTTTGGGTCTTAGAGAAACGATGGCACAAGTTGTCCTTTCTCAATTGCATCCCAAAGCAGGGTGGCTGCTGATGAGGACTTGGTTCAGCTCCAGCAAAGAGCAACTTCATCCACTCACTAGAGCTGCTAGCAGATGAGACCAGCAAATTTTGCTTAAAATTCTCAGTGCCCTCACACGTTTCACTTCCACGTGAGTGCAGTTGTCCTTGTCTTACTAGAACATCTTACAAGAACTGGTACCTTTTCTAAAATAAGAGTTACTTCCAAAAAAAACCCACCTAATTGTTGACAGAAATAATGCTACCTGCTCTCTGTTTTCTGGGGTGAAATGTAACATCTCTGTTCAATACCAGCATGTTGCAGTGCTGGATGACAGCATTTACCCTTACTGGGCTCTTTTTTTTCCCCTTATCCCTTGGGGAAAAAAAATCAACCTCCAGCAGTATCTTCACCTCAGTCTCCATCTCTGAGAGCCTTTTCTCCCACACCGATTTCCACAGCTGCTGACATTGACACCAAGTTATTGGAATTTGCTCTCTGTTACTTCTTTCCTTTGTGATTAAGTGGCTCAGATGTACAGGCTAGGTCCCACATGTACAGGCTGCTTTATTTCTCCCCCTGGGGATGGCAACAAGCAAGTTGGGAACACGCACCAAAAAAGTGGGCAATCTCAACTGGAAAAAAATCTTTAAAATGTCAGCTCCATTTTAGTACTTAATATGTTGTGTCCACAGTCTTTCACATTTCATTTCTGGCGTCCATCTTGTGTTTAAGGCTAAAAGGAGCTTTTCTGCCAGTGACAGCTGGGCCATCTGCCTTTCTTCCTTAGTCCCCATGGCTGGGTGGCTAAATAAGAAGGAGCTGTTCAGCTAACCTCAGCATCTGCCAATTGTGCTTTTTTTTCTCTTGGCCTTTCCAAAAATGGCATTCTTTTTGCCTAAAAATATAATTTACGCTTCCAAGCCAAAGAGGCAGACCTCCCTAGGCATTTTGAATAACATCTTTGTTTCGAAATGTCTCTTGGATTCCATGTAGTGAAAGCCTGACTTTAAAAAAGGTGTTTTATTGTGGTATTAATATTGGCTGATATTCCAAATACAATAAGACAGCAGAGCCCCTGTGCTATCTTGTGACGTGCTGTCATTAGCACCCCATGAAATGGGTCTGGGGAGGGCAGCAGTAAAAAAAACACTCAAGCCTTTCTTGAAAACTTCCTTTAGCTATTTTTTTATGCGGGGATTTTCACTTTTAGTGTGTCAGACCATTTCATTGTAACTACACATCCAGCTTTTGATGAAAAATAAATAAATCATATGATTATTAATGCTTAGGCTTCTTCTCTCTTTCCACGCAGGAGCAAGCAGCTGGTGTGGGGATGGTGGCAACCAAAATGGGAAACAGACTCTGAACGGATCCAGTTCGCGAGGAAAGCCTTGCCTTGTGAGGTCTGACATTGTGCGTGTATGTATACATATAAAAGCTTGGCCTGAAGGTTTGGCACCATGACAATGACAGCCCTTAAAACCAGAGCTGGTAGCAGAGGTGAAGCTGTGGAAGCAGGGAAAAGTTGGGTGGTATTTCAAGGGCACAAGGTTGTGGTGGTTTGCTTTCTCATCTCCTGCCATGCCGCAGAGTTTGGTGGAGACATCCCAGGGCTATCGGAGCTGGTGTGTCTTTGCATGCTGTGCCCTGCTTGAAGACTGGAAGCTGGGGAGCCAAAAGCACCGTGGATGTGTGAGGGTGTGCATCTCAGCGGGGTGGTGAATGCGAGTTGGGATGCCAGATCTGCTCCTCGCTGGTGGCAGCACAGGGACATCTGTGCCTGCTCCATGATGTGGCTCGCACAGGCATTTCCTCACCAGCTCCACTCTCCCCTGAGCACCACAAAACTAATTAATGCTTTATACATAAAAATATAAATACGTTTGCAATATGTGTCTGCTGGATCCCCAGTATTATTTCAGATGGTTTCCTCTACAGTTTGTGGACCATTTCCCAAAGTTAAGTTGGCCCCATTGTATCTTTTGCTTCTCGTAACAAATACTTCCAAGATAAATATTAATTTCTCTTGGCTTTTGAGAGCACCGAGCAGCAAGGGAACAGACCTGTCAGTCTTGCAAATGTAGACTTTTTATCAAGAAGGAACCCTACTAGGTGGTAGCAATAAGAGGTTGCAAGCTGACTGTGCTAAAGGGAGCAGGGAGGAAAACCGAGCTGTCCCTGCTTTGCTCAGACAAGGGCTATTTGTTGGAGTTTCTCCAACTGCTGTGTTGTCTAACTTTTATTTCCCCCATAATCAGGCTGATATCATAGGGATTTGCTTGGAAACTGATGCCCTCAGCTCATCTCAGTGCCAGAATTACAACAGTCTCTTGTTCCTAATGGAAAAAAGATGTAAAACCGCCAGACATCCCCAGTTCTCGTGGTGTGGGATCAGTTAGCCGACATGCAGAGCCCAGTTAGATGCCTTTATCTAATTTCATGAAAGTGGAGAAGTGGAAAAAAGTACATATTTATAGAGTATGTGCATGTATACGTGTTCATCGGGTCAGTGTTTCCCTGCTGCTTCTGAGTGCAGTCCCCGTAAGGACCTGGCTTCTGCTGCCTGGGTGATCCCATCCCCTCTGGGGCTCTGTGAAGAACAGCCTCCAGGATGCTCGGTTATCCCTAAAGGGAGCAAAGATGTCTTTGTTTTGGGAACCTGCAGCTATTTGCTGCTGTGTCAAGCTCCCTGCAGGTTCAAGCAAGCATCTCTGAGTTCTCATTAAGCTGTCAGATAAATTGCCCAGTGCTCCTGGGAATCATCTTCTTGAGGTAGATAAGTTTGACCCCAAAATAAACTCTACCAGCTGAAGTAAACCATTCCTACTCCTTGAGCAGTAGGAAAAGGGAGGTTGAGGAGGCGGTAAGACTGGTAGAATGAATCCCTTAAAATTCTCATGCCCTTGGGCATGGGCAACCTCATTTAGACCCCTCAGGGGAAGAAGTATGGGTCCCGGCTCACATTCAGATGTGCCATTTTGTATGCAGCACTGCAGAGAAAAGGTGCAAACAAGTAGTGTTAATAACACTGTCACAAACCCAGAGGAAAAGATGAGGGATACACATTCAGCCTCTTGGACCTTCCAGCACATTTAGCTCCTGGCCAAATTTTGGGGAAAAACACACTGCCTTTAACAGAAGCTTCCCAAAACAACAGCTGAATGTTGGCAGGAAGCTGTTGCTGCATGGCAAGTGTGAATCTGCCTGGCATGTCCGCTCGCCCCTTTGGCAAATGAGCACCAGCCCGGCTGTGAGCAGCTCACAACACAACAGTGCTGCCTGATGGGTGCACTTTGGGGCGGCCAAGGCACTGTGCACCCTGCTACAGGCACGTGCACTGGCCAGCCGGAGCAATAAACATCAAGACCTACTTTGGCGTAATGTGTAAGCCACAGCCATTTCAGCTTTTAAAGGCTTGGATGCAGACCATGTTTTCCCCTTTAGCTCACTGCTTGCTTTAGCCAGAGCTGAGCAAGCTGCTAACTGTGTGCTGTGAAACCTCAGTGAGCCCAGCGAGGAGCTGGAGTGATGCAGGGAGCCAGACCAAGGAGGCTGCTCCCTGGCCAGCGTTGCACTTATCTGTCATATGGTGATGTTCAAAAGACCACAGGCTCCTATGTGTGACCCCATGCCTCTTCTACTGGCCCTGATCTGCAAGTGAAATCAGCCTGTCCCTGGTAGTTTTGGTGAAATGGTGGCAGCTTGAAACACCAGGCTGCAAATGGGTCCTTTCCCTGTGCAAGTGAGCTTGAGTGGGTGGTTTCTTCTCTTACACATATACAGGTCAGTTTTTGTGATAAAACGTAAGAAGCAGTCACAGAATCACAGAAGGCTAAGGTTGGAAGGCACCTCTGGAGGTCATCTGGTCCAACTCCTCTGTTTGTGCAGGGCTAGACAGAGCAAGGTGCCCAGGACCACATCCAGAGCGCTTTTGAACATCTCCAAGGAAGGAGGCTCCACAGCCTCTCTGAGCAGCCTGGGCAGTGCTATTTCTCAGATTTCCTTCCTTCCTTCCTTCTTTCCTTCCTTCCTTCCTTCCTTCCTTCCTTCCTTCCTTCCTTCCTTCCTTCCTTCCTTTCTTCCTTCCTTCCTTCTTTCAAGCTGGCACTCTGGAGAGCTAGGAGAAGCTTTAGGGAGAGAACAGAGAATCTCAAGGTGTGTGAGGGGAGGAATCCTGCCCTTTCCTTGCTGATGTTAAAATTGCCCAATATCTGGAGATTTTCAGCTCTTTCGGATGAAGGTTTGTCTCTGCATGTGGCAGGGGAAGGGGCAGTAGGTGGATGTGGCTGCTGCAGCTCTCTCCCCGCTTCTGTACTAACACAGAGGAGGTCTTCAAAGAGCATCAACCACCTGGGGACTCCCCTGCAGGCACCGAGACCCCCCTGCACCCATCAGCTAGGCACAGCAAGGATCTATTTTCACACGTTAATCAATTAGGGATAGAAAAGTAGGATTTATTTATGTAGCACATGTAGGTGCTTTTCTGGCTGTCTCAGGACACAGCCTCTCCTGTACTTTCTCTCCCCCTCCACCCATAGTCTCCTCTCCTCCCTGTCCTGCCCTGTCACTCCCCATGACAAATTACTCTCCCTAGCAGGAATCAGCTCTTGCAGGCTCTCCCTTGGCCAGCAGGACTGTACTTGGCAGCTGTGAGCCAGCCGTGATGGTGCCACTTGTGTGTCCTCCAGCACCCCGACTCGCTGTGAGGTGACCACATCCCTCCCGGGGCCACTCTTTGGAATGACAGCAGAGCTCAGCTCCTCCATTGAGCTTCATCAGACACTGACATGAGATCTGGGACCATTTCTGCTTCCCTCCCCTCCACTTTTGGCTTTTAGGGTTTGGAGTTGGGCGCGGGCTCTCCAAAAGGGATATTAGATGGATGCTGTCACTCTCGGCACAGCACTTGCCACCCGCCCTGCTTGGGAAAGTCTGCAGGAATGTGTTCCTCCACCCATCTAGTGTTGCTTCTGCATGACTCGGGAGTGACTGACCTTGCCTGAAATATGGACGCCTTGCAGGCAAGTGTTCCCCTTCCAGAAGGGCGTGAGTCAGCAGGCACTGCAGGAGATGTGCTGCCTCCCACTTTGGTGCAGGCCCTGTCATCCCCCAGCACCTGCCTCGGCTCCTGGAGGAGCATCAGGCACTGGGAGCAGGTTCTGAGAGGCACACGGTGTTGTTCCTCCCCTTTCACTCCAGAACACTCCTTTTAAAAGCAGATTTAGGCCTCTTGAGACAAAGGCTATTATCGTGGGATATATGTGGGTCAAGTCTCTCCTTGGTCCCTTGCAGGCTGCATTCAAATTCTTCATTTTGGATTGAATCTGTGTGTCAGATGAAGGTTAAAAGGCACTGCTGTGAGTATTCACCCTGATTTTCTGCACCTAATGTTCACCCTAGGTTTTCCTTCTGTATTTCTGCTCACCGCCCTTGCCGGAGGTCAAGCACCTAACCCAGCCATGTTTCTGAGCACATAGGACATAGTGGGAGGCAGGAAAGGTTTCACCTCCCTTCCGAATCTGGTGCAAGTGTAGGTTGCAGCCCAAAGGGTGGCTCCCCTCCCTCCATCCTTCTCTTCTCCCCTCCAGGCTCTTGGGTCAGAGCCAGCCACTCCATGGGCACATGGTGCCCTTGGGCCTTCTTGTGGTGGGCTGGTTTTCCCCTCAGCTTGTTGATTTCTACAGCAGGCCTGGGAGCCCTGTGGAGGTTGGTCTTACAAGGGGAAAAGCAGACATATGGGCATGCTCCTCACCTCTTGTTTGCCAGTGACACATGGATACATCTCATCAGTGCCAGGTGAATGTAGGCCCATGCTAGCAGTATTTTTCTCTCCCTTTTAAATTTTTTATTTTAAATAACCCCATCTGAAACTATGATGAAGTAAGAGCTAACTGCACTGTGAACCATTTAAATTACAAATATTTAAACATCTGAAGCTGTTTCTGAGTGAAGTGAAACCACAGGAGCAACAGAAGTCACAGGCTGTGACTTTACAACCCGAAACACAAAACGAGGTCTGGCACAGCAGAGTTTTCACAGGGAAGAGAAAATTTCCCTTCTGCCAGCACCACGAGCTCACATGAAGCTTTCTCCTTGACTAGGACACAAATGCAGCACTGAAGAAGATGAAGAACTCGATTTCTTCTTCTTCAGTCTGTGGAGGGAGAGGATGGGTCATGGGGCTGATCTCCACCACTGCTGAGGCTGGGAGGAGCCAAGCAAGTGGTACCAGGTCGATCCAGTTCATTGCTCCCTCATTTACATATGTGGATTAGGCTTAAATACATTTTGATACTATCAATCAGGCAGAAAAAAAAAAAAAGTAGCACAGTTACTGCAGCTACACGAATTCTTCTTTTTTAGCTGTTGTTTTTAAAAAAACATGGTCTGAAATTTGTGTGCCTTGGACTCTGAAGCATCATGAAGTGGGAAAAAAAGCTTTCCAGACCTTTTCAGAAGCCCAGCTTTTAAATGCCCCAGCTGGAACCAGTTACTGATTTTGCAAGATTTTTGCAAAACTTAGAAACCAGAAGTCCAACACCTGCCTTTCAGTTGTAATGACACTAAAACAAGTAGGATCTCCAAGGTCTTCAGGGTTTTGAGGACATACTGAACTAAGCAGGAACAAACACTCATGGTGAAAAAAATGAACTCTGGACTGAATTTTAAAGGAATGATACTACAATATTTTAAAATGATTAAGTTGCTCAAAAAGTGCCTGGGAAATATCTCCCGTTCCTACCAGTGAAGTGTTTTTGGGTAAGAAAGGTCAAAAGGCAAAGCACCGAGGAGACTCATACTTAACCAAACATCATGCCAGCTTTCAGGACAGTGGCTGTGATTTACCCAGGTCAAACAGTCACCTATATTTTCCTCTGCCTTCCCTAGATGTGATTTTTTTTAAGAAGACAACTACAGCTATGACAAGTATTCAAAATACTTCAATGAGACACCAAACTGTCACAAAACTGATGTCAGAGACGACATCACACACAATTATTTTCTTCTTTGTCTAATGGCATTTTAATCCTTTGCTTGACTCGTGTCATATTTTTAAAACTTACCCTGCAACTAGAAAGGCCAGAAACTTCCCTTACAAAAGGGGAAATTTCACATGTGGTCTCCAAATGGACTTTCATGATCTATGAATGAAAGCTGGCATTGGGTTGGTGGCCACACAATGAAAGGAAGCAAACCAACCCTGTGACAGCTCCAAACCCAATAACCTGGAGCTCAGGAGGGAAGAAATGGAAACATAGTCCTTCTCCTGCTGTGATCAGGACTGAGCACAATGGTTATAGCTTCAAAGCAGAGCTCTGGTGAGGCAGGACAGCCCATGAGTACAACAAGCTGTGCTGGGCTCAGCTTGAAAACCGCAACCCCAGCTGTTGACAAGGCTTCACAGCTCTTTCCAGGCCTGGAAATGCAAAATGAACTTCCACGAGACCTGCCCCATACATTTCTTCTTAATATGACCATGACATAACCCATCAGCCTCAAGGAGTTGCTTTACCAGAGGCAAGGTACCCATCCACCTGCAAACATAGAGCCTCAGAAATCTCCTTGATGGGAGAAATCTGTGCTGGGGAATGGGGAAAGTTGGCCTGCTGATGGAAGACTCAGTGGTAAAATTATAGTTTTTTACTCTTTTTTTTTTTTTTTACTGGCTGTCCTACAGAGCAGCTGATAAATCTGTCTCGTCTGTGCTTTTTGTGTGGTGCTACAAAATTAGAAAGTTGTTATTCAATGAACATGAAATTACTGAGGAACAGAAACTAAAGTGCCGTGAATAGCGTTGTGCTTTCTGACACCACAAAGAGGAGGCTGTTCTGCTGGGAGGTGCCAGGCTGGGGAACACGGCTTTCCTTTGTTCATGGATGGTTATGCTGCAGCTGGAGTGCTTTGAGCACGACTCCCCGATTTGCTTGTGCTGCTAATTTGGGATGAAATGGAAATAGTGATGGGATGTGAGCGGGGGCTGAGAGAGTCCTTCAACCTGCTGGGCTCAACGAGGCGATGCTCTTCTGGGGAGAGATGTGGCATGGTAAAGGCCAGGACTGCAAGTAGAAGCTGGGAGGTGGAAATTATGGGCTCCTTGAAGAGTTATATTGTTTTATTGTTTCAGGAGGGATAAGGAAATCTAATTTCTTTCTCTCAAGAGGCACAACTCAGTCTCCCACTGTGCTTGTCACCAGTGCCAGAGGGTTTTGATTCAGGGACAGTGGCAGCTGATGTCCCCAGGCAGCCACCTGTTCACTGTCTACTGCTCCTGAAAACAGTGTTTTAGTGCCCCGTGGGAGTGCCCTGTTTGGGCCATCTGGCTCAAAATGCATGTAAGGAAGCTGATGGGTTAGTTCTGAGCCTGAGGCTGAGACCTCTCCATGGTTGCACCCCCAAGATCAGGAAGGGCAAATAATGGGCAACATTGACAGCTGTAACTTCCCAAAGGCATCACCTAAGAAATGATGTCCAAACAACCCAAACCCACAGGGGCCACCGCTCAGCTCTCCTCCACATCTCCCTCCTTCATGCCTCATCTGTCCATCTCCTCTCTTCCCAGCCACCCTGTTTAATCACGGAGGCCAAGCTCAGTGGGCCCCCATCACACAGTGCAAACCGTCCACATGCTTTGTACAAGGTGGGTGGGAGCTGACCTTCAGAAGAGCCCCAGATTAACCCCCCAGAATGTTTTTAATAAGGGATAATGTGCTGGGTCTGAAGGCTTTTGTCTTGCATATCACAGTGCCGGCTAACTGCACAAGAGGTGCCTGTGAGCAGGAACCTGACTAAATTTACTAAAGGGCTCAAGAGCAGGGCCGCCCCTTCCAGTGTTACCATGGGAGAGCTGCTGCATCAGAACTTACTTACTAAACCAGGCCACAGAAATCACGCTGAAATGCTTTCAGCAATTTTTATTAGGTGGGCATGGTTTTCCTAACTAATGAACACGTGGTGATGTCAGTAATCTGTTTTAGGTGCGTGCTAGCCTCTGTGCAGTGCGCTCTTTAATTGCTCGCTAATCAGCAGTGCTTAGCCTATGAACAGTACAAGAATACATGAGAAGCCATGCTTGTGGAGCCGAGCTTGAGGACAGATGACAACAACACAAGAGGCTGGGGTGCTGTTTCTCCAAGGAATGATCTGAAACATAGAAAAAAGAAAAGCCCAAATCATCAGCTGAAGTCAGCAACTCAAGAAGGGGCTGGGCCAGTTTCCAAAGGTGAGGTAAAGCCATTAACAGGATTTTTGGTTTTAAAATAATGAGAGATTGGGATTTCCTGGACTGACGGGGCTTAGGGAATGTGAGGAACATGGATATGTCGGGCTTTCCCATATGTCCTGGAGGAAGACCCCGACTGCTGGAGGAAGATGCAGTCTCCGTGTCCTTTGCCCTGTGCCCAACTGATTTAGGGATACAAAATTCCTGCTGGAAGAGGTGGCTGGTGGGGTGTACCCCCAGCAAAGGGAAGGAAGGATGTGGTCCTGGACATGGTGGCCCTGCTTGAGCAGGGGGTTTGGACCAGATGATGCTGGAAGGTTGGAAGGGTCCATGGCCATGCTGTGATTCTGTGAAGGAGTCAAGGGGGGACGTCTGGCAGTCTGCACCAAGAGCCTGGGGTTGATTCCAGGGTTAGGGGGCTCTGGAGTATTTTTGTTATATTCTAGTATTCTTCCAGTTATCTGAACAAAGGAGGCAGGGAAGGGGCTGGTCCTTTTCATGGAATAAACAAAACAAATCAAAATGAAACAACCACACACACGAACCAGACAGTGACTGTGGGAGCACAATGGGGTGTCTGCTCACAAACTGCAGCTTACGGGTTTTTAATGCCCAACGCTGCCTTTGTATTTGGAGAGGCTGGAGAGAAATTTTTGATTTTGAATATTTTTCCCACAAAGTCATTCTATAAAAAGGTGAGGGAATGCTTAAAAATGAGTCAGCCACTGATTGTGGGTGTCAAAGTCCTGGAGTGTGCTGGCACCCTGTTGTCCAGCTAGCAGGACCTTGGATGAGGGAATATTCCCCTTATTAAGTTTCTTATTTGTCTGTGTCCTTGGGTTTCTCTTGCTTTTCTGCACATTGGGGGCTGGTGGTGAATGCTCCCAGATATGAGTGCTGCCATCTGAGCGCTGGAAACCAACACATCCACTTTGCCCTTCAGGATGGGCAAGACATGTTAATCCTCTGACTTGAGGAACCTCTTGTTTGCTTGTTTGTTTTTAATAAATATGCATAAATTACACATAGAATAAATTAACGCAGCCCATCAGCCTAAATGCAGGGAATCATCTTCAGGTGAGCATGCAAGATGGAGCTCCATCTTTCCTAGATGCTTGGTGCAGTTGAGTTGTGCTGGCATGTAGGTAGCATTGCATATGGCCACAGAAAGATTCATGGGGTGGTGGGATGGATCTTAGCGTGAAGTTCTCTCCGTCAGTAAATGCTCATTGGAAATCTCTTGGCGTGCTTTATGGTAATCACCACGGGATTGCATAAAAAACTAATACCTGTAGTAAAATAGCTACAGTCCAAGGAAACATAAGGTTAAAATGCACTGCCAGCTGTGTCTTCACAAGCAACATCTCACCAACATTCACCAACATTTCACTCACTGAAATAAATGATTTTCAGACCTCCCTGCTCGCTGTTTGTGACCCCTTGGTTTTACAGAAGGGGGCTCCTGCCAGGGAACAGAGAAGGGCTGGGGCAAATTGCTTGTAGGGGAGCCATCGAATCGCGCAGGTGATTCAGCACGTTAGCTGGGCAGAAAGCTGGCAGCATCAATCATCGCTGCACAGAGGGAAGTGGAGATCCAGCCCTGGAAATCGCGCCCTCCTCACGCGGGTCCAGGTCCACCCAAATCTCCAGCGGTCAATAAAAATTTATGGACCAAGCGAATGACACTCATCAGGATTGGTTCTTTTCCTTCTTTTTTTTTTTCAAGCCATCAAATACTGAGTTCCAGTTTTGAGGAAAAATGACTAAACTTTGACATTCACTGTTTTGCCAGAGTGAGTTTCTTGCACTCACACACATGCTTTTGGTAGAAGAAATTGTCCAGAGAAACAATGTGCCCTTTGTTCAGAGCAGCCGGTTAAGCTCCATAATGCTGCTTTCAGACTCCTCCACGAGGATAGAAAAAGCTTGGTGACCTTTTGTTTTGCTGTCTGCTGCCTGGCTTCGTCTCCTTTTAGGTTGGGATGGCAGACGGGATGCCCCTGGGTGCTTTGTATAGGTGAGTTTGGTTTCTGGAGGACTTGCTGAGCAGGTTTAGCCTAAACACAGAGAGATGCTGCCTTGCAAAAGCCCTGGCCTGGAAGGGTGAGAGGCTGGGGAAGATCTGCTGGGTGGGATGTGGGGAGGCTAACAGCCTGTCCAGCCACACACCACCAAATTGCTCTCCACAGCACTCATGAGGACTGCCTGGAGCAAGCAGGGAGCTCCTTTAGGCTCTCTTTCAACTTGCACTTGCCACGTGTATTCTTGACCACTTGCTTTGGGTGACCTTGTCTTGATCTTTGCATCATTCCCCGTATCTTTGTAGTCAACCCTCTCTCATCTATTTTGGCTCTCACGTGTTTCATCAAAGTCAGTTCTCCGCTCTTGCCTTCCCTCTTTCCTCTGCATTTTTTTTTTTCCCCTCCAGCAAACCACAGACCTACAGAAAGGTTTGGGTTGGAAGGGACCTTAAAGCCCACCCAGTCCCACCCCCCTGCCATGGGCAGGGACACCTCCCACCAGTCCAGGTTGCCCAAAGCCCCATCCAGCCTGGCCTTGAGCACCTCCAGGGATGGGGCATCCACAGCTTCTCTGGGCAGCCTGTGCCAGGGCCTCACCACCCTCTGAGTGAAGAATTTCTTCCTTATGTATAATTTAAATAGAAGAGAAATGATGATTGCAAGGAAAGAAAAAAAAAAAAAAAAAAAAAAAGAAAAAAGTGCCTAATAGGTTTTGACCTGCTTTCAATAAGTTAGAGCACAAGAACCTTTCAAGAACACTGTAAATCACCCAGTGGCATTTATGCTTTTTTTTTTTTTTTTTTTAATCTTTTGATTCTAGGTGTTGAATTAACTGCATTAAATGTCAGTTTTAAATGGTATCTTGGCCATTGGCAGCACCTAGCTCTTCTCTAGCTGCATAATTTTGTCTAGTCATTTGTACATGGATGAAAACTCACGGCTGATCTCATAATGAAGGAGGAGGAGGAAGGACTGCTGTTTTTCCTTGCATTGTAAAACTGATTGAAGAGCTAAGAGCTGCAATATCCCATGCTAAAAAACCTAATTAAAAGCATTTTTAATTCTCAGCTTCTAACACCCAGGCAGCATTAATGCCAGCCCCTGTCCAGGTATGCATGCTGCAGTCCTGGGCTCGACTTGTGGCTGTCATGGTGGGGTTATGGACTGACCCAGGTCCTGTGCCAGTGGAGAAGACCTGCTCCCAGCCTGTCCGGCCAGCAAAAGACCTGCCTCTACCTGCCTTGGTCTGCTGGGACTATTTGTGGCAGGGAGAGGAGCTGTGGGGGAAAAAAGCTTGTTTCTGGAGTTGGTACTGAAGGAGAGCCCTCTGTCACAGCGGTGGGAGGAACAGGGAGGGGCTGTGGGCAGAGGGAAGGGATGCACAGAGCCAATTCGGATTAATTCTGCCTCCAAATGTTTGTTGGGGCAGGATGGGCGCGTTCCTCGCTGCAGGAGGCTGCTCTGTACAGCACCACACAACTCATACAAAAACCAGGACAGGCACATCCCTGCCCCTGCCCAATCACACATCTCCAAAAACAAAAGCTTATTTATAAGCCTCAGTTTGGAAGCTCTACTAGGTGACCTAAGGATGTAAAACCAAGTGGAGCTGAAATGCAGACGGTGGTACAGGCTGCATGCAACGTAACTGAGTCACGATAACAGGAAAAGCAGCCACGACACCACTCCTCGCATCACGCGCCCATATAACATTTTCCTAACCACAGTAATGGTTTTTTTTTGGCCTTTTCCCAAACCACTGTCTACATGTAATATTGTCATCTTGCTCAGATAGCTTGTCCAGAGAAGTTAACATAAAATATCCATTTAATGATTTTGAATTGAAAAGGCTGTTGCCAAGAATGGGTTTTGTATTGAGACCTAAAAAAAGGACTATTTTATTTTAATTTATTTATTTTTTTATTTATTTATTTTTTTATTTGTATTTGTGCATCTTATTGCATTTGTAAGTACTCTGTGAATGTTTCAGCAAGAGGATGCAGGGACTTAAAAATTTTGGCTTGCACTAAAAGGCACTAACTAGCTTGTAAGCCTTCAAAAAGGGGGAAAATAATGGTATTCAGGGAACATGCTTCTTTTAGTCCAGTCCCCCTGCCACTGTTCGTCTGATGGTGTTAACAAGCCTCAATTCATCCCGAACACGTGCCTGGGGTAAGGGAGGAATTGATTTTCTGCCTTTTACTGATGAGGATGCTTTAGCCCTGCCTGGCTTTGCACTGCTCAGCCTGGCCTAAGCAGAACTTCATGCAGTGGCTGGGGAATTTGGCATCAAAATTGAAGATTTTTTTTTACATTTCCAACTATCACTGTACTTACTGTGATTGCTTTTCTTTTCTTGCATAGGATCTTCCACAGGTGTAGTGTGGATGAAACGTAATTTCTCTGCGAGAAGCCCGTGCCAGATGTTCAGAAAAGAAATGATGCTCTGAATAAGGCTTTTTTTAAAAAAATATATATTTTCATATGCTTATTTATCCTGATGAAAGTTGGAGAACAGACAAATAAATTATTCAAATTTTATGCTCTCCTGGCCTTTGAAATAAACACCAACCCATCATCTTCATCGCGCAGAATGCTGAATCTGTTCTTCACATCTTCCCACACAGATTTCCCAGACAATGCGTTGGACTTTACAGCATTTTATTCAGCGATGATGCTGTTCGCGTTGTCACAACAATCTCAAAAGCAAAAGGACTTTATCTGAGCTAGGCAATTCTTTATTTATTTTGGTGACACTGTAGACTCTATTTTTTTAAGGTGTTTGAAGACTGAGCAGTGCTGATAACCCCTTAATGCTTGTAATACCAGAGGATAACTTAGTTTCTCCTTTTTCTCAGACTTGCTGGGACGGGACAGATACTGCATGCCACGCCGCAGCAATGTGCATACTGAGAAAACAGCCACTGCTGAAGCTGCATTTATGCAGCAACCTTGCAGCATGACCTGCTGAAACAGTCTGCTTCTGAATCAGTGCACGGCTGATGACAAAGGGAGACCTTTTCTGTTTTAAAGGTTAAAATGCCTGGTGTAAAGCCCAGGTCCTAGAAGATGAAATCCTTCTCCCACAGAAAGCTTTGCCTTCAAAAAGCCTATTTTCTAGGGGAACCTGTTTACTACAAACTGCACGTCACATGGCTACGTGGAGAGGTGTTTTGAACATTTCTGTAATACTACAGTCCCATAAGTTACTGAACTTATTTTAGTTCAAGCAATACAGAAGTGTCTTGCCTTCACCAAACTATTCATAAATGCTCAAATACTTTTACATGGACATCTGTCCTTCAATGACTGTAAGGTCCAAGCATCAGTCCAAGGCTGAAGACTGGAAATTCCCTCGTGTGACGCTCGGGGACTGTTGGACACCCATTGTGTTGGAGATGTCTCCGACATGTGTGAGGTGCTTCTGCATGTTGAGTGCCGTCATCATACTTCACCCAGGGAACGAACGGGAGAAGTGTTTTCTAAATGGTTCATTGCAAGGCTGGGAGAGAGCGTCTGCTCTCCCCAGATATTGGCAGAAGGGACTGTAAATGATAAAATGCACATTTTTTCTTTCCTTTTTTCTTTTTATTAAAGTGCTTTAAAAAGCTGAGGTCAACATAGACATGTTTGCTCCAAAAGCAGAATTAGTGAAGAACTCAATGACAACTTCCACCATACATAGAGCAGACAAACTGAAGAGCTTTACCTATTTACACTAAAATGGTTTTTAAATGCACTGATTGCACCCCAGCCTTTTCTAATGTAGGGCTTCCGTACAACAATCGCATTTTGGAATCCGTTTTCCAGAGTCGATACATGGTTAGGAATTTTATTTTTATTTTTCAATAAATATCTTGTACATTCTCATTTTATATAGGAATGTTATTCATTAATAAATTATTGATGTGCACTAGCCAATGAAGAACAATTGCTTTTTTTTTTTTTTTCTTTTCTTTTCTTTTCGGCTATTATCCAAATAATTGCTTTGTAATAATTAAAAAAAAAATCTTATCATTTTAGGTGAAGAAAAATCACCAGTCTTGCATCTCTTATCTGTACTCCCAGTCAGGCATCTTTTCTTTTAATTTTATAATATTATTATTTGTATGTATTTTTTATTTTTAATCCGGTATCCATTCTATGTTTGTTTGCTTGAATATTGCATCTATTTGATCAGCAATTAGAACCTTTATTCTTAACTCCATCAGGTTAACGGCTAAGCTCTAGCATGACATTCAGAATCGTGTTTGATGCCTGATGTCCATAGGGAAAACTGGCAGGAAAAATAAATTAAAAAAAAAAAAAGTGACTGCTCGAGTCCAAGGTTCCCAGTCCCTCCGCACACTTCTGCTAACACCATTTTCCCATGTAGGAACACCAGGCTGCATGTTCTTAAATGGTGAATGTGCTTTGCTCTGCTTGAAATAAACCTGCCTGGGCTTTATATCATATGTAAATATGGATATATTATTTTTTTTTTCTTTCACCTTCATTAAACAGTAATCCTAAATGGCTGTGTCCTGTTACCAAATGGAGATTCAGTGAGAACAAACATGTTATGTATATAAACAGAACTAGACCAAAACCCACATTATAAGAGGTAGTTAAAATTGTTAACATGACTGGAGCTGCTCGTGAAGGCATTAGTGATGGCTCAGGACCCACTCAGACTGACGGCTCTGGTCATTTGCTCAGCCTCTTCAGAGAATTAGATGAGTGCAGAAGTGCTGTAACAGTGAGAGGGGCGGAAAAAACATCTTCACACATTGGCAAAGGAAACAAGAGTGGTACACAACACGGGTGCCTGAGCTGCCATGCAATGAGCATACTCGCTAGTGCCATGCTGCTACTAAGCATTTGAGTACTGAGCAAACAAACGCACATTTATTTCAGTGCTTGAGTCACCATCCCTAGAGGCCTTCAAGAAAGGTGTGGATGTGGAACTCAGTAGCACGGTTTAGTGGTGGACTTGAGTGCTAGGTTAAAGGTTGGTCTTAGAGGTCTTTTACAACCTGAATGATTCCATGATGCTATATCAAAAAGCTCTGCTGAGTTTCAGGGACATGAAAGAACAGTGTCAGCTGGATGTTTTTGTACGCTGAGAGGTGAAATACTGCCATCAGTCCTTGAGGGACAGCCAAAAGCCCAGGTGTTGGTGGGATTTCTGTGCACAGCGATGGGCACTGGAGTAGGTGAGAGATGCACGGCCCAGGGAAAACTTCCCAATGCTTTGGAACAATGCAGAGAACTGCTGCCAGGTCAAACACAGCCTGCAAGGTAGCGTTAACCAGTCCATTCATCAAAATGCACCAGGAACAGCTCTCACACTGCCCCATCTCCCCTCCCTGCTGTGCCTGCCCTGCGGCCATCCCTTGTGGGCCCGTGAAATGTGAACTGAAACACAACAGATATGTCCTGAAGCAGAGAATAAAGCCAAACGGTGCAGAGGGGTGGCTTGAAATAGCGTGATGTTCAACGTGATTTACAGGGATGCCCAAACAGAGGCTCTAAAAATCAATCTACCTTACTGTAGAGCCTCTCTTAAATAAACTGTTCTTTTATGATAATGACAGCATTATCACAGGATATGTAAATCTGGAGTGAGAGATTTTATCCACTCAAGTAATCTAGAAGGTGTTCTGTACATTCGCTAATTAACTGTCATCAAATGCTTCCTTTCCGAAGAACTGCTGGCATGAAAAGCAGAGGTGCTGAAGAAACTTCCATGATAAATCCATTTATTATCAGAAGTCCTAATATGCTAATTCTGTATTGCATGGAGCATCCCACAGTGTGTTTCCAGGACCAGGATATTTCTCTTTTGAAGCATGCTTCACCAAGGAGCCATGCCTGCACGTGCGTGTGTCTGTTTATGTACATGAGCACGCATTTGTCCCAGCCAGAGAAAACGCAACGCTCCCCTCCCAGTCTCCTCCAAACAGGAACTGCATCTTTAACCTCTTTGTTTTCATGTACACAGTCATCATAACAATCCCAGCAAGCCTTTGAAAAACGCTTTCCGTCCCCGTGTGCCACGGAGAGGTTTGACGCCGGCCGGGCCATCAAAGCCAGGCGGTTATCTCGGCGGCCCTCTGGGGACAGCTGCTCCACGGGATTTCGGCAGGACATGCCATTACACCAGCTCAAAGCCTGCAGCTGTTTCAAAAAAGACCGCGTGCCAACACCAGTACCTGTGCCCCAGAAACTCAGGCAGATCCTAAAAGCAGGACATTTGGGGGGAACTTACGGTAAAGGTCTTTGATGTCACGATCCTGAATAACCCGTCCTTGGTTTAACAGAGGCAGAGCCTCTGGAAATGAAGGTGCATCTTCTGGGACTGGAAATTATACAGTGCCTGCTATGCTGGACTGCTTGTGGCATTTGGTGAATGGAGCCAAGTCCAGTTGGAGGCCAGTCACTAGTGGCGTCCCCCAGGGCTCGGTGCTGGGGCCGGTCCTCTTTAATATCTTCATCGATGATCTGGACGAGGGCATCGAGTGCACCCTCAGTAAGTTCGCAGATGACACCAAGTTAGGTGCGTGTGTCGATCTGCTTGAGGGTAGGAAGGCTCTGCAGGAGGATCTGGATAGGCTGCACCGATGGGCTGAGGCCAACTGCATGAAGTTTAACAAGGCCAAGTGTCGGGTCCTGCACCTGGGGCGCAATAACCCCAAGCAGAGCTACAGGCTGGGAGAGGAATGGTTGGAAAGCTGCCAGGCAGAGAAGGACCTGGGAGTGCTGGTGGATAGTCGGCTGAATATGAGCCAGCAGTGTGCTCAGGTGGCCAAGAAGGCCAACGGCATCCTGGCTTGTATCAGGAACAGCGTGACCAGCAGGGCTAGGGAGGTGATCGTCCCCCTGTACTCAGCTCTGGTGAGGCCGCACCTCGAGTACTGTGTTCAGTTTTGGGCCCCTCGCTACAAGAAGGACATCGACGTGCTTGAGCGGGTGCAGAGAAGGGCGACGAAGCTTGTGAGGGGCCTGGAGAACAAGTCCTATGAGGAGCGGCTGAGGGAGCTGGGCTTGTTCAGCCTGGAGAAGAGGAGGCTCAGGGGTGACCTTATCGCTCTTTTTAGGTACCTCAAGGGAGGCTGTAGCGAGGTGGGGGTTGGCCTGTTCTCCCACGTGCCTGGTGACAGGACGAGGGGGAATGGGTTTAAGTTGAGCCAGGGGAGTTTTAGGTTAGATGTTAGGAAGAACTTCTTCACTGAAAGGGTTGTGAGGCACTGGAACAGGCTGCCCAGGGAAGTGGTGGAGTCACCATCCCTGGAAGTCTTCAAAAGACGCTTAGATGTAGAGCTTAGGGATATGGTTTAGTGGTGGGCTGTTAGCGTTAGGTTGGAGGTTGGACTCGATGACCTTGAGGTCTCTTCCAACCTGGAAATTCTGTGTGATTCTGTGTGTGATTCAGACTTGAGTGCAAATTCATCAGGTTACATGGTTAGGCTGCTGCAGGACATGTGTGGTAGGGAATGGCCATTAGAAACTGGACCCTTCAAAACACCAATGGCTGTATTTAACGAAATCAAAGTAATTTGCCTCTTCTCTTCCCCAAAATACTGTTCACAGTGCAGTTTCAGCATCTGTAAGATTAAGAGAAATACTAGAAATATTGAAACTCCTCCTTCACGTTTTGAGTACTCTCCCTGACTTCATTCTAACAGCTACCCTCATATTAATATGAGTGGAGTACCAGAGATGATGCATCCCCCAGCTTAGTTAAATCATAAATTCAAGTATTCCTGTTCCCAGTGTACTGCAAGATTTCTGTTCTTTAGTTTATAGGGAGGGATTATTGCCTCATGGGACAAGCCAAACACCAGCCAACTGAATTATGTCTTTATAAATATCTTAGATATTAAAGAACTATATTCCAACATGTATGTCTTGATAAAATGAAAACAGATTTCTTTTTCCTTTATAAAAAGTAACATATTTTCGCATGTCTAGGTCTCTCCTCGACTTTCACCTTCAACAGACCCAAACAACACAGATCACGAAGGAGCTCTAGCAAGGTGCTAATAACTTATTTTGTCTCTCAACCAAAAAGGCACCTCCAGGTACTGAGGCCATCCTAGGGACTCTGGACAAAAGCAAAGCAGGCCTTCATCATTTGTCATGCAAGGGAGATGCTGTAGTCATCCCCTCCTTGGAAATCTCAGAATGGTTTGGGTTGGGTCCTTAAAGACCACCCAGTTCCATCCCCCTGCCCTGGGCAGGGACACCTCCCACCAGACCAGGTTGCCCAAAGCCCCATCCAGCCTGGCCTTGAGCACCTCTAGGGATGGGGCATCCACAGCTTCTCTGGGCAATGTTGGCTGGTGGGTTTTTAAGACTGTTTTGACCCTTTTCACAGGCAGAACTGAAATAACCACTTCCCCCCCTTCTTAACGGCCACTTTCTCCAGATCTGACAATGCTGAGCACGGTGCCTGATCAGATAATGAATGTTTACGTGTGACCGTCACTGTTTGCAAACCGCTCCATTGTTCCCAGCCTCCAGTGGCAAAGCCCTGATGTCCACCAGGACAAGAAAGCAACAGCAGAGGAAGGAAGGGTTTCCTGCCTGACAAAAGCAGACCTGCTTAAATTAGAGACAGAGTTAACTACCCATTCAAACATATGCACACAAAACACTGAAACAGATTGTCTGGCTCTGCTTTGTATAATATTATCAAATCCCAGAGAACCATGTCAGTAAAACCATGTGAGATGATGCTGCGGTGCTGGCAACCCATCAGCCAGAGTAACGATCACAAAGTGTCCTTTATTTATTTGTCCCTCTGGAAGAACACTCATGCTGTAACCTTCCTGAGATTTACCTCAGCCCCACTGCAATTCTTTGAACACATCAAGTTGGTTGAGGGATTTTTGGTGAAATTGTACAGCACAGCTGCAGTGCAGATTTGGGTTGGTTTGCTGGTTAGAGAACAGTTTGTATTTCATTAGCAGCTGTTTGTCCTCGGCTTCAGGGTTCATATCTTCAGCAGGAGTGGGTTTCTGCTTTGAATTCACGCACCGTGACGTCGGTGATGGCTAGGCACTTGACAGCATGGTCGATGTAAAGATCTGCTGCAAAATCTGGGGGATCTCTTTGGTATCCATGGCAATAAAAGACCGTCCTGCTGGCAGTGTCCTCTGCAGCCTGCGGAGCAGAAGGAGGGACAAGGCAGAATTACCATTTCCAATTACATTTCCTACAGCAAGCTGGAGGACCTTAAGAAAGGATGTTTTTACTTCTGAATACCTTGCAATACATGCCATTCGTGTTGCTGTCACTATGCAATTAAGGGCTTGAGAAAGCAGCAGTGGGAGGAAACACTGAAAGCAGTTAGGTCGCAGAGGTCCCTTCGGCAAGACAATCAAGGCTATTTCTAGGGATTTTTTAATTCACATCCTCTTTCTGACGTGCAAAAAATCCATTTTGATCAAGGTACCCATGTCCCAGCAAGGTACTAACGCATCTGTTTTTCTGATGGCAGCTAGACATTTTCTCAGGAAAGGCAGATATTTACTTGCTCTAAGTGTATCACCATGTTTTGACTGAACTCTCAGCTCTTTTGACATGTCGAGCAATTCTAAATGTGCTCTTTGTATTTCCTCTTCTACACCACAGCAGATTAGATGGACAGATATTTTTCTACAAATATTAGCCTGACACATCTTTATTCACAGCTTAACCTCCCTTTAAAAATAGCCAAACAAGACGTATTTCACTAAATCCACCTCCCTCATGTCCAGCCAGCAGGCTTGGAAGTTATTTTCTCACTGCTTTTTAAGCAAGTTTTATTTTATGCTCTGCACCATTTCTCCAGCGTTCAGCTGCGCTTTTAAAGCGGGTTTTTAAAAAGCTGCTACAAAGAATTCCCTTCTCCTTCCCCCCCCTGGCAGCTACAGGAAGGCTTTGTCTAATTCTGCACTTACACATACACAGAAAGGCAGCTCAGTGACAGCATTGTGTGCTTGTCCCATACCCACTGAACTAGGCAATTACAAGATCTCTACTTACACAGCAGGATATGGTCAGTGCTTTGCCTTTTATTTTTTTCCCCCTCCTTTTTTATACTCCTAGCAGACGTAAGAGGACATTCTGTAATTACAGTCTTTCAGAGTGGATTCTTTTTTAATGCCTACCGCAGCTCTGATGCACAGACCTGCAGACAGGACTAGTGCCGGCTGTGCAGCCATACCTTTCAAACCTTCTCTTATCAGAACTACGAAATGAGGGCCAACACCCTCAGGCCTTGCCTCATTCTGCTCTAGTCAGCGACGTGAACAGAAGCAGAAAAGGCACTGTTAATATCTGTGGCTGTAACAGCTTTCTGTTGTGTGTACTGGTCCTCAGCAGATGCAGAATATCACCTGAGACAGAATTTCCTCAGTTTCCCCTGTGCCCTAGCAGTTTAAAGTACAACTATGTAGTAGCACTAAAGGCAGGCACATTGGCTCACACCCTCCCTAGAATTTAGGTCTCTAATGCAAGGGGAGGATCTGTGTCAATTTTTTGGCAGTTTTAAAGACCATAAATCTCCAGCTTCCTTGCTTTTATGCCTTAAGCCCACACATTTTCAAACCATATACTGGGCACTAGCAAAGGAATTGTGTCTCTGTCATGATTACATGGTGGTATTACATATGTGGGCAGCATGTGTCCTCCAGCAGGAGGACAGACTCAGCTGTTCCCTTAAGATGCTCAGAATGCAGCTGTCTGCAAGGGAGGTTTGCAAAGACCCATGAGCCAATCTCCTCCCCGACACAAGTTAAAGCTACTGCTTCCCTCTAGTAGATCAAAACATTAGTGGAGAACACCGTGCTGGTGTTCTCCACTTCAACTATACCTAACTTCACTGCATCAAAAGCATCACAGCACGGCTGAGGCTGGCAGGGAGCTCTGGAGGTCATCTGGGACAACCCACTGCTCCAGCAGGGACCCCCAAAGCAGGGTGCCCAGCACTATGTCCAGCTGGCGTTGGAATTGAAGTTAGTTTAGGGATATAACATATACTTACCTATCTGCTTGGTCTCCTAAGGATCCTATAAATATGGCAAAAGCATTGACTTGAGCGTTGGTGGTCAGGACCTGGGCAAACCTTGATGGTTTAATACCATATCGCTCGAGATTCGCGTCACTCAAGACGATAACAAAATACTCATCAGCCTCTTCCTTGGCGATTTCTCGAATGGCATGCTCTGTCCCTTCCAAGGTATGATCGCCACTCATGCAGAACTGAGCATGGGCATGCATGACCTGCGTGCACAACGTAATCAAATGCGAATGTGTAAGATGACTGTATGAATAAACATTTATTTTGGCTGGCACCAGATGGAGAAAGTATTTATTTATGCTGTATTAGGGGATATATCTTCAGAAATGTGGACAGTACTCCAGATACTACAGAAAATGCAGCTTTTTATATATGATATGTTGTATCATAAGGCATCAGTTGTTAAAAACACAGTGGGTCAAACAAACAAAATGACATATGGACACAATTACAGAATTAGACGGGTCCATGAGGAAGGTAAAATACTCTGATCAGCTGCAGTTTGAGTAGTAGCTACATTGCTATACATTTAAGAAAGAAAAAGGCTTAGTTTCCTAACACTGCGACCAGCTCCCACCTGTTTATAATTTGCACTAGACTTCCAAGTCCTAACAGTGTCACAGTTAGTATCAAATATCTGACTCAGATAGTGGCAGCAAGTTTGAAAAATGCTGAAACATTTTCTTTGAGCTTTTATGAAATAAATATACTGCCTGCATTGATGAGGCTGCTTCCTGTGTAGACGGTGGGGAAATTCAGACATTAGAAAATCCAGTTCTTCTAAAACAAGTCTTATAAAAATACTTTTTGGAGGAAGATCAAATACACAGTTCTAATGCATCAAACTGCCAAACAGGTAAATCCTGCAATACACCTTAATTTTTTTGCATCCTATTGCAGTAAAAATTTGATGAATACAGTCATTTTTCAGTTGTGATTGAACATATTTCCAGGCTAGCATTGATGCAATTTCTCACTGCTACGGTGATGTACTAATTCTTGATGGTACAAGGCCAAATTAATGATCTAGGATATCTCTACAGTTTATATCAACCACTTAAATGCTAATATTATGATCTTGTTATTTAGGTAGAACTGCATATATCACTGTATAATGTCTGGAAATTCCTATACCCTCTGACACGCAGACAAAATGACATGACACAGCTGCCCACAAAAAGGCATATCTAGCCTCTATTATTTTGGCGCTGTATCTAGCCTCTATTATTTTTGGTCTCTGAAAGGCTCTGTTTCAGCTTTATGCAAACACACCTATTTTGCTTCCTTGTCTCTCTTATATGACATTCTTCTGAAGCTTTACAGTCATAAAACCCTTAATTATCCATCATCACTTATCAGTAGGATTTACCTTAAGAATCTCTAATCTTTGCTTATTGTTCTTGGGAACTTTGTCACTCCCAACCAAGCCAATGTTGAAGCCATCTCCTGAATGTCCAACAATATCGTACTGCAAGAAAGAAACTTCATCAGTCATCTGTCAGTCATACATGGTCTTTGGGTCACTATGACAGGAGAAAGATCAAAGGCAATTTGCTTTCAACAAGAAAACCCAAATGCTGTTCATTGCATACATTTATGAGCTGCTTAAGGGAACCACTTGGAATTTCTCACTGACATGAAAACATTGGAGAGAATCACTAACTAATGAAATTAAAGAACAGTTACTTATTTCTATGGCCTGTTTTTCACCTCACCCCACCAATTGCAGAGCGGTGATGCATAAGATCAAGACCTTGCCCTCTCACATTGTTCACTTATTTTTTAAAAGTAGTAATTTTCTTTCTCTTGAGTCTGACAAACAAAAAGTGCGTTGTTTGAGAGTGGCTTCAATGCCTGATGAATTGTTTTGTGACCTCATTCTGCTCTGAAAAAAAGTACTACAACCCTTTTTTTTTTTTTTTGTAAATCAGCATTCCTTATATTTGTGCATTAACAGATCAAAACCATGGCTAAAAGTATAATGGATTGCTAAAAGTATGTGAAGAAGTGAATTCCAAGTCTCTGTACATTTTTGAAGGAGCATTCCCTTGAGCACAGCATTCCCTTGTAGAAGATGCGGCAAAAATGACTTGCAGAGATGTATTAGTTCAAGTATCTTGTTGAACAAATACGGTAATAGTTGGAAGGCTTTTGTTTTATGTGAGAGTTGCATGAAAACCAAGACAAGCCAAGTTACAGCAAGGTCCTGACCTGACCTTTCTGTTGTGGATATGGCAGTCACCCCAGGGAGAATTCACCAGCAGGACAAGAGAGTATTTAAGGGCTGTCTACGCCAAGTGATAGAGCACAGTGCCTGGATCCTGAGCCACCAAATCCCCAGTGTACCCCAGCTCGTATGACCTGCCCCTGGAGTGCTGCATGAACATGCCTTTATTTCCCCTGACTAGCTGGCACACAGCTGTCTCTAGCAGACAGGGAGCCCTTATGACATATTTTGCCTTTCTGTTACCTTTCATTCATCTAGTGCCTGGAGGTCCCTAATTCTGACATAATCATATGGCAAAAGGTGGGTCTCGTCCTCAAAATCTTTCTGTTTTTTTCTATTGAATACCACTTTATTTGGTACAAGTCAGTTTGTGGAGACTGAAGAAATTGCATTCTTTATCAACAAAGCTCTTTTTATTTATTTCCATAATGCCAATTCACTTATCAAGAGTAAAAGAAAGCTATAGCAGCTGGAACAGCATTCCTAAATTTGACACCTCTGCAAAAGAGCAAATGTGCCACATATAGGTTATTTCACCCAGGTTCACACTTTTATGACTGCCTCATATAACCCAGACTTTCTTCCTCTGGGAAATCTTCATATAATCTTGTCTCCATGTACTCTCATATCATTTTGCTCTGTTGGCTTTTCCAACTCCTGTTCTCTCAGCTCTTCCACGTCTTGTATTTACTACTCAGCAACAAGTAAACCTTTCTGTCTTTCTCTTCAAAACCTGCTTCTGCTCATATAGCCTTTCCTCACCGTTAAGTCCTCAAACTCTCTCTTTCCTGATGAATATTTACCTGGTGTTTCTGTTGTCCCCAGTTATCTTTGCCAGAGAACAGACATAGCAAATGAAAACACACAGATTTTGAGAATAATGTTGAGGTTACATTCAGCACACTTTGGGATTACTACAGGACTAAATCAAGAACTTGAACACACAGAGGGTGCATGTGTATTGTCTTAAAAAATGAGACGTTATTCAAATCAGAGGAACTAAATAAAGCAGTGGCTTAATGGAGCAGAAAGCTAACATACAGCGCTAACATGGCTCTTATATAACGATAACATCCGCAGATCTTCAGGATAGGCTCTTAATTAGAAAACCCTGCATGTCCTTTGCTGAGCAGTTTTGTATCCCCTTTAAAATCAACTACCTAATTATGGAAAGCAAAATGCTGTCATTCTCCTGTGTAAAAAGAATGCTCCATAAGAGCTCCTTCCCAGCATTTCATGGACCTCTCCCCCAAGGTGTCCTGGTTTCAGCCCTGTCAGGCAGACTTGATGGGAATAGGACAAGCTTTGCTATTTGGGAATACCACTTTGGTTCTTGGTACACTGTACTAACAGGCTAACCTTTTATCTCAAAAAGGCTGGGTTTAAACTCAGACTTGACAGTCTCTGTGGATGGCTGTAACTCCTAGTTCAATCAACGTGGATTTAGCCCCCCTTGTGTTACTGCACAAGCTGTGGCAGGAACACAGGAACACTGGCTTGGATTGATTTAACTCAGAATAGGACTGGCAGCCTTTTTTTTAATTTTTTTTATTTTTTTTTTTACAAAATAGCGTGCAAGCATAGGCTCTCAGGAAAATCCAGCAGCAAAATATTTGTTTGCTACAGTGCAGCCTTAATTGGATTAATATATTATTGTGGTACACAGAAGCTTGTTTTCCAGCAGCCTCAGGTACACTGAGACAAGAACTGCTCTAATCAGAGCTTTGAGTACACATGTAAACACATTGTCTCTCCAAATAGCACCATTTTGCTGTTTTCTTTCCTTACAGGCTAGAGCAATCCCTATTCCACTGTTACATTTTGCACTAAATCACTGCTGCTGCTTAAAATGGGTAAAATGGAAGACTTTGTCTTCTGCAGCTGCTGTTCTAAAAGGTTTTAATTTCTGAAGGCATTTAAAAAAAAGCTGAAGGAAGATGCAAGCTGAATGTAAAAGGCAGTGTGAATCAGACAGGCCTCTACGGGAGGGCTAGATCTTTATAAATTCATCTCTTCTTCGGACAACACTGAGCATCTTTTAGAATTCATTTCAAGCCTTTTGTTTATTATTTAAAAGAAACTGTTCTGCCAAGCATGTGATTTTTTTTTCTTTTCCTGAATTAACAGTAATAAGGTAATTAAAAGTAATAAGGTATTCAGTAATAGTAGTAATTAGTAATTAACTCCATAAGTAAATTATCCAAATGGAGAATGCTGAAATTGGCATTAAAAATGTGCATTATCCCTTTAATATTGCTATAAATAAAATTCCAGACTCTTCCTACTAGTTACATAATATGCCATTTATTGAACCACTTACAATTTTTTAAAGGCTTCATAAAATTGCTGTTGTATAATTTACTGGACATGCCTCCTAAATCTGCCATCATGTGCGCAAATGACAGTAATTAGGGATGATATAAAACCATATGGTTTATGTGACAGACATAATGCTACCTCTGCTAAAACAAAGAATAAACTGCCCTCCTGCACATTTTCAAATAATTGGCATGTGCAATAAGGTGTACAAAAGATGCAAGAACTTCAACCCTGCAAAACAACTTGCTTGTTGTAACTTACATACATACAGGTTATGCAGCCACATATTTGAAGGGGTCAGGTGCACGTACAGGGTCGTATTTAACCTCCATCATCGGGATGAGGCTGAGAACGTGGCTTCCATTATCTCAATCACTCCCATCTCCCACTCTTTTCTTTACTACAGTACTTCAGAAGAGGCATGGATGAGATGACATTGGAGGAGGGTTTTGAAACATAGCTGTTAATTTAAAGTGGTTTCCTGACTGTGGAACGAGCCTCCCATTTTCCCCTTGACAAGGGATGATGCACTGCCTGCACTTATGGGAAATGGAAGCAGGCAGGTTGTTCTCCACAAGCATAAAAAGCTAATGAATACCTGCTGGCACTATTTTAACCTTCTGTGAAGGACAATGTAATTAACTGCTTGGTATAGCCATATACCCAACACTTAGCATCTCTGTACAGGAGGAAGAGAGAAAGTACTCTCTACCTTCATTCAGTACTAAAAAGACCAATCATCATCAGTGGTACCCAAAGAATACCACACATGGGGACAGTTCAGCTGGCAGGATCAATCAACCATGAAAAAACCCACCTGATTCTTTCACAACCTTATTTAGTGGAGAAGTAAACCAGGTGTGAGCAGAAAGGTGATCTTGAGCAAAGGCCAAAAATTGGTTTCCAAAGCCTGCACTGTGCTTTGATAGTAAAAGGGAACATTACCATGCAAATCCCCTTTGAATGTTTTACTCAGCAAGCCTGAAGGTGCCCCAGATTCAACACTTGTTACACAAGAAACCCCTCAAATTTGCAGCACATAGTGCTATGATTCTTGCAAATGCGGCTACAACAGAAACTGATAGCAGGCATATCTAAAGGCCAAAAAAATCTATTTTTATAAAACCACCCTCAGAAAGCATTTGACACTGTCAAAGCATTTGACAATGCCCTGCATGACATCCTTGCCTCTAAATTGAGAGACATGAATTTAATGGGTGGACCACTTGGTGGGTAAGAATTCACAGGATGGTCGCACAAAGAGTTGCACTCAACAGCTCCCTGTCCAAGTGGAGATCAGTGATGAGTGGTGTTCTCCAGGGGCCAGTATTGGGACCGGCACTGTTTAACATCTTTGTAGGTGACATGGACAGTGGGATTGAGTGCACCCTCAGCAAGTTTGCTGACAACACCAAGCTAAGTGGTGGGGTTGACACGCTGAAGGAAAGGGATGCCATCCAGAGGGACCTGGGCAGGCTTGAGAGGTGGGCCTGTGAGAACCTCATGAGGTTCAACAAGGCCAAGTGCAAGGTGCTGCATCTGGGCTGGGGCAATCCCAAGCACAGATACAGGCTGGATGGAGAATGGATTGAGAGCGGCCCTGAGGAGAAGGACCTGGGGGTGTTGGTTGATGAGAATCTCAACATGAGCCTGCAATGTGTGCTTGCAGCCAAGGAACCAACCGTACCCTGGGCTGCATCAAAACAAGTGTGGACAGCAGGTCAAGGGGAGGAGATTGTCCCCCTCTACTCTGCTCTTGTGAGACCCCACCTGGAGTGCTGCATCCAGCTCTGGGGCCACCAGCACAAGAAGGACATGGACTTGCTGGAGTGAGTCATGATCATGATCACGAGGATGATCAAAGGGCTGGAGCACCTCTCCTATGAAGACAGGCTGAGGGAGCTGGGGGGTTGTTCAACCTGGAGAAGAAGGCTCCAGAGAGACCTTACAGTGGCCTTCCAGTACCTAAAGGGGGCTTACAGGAAAGCTGTAGGGGGGGAATCTTTGTCAGGGAGTATAAGAGTAGGAAAAGGCGGTATGGCTTCAAACTAAAAGAAGGTAGATTTATATTAGATATGAGGAAGAAATTCTTTACCATGAGGGTGGTGAGGCCCTGGCACAGGCTGCCCAGAGAAGCTGTGGATGCCCCATCCCTGGAGGTGTTCAAGGCCAGGCTGGATGGGGCTTTGGGCAACCTGTTCTGGTGGGAGGTGTCTCTGCCCATGGTAGGGGGGTTGGAATTAGGTGGTCTTTAAGATCCCTTCCAAACCATTCTATGATTCTATGAAGTGTTGTATTTTAGAGCTGGACATTTTAGAAATGCTGTTTATTTTTATCAAAGGAATGACTCAAGGAGTCCGTTGGCACATGCCCAGGAGATTTCTGATTCAAGAGGACTGTGTAATGTAGGTTAAAAAGAGATACTTAGCCTAATCATTGGATCATGTTAAGACTATAGTTCAAACCTGATAAATGGTTCTGTCTGTGCTCATTTTAGGGGACATTTTCAGGGTTCAGTGAAATATAAGGCCCCATCTTGTTTGCTGTCCTAGTCATTTCTAGGGTGACTTATGATACTTGTGTAGATACTATGCTTTGAGTGAATCAAATCCTAGTAAGGCAGCAAAGAGAGAGAGGGAAGAAGAAAAATACTTTTTTCCCCTTGTGCAAATGCAACTCTGTAGTTGAGAGAGCTCATGCTGTATCTGGCCTGCCTTGAATCGAAGTGCTATTATTACTGGCCCACACAAGTCCTCTCTCTAGTGGAAGAAGCCTTAAATGAAGGAAAATTGCCCCAGAGCCGACTGAAATTGATCAGGTGTAGATACTGACAACTTTTTTTTCCTATCACTAAAATTTCCAGCATGTTCCTCAACCACTGTTATGTTAAGTATAAAATTAGCCTTATAATTCTCTTGACTCATAGATTGTGAGGATAACATAACTGCTGTCTTACTGTTACCAGAGTGGCAATTTTCACAACTAATAACTGCACATAGTTTTGGTGTCAGTGTTTTTGTAAACTGCAAGTGTTAGAAAACACATTTACTGTTACACCTAACTGCATTTTGAGCTATTTACGTGACAAAAGACAGGATTTCATCTATGTGCAGTGCAAAACACCAGCCAACAGCAAGTATTGCCAAACAAAATACAATAATCTGTAATAGACACAGAGGGATTTGAAAGGTAATGATACATAGATTTAAAGATCCCAGAACTGAACGTGTTTTTTAATTACCTTTCTAATTCTGGACATGAAGCTTCTTGGCTGTCTACTTCTACATGTTATTCCTTTACCATGCATCTGAGGGTCATTTCTGGGTTCTCAGCTAAAAAGCTGCACTGCAAATAAGGACAAAAGGTTATCTAGTACTACGCTACATCTTTTTCAGTGTCATTACCTTCTAAGACACTGTTCTCTGTTGCATAAATGTAGAATGATTCATTGTTCACAACTGAAGAATGGTGTACTAGAACAGAGTGAAAAACCATTCCCTGTATACCTTTTCCATTTGACTCAAGATTTTATAAGTTCCTTGATTTTTTATCTCCTCTAAACTGAGCAGTTCTTGCCTATCTAGCCATTTCTTGTATGGGGACACTTCCAAACCCATTATAATCCCTGCCACCCTCTCATCTACATCTTTCAGCTCTACAAGAACTTCTGTGAGATGGGAGACCAAAGCTGCATATTTTACTCAAGTGGATGCTCTATGGATGTTTACGGAGGCATTCTGATGCTTTCTGCTTTGTTCTCTGTTCTTTTTCTAACATTCAATTAACCTTTTGACAGCTGGTGGGCTCTGAGTGTTTGAAGAGCCATATACCATAATTACAGGATTTCTTTGCTGAGCACTAATAAATAGTTGAGAGTGAACACCAGTAGACAGCTGAGAGTTTCTCACTGTGTATTTAATATTATGATTATTTTTTTCCATCTGCAGTACTTTACATTTGATAGCACCAAACACCATCTGCCATTTTATTTCCCAGTGACTATTTATTGCCAGGTCTTTTTCTCCAACTTTTTGCAGTTACATTTCCCTTCTTGTTTTCCCAAATAACTTCATACAGATAGCAACTTTTGTCAACTCACTGTCCTCTTGTCCAAATCACTTACAAATATTCACTCAAGAATTATTATGAACAACACGGGACTGGCACAAATCCTAATGTAGTTTCACCAGTGACCTTCCTTTACTTCCTCACTCTGAAAAACAGCCACTTAGAGTTGTCTGTTTTCTGTATTTTAAGCAGTAGTTCATTTATTTGAAGGCTTCCCTTTTATCTCTAAAGTAGTTAAGTTTCTTTATGAGATGATGGTGAGGGACTTTTTGTCAAATGCTTTTGGCTAAGGAGACTCCATCAACCAGCCTTGCTTGTCACATACATATCGACTCTTCAAAATACATTACTTCCCTTTACAAAGGCCATGTTGACTATACCCCAATATATCACATACCCCAGTTTATCCACAGGTCTGCTACTTCTATTTCTTATTCCTTCATGGATGATCTTGCATTTGGTAATACTAATATGCATAGTTCTCAAATATTTTCAATTTACCTCTCAAATTACCTAAAGCTACACAAATTTTGTTATATAATTATGCTACCCCTGTTAATACTTGTTATTAATATATCCGTTGCCAGTGAGCAAGAGCTATGTGAGCAGCTGATCCACTAAACCCCTTTCCCAGTTATTTTCTAATTACAGTTGAGTTCCCACATGGCTCTTCTAGGCTAAGGTCTAATCTTATGGTCATAGAATTTTTCTCCAACACAAACACAAACAGAGGCTCACTATCTACCTGGCTCATTTTTATGACATTTACAGAAGTGTAGTATCTTTGGGAACTCAATCACTGTTTCAAATTTGTTTGAAATTAAGCAATATGCTCTGAAGTTCAAGGGGAAAAAAGCATGACTGACAGTATGATAGCACAAGATTTGCATAGGAAAGTAGGCTAAAAACACAATGCTTGTCTCATTTTATAGCCTTTTCTCTGACAAAGTCTAAATGATTGGTAGACGTTCTTAAAGCACATGACTCCATATGACATGTTTTTGTACAAGAAATTCTATGGAAGAACAGAAACTTGTGGGATTATGCTATCAGAGGAACAATGTGAAGCAAACCTGATGGGATTGATTGGGACTAAGTTTTTCTACTGGTTTTGTTTAGAAGATGTTACATTTTCTTCAGATGCATTTTATGTCTCATGTTTGAGATGATCTTCAGTTGGACATATTTATTCTTTCATTAAACTTTGAGTTTGCCAAGAATTAATTCAAGACTGGCCATTTTTGTCATTTTTGAGGTTCAAGAAACATAACCTTAGGCCTTGTTTCTGTTTACAGAGATACAAAAGAACATAAAATTTATTTACATTTCTTTTGCAGGTTACTATTAAATAACATTCTGGAACCAATATGTTCCAGTACAAGAAATTATTTTCTTCCTTTCAGGTAATAGGAAGAGAACACAAATAATGGACAAAGAAGTTTGGTCTTTTTTCATCAGAAATTAATACTGTCTGTACTCTGGGTTGCGACTGAAAGGCTGGGCATTTTTGCATGTCCCGAAGTTTATACTTACTGTAGTCTTAAGTGTTTCTGTATGAAGAAACAAATAAACTTAAGCACAGAAAAAGGCAGCATATTTTATGAAATTAAAGTCTTAAAGTCTTAAACTGAACTTTCCCCTGCTGAAGTGTGTAATGCTTCTTATCCGTTCACTAGCATGATTTTTCAGATTGCTAGAAACAGATCAATGCCTTTATTTCCTTGCAGGAATGAATAATGTTCTTTGGCTGGACTGACTGCTGAAACACTTTTTCCACTGCTCCACACAGTCTGAGCTATAACCACAGACCTCTTAGCCCAGCTGTAATTACCTTGAATTTGTGCTCATAATTCTCAAAAGCTTCCATGACCATGCAGACAGCCTCCATGGAGCGTTCCAGTCGTCCATCTACCCCATTAAAGCGGTACATGCTACCAGAGACATCCACCACCAAGCGCAAGCGTTTAGGTTTCTGCTGGGGGCTTCCAGGCTGACAAGGAAACACAGCACAAAAAAAAAGTTTTCTACAGTATAAATAAGAAAGCTAAACACCACAAAGAATAAAAGATTTTAGAAAGAGAACCCACTGGACTGTGAAGACAAAACCTTTATCCAGCAAATGCTAGTTATATATATATAAAGAAGAACAAAACCATTTTAATCTTCTTTTCTAACTGTTTCAAAACAATTACTGAACAGATACCTCAATTTATTCTTTCCCCTCACCTTCAATGACTGGAAAGAAAAAAACTTGAAGAATTCCATACATGCTTGTCAGGAAAATACTTTTTTCTGCCTCATTTTTCATTCTTTATGTTTTATTTCAGTAGAAGACTCAAGTTTGTTCTGTCTGCCAAGGCTCATAAGGGAAATGTTTTTCCTTGGCTTACAGTACTAACAGGGACCCTTATAAGACTGTAAAATCTTGTCTGCTGAGGTTAATAATGTTCTAAAAATGTTTGAAATCTTGTTCTGATTAACTACTAGTTTTTTTTCTTCATTCTGATCCTGAAACCATTATTTTTTCCTGAAAACAGTCCCCATCTGTTTTAACAATTACTGGCACAGTACATTCAAAGGAGCTGCATTATACAGTGTTCAGTAAGATGAGTCTGCACTCAAGTAGAAGGCTCTTAAATATGATCTGGCAAAACAAAAACAAAAAACTAACAGTCACATTAAAAACAAATACCTAAAATGTTTCTATTACCTTGTCCTGGTTTCAGTTGGGACAGAGTTGTTTTTCCTCCTAATGGCTG
>CM021731.1:175312401-175487488 GCA_011075105.1 Heteronetta atricapilla
TGAATTATGTAATGATGTAGTCATTATAGCCAACTATTATTATTCATTAGAGGCCGGAAAACATAACATTCAGTGCTGTACACTTTAATTTACTTTATGGCTGCTGCCAACTGAGCTTGGGATCTTCACATCGACGAAGAAAATGTTTCTTTAAGTATCAAACAAACAAAAAACCTCACATGCAGTTTTACTTTGGTAGAATCCACAATGATCCACAATAAAAGGCAGTTCAGAAAAATACCATGAAAAATACCGCATCTATTCAATGGTAGTTGCTAACTCCATTCTACTAAAATAGGGCGATTTAAAATGTTTTCTGCTAGCCAGTAAAGCAATCAAAAGCCTTCGTAATAGAATTGTCCCTACCAAATAATCATATATAAACAAAACACGAAAATTTGCAGTATCCCTTATTTTTTTCCTTTAGCCCGAGGACTCCAACCTCCCTTTTCCTAACTTTTATCTGTTAGTTTCCAGAATTACTCAGAAGGTACAGAATAATAATCCAAGTCAAATGTGTCTTCAGAATAGGCTACATTTACTGCTGTTACATGCCAGTTTACTGATTTTAGCAGGACATGAACTGTTATCTCATGTGCCAGTACTCAGATTTTACAGAACACAGCTACAGTGCTGCCACAACATGCAGCAGTATCTATGAATTTCCCGTCATGGGCTTTCCAAAGCATCATACAGGCAGCTAGAAACCCACTAAAGCATGACATGTGTGCATATGCATAAATAGATGTACAGTATCCAAGACCTTACATATCAACTGGTTTTATTATGGAGAAAATGACTGGCAATTTTGTAGAAAGAGGATTAAATGTAGTCCTCCATCCCAGCCCCCTAAAACACCAGGAAGAAAAGACAGCCCTGCCTCCACCCTGAAAGCAAAGCCCAAAGTAACTACTTTTAATTGAAATTTCTTGATGTTGTTTGTGTAAATTTTGCAGCTATTAAAAGGCATTTTCTTTTTCAGAACCTTTTCCTGTGAAACTCTGGTATAATCTGTACATTTTCCCTGTTTATATTAATGACTAATGTTCTAATGAATATGTTAAATGCTCCAGGCAATTTAGTAATAAAAACAAGATTAAAAAAGAAACTTGACCTGAATGCAATAGAAAAATTGCTCGTTTTAAATACACTGATTGATGTACAGCATGTGCTCTATGCTTGAAAGCCTTTTTATTTATGCCATTTGCTTCAACTGATGTAATCTCACCTACTCCTTATAGTATCCAAATTTGTCCCCCTATTGGGAATCACTTTGTTAACAGCAGCAAAATGTGAGCTGATAAAGCTGTTTCTAAATTTATTTGCTCTCATCTTTTAATCTGTCTAGTATTCTCTTCTTTCATACAGATATTCACATTGCAGTTATGTCCTGGGCTGAAACATAAAACACGTTTGGTATGACTGTCAATACCCTTAGTTTTTTTTATGCCAAGTACCAGAGTTGACCTGAAATTTCAGACAGTGGAAGAAATCTGAATCTCTGTGCATGGTATGAGAAATACTTGGTTAGTAACCCTGTGTTACACTCATGCAGGGAATATCTACAGTTCTCATAAAAGTGTCTGTTGAGATCTAAGAGTTCAAATCATCTAACCAATAGGCTACAATTATTTCAAACAGAAGCACTTTGCTCATAATAGACCATTTCAAAAGCTATTTGTTAGTTGACCAATTTCTAACAACATGCAACTTGTATTTACCAGAATTCAAACAATTTTCATGCGGTAGATCCCTTTTTAAAAAATATAAAAAATTGAAATCAGTCTCCCTATCCACCTAGCTATGTTTTACTCTATCAAACTCCACTGTTATTTCAACAATGTAGCTTAATTTAATAAAACATTCTATACATCCTGTCCAGAACAGTTAAACACATGCTGGTAAGCTCTGTTAAATTATAGTGATCAGGGTAAGGTAGTTGCTAAATGTAGCTGATAAAGAAAATTCCTTTCAGTCATGTTTATCTAGTTCTCCTGGGAAATGAAAGGGAAAATAAAGACTTTCACCTCTGTTTAAAGGCCTTTTCACCCATCTCTCGAGCAGCTCTCTTAACCTCTTCAGGAACAGCATCCTTTTCAGCTTGAGATATTTGGTAAACCTTATGGCCAGCATCCAGTCGATATGGCCCACCCTTTCCACCTAACCCAGCAGTGTCTCTCCCACCTAGGATAGTAGAGATAAAGAATAAATAAATTAAGAATGAGCATTCGATAATAAGAAAATATTTTCTCTTCTGCACTAAGTAAAATATCTCTAAGCAGAGAGTAGGCTCATATACATCCATTTTTGACTAGTACAGCCTCTCTCTTAGACATCCTTCCATGATGCATAAAAAATAATGAATAAAAACCTGTTCCACCAGCCCAAGTATTTCCACCAACATGAGGCATATTGTTTGGATCCACTTTTCCATGTTTGGGGGAACTGACATCCAAACCACTGTCCCTCTGAATGGTTATCTGTAAAATAAAAAATAGAGCTATAAATCTCTTTAATATCAAGTAAAACCACTCTAACAACCTAACAACAACTTACTAGGTTTTTACTCTGCTCCTGAGAGGCATGTTAGACCCACATCAGACCTCAGAATACACATCTCAACCACTCAGCACATTCTTGCCCATGCTAGAAAAATAAGTGCTTATTGATAATAACTAACATAATTTGAAATTCCATTGTAAACAAGATCATCTGCAGTTTGAACGCTTCTTGCAGTATAGGCAACACCTGTCTGTATACCCAATTTACAAATTTCATGCGCATCCAACTACAGCTCCGCATTCTTTATTGACGGGCAGATTGATCATTTTTCCGTGAACAGTGACTAAATAAATGGCACGTTCTTCTCAAATTACACGCTCGTGTAATCCTTAACTTCCCCATCATGACCACAAATCTACAGCAGTGGGTTTTCTACTGCAAATGCCTGTCTAGTGACAGCACTTTCCCCATCAATTTACCGTACTGCCAAAGGCTCAACAGCTGTCAGATGGTCAAGACTGAGTCACTTTAGGCTGGGGTTGGATTTAAGCGGGTGAGTGAAGGTAAAAATAGTTTATCCTGTTATAAACTCTGAGTCACGCAGTGAATCAATGATTCATGTGTAAACTGCCCTTCAATTACTACACTTCCATAATTTAATGTCAGTTTACTATTATATGAAATTCAATGACAGATATAAAAATGATGGGTTTATATCTAACCTCTATAAATTAACTTTCTTCTCATCTACCATAATACGTTTATATCTCTGATGAATTTCTGTGCCCCATTAACGACAATTTATTGCCTTCTCAGAAGTTCACTGGCATTATAAGGGTTTTCATTGGAACTGTATAGCAGTTTAATCCCAGAGTTCACTGTCTTGTAGACCCAACTTAATACTGACATGAATTCCATACATGTTTTTGAACTGAAAACATGTGTTCTAACAACAGTGCATTGGCAACTATTCAAAATATAATTTACTTCCACTTTACAGAACTGATATTAATTCAAAGAGGTACAATACATCCTCTGTGAACCATGTCATTAGTGTAAAATCAAGATCTAATCTGTTAAATTACATTAATTTAACATTTGTATAGGAAGAAAGACACTTAACCACAACAGCATGTTACCCTTAGGGGTCTATACTTTTTTGGTTTAAGAGATTTCTTCCAAAAGAAACAGTTCTTTTTCTGTACAATTGGTAGACTTAAAAGCTATCAAAAACACTGAGGTAAGCAATACTCACTAAACTTAGTTTAAAGTAAAATCATAAAATCAAAACTGTAGTGTCAGCTTCAAGAATCAAAACAAAATATTCTGTAAAGATAGACAATAAAATGATGGTAAATCCTTTTACATTTTCATCCTTCTGGGTTGTAGAAAAAATGCACAAAATTCTGCAACAGAAAGCTGTATGATGCAAACACAGGTCGTGAAACAGATACCATATTCTATTTTTGTCAAGTTTTTCTCCTAATTTTACTAAATGCTACTATTTTGAAATACAATTACTGTTTAAATTTTAGCAGTGAGAAGTTTAGTAGACGAAAAAGCTGTTCACATAAATTTCTCAAATATAATAAATTGTTCACAGATCTCTAGTAGATATGTATTAGGTTTCAAAGATATATATATATACTTTACAACAGTTTTGATCTGATTAAAGCAGCTATTCTTAACTTTGAAACAGAATGTGGTTAACAGAAGATCTTTTATTTTAAAATGACATATAACTTGTTTAAAGGACAACAGAACATCCTACATTCTATTTCTATTAAAACCTTGAAAAAAACCCTGCATGGGAGAGAGAAAAAAAGAGACAAGTGGTACAATCTATCACAGCTTAAGAATGTGTCCTCCTTACTAATTTTTTCTATATAGTTAGTAGTCTAATGGGTAAAACATTTCAAAATTTAAGGAAACTAGAATGCAATAACACCAGCAGAGGTATAAATATGAAGGCAGTGAATTCCAGCAGTTTTACACATCTCCTTGTTTTTTTAAATAACATCTATGCACACAAAAGGAATATTTTAACAATCTTTTTTTTTGTTGTTGCTGGATTGCTGGTGTAATTTTTTTTTTTTTTAATTACCACACACTTAGAAACTATGTTAAATTAGCAAACTCTAGAGCCTTTGGGAAAAAAAAAAAAAAAAAAAACCAACAAACAAACAAATCAAACAAAAACTTCTGGATATACTCTCTCAGTACTTCTTTGAGCTGTTACGTCATGCCATTAGTGACTTATCTGTTTTTTCTCTTCATCACCCCTCTCTCCACAGTAAAGTTTCAAGGTAATTTTACAACTAACAACGTCTCTGCTGTGAAGTTGTTTTTTATTTATTTTATTTATTTATTTTTCCTCTAGAAAGTAAAAATTATATTAGTAGACAAATAGAATTGAAGATATATTTTAGAAATAATTAAACAGGAAATCACTGAGTCTGGACATGAAAGCAAAGGAAGGATGAGAAAAGAACGAAGAAAAAAACTTCTGGACAACTTTGTACATTCTTCAGTATGACGTATAAAGAGGTGGAAAAGCCATAGATAAGTCACCCCTCTGAGGTTTGAAAGAATTCTTGATGTTAGAACTGTTGGAAAGGTAGATTTAAGGGTGAGGATCCAACACAATTCTGGAGCTGGCAACTGAAAGACAGTCAGAGAGGAAAATCTAGTTTGCCTGGAGTGACAAGGAAGACAAGAAAAACAAGTATTTGAAACACAGTAAAAGCTCAGATATATTGAAGAGATCTATGCTAACTTTTCCAAGCTTGTCAGATTGGAATTTCTCAAACTATTATGATTTCTCTTACTGTTCCGTTGGGTATCTTCCAAATACATATATAAACTGCTTGCTCAAAAGTTGATCAGTTTCCTCCTGCATACTCAACTTCTAAATCTGTTGTAAGATTTCTCAACTTTGCTTCTTTCAGTGAATAGTTTTGACTAAGCTTCTCCTTTTAAGAGAAACTTGTGCTTTCTTTATATGCTTTAACTGCACTGAAAGGCTTTATTCAGTATCGTGAAGTATCATTTAATGCAGCCTGTTGTGCATATTACAGCTCTGTAAAACAACAGATGAATTCAGTCTAGAAACATTGAGTTTCAGCTATGAGGTAAGGGTCAGAGTAGAATAGCTGGAAAAACAGTGATAGTGCTTTCCTTGTAAGTGCTTTCCTTCTAAGGCTTCCTTTTCATTTCCAAAATAACCACCACTTCCAAAACTCTGCATGAATGTTTTAACTGTGCATTATCTAAAATTGTTTATACATTGGTGATTCATGATTAGAGAAGGAAAGCGATATTCCACTGCCTGTTTGGGCACGTTCTTCAAGAAGCAAAACTGCCATGCTCTGCTAGGACTGGTGATAGGACTAGAGGGAATGGCCTCAAGTTGTGCCAGGGGAGGTTTAGGCTTGAAATGAGGAGACATTTCTTCTCAGAACGAGCAGTCAGGCATTGAAATGGATTAACCACGGAGGTGGTGGTGTTACTGTCCTTGGGGATGTTCAAGGAAAGGCTGGACGTGGTGCTTAGGGACATGGTTCAGTGGGTGACATTGGTGGTAGGGGGATGGTTGGACCAGATGATCTTGGAGGTCTTTTCCAACCTAATGATTCTATGATTCTATGATACAAACGTTACTCTCATCTTACTTTCTAAAGCCCAAAGCCCATGTTTTCACATGTTTTCAATAATTATCAATGATCTTAGTCCCTTTTTTACAATTTTTTTTTACTATATTATTTTCTCAGGCACATACACTAATGGGTAATGGGTGCATTTGAGAGGACTTTGTGGATGGAGACTCTGCAGGTGTCCAAAGTCAATGAAACAAACAAACAAAACCTGAGAAGAACAGAAAGATGATAAAGGAATGGGTTTTACTGAAAGGAAAATAGTACGAAGAAAGAGCTTGAGAGAAAAGGAAATGAAGAGAGAAGAGCAAATACCAAGAAATGCTAATGCTTTTACTTAATTTTCTGGTCCTGCCCCTTGCCTCATTCACTCCCTACAGCAAGGGCAACGAGGCACAAATAGATCTTAACACTCATTTTACATTGGACGAGAGATGCACATTATCTGAACAACGTGCTCGATATCAGTTCCTTCTAAGATACATGAATGCATGCCAAACAGCTTTACACGGTAACACTTCATTTGTTTTTTGGATATCACTGGGATTCTAGGAGCCAACTGAATAAGAGTAACTGATAGAAACAAATTCACTTTGGATACTAAATAGTCTTATCATCCTTCATATAGTAATGTAAAAAACACAATTAGGCCCAGAGAAGCCAGCTACAGGATTTAATGCACTCAGCAACGCAATGAAACCAGGTGTTTCACATCTGTGTTGCATTTATGCTGAACAGCTATTAAATGCATACTGACCTGTAACAGGGGTCACTATGAAGAGGAGGCAAAGGTTGGTTATTTTTTCTAGAATTCAGCTAGTTGAGCAGACTATGGGAATTAAAGGGTATTCATATTTGTACTAACCAAATCTTAAACTATGTTCTGAAGTGGATCTAGAACTACTTTCATGCTACATAAGCAAATGGGAGATAGCATTCTATTGGATTTTGATGTGAAATAATCCGATTTAATAAAATAAACTCTCAGAAGCAAGGAATCACTGGCATACATCATTGAACGCAAGGCCCAATTTTAATATTTTATTCATCCCTCTATAAAAGACTGAATTTGTTGAGAATTGCACAGCTGAGCCAGATACAACTTGCCTTGTCTCTACAAGATACTGTCACAACTGTGGGAAGAAAGGAGCTTGCAATAACCCATTAACAGAAGTGTGAATTATGGAGAGGCCTGCTGTAGTCTATTATTAAAATGATTATGTCCTACACTTACATCAGCATTTCATTCCAACATATGCAGTGCTTTCATAATTACATACTTTCTTTTTCAGCTCAGAATTCATTTTATTCTCATACCTTAAAATAAATCTCTCAGGCAGTATGAGTAAAACTGTTTTAAAACATTGTCAAATTTAGTTTCAGCTGGTTTTGTACAAGAGAGCTTAACAATATTTTAGCACTCAGTGTACTTATTCATGCACTGCAATGAAACTGAGAAAAAATGTCTTTAAAAAGAAGCTTCCACACCTCAAAGGCAGTCCCAAGTAGTCTGACTACATATCTCTTTATCTCAGCAAGTGTTGGTTGCCCTCAATTTGCATGTGCCAATATAATAAACATAATAAGAGACAACAGCCAGTCTTCAGCATGTCTGATGACAACAAAATTATTCTATTGGTTGACTTTTTATGAGGTGCTTTCAATAAGCTATTCAAAGTACATTTAGACAATATATTTTCATGTTCAAACTTCTCTATTATTAGAATGCTTATAATAGTGTCTGTCCAATTTAGTCAGCAAAATACACAATTCAGTATGCCAATTTTTCAGTCCTTCAAATTGCAGTGTTCATGACCTTCAAGTCTGCCATCTTTTCACCTATGCTTTTTATGTCCATACATCCTTATTGTTCAAGTCTGTTAAAATAAACTGAAGTCTAAAACACCAGAAATTTTCTCTGGGGAAGAGACAGGGAAAGAGATAGTGAATCTCATCTCCTCCTGTATTTTCACATTTGAAATTCTCTCTATTCCTGGGATTTTCATGCAGGAGATATAACCAACAACTTCCAATATTTTAGATGCTCTCTAAAACAAGGGGCAGAGCACGTACTTAGATTTAAGAGCTCTCTGAAAAAGAACTCATGGTTATAGGTTAGGAAATTTCATTGAGACTTTGTAAGCAGAGGTCAGATGAGGTTGAAAATATTTCTAGCTATGAATAGGAAAGTAATAAATGCGTTCAGTAAAATTTCAACTACTTGATGCAGTCTGGGATTCATCTCTGGTGAAGACTGATTTTTCTGTTGGAGCCATTCCTGTCGCCTTACCCTGTACATGGCATGCTGCTTCTGTTCAACACACTAAATCAGCTAGACAGTAAATGGCCTTTTAATACAGCAGCTTACTTCAGCATTCTGATTTGGTTAACTTCATTAAAATTCCTGAAAGGCAAAAGATGTGTCAGTGCCTCCCATTCAGGAGTGCTTGCCAGAAAAGCTCCTTTGCAATGTTCTCAGCAACAAAGGCTCGTTTCTGCTTGAGGACTGGTGAAGAAACAGTGGTTTCTAATGGACGAGGGCTGCCCCATGCACAGGGGAACAGAACTTTCCTCTGTTAGCCTTAATGCTCCTGGTACTGCCAGTACTAACTTGTATCTAGTCCACTTACACAAGGTACAATGCTTATTTTAATACTCTGGATACAACTTTAAAAAAGGGTATAAAACAAGAAAAATACCCTAATTCCAGGCTAACATCCCACAGATGTAAAGGGATGCACTTTGTACTTAAAATGGACTACATTTGCATCCTCAAACCTCCCCAAATTAAATTTTTCTTATTCTATCAGGTATGTTAAAACAGACCTGGCCATTCCTTACAGGATTCTGCATCTTCATAATAGAGATAGATGGACTCACAGCTTAATATAGACTAAACATACACACACAAAAAGGCAAAACATTGTTTACAAAACACAAGCAAGCAAAGTCTGCAGGATTTACAGCTATAGAGAATATTTACATAGGAAGATTTTTAAAAAGAAGAAGCCAAGGTGACCAAACAGCAATTGTTTTCACAAGCACTTATTAGTAATAATAGTTCATCGCTGGATGTTTCTTACTTTTTTTGAAAAAAAATAGGAAAAAGAATGTGTGCACTAAGGTTTGAGGTGGAATACAGTTCACATGACTTAAAGTGCTTAGTTTAATGCAAGTTAAGGACATGTGCAATAGATTAATTAGGTACACGATCAGACCATCCTGGAAAGCAGACAAATATAAGCAGGATCTAGACTAGCTAGATTCCATTCTTCTTTTACTCTTTTCATCATAAATGGAAGAACCCTGCTAAGATACAAAATTGAAGATAACCACCCTTCTCCTAACAAACCCAGGACACAGAGGGAAAGAATGAATGTGCTATTGTGCTATTTTGATTTGTCATTACTATACAGTATACTAAACAGGGCAGTTATAGTCAATGAAGAATATGTACCATTTGCCATACACGTAAGAAACTGCTGAAAAAACCCCTCCAGATCCTTACATAAATAATAACAGAAAAAATACAAATAGTATAAAGCAATTAACTATTGACGTTTTCTTAAATAGCATTCTTCCTTCATCAGTACTGTGGACAAAGATTTGTCATATGTCAGGAGATCATGCCGGGAAAGAACCGAATATATCTTAGACTTTTGTCCTACAGGTGATTTAAGAGATACTGATTTGCTCACCAAAATCTGGAAAATCCTTCATCACAACCATACGTTATTATGAAAGAAGATTGACTTTGTCTATAATGGAACATGACTATTCTCCAGGTGAAAAAGGCATTAAATAATCCAACCCACAGTGGCACAAAGGATTAGGAAATATTTTCCACAGAATGCAGAATGTATTTTAGCAGATGTGCAAAGGAGTGATTTTTCCCTGAAACTAAGCCTTTGTTTTGTTTTAGCTTCCTCCCTAAGCCCTGTCCCATCAACAACCTTAAAACCTCAGCGTTACCCTATGCTGTATTTAACAAGTCACAAGAGCTTCCTTTCCTCCAGTACATTTTTTAAATCAGTAGCATAAATAAATGTACTATTTTCTCGAAGAGTATGTGAAAGCTCTGAATCAAGGAAATCAGTGATTAATCTGCCTGTTCCATGTTGGTTTTGCATTCCATTGTAAAACTGATTCAACCAAAGACAGAAAAAATCAGATTTATAATTTGTTTACATAAAACAAGAAAGAGAAAGACAAAAACAGGCAAAAAAAAATCTAATTGCTTCCACTACTCTTACTTGTACTGTATCATAAACTGTTTTTTTCAATGTTCTAAAAGTTAATAGCACAATTTCTATTCATATCAACAATGCAAAATTGATCCCACAAGCCATCTTTCCACAGAAAGGAATATTCAGTATTAGACAAGACAATAATCATGTATGCAATTCCCTCTGTCTTCAGTTTTATCCTGAAGTGAAAAACATTAGTGGCACTGCAGTATAAAATACATTTAATAGGCTTTAGTCATTCATTTTGCTTCACTTTTATTTTTCTTTCTGCAAAACCTTGCAAGAAGTCAAAATGAACTAATGAAGCTTCATGCATTATCTGACTGCCAGGAACACTTCTTTCGAAAAGTAGCTTTTAAAGTTCATACAGGCATCAAACTTTTGTCTCAAATAGCAAACCCACTTAACGCATCGTAACTTTAATGCAATTTTAGATTTGTAAAATAAGAACAAAATCAACACAAAAAGAACACTATGTAGCATACAGCCATTGTTGATGTAGGTAGGTCTTCATTTGACCTAAATGCTGTCAACTCTAAGAATCAGCTCAGGAACACTGCAGCAGTGGATGCATTACCATCTATTGTCCATGAATGCATACTCTGTGGCTTAAAGGCTGGATAAACTAAATGAAGTAATGACAGACTTTCATATATTTTCTTTTCTATCTAAAAGATCCTTTATTATGTTAACACCAGTGGAAATTCCTTTTTCATCTGTTATTACTGAAAATTGCCATGTCAATTATTTTCAACTATGAGATCATTTTTAAAGTAAACTACCAAATGTGATCAGAGCAGACAGTGTCTGGCATGGTTATTTACTCCACACCTCCTAACATCAATAAACTTGGAGAACACTGAATTTGATTTCTTCTGGAGTATATAAACAATCCACAACTAGAAAGAAGGGATAAATGGATTATGGTGACAGTAAGGAATATTCTGGGCAGAAAATTGCAGGGATATTGCATGGTCAAAACCAAGTTGAAAAAAAAAATACATGTGAAAAAAAAGCTTTATTTTCTACAGACCTCGGACTTGTCAAATCTGTCCTTAAAAACCTGAAATTATTAAATTAAATTAAAAATTAAAAAAATAAATTATATAACTTATTAAAGATAAATATGTTGCTTTGGGTTCTAAAGGAATATTTAGCACCACCATAACAGACCAGATGATTTCAATTGTCACAGCATTTGTCCTCTCATTAATTAGAGAACAAGTTTCCTAAGAGCAGAATCATTAGCCTGGCTCTGACAGCAGGATTTCACTGGCTTTAGGAGCTCTAGTATGCAAGTCAGCAATGTGCACTGCTGCAGACTTTGAGATTCCGAGGCTGCTCTACTGAGGTATTATATTCTCTCCCATGAGGGCTGTCGTCTTTCAGAGGAAGTCCAGGGGAAGAAAGAGGAACTTTGTCCTGGATCAGCCTTCTCTAACAGGAAGCTAAGGTTTTTTCCATTCCTTCTCTTTGTCTGTCCACTCTAATTAGGCTGGAGGAGCTTCAGGAAAACGAATGTATTTTAAAAGAGTTTGCATAGTGCTTCTGACAAGTGCCTCACTTCAACTGAGGACATTTATATGAGAAAAAGTAGCTGACAGAGAACTACTGACCTTTATCTGAGTTTCTTTTCCCAGCGGAGGATTTTAGGGATGTGAACTTTTCAAGCTCCATGGGTCCCTGGCTGTCTAGGCTCATGTTTCCCCATACTTAGTGCCTTGTTTCTACTTTGTTAGAATGAATCATGCAGCCCAGGAAAAGGTCACAGAGCTAAACCCACACCGTGCCCCATGCCTGGCAAAGAAGCCACCCCACTGAGAACTGCTAGAGGGCAATGAATGGTTGGGGCTGGAGTATTTGGGTCTCATGGATCTCAGCACTGCAAACACTTCCAAATTATTTTATAATCCAAACATGGATTTATAATCCAGTATTTTATAATCCAGTTATTAACTAAGTAACACTGTCACCTGCAGTATTTCAAGTTTTTCAGGACCCTGTGCTAGACTGCAGAATGCTGGCATATGGTATTCCAAACACTCTTCTGCATGTTTTTCATAATTTATGACGTTTGGACCTATATATTTAAGGCGACCAAAATCATTGTTATTGGCTCACTGATGCCCTCATGTGGCCAGAATAGCCACTTGGTCCACAGTAGAAAAATAAGAACTTGAAGTATTGAGTTGGGCAAGGACCATGCTTGTTAAAGGTTATGCTTTTATCACAGATCAGGAACTGCAGTTTTGCCCAGACCAGTCTTAGCATCAGTAAAAGGCTGGAGTTTTGTCCAAATGTTCTTAAGTACAATGACACTTTTGAAAAAACAAACAAACAAACAAACAAAACCTGCCAGTATAAATTAAAGTGGGTGCTGAGCAGTAAATCCAAAAAAGTTCAGAACACTGAAATTCCTGAATCAATTATACTTAAGATAAACATCAAACTTTAAACATAAACTTGATCAGGACTTGCATTATCCTAAATTTTCAAGTACAAACTGAAGCCTCAGAAAATCAAAAGAAAAAAGAATGATTTGGATAAAAGCAAAAATATTAATTCCCTTGAAATGTAAGTCGTTGTATGGTTGTGCATGAATAGTTGAGTTGAGTACAAATACAATAAATGAGACTGTTCAGGAAAGGGAGTAAGATGTTTGTTTCTCAAAGATGGCAGAGAGTCAAACAATTGGATTTTTTTTGGCCTCAGCTCAAATAAGAGAAAAAGGCATAAAAGAAATCTCCATTTCTAAGTATCCATTTCCCTAAATCTGTAAGTATTGCTTTGCATATCGAAGATGGGATGTGGATCCAGACTGCAGACAGCTAAAGGCAGGGATGTCCCAGGTAAGCCAGGTATCTGTGCTTACATTACAGTAGGTGATGTTTGAGGAGCCACACAGCTAGAAAAATGCATGTGTCTCCTTCAGGGTGAGCTATTCTGGCTCTCTTGGTAACAACAAGAGCTTCCTTGCTTAGCTCAGAAATACATGCTGAAATGCCTACAGGTCTGGAGCTGGATACTACTCATCCTTTCTGTTACTCTTCAGCATTTCCAAGCGCACCCAGAGTAACCTACACAAGCTGCTGGTGTATAAGTACATGTAAACGTTTAAGGCAATGAGATTGAACTGCTTTTGCCTGTAAATACTTTTATTTACTATGTACAGTGTATCTGCTGCATCCTTTGATCTAGTAACATCCTGAAAGGCAGGTGGGTTAAGGCCATAGTAGCCCATGTGTATCCTTCCGTGGGATGAAAGTGTTTATCTCCTGATACTTCAGCAAGGCTTGCAAAAGGCTACATTATGCTTAAGCATAGCAAACACACATTTGAGTGAAAAATTGTAAGAAAGAAAGTGTGACCCTTTGTAAATGATCTAAGACTTTAATAAGACAGTTTGATCAACTAGGTCCCACGAGTTAGTAAAACTTGAAGCATGTTTTCAGAGGGTTTAGGCATTAATAAACAAAGGCGTGACTGCTGTAAAGCAAAACATGTACAATCACTTCATATCAATGAAATCAACATATCAAGCCTTGGCAAGATTCTCCAGATCTTTTTGTTATTAATGTTTAATTTCCACAACAACTGTACAGGTGATTTCCAAAAACAGCTAAGGAAAGTACCTACATCATACTATGAAAACTCAAAGATACCTGCACAACTTTGCTTTTATTCTGTAAGTTCCATCAGTAAGGAATGAAAGAAATAAATAGGGAATGAAAGAAACAAATATAACAGTCCTTCAGAAAATCAAGTGAAGCTAGCTCAGGACTAAAAGCACTACTACTTTTTGCTATTTCACTTGGCCCTTGTTCTGGCCATACAAGGGAAAAGTCTAATTGCAAGGATTGTTAATAAAGTATTACACTTTTTTTTTTTTTTTAAATCATTATCAAATTCCTCTGTAGATTTTACTAGACAATAATTTGTATACTTTATCGTCCTTCCTTCCTGATGATCTCCAGTATTTCTTGATGACTGATCATCCTCTGCTCCCTGCTACAATTGGAGGCTAGTCCAGCTGTGTCCACCTCCCTCCATTTTAAGAGACTGAAGTGCATTTGGGGAAAAGGAGACTGTGAATGCATCCACAGAAGGTTTCTAATTTTCTGAGTCTGGGTAGCCTCAGCTTTGTATGTAGCTCTGTATACAGCACACACCAACTAAACCCTTTGGTGCAAAAGCCAAGTAAGCGGCAGGACTGGTGTCATCAGATCTTTTGACTGGCTGACTAAAAGAGTTGAGAAGAGGAGGGTGAAGTATTATAGCATTCCTCACAGGAAGGTGTTTGTGTAGCATGGGGATCCCTAGGTCTTTTTCCTAAATTGCTCTGAAAACTCTTCCCCTAAACACACTTCCAATTCTTGTTCATTATGAAATACGTCCTCAAGTCCTGAAGGACTGTGAAGTTGTGGTAATCCCCTGAAATAATTCTCATTTAAGAGAGTCAAAGTGCAGGTGTGACATCTGGGCATATGTAAATATATATGTGTGTGAATACACATTTAACAACATGATTGTGTTTCTTCCAACTTCATCCATAAATCTGACATTTTTTGCATTATGATGATCACTGTAAGAATGCCCTCAGCTTCAGATCCAGTTCAACACAGGCTTTACTTGTAGTCTAGGTAGGATAGGAACACATTTTAAGTGCATTTCTAATGATGGACCTGATATCCCGTAAAAGCTACTACTCAACATTTGCCTTTGCTCTCATCATATTTAAAGACAAACTGATGGATTGCATAGGAAACTGCTACTGAGGGCTGTTGAACTCATTAAAATGCTGTTTTTAGTAAAAAGTCCTAGGATGATACGAGCAGTTAGACACATGAAAAAAACACCCGTATTTTTTTTAGCTATTGTTGATAAACAAATATATATTGCACTTTTAAATTCCTGACATGAACAATATGTTTGTGTCTTCTAGCTGTTCACAGGACATTGAATAACTTATATGTTCTGTTATCATTTTTGACTGCAGCTATAAAACTGCAAAGACAGCCATCTTGATCTGAGAAAAAACTCTCTATATTGCATTTCTTGAGCTTTGCTGAATATGCCTATACATGTCTCAGCTACGCGTGTTTCAACCTTGAGCTATATAGAGTTGATATCTGTTTTCTTACGTGGCCGCACCGCATTTATATGCAACTTCTTGTCCAACCTAAGGTATTTCTGTAGTGAATGCAGCATTCAAGGACATTCTAACTACTCAGCTTAGCAACATGGTTATAAAGACTGTTTATATATCTGCATGGGTGTACACTGCAATTATCCCACCTCTGACAATGCGCCGTAGATGTACAGTGTGAACCTCAACAGGTCACCTGCCTTTCTTATGGAATGTCTCAGGTCCCTCCTCTGTACAGCAATGATAACAATTACTGGCTCCAGATGTTGCAATAATTAGATATTTAAATGTTCAGGTGTGGCTAAAGGGAACCCATTAGGGATTGTGAAATAATTTTCTTCACCTCTCCCTGTAGCTAGTCAGGAGGATTCATGCTTTGTGGAAACACTGTGTCAGTGAAATGTTAACTAGTCACAGCGGAAACCAAAAGAATACATATCTAGCTAGTGCAAAAAGGAATCTCGATGTAAAATAAATGCACTCATTTTTTTGACAGAAAACTGCTCCCCAGTCAGTTCCCCAGGGCAGATGATCTTGAATGAAATCTCCCAGAACCTCTATCTACAGGCTTCCTTATTCTTAAATACATTTCGTTCATGTATTCCTTCAGTGCCAAAGTCTGAAACATATCCAAAATACATCCAAGTCATGTTGAGCCATCCACCACTAGGACCTGTTTGAACAAAATAAGTCTGGGCCAATACTCCTTGAATTTATACACAGTACTGCAGAACTGTCACTAGTGCATTTGTCATTCAAACCACTGGTGAGAAGCAAAGATTTTTTCTCATTTATGGATTTTTCTGAATTCATTCCACCATCTCAGGCTTATGATGCTGTGAACTACAGTGTGACCTAACTGCTCAGTTGCTTTTGCTGGAGAATCAACAGATCAGGTCAAGTCACAAAAGGAACGAGTTAAAAAAGATGGGAACATTTCCAGGCTTCCTGTTCAAATCAGGTCTTGGAATCATGGAATCAGGTCTTGTGAACTCCTTAGGCCTTTGTATATAGCCACAAATGGAAGAGCACTGCAATTTCAAAAACTCGCCTCAGGCATGCAACAGATAATGCATCTGCTGCAGGTTCCACACATGTGTCAGACCAAGCTGGATGGGGCTCTGATCAGCCTGATCTAGTGAGAGGTGTCCTGGCCCATGGGGGGGGAGGGGGGACGGGACGGGGGCATGTGTGTGTGTGTGTGGAATTAGATGATCTTTAATGCCCCTTCCAACCCATTCTAAGATTCTTTATCACATAACAGAAATACCAAAAAAAAAAAAAAAAAAGCAAAACAAAACCCTAAGAAATCCTTGATCACAACAATGTGAGGTTTTTTTTGTTTGTTTGTTTTGGATCAATCAGATCACTTCTTTGTACAGTGATTCCATTCTGAGGTTCAGATAAACATTATCATTCATTACAGTCCAACTCTTCTATTTTTGACCAGTAACATTTGCATTCATTCAACAGGTTTGGGTTTGTCCTGAGCCTTTTGAAAACAATGGCATTCTGAGTATGATCTTTACACAGTATAAAGAGAGAATTAAGTGGAATGATTACAGAAATAAATGGTTTTGCTGGTAATCACATGTAAATGAAAAAAAAACCCAAACATTTAATTGCAGAGATTTCAGGTGCCTAGAGGGCACGATTCTTTACTATTCATTGAAATCTCTCAAAATGATCCATTTTTTAATTATTTTTATGTAAGCATTGTACTCTACCTAGATTAGACACAACAGTAAATAAAGCTTACTGGAAAACAATGGCCAAACAACATCAGAATTTAATCAGTGTTTTCTCTAACTGATTTCTATCAATACGCCTTCAATGCGTAACAGAAGCTTATCAATGTCTGCCTATTACCAAGAACCTTTGAGAAGAAGATTTTTAAAATTATTTGTCTTTCAACTTCTTTTCAGGTATTTGGTAATGATATGACCTTGTTTTCCAAGAACACCAAATGGTGTTCTCAAAAAGATCAACAATTTATGGATTTCAAGTAGAGTTTGTAACTTCAGAGAATCCAGTGTTTTATTTATATATTGTATTTTAGGCATTGCAATGTAATCACTTCAGAACACTGAACTCATTCTCTGAGTTTACAACTTCAATAAATGAAGACAATTTCTGGCCAGCCTGTACAAGTAAAAATTAATACAAAACCCAAACCATATTTCCAAAAGCTATTTTTGTAGCCTCAACAGTTTGAACTCTGCTGAGTGTATCAACAATACAAAACAAATGTTGACTAGTTTGAAGACTGCCGTGACATTATATCATGGGAGCCTAATTACTCAATGTAAGTGGAACGGCTGTTCGTTTTCCTCTGTTTCATTGCTTATGTACATACACCCTGTTTCTGAGATCTAGTGCATTTGTGAAAGACAAAACCCTAGAAGACAGTACCAACAGTTCAAACTGAAAGCTGGTTGAAAATCTGTTTCCAGTTCTTTACTATTTTCTATTTTCTAGTTCTATTTTTATTGAAAGCACTGTAATCCAGTTTTCTTTCAAAGGTCGGGAAGCTTCAGAAAGATTTTGTGTATTTTTCCAGAGCAGTGGTTCCCAATCATCTAGACAGGTCTCACATGTTAGTGTAAGAACATCACTGTGAAGGTGTGGATGTTGGGCTAATAAGCTTTGCTAAGCCTGTATTACCTTGGCATCAACAGTAGCTCTTAGGGAATAGGAATTTGTCAGGGCAATCCATTTTAGTGAGAAGTGAAACAGTGACAATTCTCTTGAGTCAGCTTCTGCTACAAGATTGGGAATGATAGGTTTAGTTCAGGAATTAGAGATGCCTCATTAGATCCCAAGATACTTAACATGAATCTGAGCGTGAAACACTATACAGAAGAATGTGATTTTCATACTCTTGAATGAATGGAGCTGCAGCTGTATGCAGCTGCATAACACCTTGATTCTGTAAACATGAGTATCAAGAAATATTTAGTTGCAGCTTTCTTAGTAAAGCAATTGTGTCTAGAACAGGAGACACATGAGTTCTTGCTAAACTTACCTTACAGAGGGAATCTACATGAATATATTTTCAAGCTAACAGTATCCTTTCTAGAAATGAATGCTTTGATAAAAATACTGCTTCTATGTCAAGTACTGCTTCTATTTCAATCCATTGAAAAATGGATTTAAGTGGGAAAGCATTCATCTCCAAAAAGTATTGTTTCCTCAACAACTACATATCTATTATCTTATCAGAGAAGTACATAAAATAAAAGGCAAGATTTAATTTATTGCATATTGCTCTGAAATGCCTTAGTAAAAAAAGTTTCTCAGGTCTCATAATCTTTCCACTTAAAGTGTGCACAGTAAAGAAACAGAAGTTAGTGATATTGTGTAAGTTCAAAGAGCATATAGAAGGCTTTGTTTCAGCCCTTTAGTTCAAATCAAATAGTATGCCTTTCTGAATTCCGACAAACCACCCACTTGTGCTATATATATCCTGTATTTACAGAGGGAAGAAGACAAATATGCTAAGAAGAGTTCACCCTGTAGCTACCAAATACAGATTTTCAGAAGAGAGAAATCCTACCACAAATCTGGATTGCTTTATGACTGTATGAAAACCTCTGAGCCTTTTTGTAAAATAGATACTTGACATTACTAGTTAAATCACAAAATTTTCTGCTGATGTGTAACTTCCTACGCCTATATTCTCTAGTATTTAGTTGGTTATGATTGATAGTACATTAATACTGTTGGATAAGATTACAACAGTTACTCAAAAAGATTTAAAAAAAATAAGGAAAAAATAATAAAACAAGTAAAGTTCTTTACTGTTCCTCTTGGCTCTTTTCATTTCTACTAGCCAACTTTATCAGTAGGTCAAACTGGGCTGGCGTAAACTGATTATATCTGACCATAAGATGGTGCTAATGCTACTACATAGGCAATAAAAAACCACACTGATAAAGCAACAAGCAGCCACACAAATGTGCTTCTGGATAACATTTTCCTTTTCTCATGACTTTTACAAAAGGCATTTGCTGATGTCCAATAACAAGAACATGCCAGTTCTTGCACAAGCTTCTGTAACTGCAGAACATCCTGTAGAAAGGGAGCTCAGTGTGGGAAAAGAAAGTGAAAGAAGAGCTGTTTTCTGCCTAACAAATCTCATTTGTACTTGGGATAGCTTGACACCTTGTAAACAGTGGTACAGAGAGATTAATTCAGAGATGATTAACTCCATTTTTCCATGTTAATGTACTGTGAAAGTCACTATAGAAATTTGTGAAACAGAAATGATTTCAGTTGTAATTAGAGAAAGGATCTCCTTGGTCAAACGTAGGAAAATCCTCCCTAAAGCACACTCCAGTTCTTAAAGTAAGAATGATACCTTCCCCAGTCACTAACAAAAATTAAAGATGTAATTGAAAAGTTCTGAATTTTCACTTTGTGTAGGAATGGTGATCCAACACATTAGGCAGTACATTAATGCACGTGTATACAAGCACACACAGCATACATGTACATGTAATGCAATTTCAATATCTACCTAAATATTCATACTGAAACTCTTGTAACTCTTCTACCCTGCTAGAATTTTCAAAATCAGACAAAGGCAATACTCTGAACTCAAGGCATGTTTCCACCTATGTTTCAAAGTTCTTTTCTAAAGTACAAATGCAATGTTGTTTTTTTTTTTTTTCCCCAACTATTTGAACTCTAGAAAAATATGTGCTTCCCTTAAACATTAATTTCACTATTCTGAAAGTTGCAGTTAAAAATCAGCATGAGATAAAGAATTAATTTACATGTAAATGTACTGGAATTTGGCAGCCATACAAACACTGCAAGACAAAGAGAATTTCAGTAACCATAATTACAGGGGTCACAAATAAGCTTTCTAATTAGCTATTGTGTGGGTTGTTTTTTTTTTCAGTGAAGACATCTATTCAATTTTTCTTACAGGCATATTTCTACTTCTTAACATTTTTCAACACTGCACAACCTTGACCCCTCTCCCAACTGAAAACTTGTTTACATCATTTTATTAGATGTTTTTCACTTCAGCTTTGTGAACACCTACCTGCACAGGTCGACCATCCTCCTGTCCGATCATGTTCCTCCAGTCCTGCAGCGAGCGCTGGAGGCTGTCGAGCCCTGTTTCCCAAAGCCTCACACCACCTCCCATGTCCACACTAACCAAGCCTACTTTGCCCAGCGGTGCCAAGAGGGCATCGGCATCTGAGATCTTAGAGAGCCAAGATGTATATGGAGAGAGAGATCCTGAGCTGAAAAACAAGAGAGAGTGTGATTGATCTTGAAGTTGCAATTAAAAATAGGATGAACATTTCTCTAGTTAAGATGGCAATTACATGAAATAGTACCCTCACTCCATGACAGACCCTAACTAGGCCCTCCAGGTCTTTTATATGAAAGATTCCACCTACTGAAACTGGGTTTGACTGGAAGATACTTATTCACAAAAGCAGTGTAAAGGACCAGGCCAAAAGGGAACACATTGCCTAGTCCACTGCTGTATTTCATCTATCTGAAGAAAGTTAGTCTTTATAAAAAACTACAAGGAACGTGAAAAATTTAAAAATGTCTTACAGAAAAATACAAAACTAAAAAAGATACAGGAAAGAACATGACCTAGGCACTAAGGAAAATACCTCTGCATAAATTTAAACTAATACCTCTCTTTAACAAGAGCTTTAACAAATGCTTTAATGAGAGGTGAAAATTTAAACACTCATTTAAAGATGGCACAGTTTTGTATGCAGACAATCTTAGCACTGTTATAAACAGTCAACTTGCAGGGAAAAAATTACTGCTGAAATGGGGGTTTAACAGCTACATAACAGGAAAGGAAATTGGTTAAAGTAGGAAAGATTATTTGCACTTTCTCAGTACTAGTAGTGACACACTTAATAACCTGCAACTTCCATTAATTAGTACTACAATTCATAATTTAGATGAGAAAGGAAGCAGTTACTTATACACCTCTAAGACTGAAATTATCATGAACTAATTCAACTGAAGGAGAGTTACCTTAGCATTTGACCAGGATAACTATGCCAGAAGGAGGAAAGGTTTTTAGGTTTTAGCTTAGAATTATTCATCTATATGAAAAGTCACTTTACTTATCAGATCCTAATGGAATATATTTTTTAAACTGAAATTCTGCTCAGATTTATTTTGTGATAAGGAGCTTAAATCCTCGTACAAGGTTAAGGGTCATGATGCTGAAGTTTGGCTTTGTACTTTCCAATAAAGTCTCAGTGTGAAAAAAAGTGATTTTCTACTATTTCTGTGTAAATGTCTTGCATTTCTTAATGACTGTGTAAGATGCATGCTTTTATCAATATATGCATAATATATATAAGTTATAAAATGGTGAACAGTCCTGGAACTGGGCATCTGAAACTTGTGAAACTGAAAAAAAAGGAAAAGAAAGCTAGAAAATAGCAGCAAAACAAAATGAAAAAGGGTAGGGGATAAAGTGAGGGAAGAAAAGCAAAGGGTATGGAATTGAAATCTGAAGATAAAACTACTTTTCATATTAATGGATTGTCACATTTTCATTGTTATCATTCATGTAAAAAAACAAACAAAAAATTGACAAAAATATGCTACAATAGTTGCATAATTTTACAAGGTAGGTGTGAATTTATTTCACCTTCCACATCACAAGAAATATTTGCTTGTACTGAAGTAATATGGCAGACCAAATTCTGTTTGCTCTTCCTGTAAGGCACAGGCTGCTCTAATCAATAAAATAACATACCTCGGAATAGCAATGTATTTGATTTTCTTTGAGTTAAGATCTGTTACTTCTAAGTATCCAGCAGCTTGTGGAGGAGTGACATCTGAAAACAAACAAATGTTATTTTCCTGCTGCATGATTAACTGGTTATTGCATTTGCATTTAGCAGATTAAGTTTAGGCATTTCATTATACAGTACCTGTCAGAAAATGATAAACTTTTACATTCAACATAGGATTATAACTTGCAAACACTGAACCGTGTTACTGTTATGATAGTGAGCATCTAGACAGGCAAATTATGAAAGAACAATGTATTTGTATAGCAAATGTAAAAATTTCACATAAATATAATCTTACTCACAAAAGCACTAATCAGGCATTACTGCAATCCTTAATTCACTGCTTTTATCTGTCACCGAAGATAATGTCAGCTGTACATCTGACTCAAAAAGCACATTGAAGAACATTTCAAAACATTGTACTTTTAATTCTCATTTGAAAATGTCTCAATAATATTAAACTAAATGTTGCTGCCTGAAATTGAATCAGGTAGATTCTCAATATGCAAAGGTTTTTTAGCAACCCTAGATTATCAGACATTTACTATTCCATTTATGAGAAAGTTTAATGATTATAGATATTATTATGGTTTCTCTTTCAGAAACAAATGTGTGTGTTTGTTTTCCTATGGTGGCTCTTGTAAACGTGTGAGTACACTCTGCCTGGGCTCAGAATGGCTTCCAGTTAGGAGCTGGCTTTCATCTACCTGTTGCAAATTAAGGAACTGAAGTTTTTCAGACCAGAAACCAGAAGACTGAATTACACTGCATGGTATGGGTACAAAATGTTATTGTCACTAGATGAAAGCAAGTCTAGATTTCCTTCTGAAACAACATACCTTTCGGCTCCTTGAAAGGAAGGAGAGCTGATGTTACCTGCAGAAGTGTTGGTGCTTGCATACAGCACACAGAAGGACCAGTAAGATAGGAGATATAAGGGGACCTAACATTCAGATGAGTATAAAGAATAACCCACAGGAGCACATCATGCATACCTACAATACCTATGTATCTACAGTATGCACATTTACAGTAGTTTATCTGCTGAATTTACTCATGTTTTGTAAAAATCTAAATATAAAACACATTCAAGTAGAAAAAAAAATCTGATAAAATACTTGTTTGTAGGCCACAGAGCATTCTGTTTTGTCTAGATTTTGTCATTTTTAAAAAATGTGCTCTTTTTGGGTGGCAATGGAGAATAAGATACAATTTAAAAATTCCAGTGAAGATCTAGAACATGTAGATATACTGAACTGGAAAAGGTAGAACTATAGGACAAGAATTTAAGAATAACATTAGAAATTAGAGAGAGAACATAAATCAACCAAATTAAATTACAACAAGATAAAGGATTGCAGAGTAGGAAGCTGAAGAAAAGGTAATTAAATGTTTAAATTCAACACAGGAACAACTACCCAGGGCCCTAAACTGCAGTCAAAGATCTGTGATGAACAACCTACATAGTACATAGATGCTATGATGCTGCCAGAGCATGAGAACAAAACACTGGCTTTATATTAATATGAACATCAGATCTAAATAAATGCAGTTTGCTCCCCTCCTGATGAACGCAGAGGGAGTAAAATAGTTATGCCCAGCTCATCAAACAAATTAAAATGTAGACACACAAGACCCAGGGATGACAAGGAGGTTAGCACAGATGGGCTATAAGGACAAATTTAGGGAATTAATCATTTTTATTTTTGGTCCCCAAAGAGAAGATTACAGGAAAACAAAAACAAAAACACATGTACCATAATATCTTGAAGATTTTTATAAAGGGAGAAGTATTATGCTGATTGAGTGGAGGTGCCATGAAGTATTCAGATTCATTTGCAGCAAAAAACAGGTTGGATACTAGGTAAAGCCTTTATTATACAAGGAGGGTGAAGCATTGCAATAGACAAGTCAGGAAAGCTTTATAATCTCTTTCAAAATAAGTTTTTAAGATAAATGCTAGAAAAACACTAGTCAAGAAGAGTCTAAACATGTAATATCCTGTTCCTATACAAATAGGTAGGCCAGATGACGTGCTGAGGTTATTCCTGTAATTATGTGTTGTATTATTTCATTCCAGTTACTGTCACACTAACAGAGATACACACTCAGTAACAGATTGTTATTTTATATTCATATATGGAAAGAGCTGAGAATCCAAGTAAATATTTGCTCTCAAGAAGCTCTCATTTCTATAGTCTTGTTTTTAGAATAAACATTAATTCTCAGTTGTTGGATTCTGCCATGAACTTTTGTCTGAGTTTACATTTTGTGGCCATACATCTATTTGGCAGTCTTTGGGGAAATTATTACTTGTTATGGTTTCTTTTCAAACATAACAATTACCCTAGTTTACTGTTCTGATAAAACATAAAGGAAATTATTTCTTTGCTTGTTATTCCTAGAACAGTTTTGGTAATACAGACTGGAGTGCACCAGAATTTGGCTGAGTACTTTGAATTATTAATAGAAATGGAAGGCTGTGTGCCAGAACTGACCAGTTGTCCAACAGCATGAGAAAGAAAGCCTGACAGAGAAGCAAGCTGAAACCAGAATACAGAACAACTTCTCAGAGGCAACATTAATGCAAGAACTTCAAGGGAGTGCCACATGCTCAATGTTGTGTGAGAGTATGCCTTTGCTTCACTGTGTCATCTCCCATGAAAAGATACAGAGGTCTATGAACAAAGTCTTACACAACTTGTGTAGGTAAATAACAATAGGTTTCCAAAGCAGAAACAACAGCACAGAACAATCAACGAATGTCCAAAGTTCTCCCAATGAATTGTGTGGCACAATTCAGGAATAAGCAACACAGAATCTCCAAGGGTCCCACGCTGTATGTTAAGCAGCTACCGGTAGCAGTTAAATGTGTGCTCAATTAAATATTCTGTCAACCAGTGAGAGGCAAACTCCAGAAGAAACAATAGCCCAGCAGAGGGGGCTGCAAATATTGGATATCAAATGGTCACAGTAAGGATTAGTACCTATTAATCTCACCTTCCAAGAGAGTACATGAATGCACATCTCTTTCCGGTTACCCCTTTTTTCTTGGAAAGATTTTGGATTCATGCCGCAACAATGGCAATCCTAGGTCCCTCCAATTTAGTGTCCTGACTAAGCATAGCTAGATGCTTAAAAAGAGTAAGAACACCGGGAAAGCAGACACAGGTTATTTTCCTCAAGTCACCAACCAGTTCCAATTCAGGGTCTTCTTGAGCTGGATGTGGTGTCTCTATTTTTATGTCTTTGTATTTAGTAACATTCCATGAGTTTTCCTATGGATCCATGTTTCAGCATTCACAATATCCTTTGGTAAATGGTTTCACAGGTTGGTTCCCTACTCTGTGAAGAACCATCTCTTTTCGTTGGCTTTGATGAAGTTTCTACTACTTTCACTGGTTTTATTTGCTTTTTTTGACTGCTGCTGAGATTTGAATTATTTTAATAAAAGTATCATAACTCCAAAATCATGCTCCCGAGATGCAACGATCTGCTCATTTCACATGTAATGATCAGCCCATTATTTTAGATGTAGAATTTAGACTTCTTTTCTTCCTTCACATACATGATACTTATCTACACTGAATTTCATCTGCCATTTTTATTTCATAGTCAGCACTGCATGTCCTGTAATCCTCCATGGTGAATCCTTTGTTCTGTGAATAATAACCAGTACCATCAGCAAACATGGTTACCTCATTGTTCATTTTTTTTTTTTTGTGACTACACTGAGCAGCACAGGTCTCTGTAGGACTCCATGTATAGCTCCCTTTCCACTAGAAAAAATGACCATTAACTGATAAATGGAAAACGTCTGAAATCTAAAAAAAAAGGTGATGGAGTAGAATACCTAGAGTCTTGCTCGGACCTAATTTAATTGTATCAGTAAGGTCATATTCAACATGCTTCAGTTAAGATCAATTTTGGTAATTCATAAATTCAAACATGATTTAGAAAAGAAAAATCAATGATAATGATCTTCAAGATGGCCTTGAATCTTTCTATTCAAATTGCCATAAAGTGCTTCACTACCTATAATTTATTAAAATGTCTATAAGTTTAAAGGCATCAATCACTATTCATGAGCATATATCATACCACTGTTGAGTAAAAAAAGTTAACATCTTGTTCAGCTGATATACATGAAATTGTTCAGCCACACAGAAGCCAACTGTCAGACCGAGAACTTGTTCAGTTCATTCATATCCAGTCTTCAAAAAGGATGTCCTCTGTTTTTTAATTATATTAACCTAGTGTTACAAAATGCTAATACACAACAGCAATTTAAAAGACTTTTACAAATAATGGTGTCAATTGTAGCTTCACATTTGGAAACACTGAATCTCTCTCTCACCCTCAAATTAATAAACTAATTGAACAAAAGCTCTGAAGATTTAACTTCTGAAATTTTATACCATCCACATCAGGTTTTATTGTTGTTGTTCTTACATGTGAAGGCCTGAAAATAAATGACCCAGTCTGATCTCTCAGTAGTTTATAAAGTGTGACGACATTAGTTCCAAGACTGTCATGGTAACTATAACTAACATTTTAAGTAAATTCTAAAGTTTTTAAAAGCTAACCTTTTCTTTGCAAATGTAGGTAACTTTAATTTTCTGTCCTGTTTATATCTTTGTATTTGCTTCTTTAGTCAAGGACTAAAAGACTTTGACTTTGCTTCTTTAGAACTTCTAGAGCTTAGACATATAAAGAAAGACCATTGGAAGCAAAGTTGAGTGAGATGGGTGGACTAGAGAAATGCTGTTTGCCATTGGAGGGTTAAAATTTGTGCAGACAAAGCTCAATTAGGGTTGAAGCTGGGCATTATTGAGGGGAACAATAAAACAGGCTTTTAAAAATATGTTAACAGCAAAAGGAGGACAAGAGATAACATTGGTCCATTATTTAATGAGGATGCTCACCGCACAAATAGGAACACAGACAAAGCAGAAGCATTTAATGCTTTCTTTGCCTCTGTCTTCAACATTGATGATGGGCCCTGGGACCCCCAGAACCTTGAGTTGAAGGACCATGACTGTGGAAACAATAAACTCCCAGTCAACTCTGAACTTGTGCAGGATTTGCTGCTCCATCTGGATGCAAACATCTATGAGGTCCAATGGGATTCATCCCAGGGTACTCAAACAGCTGGCTGATGTCATCACAAGACCTCTCTTGATTCTTTTTCAACAGTTTAGGGAATCTGGAGAGATCCCTGTCAACTGGAAGCTGGCAAATATTGTCCCAGTTTTCAAGAAGGGCAATAAAGAAGACCTTGGTAATTACAGACATGTCAGTCTCACTTCAGTGCCTGGAGAAGATTATTCTGGGAGCTATCGAAAAACACTTGAAAGACAATGCCATCATTGGTCCCTGCCAACACAGGTTCACGAGGAGAAAGCTCTGTTTAATGAAATTAATTTCCTTTTGTGACATGGTTACCCACCGAGTTGACCAAAGGATACCAGCTGATGAAATCTTTCTGGGTTTCAGTAGAGCTTTCAATACAGTTTCTCACAGTATCCTTCTAGACAAAATGTCCATCATACAGCTAGACAAATACATAATACAATGGTCGAACAATCAGCTGACAGGTCAAGCTTAAAGGGTTACAGTAAATGTGGTTATATCAGGCTTGCAGCCAGTCATTAGTGGGGTTCTGCAGGGCTCCATTTTGGGGCCAGTTCTTTTCAGTGCTTTCATAAATGACGTGGAGGCAGGACTCAGAGTTACACTAAGGAAGTTTATACTAAGGACTTGCAGAGAAATCTTGACACATCAGAGGGATGGCAAATCTCCAACTGCATGACATTTAAGAACAAGTGCCAGATTCTGCACCTGGAAGGGGCAACCTGGGACATACATGCAGACTGGGGGATGAGAAGCTGGAGAGAAGCCCCATGGAAAGGGATCTGGAGGTTCTGATTGTTGGCACGTTGAACATGAGTCAACAGTGTGCCCTGGCAGCCAGGAGGGTCAATCATATTCTGGGGTGCACCAAGCACAGCATTGCTAACTGGTCAAGGGAAGGGATTGTTCTGCTCTGCTCTGTGCTGGTGCGGCCTTCACCTTGAGTATTGTGTGTGGTTTTGGGTGTCACAATGTACGAAGGACATAGAACTATTAAAGAGTGTCCAAAGGAGGGCAACAAAGATGATGAAGTGTCTGGAGGGCAAGATGTGTGAGGAGCAGCTGAAGTCACTTGGATGGTTCCGCCTAAGAAGAGGAGGCTGACAGCAGGCCTCATGGCAGCAGGCTGCTCCCTCACGAGGGGAGTGGAGGGACAGGGCCTGAGATCTGCTCTCTGGTGACCAGTGAGAGAACCTGAGAGAACAGCATGAAGATGCTTCAGGGGAAGTTCAGATTAGGAAAAGGTTCTTTACTGAAAGGGCAGTCAGGCACTGGAACAGGCTCCCCAGAGAAGTGGTCACAGCATCAAGCCTGCTGGAGTTCAGGATGCCTTTGGACAATGATCTCAGAAATATGGTTTGATTTTTGGGTGGTCCTGTGCGGTGCCAGGAGTTGGAGTTGATGATCCTTGTGTCTCACTTCCAACTTGGGATATTTTATGATTCTATGATTCAAATAAATGTTTGCAGACAGTTACTTTTCTACTCTTTTAAAATAATAAATAAAAGGGTTTCTCTACGCAGGGAAGTTAATCTTTGTTAAGTGAGAGCAGATATATTAGATCATTTATTTTGGAAAAGTGAGTTAATTTGGAATAAAGCATTTATTCTGGGACAGAGAGTTCACATAGTACAAAGCAGGAATAGCTTCTTGCACTGATGTATTCAAAAAATCTGCCCTTCTACCATATAGAAATGGTTTTGGGGTTTCTCTTTTGATAGTGATTTTCCCTTGCAGACCTTTGCAAAATTCATGAATGCTGTTTCTTAGCACTGATCAGCACATATTTAGTTATTGGCTGAAGAAGCTAAAGATACAATGATAACAGAAAACTTGGTGCAGCAGCACAAAAAAGTCTGAAGGTCTGTACTCTATACCTGTCTTATTAGTGATGGCTTTGCTATATGTGAATGTTGCTCATTGACTTGTACACGAGAAGTAAAAAAAAAATGTGTCTCTTCAGTTTGGAGAGAAGGTAGGTGTGACTGCAGTTTACAGTCATGTAGGTGATGGTTCAAGATGAATGCAGAATTGTTATTCACCCAACCCTGCCATGCTAGAATGAGAGGCACTTGATAAACCTTATTAGGAGACCGGTTCATGAAACAGAGTAGTGAACTTGCGAACTTGCTGTGGAGACACACAAGTTAAAAAAGGGACCAGACAAATTTGTGCACAACGGGTCCATAAAAGAAGATTTAGAGGCTAAGGCAAGGATGTACTCTGCAGCATCTCTAATAAAACAACAATGAATGGTGAGATCTCAAGTATGAAAGGAAAGAAACAAAAGTGCCTGGCTCACATACGTTCTCTAAATAACCTTTCCTGCTGGCCCTGCTAGAAACAGAGACAGCTTCAAGCTAAGCGAGCTGGATGATTGGTTTGACAAATATGGCATGTCTTACAACTGTGCATCCGAGCAAAGGTTGGAAAGCTGACTGCTGAACTGGAACAATCACATTCCTGTAGATGGTTCTCAATGTGGGCAAAATGAGAACCCATCTGCTGGCATATTCACGGTGTAGGTAGCCTGTTTAATACCTCAGAGGTACAGTTCAGCATGTTAATAAGAGTAAAATTCACTTTAAAATTCACAAAATGAGTGCAACTACTCTCATTTCTCCTCAAATACTTGCTCTGTAATTCTTTGAAAACATTTTGTAAAAATTCACAAGTGATTGCAGTTTACAAAACAAAAACAAGTGTGTACAGTTATTGCAGCACAAGTATATGAACCTCTTACCTTTTGGGTAAATGTCTTTCAAAGGCACATCTCCAGGTGCTAAAATTCTGACTATTTGATTAGAAGCCAATAAAGTTACACAATTGGTTTGTTTTGCAGCTCCTCTTTTCCTCCGGGCTCCATAATAAAATGAATCAGAAGGAGAAGCATTGCGACTCAGAGAAGAGTTTCTTTTCCAGCTGTACACTTCACTGGGAGACTGCAAGAGAGAATATTCTACTGAAAAAGAACAGTTATAATAATTGAGCCTACAAATAAATATTCTTAATAAGGTCCACTTCCTGTCTAATTTCAGACCAAATGTAGCTACTGTGGTTACCTGATATGGCAAGAAAAAAACCTGGATTATTTTGTCATTAAAAACTCTTATAAGGGGTGAAAAAACAACAGATCCATACAAGCTTTAGGAAGTCAGATGCTTTGAAGATCAAAAGTTGAATCAACTTTTTTTTTTTAAAAAAAAAAAAAATTGAACCAGGAACGTTAAAAAAAAACAACAAACACACTTATCTGGAAATAAACTCTATAATGAACCACTACCATAACCTACGTTTTCATTAACATAAATAAATGCAAACATACCTCAGTTAATAAATTTAACGGTAGACATTAAGGCTGTGATTTGGCTCCAAGATTAGAGACAAAAATGTAGGTATGCACATATCCAAACCATGCTTCATCTTTCTCTACAGTCAGTAGAGCCTAGAGAGTGAATCAGCTGATCTTCAAGAAGGAGGCCTCTGCATTTGGTCAGCTGAGAATCATTTCTATGAATAAGAGCTTAGATATCTTGTTCCTATGTAAACACCTATACCACTAACACCTGAACTTAGAGGTCTAAATCTGAAGTGTTGTTCTACCATCCTTGCACTCACATTTACATATACATGTAACACTATATATATGGAAAGACAAGCTCCTAGTCTAGATCAAGGAGAACAAAGTGTTTTGTCACCAGTGTTAGTACAGAGGTGTGTAGCATCTTTAGCACTCCCTCCTCTAGGTTTTCTCCCTTGTTCTGTAATAAAATTGCATCTATTTATAATGGTTATATGAATATATTTATAATGAATATACTATATATAATGAGTATACTTTTCAATTATGAAAAGCTAGTGTATTCATTCTCATAACAATAAAATACAAATCAGGTAAAACTCCAAAGCAAACTGCAAAGCCACAGGGAATGCTTTGTTGTCAAAGACATATTTTTGAATCTTTCTGGATTTCAAAGTATTTTCTTCCATCATTTGGCTTTTCCCAAAATTTATGCCCTTTAGAGCTAATTTTTCTAATTTGACCCAGTCTATTAAGCACATCACCCCTTATATGTATCACCAGACAGTAAATATAAGTTAAGTATTAAACATATGACTTCTATGTTCCTCGTGTTTACCTTCAGTCCTTGCAACAGCATTAATCATTGCACCATTAAGTTTCACTTTCTTTTCTGGTCCTTGTCTATTTTTGTCACAGGATTTTTGGATATTGAGTGGGCAGGATTGCATACAGTATTTATACTTAACCACTTCATTAAATAGTGACTGGGAGTGTAGTTTTGTTACCATTTTCTGCATCTTCTTTCTTTTTCTTAAATCTAGAGGCTTGCTAACTGCTGGACACTGATCAAAAAGTTCACAATGAACAGTTCAAAATGATGCTGATATCATTTTTCTCAGTGGTTATATTTTAAAAAAATCTAAATACAATTTATAAGATATTCCTCTAGCAGCACTATCTGCAACTTACCTATGGTGAATTTTGTCTGTGCCACACAATATCTTGCCCAGTTTCTTATTATTTCAAACTCCAGTGATACCCTTTTTAGATTAGACTGTCCTACCAAATGATTTACATTACATGAATGTATCATTTACTGTCATTCCCTTCTTCTTCTATGTCATTTGGTAAACAGGTATTTAACTGGTTACAGAATAAATGAGATCATATTACTTCATTGTGTAATAATGCTGAGTATTTACCAAGAGGTCTGGGAAACCAATAACAATAGTAGCGTAATTATGTTCATCTGAGAAAATCCTGTTGGGGGAGCTGATCTTTTGTCCAACAGCTGCACTGAGGTTTTCTGAAGATAGCTGGTCACTTGAAACTGCATGCGGCACACTCAGTTCTGATGCTAAACAGGGAAATTAAACAAAATGAAAGTCATTTAATCCAGATGTGCAATAGAAAACAGTATTAACTACATGAGTCCTGAGCACTAATCATTGCTACTACTTTGAGGATAAACTTACTAACAAGCAGAAGATTTGATTATACTATACTATAAAAAAAAAGTCAGGAAATAATGCTATTTTTGTGAAGTTAAACACTTAAAATCAGGAAATGATTAGTTTTGTATTTGCTTATACCACTTAATTTTGCCCTCTACTGCACAAATAAGACATGAAGTCTATGGCATAAAACAGTATGTGATCTCATTAAAGATTGTTTTAATGCATGTGCACAAAAAGGCAAAATGTAGGTTTGTACACATATTTGTCAATGTCACATTTCTTGGTGGCTGTCTTTCTCTTTTCACTTTAAATAACGTTATTAGTAACACTTTGCTGGTAAATAATGGTCTAGTTTTCTTTTTCTTGAAGCTAAGGAAAACTAAATTTTATTCTGTGCAACTATAACAGCCCTTTCTTTACCCTATATTACAAACACAGTCAGAACCCCTGATCTTTAGTTCTGCAGCATCTCCTTTACCCGGCAGCAGGAGAAAATCTTTCCTCCCTCAAAGGATGAATGAATGTGGGTCAGTGAAAAACCCACACAGGTCTACCTTTTCTTAGCTCTCCTGCCACAGGTTCTGCCTCAAAGAATGACAAGAGGCTGAAGATAATACATTCTGGGTTTGCTGGATGATTAGGAAAAAAAGTGGAGAGGGGATATGATAGCCTTTCATATTGGAAAAATAACATAATAAAGGATAAATAAGGCACAAAAAGCATGCAGCAATGCACTGTCCACAAATACTTTGAGACTGGAAATTGTAGTAAGGCTTCTACCCATCTAAGGAATGATACTCTGTAATGGTTTCTAAATAAGGCAGTAAGAGGAAGGAAACCAGCGCGCTCTGATGGAGCTTGATAATTTGATAAACTATACAAAAGATAAAAAGAATCCTAGATATTTAAGCTATGATAAGGGTACTTGGTATCCGATTTGTTGCTGTTTATGTAAAAAATAAGCCTTATTCGTTGTTTGCCAATAATATTTGCTTGTATCATGTTTATACCATGTTAATCTCATTCTTCAGACTTAAGCTAGCCTCAAGGATCAGGAAGAAACTTCTCCCTCTTTAACAAAAAAATACAGTGATTTCTTTATTTTTTTTCCTCTGTCTCTCTCAGACACACTGGAGACATGTGCCTATGCACATATACTTCTAGTGCTACTAAACCAGCCAGGATTTTGTGCACCTTGATCAGGTGCTCAGGGTTGGAAGTATCACCAGATCTGCAGACAAGCAGATCTTACCAGGCAGAATGATGACCACTGGAGATTTTTGCCTTCTTCTGTACCATAAGACATGCTTCATTTCCTAGCAGCATCTGGGAATTCTACTGAACAAATTCCCCCTATCTTTTAAAATAGGTGTGATGGTGCACACTTTCTGCAGATCTTTATGATCAGTAACTTCTGTTAGGTTTTAACAGGAGGTCTTTGTATTTTCAAAAAGTGACAATGTTTTCTAGCTCATCTGAGCATGTACAACATGATCTACAACAGTATACAGATTGGGCTCATCAATATATTTGGTCCCTTCTATGTGCTAATAACTGCCTAGTCATCTTTTTTCGTGTTCCATTCTGTATGCTGGTACATCTCCTAGAAGTCCATGACTGAAGGTCTTAAATGCTTTACTCAAGCAACCTGAAGTTTAAGCATGGAATTTACCATGCTTTTTGGGAAGTTATTATTAACAAAACATGATAAGGGGAGGACAAAAAGAGAATCTGAGAGAAGGTTACCCAGACCTTTAAAGCAAAGAGCCTTGTTTGTGCAGCTGCAAACACAGAAAGGATTTTAAAAAAAAAAAAGCTTGCATTCAATACCCGTTGTTAAGCCAAATCCCATGTCAGCTGGCTCTTCATTCAATGCATACAGCTGGCAAACCTCACTGTCTTCAGCCTCCATATGAGCACGCTTGGTTAAAAGAAATTTCCTGTAAAGGATACACATTTATAGTAATTCCGGATTAAACTTCTAACTGAACAGGGACTTTTATTTTCTGAAAGAGCAAAAAGATGCTACATTCATATAAACAAGGTTATCAACAACTTTTTCTAAAACTATGATTTGCCAAACACATGTGAGACAGGAGAAGGTAAGCCAACCAGAGGCAGATATGTCTTCTGGTAACTATTTACGTACTTTTATCTGCTGTGCATTTATATAAAAATAAGAAAGAAGAGTAATATTTCTTTCATGTGACTAGGAAGTAAAGCAAGTAGGCACTAACTCTGGACTACATGGCTGTATTTCCAAAGCCAAATCCACCAACATTCTAATTGCTAAAGATCAACACCAACCTCAGTAAAACATGCATACAATTAAATCTAGTCCAGATTTTCAGAGGTGTGAATGTAGGCATGTCCTGTAGGTTTCCTGCTCTACAAGCCTATCTGCATTTTTACCAGAGCAAATCTGCATTTTAAACACCAACTGTTTAAGTCTATTTGCTCTTACAAACTGAAAAAAACAACTCTGAGACCAGGAGTGAAACTCCTGAATATAACCAGACATGAAGAGGATATAATGCATCAAGAAAATGGGGTTTAACTAACTGATTTGTTCCATTTTCCACCAAGAGCCACCGGTCTTCAGCCACAAGGAAGACAGATTTCAGATTGATCGGAAGTGAGATGGTATGAGTTTGGCCCTCTAATACATCCAGTACAATAAGACGGTTTCTGTAAAATTAGAAGCCAAGCAAAGAATAATTAGATAGGTATGTATATGAGGTGATCCATTATAAATCAATATAACACAAGCATATAATTTAAATCTCACCCCTCTTCTTTGTAGAACACCAGCCAGTTTTTGTGTGAAAACTCTCGGCACATCTTGTAGCTGCTCTGTACAAAAACACGTCATACAGCAATTAGGGTTTGTTAGATTAGTCCCAGTGAGTTTCCCTGACTGCTCTCGAAGTGTGCTCCATTTTTCCTTCACTTGGAGTAACTCACTCCATTAATTACCTTTCAAAATGCTATCTAGCCAATCTTGTCCCAAGTTCTAAAATTGCACCATAATTTAGTTCATTATTTTGGACATAATACCTTGTAACAAAATGTTCTCTTATTCCCAGCTCTAGTTCCAAAGAGGGAGATTTTCAAGATACATATCCACAGACAATATGACTTATTTATATATTTGATGTCACTATTTCATAACGATGCTGTTTTCCATGGAAGGCTTTTAGACATACAGAAGGGTAAACAATTAAGTGCTCATGCCCCCACAAACAGTAAAAGAAAAACAACGCTGGGGCAGTTTTTTCCAATACTGAGTTTTGATTTCCAACAAAAACAGTATAGTAGAGGCAGGTGTTACTCCTCACCGTCTCTTCCTTGCTGCTCCACCAAGATGTTCTCTTAGGAGACTCCTGATCATCTGGCAAGAGCAAAAGTCGGCGAAGGGCACCATTGTTTGTATCCAGCAACAACACAACATTGCTCTGTAAACGAGAAGCAGATCTGCGTACATCTCAAGCCCATTTAAGAGAATACAATAAATCTGCTTGAAGCACTCTAGTGACTTAGATCATTTTGAAACAATGACCCAGGCTTTTCTGGTAAACGTAGGCTGAATCTTGGTTCATTTCAAAGCTCATGGAGAAATGTAATTGTGCAGGTTATGTACATATTAAAAAAGATGGAATGATATTTCAGTTTTTCCATAGTGTTTTATCTATACAGCTTTTGCATAAACTCTAGAAGTTAGACCAGTATGGTTTACGTGTTTAAGCTGTAGTCAGCTACATATGAAAGACACACCAGTTCTGCTTTTGTGCTTTGTCAAGCCACTAAAATGTTTAGCTTCAGTTTTTATGTTTCCTTAGCGTTACTCTAAAGTAACCATTGCTTGAATTACATTGAAGGTGAAAAACTGGTGAGCAGAGAACTGGCTTAGTATTTTCTGCCAAAGTTCATACTTCAGGTACCTCGGAGCCTATTGAAAATTCCAGTGTGCAAAAATCCTTCTGTGACCTGCATGCTCAAGGAGCTTACATTATAGTAGTAGGATGCTGCTGCAGGACAGCAGGATGACTCTAGAGGATCAGTATCCAGGACAGGATACTGAACAGAGTGGTGCAAGCAACCTCCACATAAAACATGAAAAGATGGCATGCTAAATTTTAAACATCTTCAGATTTCTCAGATTGTTACTCAGTGCCCCAGGGTTTACACATGATGTCAGATGATGGGGAGAGGGGCAGTATTTCCCCTTGCCAGCCCTGGTTCAAGCACAGGGAGCGGACCACAGCATGTCAGTGATGCTTTCCCTGGCTGCTGCACAGTGCTGCAGCTTGTCTCCAGTTCTGTGACCCACGTGTTGCATGGAGCTAACACCCTGATCTGCTGTGCTTGAGGAGCAACAGCCAAGTCTGGAGTGGATGACATGGATGAATGCACCTGACACAGAAAATACAGAACTTGGTGGACTTGTTTTTTTTTTGCAGGGTTATTTTAAATGTGTCTTTTTATGAAGTACTATAGCTGCTCCTAAGGGGTTCAAGAATTCAAGAGAACAACCATTCAGGGTTGTTCTCTTGAACAACCATTAACGGCACCAAACGAAATGTAAAAGGTACATAAGAAGAAGTTAACTAAGTCTTGGGTTGAGTTTTTTATTTGCCATTCAAGGAAACACTAGGTTCTGCTAGGGCTTACTAAAAGTAAACTGCCTACGTACAACATCTGCAATAACGCACGAAAGACGTTAAGGGAGCAAAACATAAATTCCCACAAAATTGTCCTAAATAAACCAAATACAAACAATCTGAGTCACAGTGTTTTTGTTCTTTTGGGGTAGGCTTCATATTTTCACTTGGATTATCTGAGAGAATTAACTTTATTCAATAATGACAGTCATTTGAAGCTAAATATGGTAAAGCATTTAAAATATTACCACGTTATTTGGAGCATTTGGGAATTTCAGCTGGAGTTCAATACTCCTAAAAAAAGAAGCTTGCTTATGCATTACAAACCAAAATTATAGAAATGTGGTTTGAGAGAAAAAAAAAAAAGGCATTTGCTTTGGATGTTGGTTTTCTGCCAAAATGTTGGTTTTATTTATATAATTCTGCAACAGCACTGCTGAACCAAAGAGATGTATTAGCCTTCTCCATGAGATAAAGGACACGTATGAATCAAGTACATTCTTCCACTTAGCGCTGAATTTATGAGAGTAGTTGGTAATATAAAAAGCCTCTCCACTCCACCCCTTTTGATGTTAATCGTTTCCTTCTGTGCTAAGTGACTGATGTATATTCTGTCTGTGTGTAAGAATAGAATTTTGCGTCACTTGCGAACACATCCAAAAGCAGCTCTGGCAACTCTTCAAGTGGGCTGGGAAAGGACGGTGGTGTGCAATTCCGCTGTGTTTGTTCTTGACTGGGAGAAAAGTAACCTTTGGGTGACCTCCCGACCCCGATGTCTGGAATTCCAAACTTTGGACAGATGCAATAACCAATCTCATGAAGTGCTGTGCCTTTATTTTTAGTTACTGCAAAGTTTCCCTTTCCTTACTGCTGATTTTATTTTAGCGAGCATTTTCCTCTTAAAAGTCCTTAAACGAAGCAGGGCTGTGATTTCACTTTGCTGGTATGGGAAGTTGGTCCTTATGGTCTTACAGACAGAGCGGAGTTAGGGAAAATAATAAATTTCAGTTTCAGAGTAGGACAGTATAAACAACTCAGTTTTACCCTTTGGTATTCTGCTCCCCATGATAACTCTCACAGTTTCATTCTCTTCTGCCCTTGATGCTCATGTCTTGAGCAAGTAAGCTTGCTAATGCTCTCCTTTGCTGTCAGCTTCAGCTGAGGCTGATTTTTAGCTCTGGACAGCATGCACTCACCTTGCCTTGTGTCCCACAAGCATCTTTTTTATCAGTGTCACTCCACGACCTCTTGAGTAGCACACTGTAACAATTCTGACGCTGTACATATTGGGCATGGACACAAGGCAGAGTAGGCACAGATGCAGACCTATCACAGTGTTCATTAGGTCTAAGTGATAAAAGTCTCTGCCAGAACTTATGGTTTAGTGCTCAAATCATGATGCCTTCAGAGGTAGAGAAATGTATGCAGGTAGATTACTGGCCTTCTAATTAACACAAATGGCATCTTTCAGAAAATTTGGGAGACCTGATTGCCCTAGAGATTTCAGAATATGCAGGACAGAAAATAGAGATATGAGCTTTGCGCTTACAAAAAAAACCAACAAACAACAACAACAAAAAACACACCACAAAGTCTTCACCTTTTTTAAGATCCAAAAAGATGAAAATTACATCCTCTTCCTGAGTGCATGTATCAGACTACCATGGGGATAAAGAGGTTTCAGACATTTGTGCTAGTAGGTTGCAAATCCTTCCATACACAAGTTCCCACCTGTACTTCAGTCCAAATCACAAGCAGTTAAAAACAGTCTTCTTTTAAAGGATGTTTACATGCAATGAGCGAGGTGGATCCCTGTCAGCTCCTATGTCACATACTCCCTCTCTCACCACATGCTATCTGAGAGTTTCGACAAAGAGCTCCAGCAGCACGTGGGACAGGGAAAAGCACTTCCCTCCCTTCCTATCCCACTTCCCGACAGAGAAAGATAAAAGCAGAGTTAAAGGATGCTGGCAGGACACTGCCTGGGCAAAGTTCATTGTGCTCACTGAGGCAGACTGTAGGCCACTGTCGATCTAGCTATAGCCTTTCAACAGTGCAAAGTACTTGTAAGAAAATACGGAAGCATGCGGTTAATTTGTAGACAAATCAATTCTCAACGTGAATTTTCTTCCTTTACATATCCCAATTAAAATCACATCTAAAGCTTATCAAAATTCTTTCCATGCTGTACTTGCTATCTTTCTGAGTGGTAAAAGCAACAGGTGCAGAAAGAAAAAGGGGAAAAAAAAAAAGGAAAAAAAAGGAAAAGGGCAGGCATGTTGCTTTATAGGAAATAGAGGTATGCCCTGGAGTACTTATGGGGAGAATAGGGCACAGGCGTCACTACTTTGAAAAGATGACGTTGCAATTTCCACCTTACAAAGAAATGACCTGAGATTTCAGAAGAGTCTAAAATCTATCAGCTCAGTTTAAACAAACAACAAATGGAGTCAAAATAGGCTGTGCTCACTAAGACGAATGGCCACTGAGTGGAACAGTATCATCTAACCTTTCTTCCTAGAAGATCAAGAGATGGCTTAAAGCAAATAAATCTCTGATTTGTAAAATTAAATCCCCAAGAAGTTAAGTTTTAGTAGAATTTTATTTAAAAGGACAGGAAGGAATGGTGATTTTCATTTTATTTTACTGGAGGGCCCTACTGCATCCAGATGGATGTAATCTGAGAAATAAATCACAAGGTTATTTGAAGAGCTGCAATATCTCATCCTTTCCAGCAGTTATCATCCATTTTAAATTATTTTTTTTCTATTATGTAGTCATAAACATTTATCTCCGAAGATCTTTATTAAAGCAAGGAAATTGGAAAAACTTCATAGCTTTTGATACTGCTTAATTAGTGGATTTATGAAATATCAGCTGTCAAGTGGACTTTTAATTTTATAAATACAACTTCTGATTTCTACAAATATACTTAATATTTCTTGGTCTTTTTGCACGTACATACAGACAAATCTCTAAAGCATCACACACTATTTATGGTACTTGTTTTTCTTGCAGACCTGTTTGATGCACCCTTAGCACAAGTAGCTAATCCTTGGAGCCTTGTCCAAAATATAGATGTACCACTGATCTACTTGTATTAATATGCGAATGCTGCAAATTCTAAGGTTAAGGTTGCCAGTAATCTTAATACACCCAAAGGCAGGCATCTCGACTATTCTAGCTGTCCAGGTTCCTTCTGTAGCCAATGGAAAGAGAAAGGCACCTCCAGAAGGAATTAACTGTGCTGAAGCTTAGCTGGGATGAATTTTCTTTTGCATCAACTTTATCTACTCAACAGACACAGAAGGTACTTGGATGATTAGTTTACACTATACGCTTTACTTAGACTGTACACTATAATAATAAACAAAACCTCATTTAATTTCATATACAGCAATATCCACCTCATTTCCCAGGTGCACCATGAAAGCATACAACTTCTCCATGGTTCCATTGTGGGAAGAGCTGGGTATAAAACCTAGGCTCCAAGTAGAAGAATTAAACTACTTGAGACTCAATCTTTCAATTAAGTAGGAATTAGAAACACAGTGATTGCATCACAAGCCCTAACATTAGGAAGGATGGCAGTGGCTGTGAAGACAACAACAGGTGTATTTGGCTGGTCCATGCTTTGGTGCCTCATTTAAAAAGCAATTGCAAATAAATTACTAATGGTGTCCATGGATATGAATATGAAATACACAAGAGAAGCATTTTCATTATTATTTTTTTTTGTACAAGACGCTTACTTAAGTTACTTGGTACATCTAAAATAACTTTTGAATGGTGTCCTAGGTATACAATGCAATACGATTTGCAATCAAGTGTGTAGTTTAATAAAACACACTTTCACACTCAATAAACTTTATATTAACACTAATGCTGTGTAAGGAGTCATAAGATAATGCAAAGCATTCAAAATATTGTAATATATATGTATTACTTTCCAGCAGTATAAGTATACTTATTTTCAGACAGGATTTGTTCAATTTAGCACTTGCTAAGAAACTGACAATATTCAAACTTTTGTGAAAAAATCAGGAGGTTACAGCTCCATGTAAGTCAACTGGAAAGGGGCACTGGAAAGGGGCACTGAGCTAGCATAGAACAATCTATTTCAGAGTAAGTCATACCGTCATTGAAAAATATATGCCATGAGAGCAGGCAAAACCAGTCACAGAGTTAATTAACTGTCTCAAGCTTCACGGACAAACCTCTAATAAAACCCTCAGTGCTGAAACTGAAGCCTCCTGTAATTTGGTTAAAAATGAAACTAGCAGGACAATTATTTTCATGATAGGAATTTCAAAGACTTAGAAAGCAAAGAATATTGCTTGCTGGGCTTTATATTAAAAAGTGTGAGACATTCTAAACATTCTTAGACACAAGATAGACTGCCATCTGTTTTACAGTTTCCTGCATTGACTTTGCCAAAAAAGGCCAAGGATTGTTTAGAACTGAACAGATTTGTCATGTGCATCTCAAAATAACTCAAATCATACTTCTATAGCTGCTCAAGACAACCACGTAGGCAATTGCGATAAGCAGGTATCTTCAGAATCATATTTTTCCAGTTGGCATTGGAAAGCATCCAAGACAAAACTAAAGAAGGCATACGCAGCTCTACCAAAGGCAGAATTGTGTTTCTTATAAGGTATTGAGCTTAACTGTCATGTTTGGGGCCAGAAAGTGCCATCAACACTTGACAAATATTTCTGGAACAACAGTACCACAGAGACATTAGTTATGTAATGACTGAAAACTACTTAAATCCCAACTGAGTGCAGGAAAAGCTCTGCTAAGTTGGCACCTCTCACCTACCGAAAAATGGGCAGAAGAAATTCAGAACAAAATGAAAAGGAAGAAACAACCAACAATAATGACCACATTAAATGCTCATGTCAAACTACGGTGACTGGTAGGTAACATAGAGAATGATAAATATTAATTAAAAATGAATAATAATAACCAGCAGCATTTTATCAACTGTTGTCTCTTCTCACCCTTTGGCAAAGAAATTTTAAATTGGAAATGTTCCAATCAGTCACTGATAGTAATGGAAAGGCAAAAGTATGTGGAAAGTATGCATTACTTGACTCTGAAAAAAGGATTCAAGTCAAACCAACCCTGAAGTCGTCAATGGTTCTAAATTTGCATTGCTGATACACTAAATGTCAAGGCTTACATAGCCTTCTTTCTAATCTCATTACTTCAGAAGTTACAGAATAAGAAATATAAAGATTCAGAAAACATACCAAAAATAGTGGCGTGAAGCAAATATAAGCAATATTTTACATCGTCAATCAGAAAATGTCTCTTTCATATACTGCTCAAAAAGCAAAAAGGGGACAAGACCGGAGCAGAGCTTAAATTCACAGAATATACCAGCTTTCTTTGTACTTTTCAAATACACGTTGCTTGACTGAGACTCCTGAACGCAACTTAATCTTCTTCTCTCATAAAGGCCAATCACCCTCTACCAGTGAGAGAAATAAGATAAGCAGATAGAACTCAACTTCAATAATGCAAAACACATAATGGGTTCTTTTAAATCAGCAAAAAAGTGCAAGAGAAAAATCTATACATAAAAACTCAAGATGAGGCAACTCTCAGGCTTCAAGTATAATGAAAAAGAGAAAATTCAGAAGGGGTAGGCTTATCCAGGCTATTTCCATCTACAGAGGTAGACCACCTTAGTGATTCTGACTTTATGACACTATTTAACTCATTAGCAAACATTTAGCTGTAGTTTGCTGGTTGTATGGGTTTTGTTTTATTGGTTTTGTTGTTATTGTTGTGTTGTGTTTTTTTTTACCTGCTCTTCATGTACAAGCACTTGACCTTTGAGTGGATTTCCCAGTGGTGCCACAGTCACAAAAGGTTGCCAGACATTTCCAATTGTTCTTGGGAAGAGGTCATAAAAATCCACAAAGGATCCATTCTTACTAGAAACATTCATGAAGTACAAGGAAACAGGATTGCATGTAGCAACATAAAGAACATTTTCAGCTTCATCTTCTGAAAGAGGAAAATAAAGGAAAGGCTTCTGATATCACATATTATTATTTTGGAAATACATATTTTAAACTAAGCAGACGATATAGTAAAATGTACAGCAAAATTATTACCATAACAATTACCATTACACAGGGAGATCAAGAGAGATAGATGGTCTCTTGATACTAACTAAATGTTAACAGGCAGACACTTGCCACAACATTGTGAACTCTTTAAACAAGTAGTCCAAGCCACATTTGTGTAGATGAGACTGCAGTGTCTGCCAGCACATACAACATCTGTCTAAAAGATTTTGTTTGTTTATAATTTTGGTTCTACCTCCTCTATTCCATTCTCCCCTTCAATTAATATATTTAAGAACTATTTACACATGGGACAAATGCAAACTTTGTGGAAAGTCTGGCACTTCCAGCTGGACCTCAGACAATTCTTAAAATCAAACCAAAGCAATGCAATTTCTCTTTCACTGTCATGAAAGTTTGCAAATGTACTTGAAACTCAGGCTACAGGCAGAAAAAGTAGCATTCCAGTATTGATCATCATCAATCTGTTTATAATACACAGTGAAGTTTAGACATGTTTAATGATGAATCATAGAATCATAGTAGAGAATCATAGAAACACAAGGTTGGAAAGGACCTACAAAATCATCTAGTCCAACCATCCTCCTATCACCAATATTACTCACTAAGCTACTAAATCATATCTTGTAGCACCTTGTACAGACCCTTCTTGAACACCCCGAGGGATGGTGACTCCACCACCTCCCTGGGCAGGCTGTTCCAGTGCCTGACTGCTCTTTGAGAAAAAAAGTTTTTCCTGATATCTAATCTAAATCTCCCCAGGTGCAACTTGTGGCCATTTTCTCGAGTCCTATCATTAGTTATCTGAGAGAAGAGAAGAGACCTCCTCATCACAACCTCCCTTCAGGAAGTTATAGAGAGCAATGAGGTCTCCCCTGAGCCTCCTCTTCTCCAGACTAAGCAATCCCAGCTCCCTCAGCCACTCCTCGTAAGACCTGTGTTCCAGACCCCTCACCAGTTTCGCAGCCCTTCTCTGGACATGTTCCAGAGATCGACGTTTTTCTTGTACTGAGGGGCCCAAACCTGAACACTGCACTCGAGGTGCGACCTCACCAGAGCTGAGTACAGGGGGATGATCGCCTCCCTTCTGCCTGCTACACTGTTCCTGATACAAGCCATGATGCCATTAGCCTTCTTGGCCACCTGGGCACACTGCTGGATCATGTGCAGCTGAGCATCGATCAACACTCTCAGGTCCCCTTCCTCTTCACAGTCTTCTAGCCACTCTGCCCCAAGCCTATAGCATTGCATGGGGTTATTGTGGCCAAAGTGCAGGACCCAGCACTTGGCCTTATTAAATCTCATCCCATTCGCCTCAGTCCAGCAGTCCAGCCTATTTAGATCCCTCTGAAGCAGACTGACACTACCTCCCAGCTTGGCATTATCTGCAAACTTAATGAAGGTACACTCAATCCCCTCATCCTGAACCCTAAAAATGTTTAAAAATACTCCCAGTAATGCAATTTCACTTTGGGACATAAGAAATACAAGTAACTAAGGCAGGTTTGATTCAGTGAGGAAGAATTTTTATCAGTTTAAGCATAGCACTATGCAAGTTTTAAGGTTTGTATTAGAACTAAACTCACCAAGAGAAAAAGGAAAAAGTCTACTAATAATTTTCTGAAGCTTTATAGTGTTGAACATAAAAATTAGACAGACTTGCTATTTTTATGGCTGTTCTACTTTAATTACATATCCTTCTCTCAGCTTGAGGATGCATATCCTAACAAAGACCCCAATGTCTGAAATTATATTCCCATTTCAGTAGCTGATTATTTTTGTATTTCATCTATTGTTAAAGTAATAATTAAAAAAAGTGGAATAAGATAAATTATTTTATTTATCCTCTACAAAGATACCCAGAAATACAGACTATTGTAAAACACCAGTGTGTTTTACAACCTTAGAACATTACATATGCATATCCTTTCATATTCTGTCACTGGCTGTCAATGGGCACTTATAATGTCAATAGCCCAATTCTTCTTCATCTCCAGGATATTTAATGTATTTATGATACTGGGAATCATTACAAAAATTCCTAGCTTTTCTTAACGTACCTTTTGTTACAGTGACGTCGCAAACAAAGTTAACTTCACCCAAAGGCAGTGTCCAAAAAGCAAGTTCTTCTGTGAAATTGAGGGACCGGGATTCATGTCGTTCCAATGGAAATCCTTGAATATTTAGGTATATAGGGCCCTAAAACAAATTATAACAATGAGGGCTTGCTAAAATACTTTGCTTGTCATCATTCAAATCTAGAAGTCTTCTTCAAGACTGTTAATACTATTAACAACAGAAACAATTAGTAAATGACAGAGTAGATGAAATACTTCTTTGCAAGCTCTCTGTATGTCCACAGAGCCATTTTTTTCACAATATAGAGACCATCATGCCTTCATCTTTAGTTATTTATTGGTTTGGAACCATTATTGCTCAATGGCATGAAGGAAGTATCATGTTCTGATAAAACACAATCCACGCAAAGGAAAGAATCAGGATCTTTTTTTGTCTCAAAGAAGTTCTACGGCAATTTTTTGTTATATGAATCCCACATCACATTAGCAGTTCAGGTTTTTTCCCTGATGCACTGGAGTAATAATTACTGAAGTTAGGCCAAGAGCTCAAAGCTGAAAAGGACTTTAAAGCTTTGACTGCAGATCAAATTGTACCAAAATTTCAAATTCAAACCTGGCAGTGCCAAAGACCCGTAAGAATTCAGCTGCATGTAAAATAAAAACAGGAAAACGGCTTTCTTTTCAGTCAGTCTCTGATCTTATCCAAAAATTGAAATCTGGGGGCTGAAGTTGGCCACCTCCAAGCATCCAAAACAGCTATAGAGTCAAACATGGTACTTTCAGTATCCTTATAAAAAGGTCTTTTCAAGAACTTCTGACCAACTGTACTGATTTTTAAAGCACACCCCACGTTCTGAGGGCTAGGTACACAAGAAAGGTCATTTTAGGTTCTTCACATCCCAATACATAAAAAGAGTATTTTATGTATTAAAAAAATACACAAACCTTTACATCTATTTTTTGAGTTTCTGTGGGACACAGCAGTTTCTGTCGTTCATTCCCAGGCTGATCGATTTTCCAGTAGCCTATAAATTTATGATCTGGTAATGGCAGTCTGTCAAACAATGCAGGAACAAACGAATTTTTATATTCATTAACTTGCAACTGATATGGAATAAATCATTTAAACAACATCATTTTTCCAACTAACAATATTTAAAGATTCTCTTGCAGAAAATGCTTCCTCGTTAAAATATTTCATATATTTTACATTTTAAATCACAAAAATTTTTGGCTTCTGGAATACTAATACAATCGCAACCTAAACAGCATAATAAAAGAAGGAACCTTTCATATAATATGGCCTCAAAATAAAACTTTTCCAGCCTGAATTATTTGAGGTATGTAATAAAATATATCTGAGACGTCTCTCGCTTTGTTTTATTCAGCTCAAGCAGGATGTGATAGTACCACTTACAGGAACAACTGTAATTGACACACTTCTAAAAAGCCAGCATGATAAGCAGAGTAAACAATGTGGAAAGTTAACCATGCAATAACTTCAGTGATTTTTTTCCATATATTAATGCCTCTGTTCACATGAACATAGGCAATGTAATACAGATGTGAGAGAGAGTCTGCCACTGCCTTCTGGCCAGTACAGCCTACAGGAAGGGCAGAGATTTCTTTGACAGCCTCTGTTGGTTTCATTGGTCTAACTTCTTCATTTCTGTACTTTTTACTTGGGGAAGGAATACACAGGCCAATGCAAAACTCGTTTTAAAATTCATGTAGGAAAATAAATATGATGGCATATAACAAAGTAGCTTGACAGCAAATAAGGCTGTTTTTCCCCTCTGTTCTCTCTCCAGTGATTTGCAACCACTAAAAGCAGTTTGACTGTGTTGATTGGCACGAATACATTCAAGCTAATGAACTCATCCTTTTATTTAGGATCCGTTGCTCCTAAAGAGACCTCCTATCAAAACTGCATTCTGCATTACAAGCAGTTGCACATTACTGTACAGCTCCAGGACTTGGCAAGAGAACAGAAGACATTCCCTCTCCCTGTTTCTATAAATATCTGCAAAGTCTATTTTAAGGAAGTTCTCTTAAGACTGTTTGTTAAAAGCCTGTGCTCAGCCTCTTCTGTCCCGTTTCATGATGTTTTCCTACTGTTACATTTTTTTCCCCTCTCCCCACAAACCAACCTGGCCCCTCTGGATTCCAGAGGTTTGTTTCTATTCTTCTTGATGCTCTTTTCGGAATAAGAAGTTATCTCCAGTCAAAAATCCCCAGTTGGACTACATATGAATCTTGGCAATATTTAGTATTTTTTTTTCATTGAGAACTTAAGAGAAAATGTCAGGGAATGAACACTAATATCCTCTAATCTTTCCAACTCACGCAGGAAAGATGCATTAACATTTCTTACTGGAATATTGACACCAAACCTCAAGCAACTTGGAGAAGCCAGTACTCACAGGGAGTCAGTCTCCATCCCCATTCTGCATTTGGACCACATGCCAAGGCAGTCAGATAGCCAAAGACACATTTTGTTATTTGGAAATAGAAATTGGTTTGGATGCTACAGATCTTAGATAAACATCCAGCTGCCAGCAAATACACACCACTGGGGCACATAATGAGGAAAGTGTATTAAATACATTCCACCAAGATGGTCAAAGGGCTGGAGTACCTCTCCTATGAAAAAAGGCTGAGAGAGATGTCCAACCTGAAGAAGAGAAGGCTCTGGGGAGACCTCCTTGTGGCCTTTCAGTACTTAAAGAGGGCTTATAAAAGAGACGGAGAGTGACTTTTTACTTGGGCAGATATGATAGAACCGGGGGGGATGGTTTTAAACTACAAGAGGGGATATTTAGATTAGATATTAGGAAGAAATTCTTTACTTGGGTTTGGCGAGGCACTGTCTCAGGCTGCCCAGAGAAGCTGTGGATGCCCCATCCCTGGAGGTGTTCAAGGCCAGGCTGGATGGGGCTTTGGGCAACCTGGTCTGGTGGGAGGTGTCCCTGCCCATGGCAGGGGGTTGGAATTGGGTGATCTTTAAGGTCTCTTTGAACCCAAGCCATTCTCTTAGTCATTATTTTCCTCAGTCAAAGAACCAGTGGAGTATTTATTCCCTGTTTGTGGCCTATTTACAAATATCAACAGATACCAATGTTTAAAGTGTGATTTATTTTGAATTCTTCCTCACTCCAGTTTGCACTTTTATAACTTGCCTGATTCTTCCCAAATTAGAAAAAAAAAAAAAGCCAGACGTAAAAGAAATACAAATGCAGTATATTTTACTTTACAATATTTAAGATCATTAGGAAAAAATGTTCAGGATGTACTGTTTCCACATATAGACAATTCTTAGATAAATGCATTCATGCAGTCTGAAAAAGGGCAAACCGTCCAGTCAGAAGATAAATCAATTTATCCATGAACTGGAATTTTACTTCAAGCATCCATTTGGGTTTCAAAATCATTTATTGGCAAAACTTTGGTTATGTCTTGAGCCAAAACTGTCTTATGTGCAAAAAGAAACTAGAGATTTTTTTTTGGTAATGATTACTATGAGTAGGACAATCTCTGATATGCCTGTAATCAGCAATAATTGTTTCCTGTTAGCTCAATGGTACATCAGCTTCCACAAGGATTTGGATTTAGTTTTTAATTCCTTACACATTACTCCCATGGACAACATCCTAGAAATAAATGAGTTCACTAATAATCACAAGTACTTACTAAATTTTAAAACAAAACATATGTTAATAACCAGCTCTAACTGAATACCCTGCTTTATATAGCAACAGAATTACAGATCGCATTCCCAAAGAAACAAAACATTTCCACTCTGTTTCAGCTTTCTGGAGATTTGCTTTGTTGATAGTTCCCCTCTTCCCTTAGGAAAACTAATTTCTCCTTTCTCCCAGATCCTTGAGGTTTTGTTCTCTTCCCTGCTCCTGAATAATTTCATTTCTCCAGGGTAGCAGACTAAGCCGTCGTGAACAGCAAAGAGGAGGGAAAGGTAGATCAGAGTTTAAGAATAAAACAAACACAATTCATAATGCAGAGTTCCTTTGTCAAGAGAAGTAGGACCTGACAGTTATTTTTTAGTCCATTTCACTGCGCAGAAACCTGATCTAAGAAAGACAGAGTATAGAAGAAGCTGGTGGCATTAAAGGTCTTACAAGCCGTCTACCTCCTGAATGATTTTCAGGAGAGGCTGTGGGTACAGAAGGACTGAAACAAAGTGACCACACTGGAGACACGTACACCTTTTAAAGCTTTCTTCTACTGAATATATATGATACACAGTGAAGTACAGAAACTTTTCTCAGGACTTAGAGGTAACAACAACCAAGTTTTGAAAATAACTTGAAGTGACAGTGCTAGTAAAAAGCTTCACAAGACACTCCTGACACTCTGCAGTATTTCAAATGAATTAAATGAACCAAACACTGCTTACACAAAGGGCAGACAGAATACTGTGGAAATGCTACCAGTGGCAAAAATCTGAGAAACAAAGAGATCCAATGGGTGTAGGAAAGTGCAATGGGTGGGTAAGAACTGTACTGAAACTCCATGGCTATCTCCAGCTGTAATGTACCCCGATTCATGCTTTCCTCAAAAGCTGGAAAGGGTTCATAGAAGAGAAAAACCACATGACAGGCTGCAGTAATCTTGTAAGGAAGCCAAGACTTACAAGCAAGTTCTAATGAACTATTCCTAATCACTTCTTTCCTTATGGATGTGTCAGTCTGCAGGTTAAGAAAAAATTTGAAATAAATTTATTTGCTCCTAGTTTTACACCATTTTCCTTACGATCACTGCTGTCGATGAAATGGTTACGTAGGAACATTTGCTCAGAAAAGACGATAGGCACAGGACTTTACACTTGATGTGGCAATTCTACCTCTATTATTTAGCCTGATTTTCTTCACACACAGCAGTCTAAGGGAAGACAATTTGTTACAAGATTATCCTCTAGCAACTTCTGATGCTGGAAAACTTCTCAGAGTGACACCTGCAGTATATATTTTTTCACTTTTTAAATTTAAAAAATGCACTCATTTTAGGCTAATTAAAAAAAAAAATTCAAAAAGTCAGTAGATCTTGCTTTATGAATGTATTCATTTAAGTTTCTGAGAACACACTGGAAAACAGCTAAGAACATTGTAAGGACAAAGTTTCGCTGAACAGAAGTTCTCTACAGTTGGCTATCCTACTAGTACAGCGTCAGATGTGAACTTTGACAGGTAACAGAACTGTTTAATGCTTGATCTTGTAAACTAGCTTAATGCTGGAACAGAATGTAGTATTCAAGGACTTAAACAAAATCTCTGTTCAGTCTAGCTGAACAGACATTTATACCCCCTCTTTTTTTTTTTTTAATTCAACTTAAATAAGATACAGTTTGAATCCAAGAACTTCCTTTACCATCCAGATCTCTGTACTTAATGAAAATACTTTCTGATTAGAATATAAGCAGTAGATATTCAGAAAATATTCATGTTAGGCTACCTGTTACTTTACAGTCAAGAGCAAACACACACACACAACCACAAGTGTACAGGATGGAAAAGAGACACATATAATATGAGCCAGATCCAACATTAAACTACATGCTACCTGAAAGGACTGGACACAAGAGAACAGCAAAGCCATTAAAATTTACACATTTATATTACATATAAATGATGCAGTTCAAACAAAATGAATATTCAAGTTCTAGCAAGTACCTAGAAGTGAGTAGTGAAAGGAGGGAAAAAAAAAGAAAAAAGAAAAAAGGAATGGGCATTTCCTTAAGGATAACTACCAGAATTAGAGCTGAATGCTCTTTTACCTAGGAACTGCCAACAGTCTGAACCACACAACAAAATGGCAGATCAACATGAGTTCAGACAAATGTGGCATAACAGATGTTAATGGGAAAACAAAGTGTACATAAAGAAAGATAATGAATTACTACAATGACTTATCCGTTTTAGCCACTATTTGCTGGCAAAGCATGGTAGACAAGCCATCTGCTTTATTCACCATAGTGATAAAAAAGCAACCACTCAATAGGTAATACCAGGAGATACAGACAATATCACAACTTTCTAGCTGGCAATATTGCACATGTCAGTGTCTTGAAGAATGGCCATCCTATTTAGTACATACAACCTCCAGGAAACAAAAAAGCCCAAAGGATTAGGTGGGAAAAAAGTAAAGCATTATTTTGCTTGAAAAACAGTAGAAAAAACATTCTGATAAAAAACAGGCTTTTAAAGTCTAACTCTGTATTCTGTTTTGCCATCTCATTAAGTCTCAGGAATTAAGCAGAATCCTATCTGTCTAATATTAGAATAGGAGAAACTTCCACACAACAAATATAGAAGAATGAGCTGAATACCGAACCAGGATCTGAAATAAAAGATACCAGGAGGTTAACATTTTATTTCTGTATCTCTGAACAGATGTAGAATTTTTCTAAAGGGATATCAATTAGTTCAGCTTGACAATTGCTTCACAAATCTCCTGAGAACACATGAAGTCAAAGAGAAAAGGTCTAATATAAAACACCAATTTAGGAAATAAATGAATTAGCATTTACAAATTAATTTCTCTCTTGAAAAAATAACTACTGCAAGAACTCTTTTCTAAATGGTAATTAGACACCACCTCAAATTCCTCCCAAGATTAAGTATGTTAATTCCAGAGCGTAAGCTAAAATTCCCATAAGGGTCACGGTTACTCTCTGTTAAATTTCCCCTGAAATTTCAGTTGAATACAACCATCAAAGTTTCTTCTCTTGAGACTCTGCACTGCAGTGTGTTGCTCATGTGTCTCGTGGTTTTGTTCCTACACTTAACGCAATTATGTTTCAGCAGCAATTTAAATAATTGTAATTTCTCTAATATTTTTTTCATTAATGGATGACAGACAGACTTCTCTAAAATGTATTAAAACAAAAGAAGTACTCACGAATTGTTGGATCCAATAGAAATGTTAAGACATGCCAGAGAGTCAGTACATGCATAATAGTCAGTACTTCAGTATAGTCATACAATTATCTAGGTTGGAAAACACCTTCAAGATCACGATGTTCAACCATCAACTTGACCTACTGAGACACACTACTAAAATATATCCTCTAGTGCTACACTCATACATCTCTTAAATATCTCCAGGGATGAGGACTCCACCACTTCCCTGGGCAGCCCATTCCAATGCTTGACCAACCACTCCATGAAGAAATTCTTCCTAATATCCATTCTAAACTTCCTCTAGAGTAACTGTGATTTTGCAATAACAATTTTTCATGTCCTAGGATCTCTGGAAATGCTTTGTATTGCAAAACTTGTTACTTAATTTTATATTAAATACAATATATTAAAAAAGTCTCAGTATGAAGAAAATTGATCACAAAAAAGATAAGGGGTGAGTGCAGGGTTCTGCACTTCTGGTCCCAGCCAGCATGGGTTTGTGAAGGGTAGGTCCTGCCTAACTAACCTGATTTCCTTTTATGATAAGATCACCCGTATGGTGGACCAAGGGAAACCAGCTGATGTGATTTTTTTGGACTTCAGCAAGGCATTTGACACGGTTTCCCATAGGATCCTACTGGACAAAATGTCCACCATACAGCTAAATAAAAACATCATCCGATGGGTGAGCAATTGGCTAACGGGCAGGGCCCAAAGGGTTATGGTGAATGGGGCTGCGTCAGGCTGGCGGGCGGTCACCAGTGGGGTCCCTCAAGGCTCCATTTTAGGGCCGGTACTTTTCAATATTTTTATAAACGATCTGGATGTAGGAATAGAAGGTATTTTGAGCAAGTTTGCTGATGACACCAAACTTGGAGGAGCTGTGGACTCGGATGAGGGTGGAAAGGCCTTGCAGAGGGATCTGGATAGGTTGGAGAGCTGGGCGATCACCAACCGCATGAAGTTCAATAAGAGTAAGTGCCGGGTCCTGCACCTGGGACGGGGAAACCCTGGCTGCACGTACAGACTGGGCGATGAGACGCTGGAGAGCAGCCTAGAAGAGAGGGATCTGGGGGTCGTGGTAGACAGCAAGTTGAATATGAGCTAGCAGTGTGCCCTGGCAGCCAGGAGGGCCAACCGTGTCCTGGGGTGCATCAAGCACGGCATCGCTAGTAGGTCGAGGGAGGCGATTGTCCCGCTCTACTCTGCGCTGGTGCGACCTCACCTCGAGTACTGTGTGCAGTTCTGGGCACCACAGTATAAAAAGGACATGAAACTGTTGGAGAGTGTCCAGAGGAGGGCTACGAAGATGGTGAAAGGCCTGGAGGGGAAGACGTACGAGGAACGGCTGAGGGCACTGGGCCTGTTCAGCCTGGAGAAGAGGAGGCTGAGAGGAGACCTCATCACAGTCTACAACTTCCTCGTAAGAGGGTGTCGAGAGGCACGAGACCTTTTCTCCATTAACACCAGCGACAGGACCCGCGGGAACAGGGTTAAGCTGAGGCAGGGGAAGTTTAGGCTTGACATCAGGAGGGGGTTCTTCACTGACAGAGTGGTTGCACACTGGAACAGACTCCCCAGGGAAGTGGTCACTGCACCGAGCCTGACTGAGTTTAAGAAGCGATTGGACTGTGCACTTAGTCACATGGTCTGAACTTCTGGGTAGACCTGTGCGGTGTCAAGAGTTGGACTTGATGATCCTTAAGGGTCCCTTCCAACTCAGGATATTCTATGATTCTATGATTCTGCAGAAAGGACCCAGAGGTTAGCACTTAAAAAACAGACCTGAGTTAAAAGTTGCAAGAAATGCAAACATTGGATTTTTAAAAATGAACTGCTGCATGAAATACATCCCTGGATTCTATATTCTTACTACTCCACTCAGCTCCAGCAGAAAGTAACCTGCTCATTTTCACACACCATGTTTAAAGACATGAACCAAGTGCATGTGGGAATAAAGAAAGCATAAAAGAAAAATTACCAGAGGCATTAAAAATAGGAAGACAGAGAAATAGATGTGTTTAGCCTTGAGGTGACTTTCTAGTAGCAAGGATATTTAGGAAGAAGGCTGACTTTCTTAGGGAGCTTACAGAACTCCGTCTCTGAAAGTTTTGACGTGGATCAAGGGAAAAATCAGACAAGATGGTTTTAGATTAACTTGCACCTTTTATGAAGGAAGTGAGCTGGACTTGATTAGCACCATTACCCTACTCCCCAAATCCTGCAAAATAATATAAAAGACACCTGTACATGTTCTGAACATGTAGCAGCTTGGGAAAGTCCCTTTTCTGCAGTGGTCCAAATACTATATCCAAGTAACTCTTTGTGTCCATCACAGGATTGTGCAATTTGGGCTGGAACAGATTTGGAGGCATTACCACAATGTTCTTTTACCCCAAGGCAGAATCGGCCATACCTAAACCATTCAAGATGTGTCTGTAATTCAAGGTGATCCACCTGTGGCTCAAAAGTTCCACAGGGTTTTATCTCACCACCAACAGCAACATTATTTTGGCAGAGAGAAGCAGGGTAATCTGAAATTCCAGCTGTGGGGTATGTAAGTGAGATACTGAGACCAAGATCTCAGTATCACAAGAGTCAGGTCTTGTGATACTTGGTCTTGTGACCAAGATCACAAGAGTCAGGTGTCAGCCTAGGCCCTGTCTTGCACAGTGAGATCTAGAAAAAGACTTGCTTTTATCAACTGCTTGAGAACTGGTCTTGTAGTTTCTCCCTAATGTTGCCCTTCAGTGTACTCAGTATGTGCCCATGGCTGTCACTGAAAGAGTTTTTGATGAGTATGTTGTGGGGTTCTCATACGTCTGTTACCCTTGGTGTAACCTGTCACATAAAACCTCAGTGACAGATCCAAAACGATCGGGTGATTATCCCTATTTCAAGTTGATCAAATTCTTCTACCTTCTCACTTCTGAACTGAACAGTCCCCAATAACACCAGTCTCTCTCTTGTTTCCTAAGCCTCCGATTTCCTCATTGCTAGAGGATTCTCTCTGTACCGCCCATGTAAACCCACACCTAGCACTTCTAAAAATTATATAAAAATTATATAAAGTGCAGATTTCTCAAAAACTGTGACAAACATAATTCTTTGAAACAGAAATTACCCAATGACTTTTAGCAAAGAAACTATGGAAAGAATTTCAAGTGTGTACTGTCAGTTTGATAGACACTGTAGTTGTTCAACCATCAAGGTCTCTAGGCATGTAATTCTTCTGTCATCAGAACGAAAAGGTACACCACAGTCATTACACTGCCAGTTTAATTTAATAGTTATATGTAGGATGTTAGATAGGATAACAGCGGTGCACCGGTAGAAGAAACCTACACAGACACCCAGTATCAAGACATCATGTCCTAAGAATCAGTGCCTCCTTAGCAAATATAAAAGTAGTATGTTCCATGGAAAACTCAATTTACCATAAATCCATAAAGCTTTCTTCATGAAAGGGAAATATTTGTTTCTCCATAAACAAATTATATTGGAGTTCAAGCCACAGTAAGTTCTCTAACTGCTTTTCAATATGACCTACTTTAACCTGACTGTGAACTGTAAGAAGAATGAGTTAAATCTGTTTTCATTTCACAATTTATTCTTAAAAATAGCTATTTTGATTCGAACCTCTGAAAAGTATATGGTATAACATGTCAATTATCAATGTAATTTAAGAATAATAGTGATACACAGACACATACTAAAATGATTCTTAGTTTATATGCTTAATTACGTACACTGCTCTATTCTACAGAAGTATTTTTGTAGAGCCTTTTGTGAGTAGCAAAGACAAAATCCCACTAATGCTGATGACAATTTATTTCTTTTGATATTGATTTAGGTAGTAAGTAACAGGACAGAAATGTGTTGCAATTAAATTAAAAACACAGAGGAAGAAACAAGTATTTCCCTTTATTAATATATATCTGTTTATCATACAAACTATCAGTACGTGCATGGACATTAAGTAAAGATTAAATATTAGTAATAAGCAAATACTCTATCATAAAGTAATTTAAATTATTGTAGGAATATAAGTTGAACCAGAGGAGTATTGACTTCAAGTATTCCAGGTTGTTTTAAAATCAGTTAGCAGCAAGATAACGCACTATAAAAAGTGATCATGAGAGACATGTCTTCTTAAAATAGATCTTATTTTACTCTTACTCCTTGGCCAGCAGTACATTGGTCGGTTTTGCTCCAATAGGTATCCCATATTTGTGCAAAGTGTTGATTAAAATTTCACGCATTTCATTGTTGTAGGAGTCGAAGTCAAATACATTTCGAACAACATTCGCCAGTCCTTCATTTGGGAATTTCTGTTAAGAAACAAAAAGTCCCCAGATTTATTTTACTGAATACCTCTGTTAAGCTTCAGGAAAAAAAATACTTTTAAAGTTAATAGTTCTAACAGAAACTTTGCTCAACTTAGACAAATGCTCAAGTAAATTGAAAAAAAAATCTGGAATAAAGAAGGTGCATTACTTCAAGTCAGAATTAAGTCATTGACACTAAAACTGAATAAAATAAACAAATAGGAGACAATTAGTTAAATAATCACATTCATTCATGTTTTGTAGAATCAATTCTGTTATACATGTAACAAGGTGGCATTATCACTGAACTATATAATAAAATACATAAAGTATTCTTAAATTTTGGAACTACTTTCCGCTAAGTGGGAAGGTCTGACACAAATCCATATATTCATGTACTCAACTATACAATTCGGTTAAGAATTCTGATTCTTAATGTTGAATATAGAAAAACAGAAGATACATTGCTAAATATGGGTTTAGGTCGTGATGGGCTTTAATGGAAACAGAAATCCACTTAAAAGGCACTTTTTTTTTTAACTGGTGAAAAATACTACCTGTCATGCACCATATACATAAAGAAAAAAGGTTTATCAAACTTTAATTAGTATTTCCAACAAGGAAAGTGCTAACTGTTGCTATTGTTTGCTCCTCCAGATTTCAGTATTGTGCTGCAGACCTTTTCGTTATCGCTGTTCTGCAGGAAGAAAGTACCTTCCTGACTCTCATTTCCCACCAAGACCTGGATGCCAGTGAGAAAGTCAACTAAAATCATGTACTAGGAATAAGCTGAAAAGAAGAAAGGAGTTTTTGGACTTTCCGAAGGCTCTACAGGTGTCAAAAGCTGGCCCAGCACTTTCAAACTGTTACCAAGTGCTTAGTAACTCCCACTGTCTTTTGATTTGCCCTGAAACTCTTAAAGCACACACATACCTCCCTTAAATTAAGGTAGATTCCAGTAAATGTAGGCCTTAAAGCATGCTGCCATAATTTCAGGCTTAAGGAAACTTATTTTTAAAGGCACACTTAGGTAATTTAAACAGAATACATATTGTCTACAATTTAGGTTTCATTTACCATTTCCATTTCTTTAAAAAAAAAAATCTGAGAACCATCATCTTACTCTTGTAAAATGTAAATGAAGTCAATCAAATAAAAAGAATTAGAAACCAACCAACCAAAAAAACCCCAACACTCAAATTACTATAGACCCTAAAACTTTACCACCTAGCTGCTTTATTTTTTGGTGTTGGGTGGGGGCCTAAGTCTTTCTTTTCAGCTTCTCACTTTTTCTTCATATGCCTTTCATTCCAATACTAGATATTTAAGATAAGGACCTGGATCCCCCCCATCTCAGTGTACCACAGTTACTGTCTGGAACATAAATATGTGAAGAAGCATTTTATGAAGTCTTTTAGCTGTTTTTTTCCTATCAGTGTGTAATGGCTGGTACAAAAAAAAGCCTTGAAAAAATTATTTAACATGTGTCAGAGAAATGTATCTTTACTTTATGTAACTTAAAAAGGTTTTTACAATGCTTAGTAGTGATAGTAGTATATTCTGTAATGTAAGCTTAATATTGAAGTCCAGGTAAACATCATTGTACAGAAAAGCCTATCAGCTTATAAAAATGTGCATCAGACATTTAAAATTAAATCCATGTAAAACTACTTAATACTCAGTGTGCAGAACCTCATCTCAGATGTTTTCAAGTATCTTCTTTCTGATAGGTAGAAAACATGTCCACAACTGTGCATATTCTGTATAACCAAAACTTTTCCTTACAGAATTATTTTAGGACATTTATTACAATGAATAGCACAGTTTCTATGCTCTTCCTTTCTCACTGCAAAGTACAACCAAGAAACTTGCACCAAGCTACCTTGTTTACTCATAACCTCCTCTTTTACCTGCCCTGCACTAGATACTGATACACTAGTCTTCTCCAATGGTTGCTGTGTTTCTCTGAATCACTGTGTAACTTCTGACATCAACACCTCCTCAATGTATTGCACCAACACTTCTGTGCCTATTGTAACAGTGGGACATCATATAAAAATTATTTCCTCAGGTACGACTGATTGCTGCTGCCAAAGAAACCTGTTCTGAACACAAGCACTTGTCAAAAGGCCCTCCACTTCAGTTATTAAAAAATTGCAACTCTCCTGTTTCAATCAGAACAAACTCAACCCCTTTTTAATAACTGCCTGGATAACTGATTACTGAAGAAAGGCAGTAACATTTCACTTAGAAAAAAAAAAGTCTGAACATTTGAGTTGAACATTTAAAGAAAACATTTGGTTTCTATTGATTTTTAAAACCAGATTACTGGAGAAAATATTGACATCTCATCAGTCTGTCTGGTTCTTATTCATTGATTCTTTCGCTTACAAGTAAAACCTCTGTGTGTCCCTTACAGTATTTTCACGGTTTAGATTCTTGGCTGTTTCTCAAAATAATAAGTAAAAGAGTTTTTGTGTCTAACTTTTTAATATTTATTTTTAATTTTATGCTTTTGATAAAAAATTACAACAGAATTTGACTGGCTAAAAAATCCTATTCTTACAGATCTAACTTGCCATGACTGCCTGTATTGCTATAGTCTACTTAAAAGGTGTTAAGAAAAAGTAGCTTGCTGCTACAAACAGGGAATCTTATTTTAATCTATATATGTGAAGTTCTACAGTACTTCTACCATTATGCTTTGAAGGAGTGGTTAGGGATTGGGAGGGGTTGCCCAGGGAGGTGGTGGAGTCACCGTCCCTGGGGGTGTTCAAGGAAAGGTTGGACGTGGTGCTTAGGGACATGGTTTAGTGGGTGACATTGGTGGTAGGGGGATGGTTGGACCAGGTGATCTTGGAGGTCTTTTCCAACCCTAATGTTTCTATGAAAAGAAAGCAACAACCTGCCTGCTATGTAGACTACAATGAGTTTAGATTATTATGTTTTTAGATCTCTGCCTTGTGTTTCCATTACCATTCACCACTGCATGTATTCTAGTGACTTCAGATACCCCAGCTGCCAGCACCACCCTAAAGGCCCATCCTGCTCCCATGCCACCAACAGATCTCCCCCTACGAATTCCTCCATGCCCTTGGCTTCTTCCTGCCCTTGGCTTCTTCCTTTCTTTCCCCAATACCTTTTCACTGGATGCTGTCAGCTTTCCCTGTGTCTCCTCATTTGTCCTGTCAGCGGGGCAAGAAGGAACACACCTATGGCTCATCCTGAGCGACATCCATGCTAATTGATTAACCAGTGCTCATGTGTTCAGTGGGCATCAGCTACTGCCAAGCAACTGTTCCCTGCCTTTTCATTCACAGGGAGGGGACACTAATTTCAGTCTGTTCCTCACTGTCATATAGCTACTGATTCTGATCAAATCAGCAGAAACCTCATTATCTTTGAAAACTGATAACTGAGATTCTCTGTGGTTGGCCAAAAGGATAAAAGGTTATTGGTGTGTGTGTAGGGCAGCAAGGAAAGAAAAGGATAAAAATTCATTTGATAAGCCTAGTTTCCATTTGAGATTAGATGAGTTTTTTTTTTTTTTTTTAAAAAAAAAAGATAGTAAGCACCTACTATCTTAGTACAAACACTGGAGAGGCCTAAAAGCCAGATGATTAGTAGGCTTCAGGGCCAGAAGGTACAACACCAGCAGTTATGGGCAGCATTTCAGTAAATGCAGAGCTTCTGGGTTTGCCTGTAAGCCACTATTAGCTTCTGACATCTGACACAAGCTGACAATTACAGGTGAACGAGGCAAAAAAAGTATATTGACTGGCTGCTATGTAGAGCTGCAAGACCCAAATTCTCTACACAGTCAGCAGGAAGAAATAGATGCAACAGTAAGGCAGCTGCAGAAGACCATCTTCTCTATGCCTGCAGTTACAGGTCTTCAAATTAGTTTGGTATCTAAAAAACCCCACCCCTATTCTTAAGAAAAAGTTAATGCAGAGGCAACTTAACTCTGAATGTAACATCTAAGCTGCAACTAATTTGGTATGGGTTCCCTATTTGCCTAATCATTATGGGAAGATGCCCTTGTAACTACACTGTAGACACAATCCTGTATGTTGAAGACCACAATTAATCAGAATGGAGAGATTAGCATAATAATTACATGTTGGTGTTAATCAGAATACTCTCTTAATTGACTAACCCTAATGCTAAGATGCTCTCTCAGATAACCATAATCAACAGCAATTTTTTCTCTGAAACATCCAGCTCTTTTTTGCAGATGCAGAAAACACTAACATTATGTGAAAGGAATCAACACAATAGTAAAAAGAGAGTGGGGCTGTGGAACTGCTGTAAGGGAAACTGTTTAACATCATGACTAACTTCCCTCCTTCCTTCCTAAGGACCAGCGATTTCATTGACTCATTTCCCTCCTTCCTCTCTCTTCTCTACCTGAAGACCTAAAAGCTTCTTACTTTGGAATAACCATTATGTTTATATTCATTGTTTACATTTGGCTACTCCCAGCCTTTTTATTATTCAGACTGAAAAACAAGTTACAGTAAACAAAATGTTGCATCCTTTCAAAGAGGCTGGGATCTTGAAAACAAATGCTTCAGAAGGAACCAAAGCTGCATGCTGGAGATTTATTTGGATATTTAAACTTGACCTTGAAAGAGGTAAAAACCAGCAGACAGGAAACTTCCCCAGTGATCTGTGCCCAGTGCCCAGTTTGAAGTGACCACACTAATCTATGTAAGTGAAGGAGATGGAAGCAGAGAGGAATTGCCCTTCAGACAATCAGCAGTGCTGCTCTTCCAGTCAACTGTACGCTGTTCACACTCTAAGGAAAAAAACAATTAAGTCTGTACGTTTCAGCATCAGTTGGCAACAGAAGACACTGCAACTTCAGATTATCTGGAGACAGAAGATGAAAGAAGGAAGGCAGGAAGGCAGGAACTGTCAAAGCATCCAACAGAGCGGAGCTCATTTAACAAAAACCCTAAAACATCAGCTTTTCAGCAGCACGGTAACTGTTTCTCAAGACTAAGTTTTCCACTTTCATTTGAAATGTAACTGTGTGTTTAAAGACATAAGCAATATCACTAACATGGTACATGTTCCTATCAGTTCAGTAAGCCAATACCTATAAATTGTTATAGGACCCTAATAAAGTATTTTGCTTATGCGCTTATTTGGGTGCATTATTCAACTTGTAGGTTTGAATTTTGTTAATCCTTTGTACAAATGTATAAAGATAACTCTTTTTACTTTTTATTACTAATAACATAGTAGCACCAATTTACTTCGTCTCAAGACCTCATTGAACTCTACACATGACAGAAGACAAAAATCTCTTCTCCCCAGAAATCTAAATGGATTGAACATTTTTAAAAGTACCACTTCTAAGCTCCAGGATCTAAATGTCTGTATATATGGGTGAATGTGTATGAATAACATAGAATCACAGAAGGGTTTAAGTTCAAAGGGACCTTAAGGATCATCTAGTTCCAACCCCTTGCCATGGGCAGGGGCATTTTTGAGTAGATAAGGTTGGCCCCAACCAATGTGGCCTTGAACAACTCCAGGGATATGGCATCCACAATTTCTCTGGGCAACCTGTTCCAGTGCCTTATCACCTTATGAGTAATGATTTTCTTCCTTGAAGACTTGTCACTGATCTCCACTTTGACACTGAGCTGTTGACTGCAACTCTTTGAGTGCAACCATCCAGCTAATCCCTTACCCAACAAGTGGTCCATCCATCAAACCTACCCATTCATTTTAGAGACAAGAATGCTGTGTGAGAGAGTATCAAACGCTTTGCACAAGTCCAAGTAGATGACATCATTTGTTGTACCAGGTCTGGCTGGGATGTTAACTTTCCCTGCAGCAGCCCACACAGTGCTGTGCTCTGCACTTGTAGCTAGAACAGCAGTGGTATCACACTGGTGCTGTGTCTGCTGCTGAGCAGTGCTGGCACAGCATCAGGACTTTCTTTAACCCTCCTAGGGGGTGGGCCAAAAAGTGAGAAAGAAACATCACCAGGGCAGCTGACCTAAACCAACCAAAGGGATATTCCATACCATATGATTTTACTCTCTGCAACAAAAAGGTGGAAAAAGGAAGAATGGGGGAGGGGTGGGCTCTCGTTAAAAAAACGTCTGTCCTCCTCCCGAACACCGGCTACATGCGTTGAGGCCCTGCTTCAGGGATGTGGTCAAGCATCGCTCATTTGTGGGAAGTAGAGAGTAATTTCTTTCCTCTGCACTTCCACACAGCCTTTATTTGTTTTGTTTTGTTTTTCCCTTTCCACCTACCCTTCCCCCCCTTCCCTTTTTTCCCTTTAGTTAAATTCTTTAATTAATAATAATCTTTCCTTAATAATTTTTTTTCTGTTTAATTAAATTATCCTTATCTCAATCCGTGATTTGTTTCTTCCTTTACTTATCCCCTCCTCATCTAAGGAGGAGCAGTGAGAGAGCAGTTGTGGTGTTCAGCTGCCTAGCACAGTAAAACCATTACAGTTGCTCATCCACCAATGCTGTAACCCCATCGTAGAAGGCCACCAGATTTGTCAGGCACAATTCACTTGGTGAAGCCATGTTTGCTTTCACCAATCATCTGTTTTTCATGTTCCTTAGGACAGTTTCCAAGAGGACCTGCTGCATGATCTTACTAGGCACAGAGCTGACTGACCCGTAGTTCCCAGGGTCTTCCTTCTTTGCCCTTTTAATAATAGGGATTATGCTTTCCCTTTTCCAGTCACCAGAAAATGGACTGCCACAAGTTTTCAAATAGGATGAAGAGTGGCTTAGCAGCTTAATCTGCCAGTTCCCTCAGGACCCTTGTACCCCATCTCATTAGATCCCATGGACTTGTACACCTTCAGGCTCCTTAGATGGTCTCAAACCTGATCTTCTCCTACAATGGGTTCTTCATTCTGCCAGTTCCTGCCTTTGGATTCTGAGAGTTTTAGTAGAGTGGCTAGAGCACTTGTCAGTAAAGACTGAGGCCAAAAGTTGTCAAGTACCTCAGTCTTCTCTGTACGTTGTTAACAAAAACCCTATTTTACAAGTGTTAAACACAGGAACAGTACGTTGAAGAATTTTGGAGAAATTATTTTCTAATTGTACTAAATACATTACTATTTCCATTAAGCTTTTTTATATCTACTATTCAGTAATCCAGGAAATACTCCATAAATTGATCATTTATCTACTTTATGATTATAAACAGAAAATAAAAGCATTACTATTTAAAAGATCATTAAGGTATTTTGTATTTCAGATACTTCAGATAAAAACTATCCTTCAATTTATAAAGATACAAGTCAGAATCTACCAAAAACTTAAAAAAAAAATCATCGTTAAATAAGAAGTTAAGATTTTGCACTTAAAAGTGTATGTAGGAAGCAATCATGGTTCCTATGTACCTGATTGCTAAGTCATTATCCGTGCAACATTTTCTTTAGACAAGTTCCATTTGTGTTATATTCCTGTTGTTCAACAGCGTATTGTTTTGCCCTGGGAAATTATTAAAACCAAAAATTCCATAGCAGCATAGCAAGTCAACAGCTGCATTTTTCTTGAAGTATTCTATGCTGAAGAGGTAATTTTATAATGCAGGCTATTATGAAGTCTCATACTGTATTCACTTGAACATTTTCCTCACATCAAACATAGCTGAAAAACAGAAACACTGATATTTTGTATATCTGCAAATAATCACACAGAAAAAAGTATCTGCTTGTGTACATTTACACTGAACATCTGAATATGATTTATTATTTCAAAATATAAAACTTTTCCTAAAAATTAAAAAGAAATTAATGAACAATAATGGCATATTTTTCTAAAGCCTACAAGTATTAATATTCTAAAAGTCAGTAAGAGCTGATGTACTGTACCTGTAAATGCTTTACAATATTCACAACTTCTCTAGTTGAATAGGGATAATTAATAATTCCTTGGTCAGCCAGACTCCTGAGTTCTCCAAAAGCAGCTACCAGTTTCTGAAGAATTGGCTCTGGGACATCAGGACCATATTGTCTGAGCATAGCAAGTTCAGACTGTGGCTTGGGATTATCAACAGCATGGCAACTAAAAATGTCCCCTAAGAGAAAAAAAAGCATACATTTAAGTAGTTTATAAAGGACAGAATCAAAACAGCTCCTATAAATTTCATAAAGAACCTTAAATGGAAAGGCAACATATCAAGAGGATGCTGAATACCTGCTTGTCAAAACAGAATAAAATAAGACAAAAAAAAAAAAAAAAACACTTTGAAAAATGTGAAGGATGAACTTGCTATAGAGAATATTGATATTTCAGGAAACATGGAGATATCTCCTGCTATTTAATGAGGGTGATCACAAGGGAGAAACTAACTCTTAGAAAAAATGCAAATTGAAAGCAAGACAGAAAAAAAAAAAGAAAGGTCTAAAGAAAGAATATCACAGGTTGAATGGGACCAATTTGCGAACACCCTTAAAACACCACAGCATGCAGGGAAATCACTACATTCAGGAATACCATAATATTGTGAGGAAATGCTGGATTTAACTTCTCCTCTCTGCCTACCTTGAAGTACTGTAAGAAATGTGGCAAGCTGTCTTCCATAAACATTTGCATTATATTGGTCCCAATCATATAATCTACAAAATTGAGTGTATTTGTAAAGAGTCATTTAACAATCATACAAAACTTGACAGAAGCATGATCAGATTCTGCTGAAAAAGGACTTGGATTAACAGCAGAAAAAAATCAACCCCAAAACTTGAACCAATGTGGGGCTAATACAATACTGGGATAATCAGCTGTTTAAAGGGTCAATATATGGAGCGAGATTAGGTCATGGAAAAGAAACAGTCTCTAATAAAAGCATTCTTGGGGCAATGTAACTTGGTGAAATCCAGAGCCAATGGATTTCTGCCATTGAATGCCCATTCACTGGGGACTGCATCTGAAAAACAAAAAGCTATCACATAGAACTGGGCTTGCTCGTTTCTTTTTCTTTCTTTTTTTTCTTTTTTTTTTTTTCCTGAGTACATTATTATTTCTTGCAGAATAAGCATTACAGCCAGAGCTAACAGATGAAGACAAGCAGATTAAGGTGCTTGCACATAATTTTGACAACAACTCTAGGCAGTGGACTCTGTAGGGCAATTCACACTGCCAAAGCCTTGCCAGAGGCCCACTTAGACTAACACTGGACTATACCTTACTACAAAACAGTGAATTCTTCATTGTTCACCCTTAGGAAACATGAATTCTTACATTCTTTTGCTGTGAGATGAAGCTGTGGGGAATCTTTGCTGATACATAGGATTTTCAGGCACTACCTGGTGTTTTTTTTTCATTTGTTTATTTTTTAAAATAAGACTGCTGCTGGTATGAAAAACTTTGATGTGAAATGTGGACAGGGTTACATAAAACTCTGGTGATTTCAGCATCTTGTCAAATATTTATTAAGGCCTATCATACAAAGCCATGAATTTGGAGAAGCCAGTGAAGATTAAGAAGCAGGTAGCAATAGTATTAACACTATAAAGGACAATAGCCTCCATCTTTAGAGGGAGAGAAAATTACTATCCATCAGGCTCCCCTGTCTTGTACTAAAGAGGACAGAACTTGGCCAGTGGCTTTCTTGTTATGGGAAAGAAAACACTGAGCAATCATGTTAATCACCAATGTCAGCTATCAACTGCTCACAGCTCATATTGTTGCTATATTTGTATACAATATATGCTTATTAGCATTTTTTTTTTTTGCATCTTTGTCTGTTTTCTGTGTTTGTCCTGATCCCATATAACAATTTTAGTTGTACACAGATGACCATGTACAGCTGTTCACTTCAGGGCAAGGTCCGTAATCTCACCCTAAGCATCTTACGTGAAACTAAACATTAATATGCATAGGGAACCTCAGTCCCCATGAAATCTAATGAAATAAAGATAGTCATTCTATTAATCAATTCTAATTAATGATCAGCATTTAATATGAATCACTTACCTAATGTGCCGAAGAAGTCATTACCCAAGAAAGGAAATCCAGGTCTATTTGCTAGAACTATCATTCTAAAATCAGGATGAATTACTATTACATTTTCTCTCCCCTCTACATGAGCACGATCTAGAAAACAGATAGAATGTATTAGTTGTACATTTAAGCTTTGTGATTATCACTGAATTAGAAGAAGTTAATTAGAATTATTCCTAGAATTACAAGAATAGTTACTAAAAATGCTCAACAGCTTCTTAGCAAGTCATTAAACTATGAGTGTTCTGAGTTTCGTTCTAAAATTTCATAATTTGTTTCATGAAAATTTAACTAAATTGTTTCACTTTAAAAAAAGCATCAGCTATTATTGACTAGTTTTGGGGTGGGAGCCACCTGTACTGTTTATATTTAAGTTGACCAAAATGCTGAGGCAAAGGGTGAATAAGTTATGTTTTATATATGTGTAAAATTATCCCATCTGGGAACACGGACCAGAAGTCCTCCTGGATATTATAACAACCTGTGAGAATCAAGAGGCACATGATGTCTGAAGACTCAGTTTCACCAGAATGAGTCCGATTGCCTTCTCTGTTCCCTTGCCAACATGTCTCCATTGGTACATGATCTTTGGGATTTTTTTTTATTTTTTACCTCCACTGCAAAACTACAATAATAACTGAAACTGGCTAGCCAGTTATTTAAAAACTAGGGCCATCTATAGTTTACAATCACAAGCAAAAACGATGTCATGCCACATGAGTGTGGAATGGATTGTTCCACTCATATTTAAACTATACTTATTACCAAAACTACAGTGCCTACTAAGTTCAAGATGACATTTTAAACAGGACCTTTCTCTCAAAAATCATAAAAAGAAATTTAGTTCCTGCAGTTCTTGTGAATTAAACTCCACCAAATTATGAAGTATCCCTGACTCCCAGGATATCTTTAAATAATAAAAGCACATACGTTGTTTTATTAGATGAAACCTTTAACCATTCAACCTTATGTATACTCTTATTTTACTACCGCATCTGATCAAGTTATACCCTTACTATCCAGATGGGCATAATCAAGATCATAATTTTGTCAAACAGATCTGTATTTCTTATGGTGAATAAGAAGTGGAGAGGTCAGCTTATAACTGTTGGGACTTTTTTGTTTGTTTGTATTAATTCCTGATAATTCCATTCATGAAAATGCTAATTTTCTAAAACCTTTGTGGTTATTGCAAAAGCAGTTTTAGTTAGAAAAAAAGAAAAAAAAAAGGCACCTTATTTTAAATTGTTCTTAAGGAAAAAAAAAAGAAAATCACTGTAATTTCTTTAATTGATAACCTTTTTATCATCAAGTACTTTTTCCATTTGGACCCTTCTGAAGTTTTCCTTAGCAATGTAATTGCTGGAAAACAGCAACGTGTTACCTTTTACTGTAAGTGATGAAATTGTTTTCTATCTACTTACTGGCAACAATTCGCCTTCCATCTGACAAAACCATTTCTCCACTTTCTACTAAGGTTTTTAAGATACAGGTAACATTCGTTGGTGCCTTGTCCGCCTCATCAATTACCAAAATATGTCCAAACTTCACTGCTTTTACCTGGAAGATAAAGAATCAAATCAGCACAACCCTCCAAAAATAGCTGTGAGAAAGTGTATTACTGGTATCTCAGTAGTTGAAAGATCCCAGTGGCAGTGAGAGAAGGGGAGGCAGAACAGGGCTAAGATATGACTGAACTGTAGCAGAGAGAGAAGAGGAAGCAGGTGAGACAAGAAAGGAAGGTGTTTCTTTTACTTGGGGATATTGATGGAAAACTGCACGAAGGAGGCAACTGAGAAGCCTGACAGAGTAGGAGTGCTGAATGAGAAGTACATAGCAGTTTGCATCTAGGCTGGCAACATGAAGCTGAAAGAACTGAAGAACAACTGCAAGAGCTGTCCGGAGTCCAATTTTGCAGGCTGGCGTGAGGCATTTTTACATGCTGCAAAAGAAGAAGGGAAATACCACTGTACCGGTTAGAATGTGTCGGGTTAATACCGACTAAATTACTTTCCACATTCATTTTGTGTATGTGCAGACCTCTGAGACGCTTGTCCTATTTGGCACTTGTCACATGGCAAACATAACCAAAACGAAAGTTAATAAAATGTTACCACATTTACTGGCTATTCCATACAAATAATCAAATCACAAAGAATTTTCTTATTTGAAAAGCCAGCATATTCAAATACTTGTTTATACAATTCCAAATATGCAATTCAAATGTTACTACTGACCAGTGGTGAATCTTCATATATAATAAGACCATCTTTAACTGAAGGCTGCAGGGTAAGGCTTTGTACCGTTGTATCCCTGAAATGTGGAAAAACAGAGAGTATTAATTGAAATACACAGGAATTTGAGTTACAGTAAAGTGCAAAATGACTAAATGAAAAACTGAAAACTCTCTTTTCTTTTTAAAAGAGAAATAAATGTTGTTAATTTTTCAGAATTCTTGAAGAACTTGATCTGACAATACCACAGGGACAGCTCAGTGGTCAAAGGTGAGTCTGTCTAACTCTGCCACAGCTTTCACAGCAGTTCTGTCTTACTAAGTAGTTCTCGAAATGAAAACACTGAAAAGTGAATCTGTATCTTTTGCATGTAGGTAAATTACTACCGCTACTACTACTTCCAGTTAAACATAGTTCAACTGTCATTTTCATGACAATCAGTGAAATCTACCCAGAACTAAACAGAAATTTGCAGTATCATAGTCAAAATATTAATGTTTTGTTTTAGTTGCTCTTCTCCACATGACAAACCACCAAGAAAAGAATAAGACTAAAAATACTTCTGTGGAATTCTAAAAATCAACTATTTTTAGTTCAATCTAAACCACACCAGATGGAATAGTTTTTACTAGCACTTGCTACACTTTATATCATAAACAGTGTAAGATCTTAGATGGGACTGAGGCTATAGTATAATAGGTTAATATTTCTTTTTGAAGTTTTATTTTTCTTTGAGTTGCTCAAATGGTTTTTACCTTCAATCTTCAAATAGTTTAATTAAAATCTGTAATGAGTATATTCCTTATTTTTCATTATCATCATCTATTTCAGCCACCGTGGAACGTATAAATAAATGAAAAACTGTTGTATGATCCAGTAACAGGTCTTGCCACACTGGATTTGCCTACATATCTGCTGTTGTTTACTTATCAATGGCTACCTCTTTTCTTCTGCTTTGTTCTTGTTCAGCACTAGTATTTTTAACAAAGTATTTCAGGAAATTTACAATGTGTTGTAAAAGCTAAATACACAGCCCAAGATTAATTCCATCAGTTTGATGATATAAGTGAATGCAAAACTCCAGTATGTACTTTGGATGTTACATTCAGCCAATGTATATAAGAATAATTTTGCTAGTGTTAGTACAGGTAAGTATCCCTTTCGTAAGCTATGCAATTAGTTGTCATTATTTCTGTTCTCCAGAAACCTAACTAAACAGGGTAGAAATGGCTAAAACTAAGTTGCTTCCTTGGACTTTTTTTTCTTAAATTTCCACTTTGTAATGAATTAAGTAAATGTAAAGACACTGAAAGACAACAATAAAAATATGCTACATCTGAAATATTTCTGAACTATATGGCATGTGGATTTTCCTAGGTGTAAAATACGTCTGGCACTCAAAACGTCAGACTGTAGAATTTCACTCCCACATGAAACGTCTCAAAATTCTATTTCACATTTGCTTATTAATATTAGTGTCTTAGTATTAACTAGGCTTTAACAACGACATGAATACAAAACCCTCATAATGTCATCACATTTGGCACCCAAGATGAAAATAGTTCTGACGCACAGAAGCACAACTGTGGGAATGCAGAAGTGGGTGAGAAAAACCGTCTGACATATCGTCATCCTGCTCAACTGAACTGATTTATTTTCTCCTGATTGTAAAAGAAAAATATGAAAAACTCACTAATGTCTTTCCTAAGAACATATTTTTATCTTGCAAACCCTGCCCACAAACACTCTGTAAGAAAAAAGGAAGAAAAGATCTAGTACCAAAACCCAGCAACTCGTGACAGTACCATTCAACTCACAGCAGCATTTCTGAGACTTTTTTTGACTTTTTGTTGTTGTTGTTGTTTATTGGCTCACATCACTGCCTTTTATTTACTTTTTGTTACTGGTGCATTACATAGCCCAAAGGCAGATTTTTTTCAGAGGTCTACAGATTTACTCAATACATACCAGTTTTTGACAATTACTGTTTCTTTGACAGCAATACCTTCTTTCCAGGGAAGAACTATGAGATATGCCAGGAGAAATTTCCATTGAGCACAGAAAATGACCGTACAGTAGATGTGAGGGAAGTGACAATCCTGCTCTACTTTAACCCAGCCTTCAAAACAGTGCAAGCTAGAGAGGGACACTCTTACAGCAGTATACTCATTTTTTGTTATTGGAGTGATCGTGCCTCAAGGAATTATCAACTTCCATTCATAATTTGAACAGAGGCCAAACAGATGGCTGTGACTATGGATGACAGTGTATATATATATATTTATTAAATTTCAAATGAAACTAATAATTACTACTTTTTAAATCTTCACAAGACTGAAGCAAAACTACCGCCCACCCAGGTTGCACACATGCAATTTCTTAATGCTAACCTGGCCTGTAGCTCAAATATGACAGTTAGAGTATAGGAGCCTCCCTCTATTCTGTCCCTGTCAACTTCCAAGAGTTATCCAAATTCTTATATTTAAATAATAATTGAAAAATTACTCCAAAGAGAAGAGAGGAACTGTGAACTTATACCTATTTTATTATTTAGAATTCAATTCTCCTTTATACGAATCCAATGAGTTCAGCAGAGAGATAACTTTATCAATGGGCCATGATAGGCAACAGAGATGTAAGAAAGTAAATCTCCAAGCATTCTGAATGTTATGTGGTGAGAAAGAGAAGCTGAAACTAGTTAAAAGGAAAAATTAAGGAACAATGGAGAATGATGTTCCTCTTTCACAGAGATTTGTTCTAGTTTATCTTTAGGACTATCTGGCTGAAAGATCATTCTTCAGAGAAATGAAATCAGTGCATGAAATTCTTCATGAAGAACGCTAGTGGTGTCCATACAACAAACTGGCAAACATTCATTGTATGTGTTGACATTTGCCCACCCCTGAACACTGAAGTGTAAATACTAAAATAGGATTTGATCCATTCTATAACCTATGCTCTGCTGCCCAACTTAAGAAAAGGAAAATGTATTGCATTTCTTTATTTTAAAATGTAAGTTCCCAAGAAGGCTTCTGCCCACAAATGGGTCATGTTATTAGAACCTCAGCTAACATTACCAACGTCTGTATTCACTGGAATTACTCCATTTTGACAAGTGCTGAAGAAGCCTGCCCTGGCTTTTTTATGCACTTGCTGAGGCCGAAAGAGTAAGAGAATATATCTGAAAGCTAATCTTGTGTTTTTAGGGCTGGTGCTCATTGTAACAAACTTAGATAAACAAGACTGAGGATTGGCCTACCTCTTATTCTCCAAGAGAAACCCTACAGTGGTTGAAATGAAGAATCAGAGAACCAGAATACATGTACCAATAATTGTTGCTCTTAGTGTCTGTGAGATGTACATGTACAAACCAATTTCTTTTGCCAACATATCACACAGAATATCATTGCATGACATGACAACTAAGTTCAGGAAATTCTGAACTCCCTGAAAAGCCAACCATCTTTCTCTTTTCTTTGTTAAGGTGATATTGTAAAGCCTTTTTACCTTTCTCTGTGTGTATGGATAATTACATCCCTATTTTTTTCCTGCTAGACCATTATAACCACCCAGCAGGACATATATTTGTTTAAAATCAAAAGAATTATTTGGGGTACAAAAGTACTTATTACTCAGTATAACTGTGGGTGGCAGAACAAAGGCCAAAGGGAATTGTATGTTTAATTCAGGTTATATACTTAAATCAAGTTACAAAATCCATCTTTTAAAACAAGATGCAACATTTGCATATAATGTGGTGTAACAACAAAGTCATTCACCCTAATTGCAAAATCCACAAAAGAAGAAACACAACACCCTACAGCTCCCCTTATTGTGTATAAGAATACATTTCACAGAGTATACTAGCTAGAAAAGCTAGAGAATGTTACTTCAGCTATAGAAGAAAATTAAAAAACCTGGTTTTGTAACCTAAGTTATTTCTCCATAGCAGTCACACAGCAGGATATTCAAGCTGAATTCAATTCCTACAAAAAGATAAATGAAGTAATTCTCTAACACCTGGAATCTGACAATAGCAGAGCTAGTCAGAAAGCTTACGAAAAGCTAACATTTGAATAAAAAAGATCAATAGCTTGCATGAACTTTTTTGTAAGCTTGGCATTGCAACACTGAAGTGATGGAAAATGTATTAAGGCAAAAAAACATCAACAGCAAAAGAAGTCAAAAACAAAACACCCCCTCCCCCCCCCCAAAAAAAAAACCAAAACACACACACCCACACACAAAAAAAAAAAAAAAAAAAAAAAAAACCACAAAGACACCTATTAAATGCTAGCCAGCATGTTCAGTGCTTCACAGCATAAATCTTTGCAACAACAACATGCCTTGTTATTGTATGTTTCCAAACCCGAGCTGCATAAAAAATAAAGGATGCACTGTAAGGTTACTTTGTCCAATGTGAAAAGAAAATATTCTACACATACAGATTCAGGACTCAAGTCATGAGGAATAATCACCCAGCCTTTTTTTTTGTGTCTATCAACATATAAAATACACACGTGTTATGTCTTCACTGTATTCAATGGATTCTTCTAACAAACCACCACAGCTTAAGAGCACTTGCTTCAACAAAAGTTGTCTACAGAGATAGTTTCTCTGTGGTTGTTCGGGAAAGGGAAAGGGAAAAGGAAAGGGAAAGGGAAAGGGAAAAAGACCTGCAGTTATACCAGCATTTAAATTTCTTATGTGGTCCTTTACTCTTTCAAGAGAAGAAGACCAAATGTAATTCTGGGAACAAGTGCACCGTAGCTCTAATGTATTAGGCACTCATCTGTGTCTTGGGTGAATTAAGTTATTCCTTCTTCAAACAACTTTTTTTTTTTTTTAAATTTGAATTAAAAAAAAAAAAAACGAAGTCAATAAAGCTGAAAGGGTAGTTTTAAATGATCTCAATAGGGGAAACAGGTAATTAGATTTTATACTGATTACATGTGCCGAAAAAGAGGGAAAGAAAATTAACATCAAAAGATTAATGCACAGTTTGTAGTAAGTATTGCTTGTAGGGACACTATAAGCTCATTTTCCTATCCCAAACATCTCCATTAATTTGATTGTTAAAGATCACAGCAAAATTACATTTATTTTGAAAAGGATAACATATGTAAACTCAGTTAATTTTGGAAGAAAAGATCATCAGATTACTGTAATTTATTAGAGAACTAAAAAAGGCACAACACAAAGTGTAGTAGTTGTTTAAAATGAACCATGTACCACACTTTCAAATCATCAGTCTCTAAAGCAAACCATAACTTTGATGGGTAAGTTCTTTGAAATGAAACATAACATTAGGAAGACCAGAATAAGGTAGTGCGGTATTTTCTAAAGTAATAGCAAGATTATCAGATAACAAATAGAATACTTATAGCAGTGAGTATTCTAATGACAGTAGTAAGACATCAAATTTAAAACAATGCAAACTGCTTTAGCCTAGGTATATATTAATACCTAAAAAAGTGGAAAACAAGTGTGAGAAACAAAGTTGTGTTTTTGCAGTGGAGAATTATTTTTCTTTATTCCAAGGTAGTTGTGTAGTCAAAAAAAGGAGAAATGCTGAGTAGATAAGAGGACAGTAGAAGGCCTCACTGTTCCAAAATAAGGCAGAAGCTTGAGGAAAAGAGGATGAGCAGTGTGAGAACAGTAAAACAAAGATAACAAGTTCTCAAAACCTAAGAAAGGAGAAATTAAAGGGTTGAAAAAAAAAGAAAAATTGCACATATTTAGTATAGAGGCGTGTCGCGTAGCTTGTAAACCTGTAGTACTCAGCCAATGAGGAAACAGGGGAGGTGATCAGGCATTGGGTATTAGGGAATAAAAGGTTATGATTTGTTTACTAAAATGCGCTCCTGATTGACAGGACGCCCACCATTGCAATCGCAAATAAAATAAGCTTCACAGAAGATCCTGTCTGAAGAAAATTATTTGAAATTTTTCTCATACAAGTTACCTGAATTTGTAAGAAAGGATATCATACAGAGAACTAAGACTTAATAGGGCTAATTTAAGGGCACAAACCCTGAAGCAAGCACGACATTTTCAGATCTCTTTCAAAGCTGAAGAAGAAGAAAACTTAATATAGCCTCTAGTTTCATAAAAAGATATCAAACCATACTTACAAGCAGCTTCAACTCTTTTGACATTACAAAGAACAGCTCCGATGTACCAAAAAAATCACTCCCTCTTTTTGTTACATTAATTGGTAAAGACTCCTGTTTTCTTTTTGGGCAATAAACAGCTTCATATTTCACAAGAATATATATATATATATTTTGATTTGCAGAAAGAGAAAGCTTGAACAAGAACTACTTGTTTTGTGTCTTCTGCACGGAGGCTCTGAGTAGCAGGAAATCCATTCATAACCCATCAATAAATTATCGATGTAGATTACACTGCAGCCTGCTCATGAAAAGCTTCTCTTTCTGCAAGCGACCACAATGTTCTTACCCAACTAAATGACTGCTGATCTACATATTGAAGACATCAGAGTTGAGGCTGACCGGTTTTACTTACTATGATTTCAGTGGCCACCTCTGTAGTAAGTAGCTCAGAGGGGGCATCTAGTTCTCCCCCTAGTTGCAATAGAAAGGCTGATAGTTTTAATTTTCTTAAAGTTTTAATTTCCATAGGGGAATGCCTGTGGCAGACACTCTGCAGAGATGGAGGTGGTGAGCTGCAGTTTTTGCATTTCCTATGGCTGATCAATGGCCGAGATTGCATGAAACCAGCAGACATATCTGAAAAATTTCTGCTAGTTATTTACACTTATATCAAAACAAAAAAATAAATGTTCTAGAAGTTATCAAACTTAACCTCATTACAAAAAATGTTCTTATTTTCCTTGTTCTGAAAACAATGAAGTCTGAAGCTGCTTCTTAATTACCTCAGTTCTAACTACTTTTTGATACTGGTACATTTGGGTGTCAGCTAAGGACAATGGAAATGGACTTTCCACATGGAACAATTACTGCTGGCTTAACTGATTTCATGAAGATGTGATAAACTAATTTTTAACTTTTTTTTTTTTTTTTTATCCACTGAAGAATTCTGATTTAGCAGGACAGGCTACTGCTACTTAGCTGGAATAAGAGATCACTGGGGTCATCCAGCTACTACTTTGCGGAAATTGTTGGTAAATAACAGAATCACAGAGTTGCTGAGGTTGGAAGGTCATCTTGTCCAACCCCTGTGGCTCAAGCAGGGCTGGTTGCCAAGGACATGTTCATACAGCTTTTGAGAATCTCAAAAATCAATGTATGTAATTTATACCAAACTTTACAAAGAAGGTACTAATACAGAAAAATTCGGTCTTCCTGAATCAAGTAAATGCGCTGCTTGAAACACAGACCTTCTTTACACATTTGATTTTTCTCAGAGACACTATCAGGAGAGAGGCTTTTGTTTGCTTGCTATTAGACCAATTAGCAGCACAACTCCTGTCAGATGATTTCAGAAAGTTCCTACTGACAGTTGCTCTTTTTGGCTACATGATATAAATCCAATTCAACACCAGTAGAACAGAGGTGGTAGCTTTCACAGCTGTAGATCAGGTCTTGGGTTGACACTACATGCTCTTCACAGAATTTCTCCAGTGCTATTTAGCTGCCAAAATTAAGATTTCAGATGAGAAGAAATTATGTCATTCTCTTTTTTCTTAATCTCATATATAGGAGAATATTTAATGAACAGTAAGATGAGATAACATATGACTTGTGAAGTATTGGAATGGGCTGCCCAGAGTAGTAGTTGAGTCACCATCCTTAGAGTCTTCAAAGAAAACTGGCTGATGTTGTGCTTAGTGACATGGGTTAATGGTGGACTTGTCAGTGCTAGGTTTAAGGTTGGGCTAGATGATCTTAAAGGTCTTTTCCAATCTGAATGATTCTGTGACTCCAAAAGCTTGATGTATGTATTAATTCAAATGTCTTGAGCATGTAAAATCTAGCACCCCATCCATTATTCTAGCAGAAACAACTATAAAATATATGTTACTGACTTTTTTCACATTCCTTGTAAGAATCTAAGCTTTTGGGAAAAATTTATTTGAAAAGTCTCTTCATAATCCCAAACCACCCAAACAAACCATCTTGAGCCACAGATCAATCCTGCACTGGAAACAGAAGAGTGGATACTGTAGTTATATAATACCACACTACACAAAAATAGTAACTGCAAGGAAGAGAAATCATTGTCAGTGAAATTTTAAAAAGTGGCTTGACAGTAGGACTGAACTCCAAACAGACGCATAACTTTAAATGACAGATAAAGGACATTGTACTCCAGCAAAACCATTCTTTCTATACAATTCATTAGTAATTTAATCATAAGAGAAGTAAAACTCTTTTTTTTTTTTCTTTGATCACATCAAAAAGCCAACAGTCTCAAGTCCACAGTACTTTCTTCTGATGCTTTTACACAGGAGAGATACATTTTAATATTTTCAAGGCTAAGAGGGTTTTTATAGTCTTGACAGGGCACATGTTCTTGCCTGAGTCTACTCTAAAGATTTATTTTATTTCATTTTCCTTCTGTTGAATATTCTTGTTTCAAGAAACTTTGTAATTTAAAGCAAGGTATTACCAATTTTCATGAAAAGCTTTTGCTTGATTCAGTTAAATTTGTTTTACAGATCCATAATATTTACCAAGTTTGGCTTCAGATTTTTGTGAAAAAACACCAGTGACTTCTTTCCTCTTTGCTCATATGAGACACGGCAAATGTAGTAATAGCACAGTTCATAAAATTATGAGGTTTTCCAGAGTTCACACTTCTAGGAATAAAGCAAATACTTCATTCTCCGTTACATTTTATTAGAAACTTTGATGTCCTCCAAATAAGTCATCCAGTATGTGTCTAATTTCTATACAGACATCTTCTTGGCCTGCAACTGCACAGACCTCATAGAGTTTCACCTTCTAGCAGCATCATGAATGTGCACTCAAGGTGAAAGCGGTAAAACCTTATAGCTTAGTATTAGGCAAGATAACTCTGTGATATGTTTTATGACATGCAGCCAGTTCCCTGGGTACAACCACCCTGAGGAGTGAACAAAACTTGAGGATTACTCTGCCAGAACTTATTCATTTATGAAATGGACTAACTGGGAAATTGCAACATGCTAATGCTCTTCATTCAGCATGGAAAGGAAGCAAGATGCTTTCTAAGTGCAACCCTAGACAGAAGCCATGCAGAGCCTAACCCAAATTGCCAGTTTCAAAAACAGTCCTATAAACCTAGCTGTATGCGGTATGAGAGATCTGGCACATAGCCCAATTTTCCAGTGCTTATTCTTTTCTATGTCTTGATCAACTCCTAATATTAAGAAGTGTGTAAGCAAAGGCAGCCAACTCTTTGAATAATTTATAAGCAAACATTTTTCTTAAATCTTTTCCTTATTAAATTTAATCACAGCTTCCTTCCAGTAAAGGTTTTCAGTTTCATGCTTGCAAAATGGTTTATAAAACTTAACAAAGTTAAGAAAAGTCTTGTGGCATTTTTCCCCCCAAATTGGTTGGAAACAGAAGTGCTGAATGCCAACTCCTGTTCTTAGCACTGCTATCAGAGTGGTTCCAAAGAATGATTATCAATATGGCAATAGGTGCTATATATATGAATTGCACCCAAGAAAAAACCTCTCAATGAGGTAAGCAAGGTTAAGAAGAAGGATTTATAACCTCCATAAGCAATCTAATTCTTGAGGTCAAGCTGACCCTTCCATGCGAATCTGTGATAGAATAAGTAAATACAGATGTCAGAAAAGATGTCTGAAGAAAAGCATTCTCTTTTTTGACTTTATCCTCTCATCATCTTTAAATACAAGACATAAATTTTGAGATTTTAAAATTATTCCTTCTATCAGCTCATTGCTTCTAAGAAAAATAGTCCCTGATTAAATCTTTTTGAATATACATGCTGTTTAGATCACCAGAACTCCTTATACTATTTCATCAAAGTAACCTCCCAAAGGAAGGTGAAGTGCACACACGAGCTTATTTTCTAATAAAATGCATCTATGCTATAAGCTGCTGACTGTATTTCCCCCCACAAAACATCTAAAAGCTTAGTATTCAATTTTTTGAGGGGTAAACTTTATTTTTATTATTTTGTTTTGTAATCCAAAAGTGTGCACTGACAATATTTAGGAAAATCAAGATTACCTTGTTTAAAGGTCCTATAAAATCTACCTAGACACTATACAGACTGTGTTCTTCACAAGGTATTTCAAAATGCCACCCAAGAAATAGAAACTTCTGATTTTTCTATATACAAGTATTATTTTTGTAGAACTGCATAGGACTGCTCATCATTTGCTACCTATCCCTGTAACACTGTAACCAGAAAAAGAACTTGACAGAGCCTACAGAAATTTGTCTTGACTAGACAAAGGATTTTTTTTTCCTGGTGATATATCAAGTAGTGTATTGTAACTAACATATTCTATGGCTCCATCATCACCCCAAACTGCATATTTATACAACACTCCCTACCCGAGGTATCTGAATTTACATTACACTGTTCTCTTAACCACACCCCATAGCAGAACAATTTTTCAAAAGGCACGTACAAGCAAAGAGGAATACTATAGCATTTTGTGAAATAAATAGGACTTACAAAAAAAAAAATAATGTGTATTGTCCAGAAGGAGCAGGTGGCTGCTTCAAGCAGAGAAGATGACAGGAAAGCTCATGCAAAGCTGAAAGGAACGGGTCATAAAAGCATTTTTTAGGAAAGAAGTGATGGAAGTTTAGGAGAGGAAGCATCTAAGAAAACAGCAGAAGGAAAGTGGTGAGATAGAGCTATCCAAGTATCAGGAACATGAGGACAAGACATTTGAAGACAAAAAGCTGGGGAGAAAGTGAGAGAGAAAGTGTTAAAAGGTCTGCGCTGTTAAAGGGCAAAATACCAAAGATGTACGTTTTTATTAGCACTATTTAAAAAGCAGTGATTATAGAAAAAGACAGGGTGATGAAGCTAGGAAGTTCAAGTGGGGGAGATAAAGATCAGGAATGAAGATGAGAAAGGACGCAGTTCAACCAAAAATGATTCTTCTGTGAAAAGTGTTAATATGATTCGTGTCGTGTATGAAACAATGCTAGGGCAGCATGATGAAATGTAACTTTCTATCTAAGAAAAGCAGAGTGATTAGTGTACATAGTTCTTGTACTGTGCAAAATAAGAGTCTAGCAATTTGTGTAAATAGAGGGCTTGAAGGACGAACACTGAGACTCGAGTCTGGGAGATAAGAGGACCAAGGAGTTTTTTTTTTGGAAACTACTGACTTCTGCATGAGATGCTGCCCAAGCTTCTGATGTCTGGCAAAGGGATCCACCAAATAAGGAGAAAGGGGGAGTTGAAGGACGACCGAAGGACAGAGCCTGGGAGGAAGACTATGAGCCTTCAGCACAAGAGACCCCCAGAAAGACCACCAGAGACTGATACGCATGCGTCCGGAGAGGGTTTGGATTCTGGGAACTAATTATAATAACCCTGCCTTTTCTAGGAATAGTGATGAATATGTGTTAGTCTAGGAGCATAAAAATCAGCTTCCTGATGTAACAGGTGTGCATCTTGGTGGAGCAGAGACTCCCGGTGCACCCAGCGCTGTTTGCTTGCCTCTATTCGCTTAATAAATTACAAACTTTAATTTTAATCCTATTTGGGACTTAAGCATTTATCACACTTCTATACCAATTCATTCTTTGTTTCAATTTACTGATCTGCACACAGTTCATGTCATAAATAGCAGACAGATAAATCAGTATTAAAAGCACTGCACACCATTACCAGTTATTTCAGCTTTTGAATTGTTTTCAATTGGTTTATTGTATTGAAGTCCTTTTGTTAGCTTGCATATGAAAAAAATTCTAATTTTCTAATCCCAACGTGTTTGTGGATATTAGAGAAATAAATATGCTGAGTAGCAATGCCAAAGGAAGGAAACAAAGAACTTTTATTATTTAGAGTATTTCTTATCTAATGAATGACATATTCAAACAAGTGCCTTTGAAAATTTTCCCCTCATACATGCTTTGGGAAATCTCCCCAGAAATGACAGCATAATACTACTCTCTTCTTGAGAATGGTTTGACATGAGTAAGCTCTGTTTTGCTTCCTATTATGTTAAGTAAAGTGATTCCACTAGATTTTTGTAACCCTTTCTCAACCTGTCAGCTTAACGCCTCTAGCAATGAAAAGGATACATTTCTGTGGTCTATTTGTGTGCTGCCTAACATAATAGGGAATTTGTTCAAACAATAAGACCAAATTAAACTTCAGAAACACGAATTTTAAAACATGGGAAATTAGACTATGAACACAAAAGCATCTCAGTCTTACCTATGCAGCTGTAAATACTCTCTGGGCCTGTTTAAAAGGTGAAGGAATCTGTCAACAATCTTGTTTTTTCCAACACCCTGTAGCAAATAAATATAATATGAAGACATAATTACACATTTAAGAGTGATAAAACTTGATTTAAGAGTTATTAACATTATAAAGAAGAGTTATTAAGTTATAAAGATACATTCGACAGCTACAAAAAAAGAAAAAGGAAACTTTCCAGAACTGTTCAGAGATTCTACAGACTTCTTTATAGGCAAATACAATTTCAGTTCACATCAAAGAACTCTGAATACAATTTTATTTTATTTCACATATGTATGTATTTACCAAACGCTTATCTGTCTTACTAGGAGAAATCAGAAATAGGACTGTGTCTCTAGAGTTATCACTCATGGTTATGCATATCCCTTCAACCACCTCTTTTTGTTTAGAACCCTTTCATTTCACAAAGGCATCGCAAGGCTCTGAATGCTAGGAAGTTGGCTTGCACTCCAGTTGAAAAGATACTTTCTGATGGTCATAGGAAACATCCTGTAGCTGTCATACAGAGTTAGACATTACCTTGGTAATATGTGTTAATTCCCTTCCACTGGGAGCTAGTAAAAAAGACTATCAGATTCAGAGTTGGGTTGGAGATGAACTGATCTCTAACACTCCTACTGCAGTATGTCTGCATTAGCAAGCTGTGCAGAACAACAATGGTGAGTGTCTGGAGTGAACCAGATGTTGCTAATACCCCACCATGTCCCGTACAACTGTTTCAGGAGCTGGTACTTCAGCCCATGCCTAGCCTGGTAACAAGGAAGGAATTAACAGATGGAAGGCATTAGGCGTGCCGCTGGAGAACATGTTCTAGCTCAGCCCCATCCTAAGGGGGGGAATCCAGGTCATATGTCCCTTGACGTGTACTAAACTGCAGTAAGGAGCTTCGCTTCAAAAATTCTTATCCCTCCTACAAGAAAGTGAAGATTGCCAAGGGAAAAAAGGAAAAAGATAAATGAGTAGAAAGAAAAGTTCAATTGTAACCCAGCCAAAAGCAGATTGAGAAGATACCATCCCTCTACTGAGATTCACACTCTGACTGCATGAATGCATCATTAGTCCATACCAGCGTAAAGCAAAGCAGATAAATATAACCCACAGACAGATTAAAGAGATTAGATTAAATCAACTTGAGACCAGCTAATCTGTTTCACTTGGCATTGAAACAGAATAGGAGCATTCATAACAGCAAGTTATGACATTTATGACTAAGTTCTAGCTGAAAGATGGTAATTGACAGCTGCAGAATTGCAAACTGTTTAAGCTTCTCAGAAGGGGACCACATATGACTACATTCATGAGAATGGAGAATCACACACATATGTGTGGAAGTTGAAATCACGGAAGGAAAGTTCTCACCATAAGAGCAGAGGAAAAAAATTACAGCAGAGATGACAAAAATAGAACTACCTAGATCCTACTGTAGACTCAACCTGAATACGGGAAAGCTAAGTCAAGTTAGCGTTCTGCCACACGCCTTCTCACAAGCCTTCCTCCATCTGGTCCTTCAGAAGAACCTAGGGCTTTATACACAGTTGTAATAGGAAGCTACAACACACCTAATATCTGTCACCACCTGACATTTCTGAAAACTGGAAACACAACTCTCCGCTGCTTTGAAACAGGGGATGATATTGTGACTTTTCTAGAATCCAAACATATCTGTTTGGGGGAAAACATGCAACTTCAGGAACTAGATCAGAAGCATTGAAAGAAACCAGAAACAGGACAAGAATCCTCTGTTGTGCACATGCACAATTTTATTCCCATTTCTTTGCTACTACTTGCAGTCAGATACTTAAAATCATAAATGAGTGAAAAAATGTGAAAGCTTTGAATGTCAAGCACAAATATCCATGCTGAAAGCAGCTTCCTTTTCTTTTCCTAGGAGAGCTAAAAAAAACCTGGGCAGATGCCCACATGGAGTTTTCTGTACGAATCCCTAGTGGTCTTCACATTCTTTTCCCTGCAGAGGGAAACTCTAGCCAGCTATGGAAAGTACAAAGCTGAAGAAATTTCTCAATGTAAAACAGAGTTAATATCAAACAAATGGTTACTGTATGTTTATGGTAGATTCTTAAAATAATGTTTGTAAAGAGTATCTTCCCAGCTACAAAATAACACATTTTTCCCCTCTCTCTCCTTTTACAATAGATAAAGGACTGAATAGCTGTTTTTGTGTATTTCTGTCCAGGCTGTTATCACCAAGAATATTAGCAAGAACACACCTTGCCTTTGAAGGTAAGGAAGACGCTAGCACGGTGGCTCGGAGGACACCAGCATGCTGGAGGACCACCACGGAAGAAGGCAGAGAGCACTATCACCCAAGTAACACATTGAAGTTGATGGGAGTTATGCCATCACCACACCTCACCCTTTTCTCATTTGTGTTTGTGGATCTCACCAGATTCCCTGCACACCTGCTTTTATTTCATTTTAAGGCTAACTTGATTTTAGAATGTGGTATGTTTTTAAAACGTGCATGTAGTATCCAAAGGCCAAAAGGCATTCCCACCAGATTTTAGCTATTATAAACACATTAACATTGCCCAACTTCTAGACTGAACTACTTCAGAGAGTACATTATGTGCCTTCATAGAGGTTGTGGTGTACCACAGAAAATTCTTGGTTGGCACCAGTAGCTGGAGTAAAGTTCAAGTCAAAGCCCTTTGATTCTGTTCCTCCAAATTCTTACTTCATGACAAGTTCCCACTTCTCTTTGTCTCTGTTATTGCATTGAGAAGGCTTGATATATTAGAAAGTAAGGAGAAGAAACCAAAACCATTTAGAGGGGTCTTTTATACCACTAAAAAACTGGAAAAAAGAGCTCAGACGAGTTCCTTCCTTTAGTAATACTCATTAACGTGAGGCCAAGAAAACTAATTTTATTCTGTACTCAATAGATCCTCATGGCATAACGAATACGTCTGGTAGTCTTCTTCAGATGAACGCGAAATGTGGAAAATGCTAACCTACTTTAGAAAAAAAAAAAAACATTTTCTGAAATAAGTTACAGGCATCCCAGAAATAAGAAACCACCACAATGGCAACAAAATCACCCTCCTCTCTTTTCAATCTATACCCAGTGCCAAGGATCAAACTGTATCTTACAGCCACCCACATAGCTTGTAGTCAGCTATTTAAACAGAAAGAATATGAACTACACACGTCCTGTGTGCACACTAAAATACTCACTTCAACTCAGACTGGATTCAGAATGTCATCTCACATCATCTGCAATTCCTGCAGCATAACGTGACGCTCAGAGAACAAACCAGTTTGCCATTAACACTTCGTTTGTTATTTATAGATGTACTATTGCAGTTAGTTCATTTATCAGAAATACAAGCATATGCTAATTAGAGGAAAAATAACATCTGTGTTGGTGTTTCAGCTCAAGTGAATAAAAATATTTCAGAAAGCAAATATCAGACAATTTTTATTCTGTCAGACACATGAGACAACTGAAATAGGAAAATGGGAAGTAAATATCTGCACTAATGAATAACAAGAAGGACACTATGTAATTAGAAGGCAAAATAATCCCTTAGTTAAAAATTCTCTTAACTGACATTGTAAACACTTGTTACCAAGGATAAAATGACTTAATCTCCTAGCAGTAACTGTCATTTCAAGTATAAACAAGGTTTTTACAGGTCCCTGGAGGTCTTTTGCAATTCAGGATGCAGCTATTACAGTAGTGGGACAAATTTATCCCCCGCACAATCCAACTTAACTCCGTAAAACTATGGTCCAAGAGAACTGGGACCAAGCTTTTGAAATTAACAGCTTGCCTCTTAGGAAAAAAAAAAAAAGAATCTAAAAATATTGCCTCATTTTCTTTCAAATGATTTTCAGGTCATAGTGAAGCAGTTAAAGAGCATGTTGTGCTCTTTGGTGCTGTCCTTCAGCTGAGGCATGGCAATTGCACCTTTTCCAGTTCAGCAGAGAGTCATCCCACACAGCTTAAGTCACCTTCTGCAGAGCACCTGTTTCATTACTGAAAAATGAAACAAGTTTTTAAAACTGGTGGGAAAATCAGTTTGTCACTTCTTCATTTTGGCCTTAAAATAATGTTTGTAATTAATTTTAAAATTGTATTAAGAGGAAAAAGGCAATCTTGACTTCTTATTAAATTTTAATATACTATATACAGAATCCTCATGACAAAGTTCTCAGTTTTTGACATCATAAAAAGAGTTATATTGATTGCATCATTTAGACAGAAACTTACATTTTTCTCATTTTCCTAAATGAAGAAAATGAGGACATTTTTGCTAATGAATGGTTTCTAACACTGGATCTGGCACTGAACCATCTTACCATCTTCTGTGCCTGTAACTTGCCTGTATGTGCCAACGAAACATTTGCAAGAGTGCATGCGTTTTGATAGTGACTGCTATTTTTACACCCAAGGATGTATAATCAGAATTACAGTCCTGATTTAAAAATAAAAAAATGGTATCACCAGAACAACAGGTAGCACCCAATACAACTCTCTGAAATGCTCCTGGTATTATTAAGTTTATCAATTCCTGCTTGGAACAAATACAAATGAATCAGTAATGATCTAGTATTGCCCTAGCTATGATCTATATACTAGTCACAACAGTGCACTGCATGAGTGTCCTGTTGTTTAGGCTTTCATTATTTTATTATTAATTTATCATCTGAGGCAAGCAAAAAAATGATTAAAGAATAAAATTTCACAAGAAAGGCAAATAAACTTAATTTTCAAGAAGTCATAAATTGATTGTTTTGGATATATCCCTGATGACAAGTCCAGACAAGCTTGTAGATATCCTTTTTTTTTTTTTTTTTTTTTTTTTTTTCTGAATTTAAGCACAATATTCAGCACAGTGCACTACTAGGCAAAATGTCATCTTTACATTTCCAGTGAGGCAGGACAGCTTGAAGTTCAGTGCAGAGAAAGATACAAAAATAAAATAAAATAAAAAGAATTTGTGGGAAGACAACTCCCAAATAAAAACAATTAATTGTTCATTTTTCTGTTCTGATCCTTCAATATAGCTCACAAAGGCAGAAAGCAGTAATATAAGCAGACATTTAATGAGCATGCATATTCTCAGATGTGCAAATGTGGTTACGACTGTAGCAAATGAGACAAATATTTTCCAATTTTTCCACAACAGCCACGCAGAATTCCTTAGGCAAAAATACCATAATAGTTTGCCTGATCTACCTCATTTATAGCTCAATTTCTTTATGCTCATAATGATAATAATAATTAAAAAGTTGGTTTAGGTTAGTATATTCTTGCCTTGCAGAGGAAGCTGTCCATTTTTACAAGTAGAAGCAGGAAAACAAAGTCCTTTACACTATTTCTGGAGGAGTTGAGATGCTAAGCATTTGGTATTTCTAGTTTTGCTTGTGACAGATATTAGTACACTCTCACTATCTATTTAATTAAATTTCACAAAGATATATGAAGAAAAAAAGATCTATCTAGAAAAAAAGATCTATTCTAGCACATTGTTTTAAATATCTTTAAGAAAGATTCGATTGTTTGTCTTACTAAATTCTTCAAGAATAAAATAAATTCCCAGTAGTAGTCAATGAGTTTAGTGAAATTGATATCTCATTTAAAGAAAGGCTGAAGAAAGGATGCAATTACATGTTGATTTATCTCCCTGATAGAAGAGTAAGTGCCAACAGGCCATTACATTTCTAAATTCTTTTAACATATTTGTGACAGTCTACTTGCTGTAGGCTCACTTTTAACATTTTTACTACTCGCTGCCAGAGATTTTGTCATGGTCTTCTTTCTAGTTATATACAGCAATATTTAGCACCTTCATAGAATCCTTCGTTCTTATTCTACTTCATATTCTTTTCTCACTTCCCCTTACATATACATTGTCTAATTAGACTTGTGAAGTGCTTTCCTTAAACAGGAGAGAAAAGAGGGAAGCAATTTTGAACAACAGTAAAAACACAAAGTCAAAATCCAGATTTCCACACCACCAAATGAAGAAGTGCATGATTTAGATGCTCTCTGTATTCTGCAGTAATTTAATCGGTAACTTACAATTTACCTGATTATTCTTATTATCAACTTGGTGTTTCTTGTTGAAAAGAGGACATAACCAATATGAAAGCTAGAATAATAGATGTTGGGGTGCTTTATCTTATGTCTTTATAATAATTAGGAGAGGGGAAAAAAGCTCTTATTATTGTTCAAGGAGAGACTAGACAGTAACAAACACTTAAAAATAGTAACGGTTGCTGATGAAAACTACAAAACAAAAGAGCAACTGGCAACTGTGGAAAGAGAAGAGCAAGTAGAAGACGACATATAGGGAATGGTCCTGATGAACACTGAGGCTGTCCCAATGCATATTTCATTTCCTCTGTCCATTCTTCAGGAAGACTGACAAAGAGAAAGTTCTTCAGTTTTGGTAATGTCTATACAATATGTGCAGTACTGCTTACTTTTCCTTGCTTTGGTTTACACTTTGAAAATGGTACAAGGTCTACAACACAAGACAAAGCACTCTGTGTCAGAGCTGGCAGGGTACAGTCAAAAAGAGGGGCATAAACTGCTTAAGGCACACCTAAGAATATTGCCTGCACATGGGGTGTGAGGCATTGGCATAGGCTGCCCAGGGTTGAGTCACCTTCCCTGGAGGTATGCAGAAGACATGTAGGTGTGGTGCTCAAGGACACACATGGCCTAGTGGTAGACTTGGCAGTGCTAGGTTAACAGTTAGACTTGATGATCTTGGAGGTCTGTTTCAAACTAAATGATTCTATTGAACAATTCAAAAAATGAGCGTATTATTTAAAAGACCCATTATGGAATGGATGAGGGTTAATGAAGCATTAATGAATATGTGGCCAGGGATTACATATAGTTCGCAAGGTATGGCAGCACATTGTTTACATGCTTCATTCATTTAAAACTATTTATACTTATACCATATGCATACAGTGAATAAAAACAGAGTAACTCTAAAGGACAAAATGAACACAATTTTTTATGAGTTGCTTCCTTAATGCTAACTGTGAAAGCAGATATATTCAGGATTCATTGCTACAGCAGAACCCATTCAATTTATGAGATCAGCTATCTGAACAGCTCATACTATAAATTACAGCAAAAGACTGAGGTGAAATAAAATAATTCCATTTTGTTTAACATGAGGTTAAGTGTTTCAGTACTTCAGGGTTACAAAATACTTCAGAAGCGACAGGGCCATGGAGCCTTCTCTCCCCAGAAAGCCAGAAATCCCTTATAACTATGAATATTTTGTTTGGTCTCTTCCAAGACAGCTGATGTATGCCAAGATTTCACCTATGACCAATAAAGGTCATCCAACACCTCTCTTGAGGCAACTTTCAAATGCAAGAATTTTGTAACACTTCTCTAGGAAATGTTATATGTAAAATTTAAAATTGTACGACCAGAAAAAATGGTTTTGCCACTGCTATTTTACAAGTTTTCCCATATAAACAAATCTTATTTATTAGCATAATTTACCTCCTATTTGCCAAAGGCAGGAAATTTAAGGAGAAAAAGTAGCCAATCCACAATCTGCACAATGTCCATCAGAAAAAAAAATCACAAGAAAAGAGCCTGAAAGTTTTCCTTGGTAAATGTAATTCAGTCCCATGAAGCTCGGGGAATGATGTAAGAGCTATATGGTAATGGTGACACACTGTCTTTGCAAAGTTGGAAATAAGTAACCTTTACTAAACAGGATTCTTGTGGTTGTCTGCCTATTGCTTTGAGAGCAATAAATAGCGGCTTGCTTGCAGCCAAGGAAGAAGCCGCTTTATGGTTGCTTTGAGAAACTATGGATGGCCTCATTCACACTCAGACTTCAGGCACTTTCTGGAGGTAATATCAGAAACTGTATTTAAAATGCTGGCATTGCCTTTTATTAAAAACTACTTAACAGCTGAAAAACCGATCTATCCACTGCCTTTCCTGAGGAAGCAAAGAAACCTGTTTGTTTATATATCAAATTGAAGCACATTCCAGTCAGCAACCCAAATAAATCAACAAACATTGCAAGCAAAATTTAGTCAAAGCCATATTTTCACATAATACATGGATGCTGCAAAATCCTGGGCCACATAAGCGACAAGGACTACATATGAATAAAGTAGTTTATTTGTGAGGTTGAATGCCTAATGATTTGCTAGCACCCAACGCTTGTCTTCAACATCTTCTTGGCTTCATTAAGAAAGGAAGTCTGTAACATCCACCAAGATCATTTAGTTTTGACTTAATGAATTTCAAATACTAATCTTCAAAGTTCAAATCCTGAAAACAAGCCTGTTTAAAGGACTCTCTCCAGCCAGCTCCCATCTGAAAAAATGATAATACTATACATAAGAGACTCTGAAACTCTGAAATCAAGAAGATGGACTAAAGCTAACAGAAACTGTGTGCCCATATGTGCTATTAAAATCAAGGAGGTAAAAGAGGAAAACCAAATCCAGTCTTTAAAGAAAGACTATAGGCCAAGCCTTGCACAATCACTAGCAATTGAAAGGAGACAGTCACTTATGTAGTCATAATTTTGATGGACCAAATTATGTTCTAAGGTACACGACAACTCATTTAAATATCTAGGAAATGACACAGGCATTCAAAGGGCTATTAGTCATGTGTTTTGAAAGACCTAGGTTCAGAGTATTTGATTTGTCAGTTATTTACACTGATTTTCCATGATTTACTCATTCACCAGCAAGAAGTATAACAGAAAGGAACTCAAACCAGCATTTTGCATCTCCACACACTGAACAGCAAAAGATTTTTTTTAATCATATGATTTACAAAAAGAGGATAAAAACTGTATTATCTTCAATGGGAAGATGCTTGTGCACTTAACATGAAAACACATAGTTGCTTTTGCAGTACTTGTACAAGATTCATCACATGCTGTAAAAATTTTCAGTAATATACTTAAGGAATTACTCTATCAATTTCTAAATGGTTAGTAAACATCTGAAAAATCAAGGATGATTGGTGTGGTCCCAAAAGACTGTGAAATGGCAAATAGAGTGCTCAAACTTGAAAACAGTATTAAAAAAAAAAAAAAAAAAAAAAAGGTCAGTTGGCCTAACTTAGTCACACACAGAAACAGTGGAACAAATTAGCAATGAATAAACCTGGATGTACTTAGAAAGTATGTTAGCAATTAAAAAGTAAAACCCATAAGTATTACAGATTTGCCAAGGACAAATCACAGCAAACCAATCAATTTTAATGGCAGAACTGAGCGGATGTCTAAAATCAAAGCAGTATGTTCCAAACCTTCCACCTGGTTAAATCTTTTAACACTGCCTCCAGTACAAGTTTCATAAACTTTAAGAAAATATGGAACAGAGTAAATCATTAAAGATGAGTACACCTCCGCTGGAAAAACACCTTAAAAACAAAAATCATACTCATGTAGTCTTCAATATTTTTTGTCAAACTGATAAAACACATGAAGCATGTCTCAGGGGCCTGAGTGTACCACCAGGCTGTGCAAGCTCTTCCATGCCCCACCTAGGGTTTTAGCTGTCTTTGTTTAAAGTCATCTCTGATAACTGCTGAGCAAGCCCCAAGTAAACTTACTGAGATCCCCTTTCTCCACATTGTTTAGGAGCTGCATTTACACTCAAGCTCTTCCTCAGTTCCTTCCTGACTTAGGCTCTGGTGCTGCTGTGCCTGACCCTGAACCTTGATGTCCACAGCCCAGACCTGGTGACTTGACCTCAGACCTGCCTCCTCACTGCAGACCTGTCTGGCATCCTTGGGCTCACCCTGGCTGCTGCCCCAAGACTTCTCGCTTGGACACTGTGGGACTGTGAACATTGTCAGGTCCTGCAGGCAATCTGTACTATATAAAACCTTTTCAGTAACCACTGGGCAGATGGCACTAATTATGGAATAGGAAAAATAGATCATATTGTTGCTCAATATGTAGTTTTTATAATTCATGAAATATATATTTCATTTACCAATATATGACACCATTTGAGAGAACCTGGCATCATGCAGCAAAAGTCTACAGAGGTTTGAAGTACAAAATCTTAAATACAAGCTCTTAACAAGGACTCTAAATAAAACTGCACATAAACATATGCTGTAATTTTAATAGATGCTCTTTAACAACAATTACCATTTTACATTCCTTACTGTGTAGGTTAGACCATTAGTGTTTTGGGTTAGACTTTTTCCAAAGGGTATTGCAAAACATAAAGAGAAACATCTGCTAGAAAATTACTGTAACCATGCTATGGGAAAGCTAAACCAAAGGGAGAAGATTGTTTTATGAGGGAAAGAAAAATTAACCTGGTAGCTTGGGAAATCACTTTCCTGAACACTTTAGACATACAGAAATAATAACAAAACCCCTTTTTAGAGCTAACTGGCAAAGCAAGTAATTCAGTCTAAGTCACCTGACAGTTCCACTGACAATTTAAGATGGTTCTGAAGAGCAAAGACTTTTAAACATACCCAGTAAGAGAACATCTGACCATACCTAATTTTGGAGGGACTATACTCTTTGAAGATGTCATGAAGCAGCAGTGACCAACTGAAAGGCTCCATGATCTCAACAATACAGTCTCCATCAACAAAGATGTTTGCCTCAGAGGAAACTAGTATTTTGAAATCAATAAATAAAATTTGGATAATACTTATATGTACATCTCTTATCCTCACTGGAAATGTTAAAGGAGAGGTTTGCTACATAGCCATGAAAAATAGCCAAAGCAATTGGCCAAAGATTTTAATGGTAATGATGCTATACATAGCCATTAATATTTTGTCTTTCTACTCTGACAGCAATGTAAAAACAAACAAACAATGAAAAAACCACACACACCCAAAAAACATTTAAGGCATTTGCATTTTCCACCAATACGTGCTCATAAAACTGATGGACATTAATAGATAAAGAGTCAATAATGGGTAAATTACCTTAATAGTACCAACGGATGCAATTTCAATGAAACAAAACAGAGATTTAATTTCATTATTAAATAATGAGTTTATTCTACGCATTGTAAGAAATGTTTAACTCACCTGATTACCAACTAAAAGAAGATGCTCTCCCAGAAGAAAGTCTTTTAGCATATCTTCCATTACCATCATGTGCTAGAGAAACAAAAACATGATCTTTACTCCTGTTTTTATACTTTCAAAATTTTATATATTCACTAATAATAAAAGCCAACAAGAACTTCCAAGATTTGGGGCCATTTTTTTTGTTGTTTTAAAGTTATACTAACCACTACATAGCCAGTGCCTCTCAGCCAGTAACAGCAGTGACAACCTATCCCATGACTAAAACAATGAAACAAAAATACCAGCTCTACTTCTGCATTTCCTTTGCTGTCATCGATTCTGGGTGTTTGACTTCCCTAACTTTGTCATTTTCTGTAATCATTCCAAATACATTTTCTTTTTAGCCTAGGTGAATGTTTGTCACCCAGAGAATAAAAACTTTCATTTACACACATATGACAATTATCCAGCAAGCATACAGGTAGGAAGTAAAATATATCCTGGTAGAACTGTATAGAAACCAATCAGGGAATTAAAAGGGAATGGACACGAATATGTAAATTATACACTTTTTTTTTTTTTTTTTTTAAGTTCAACACCAGGTCTAGCTTAATAACAAACAAACATTCCTATTACAATTAAGCTTTAGTTTCAAGGAAAATAAGGACAGAAAAATACAAGCTCAATTCCAAAGGAGTTTATTATGTTTCTTATAAGTTCTAAATTAGATTGCCTAACTGAAGGCAAAGTATAACATGTATTTTACACACATCCAGCATTATAAAATGTAACACACATTATACAAAATTCAACCTTATCATGCTCCTCACAAATAGTTTGTTTAAAAGGATCAAAAGGATTTAAGGATAATGTGGCAATGCAGACTACTTTACTAGCAATAGTCTTGTATATTTCTCTACTGTACCTAGTGAAAATAGGTCATCTGTAAGTAGGTCAGACAAGCTATTTAGAGAAATAAATGCTTGCCTGTAGATAAACATATAGATAAACATAGTTTTTCCACACTATCATTCCATCTCTAGTACTTAATTTTGAAAAAAACAAACCCACAGAAAATCCAGTACGTCACATGCAATCTCTGAGCATATAGAAATACTCAGTTTGCAACTGTGTGAAAGATATTTCAGGTTTCCAAATCTCTCCAGAACGGAGAGCAGGGGTTGGGGGAAGAAACTCATGTAAACATAGCTTAATACCACAAAATCCTAACAGGGCACGTCAAAAGACTACTGAACACTCAACATACAATTAATTCAAGAAGACCTCAAGGCAAACTACTGTATTTTCTGAAAGCACACGCACTAGCAATTTATCACTGATGAGAGTATCGTTGACCAGTTAGGGCATAAATTGTAGCAAGTCATTTTTACCACACTTACTGATTACATTTTTTGATTCTACTGCTAAAGCACGAGAATTTCCTTCAAATGACTTCTGTTTTATGCTAAATTGGACAAGTACATGTACATTCTAGTTTCCTTGCAGAACAACTTTCCTACAATGTCCTATGTATATCAAGATTTCTTTTTTCACCAGGACATGAATTAACATTGTATTAGGATGCATGCAGACATTTCAGATTCAATATTTACATGAAGAACCTGTAAGTAGACACAGCGATACCGTATCAACTTTATCAACCCATGTTCTGCAGATCCTGGGAAGAAATTGGCATTTATTGTACTACCTAAAAATCATTTCGCTGTGCCGCTTGCTGTGGACAGAGAGCAATGTACTGCAGTAATGCGATATTCCACTGGAACATGTAATGCTTCAAGACCAAAACTATGCATTTCATTACATTGTATGATACTGCAAAGGGCTGGGGGTATAAATAAACCAACACAGAAAAAAAATCTAAGTAGTTTTTAGATACAAGAGAGGAAAAGTTGCATTGGACTTGTAAATTAAATTTGTTCTCCAGAAGGTTTTGCTAAACGATCACTACAACACTTGAATGACTGAACTACAGTGGGAACTAGCAATACAGAATGTAAGAGTGAAATTCATTCTGAAAAGGGAACAGCTATTCTGACAGGTATTCGGTTGTTATTTCCTCTAGGATTCAAAATTAATTGCTACCAGGAGCAGATACAGAGCAGTTTGTTCTATGTAGCGTTTTTAACAAATGTTGCCTAAACAAAACTGATGCATAATATCAGCCATAGTTTTCTGCAGTGTGTTCAATTATAATTACTGAAGCAATAAGCAAGAAGACTGAAGAAGCAATGCAGATATGAATCCTAGTAAGACTTAGGATTTCACTTCCAACACACTGAAATAAAGTACTCTACCAAAATGGCAACAAAGAACAAAATTTCACATGAAATGTTACTGGGGAAGATGAAGAAGACTGTCATCTGTTCTCCTTGCGTGGCCTGTCACCTTCAGCAGGTGATACCCATGTAGCAGAAAGCATAGCCTTTCTGGGAAGAAATTACAAGCAAGAAAAGAAGAAAAAAATAGAGCAGAAGAGAAAAGGAAATTCACAAAGTAAGGAGATTCACACTAGTCTCCTGAAAAGAAAAATACTTCACAAGCTATCAGTGAAATACCACAGTCACTCCAAGGGTAATTCTCTGGCTAAGGATAACCTTGTATGACAATTTTGAGGCCCATAAGCTAGATGGAGAAGACAGCTGCAGTACACCTACCTCTATAAAAGGAACATGGGAGAGGGTGGAAATAAAATAAACAAACAAAAAAGTCACCAAGCCCTTTCCTTTTATTGTGTTCACTAATTGCTCTCACTCTTTGCTACTGTGAACTGATTAACATTAATAATACTAGCAACTAATTAATAACTCAAGTTATATAAAATAATTATTATCTAATAACTAACTAAAAACCCTAATTACTCTTCACCTTGCTTTTCAAGCACAGAGCGTTAATTCAAATACAAGATAGGTACTGCTGACCTGTAAAACTTCCTATTACAATCTTGTAAAACACTCTGTCAGGACGGAATCAATAACCCAGCCACAAGAGTTGTTCAGGTCAGCAGCAGCAATAAAATCACTCAATAAAACATCTTATCAAATCATTCTAAATAAAATTCAAGTTCACTCGAAGTTGTTTCGCATTTTATGAACAGTCAGTGGGATTGTTACAACATCTACACAGGGACACAGTGAAGATGAATCTGAAATGAGCAGAAAATCCCCTGAAAAAAAAATCCTAAAGAAGCTACTTCAGAAATATAACCTTCAAAATTAGTATATTATTTAATAAATGTGACTATGTGCATTAGTACACATTTAACAAAGTTTTTGTACCTGAGAAGCCAGTGAATTCTACTTACTTGAGCATTTTCGTAAAACAACACATCAGGCACTTTCATTTTCTCACTTGGGTTATAAACTGGCATTGTCACAGATCCTATCTTCAGAATACCATTGTTTATTTCACCTAGACATTTTTCAAGACAGAAACAAGCATGTGCATTACTTATACCATCCTCTGAGCAGACATGCAATCAATCACCAATGCTTACAAGTGAAAGTTTGCAAATTTTAACAAGGCTGTGGGTCACTGTAAATGACTTCTATCTAAAGTGAATCCTTGAAAGATTATCTGTTAACAAGAAGTTGCATTGTAATGAATTTGAATTCTCTTTATAATTGCAAAGATGCATCTTTGCAATAATAAATGATGAACAGGTGATTTATTTTATTTATAATAAATGATGAACAGGTGATCTTACGTAAAAAGTATTATGAAGTACCCTAGAAGCTGTGACAGCTACCTTGTTTTAACTTCATACTCTTGTTTTGTTATTGGAATACCACTACTTTGTCAGGCCATATATTTCCTCAACCCACAAGCTCTTCTATTCTCTATGTTCTCTAATTGTCCCAGTAGGTATAGGGTGTGGATGGGACTGAGGAGAGCTGGGGCCAACCCATCACAGCAGTACTAGAGTGTTGATTTTTGCATCCAGAATTACTTTTTTGACCAAATGGGTTAATTCTGGAAAGTGGACACATTTAACACCTGCTAAAAACTGAATAAATTTGTACTTAAAGGTATAATCCTTCAACTCAGAGAGAAAAAGTAAAAAAAAACTAACAAACTCTTACATCAAGAGAACCATAAATTCCTTCCTTAGGAAAGCAGCATCTAAGTGCATATAATAATAATAATGATAAAAAAAAAAAGGATTATAATGTGCTCTCTTATAAAACATGGGACAGTGAAACATGAAGAAATTTCAAGGGAGGCATCAGGATGAAAAAAAATGGTAAGCAGACAGCATCATGAAATTGGCAATATTTCTAATTATTTCATAAATATTTTTACATATATATATAAATATAATGCAAATATAGATATAATGCATATATACATGATAATGCAATATTACATAATATTATATATTCAGCTATATGTGTGTGTACATATGCAGCCATTCATGCGTTATCAATAAAGCATCTATTCTATATATTCTATATATAGATATAGATATATTCTATATATCTATATATATTGTATATATCTATTCAGACATACATATACATATATACATGCATACATACACCTATGCAGCCATTTATGCATTATTATGCATGTATGTACTTTTAAAAAATATATATATTTTTCACCTACATAAATAAAATCTATAAAAACAGACTTTATATTCATTCTGACCAAAGACACATTTTCTACTGTAAAGATCTGTGAAAACACAAAAGTCAAATATATAACAAAACTGAGAATATCCATACAGAGAAATGACAGCAAATATAATACTGATGGAGTATAGATCAAAGCTGTTGAAAGGAAAAGTTTAGTGAACAGAAAATGGCAGATCACTTAATGTGTGCTACCTGATGGAAGTTATCAAACCTTACACAATTAGCATGAAGACCAAAGGACAGGCAGGAATGAGAAAGAAGTGATAAAAATGGTAGAAGCAGAAATATGTGTGAAGTACTGAAGGCTCTTTCAAAAGGATACAGGTTGTAGGAGGTAAAGAAACAAACCCCTGCTGGATAAAGATGGTATATGACAGCAACTTAAAGAATATAAAAAAGAAGAAAACATAATAAAGAATTATGTACCAGAATGAAAACGAAATACAACCCAGAACTCCTACAAGAGTCTTGATGAGAAAGAGGTTGGTTTTACCAGTAAAGATAAAAAAAGAAATGGTAAAGAACATAACAGAAAGATTAAGATCAAAACAAAGCTGTAACTACGAACCATGCAAAACAGTAGTACAAGTGATAATAACAATAAAACAAACAAATGAAAAACATGAAAGCAACAACAACAGACATCCAAGAGCTGGTCAAGTGTCTGAGGTCATCAATCTGTTAGACTGGGGAACCCTTAAACACATCAAGGACACTAAATTTCATGGGCAGGGAATGCAGCAGACGGTACATAAGTATCAGCATATTAAGAGTTACTACTTTCCAGTAGAACAAAGCCAAATGGATGTGTTGTGGTTTAACCCGGCTGGCAGCTAAACACCACACAGCCATTCGCTCACCCTCCCCCCTCCCTCTCTGGGATGGGGGAGAGAAACGGGAAAGTGAAGCCTGTGGGTTGAGATAAAGACAGTTTATTTAAGAGAGAAAATAATAATAATAATAATAATAGTAATATGTACAAACAAGTGATGCACAATGCAATTGCTCACCACCCGCTGACCGATGCCCAGCCCAACCCCGAGCAGCCGGCCCCCCCACCCTGGCTAGCCACCCCTATATATTGTTCAGCATGACGTCAGATGGTATGGAATACCCCTTTGGCCAGTTTGGGTCAGCTGTCCTGGGTCTGTCCCCTCCCAGCTCTTGCTGCCCCCCCCAGCCTGCCCGCTGGCAGGACAGAGCGAGGAGCTGAAAAGTCCTTGGCTTAGTGTAAGCACTGCTCTGCAGCAATTAAAACACCAGCATGTTATCAGCACTCTTCTCATCCCAATCCAAAACACAGTACTTCACCAGCCATTAGGAGGAAAAACAACTCTGTCCCAACTGAAACCAGGACAATGTAACTGAAGCAAACTACATTTAATTTTGTGGTCATTTAGTGCACGTTTATATGCCGAACTATCTGAGTAACATTCATGAAGAACAGGACAAAAGATAGCACAAACTTACAAGCGTAATCCTTCTCCTCTAGTTTCTTTGTGTCATCTGGACTTGATTCAATACCGGAATCCTGTAGATTTTTGTGTAAAGCTGATCTGGCAAGGTTTGGTAAAAACCTAAATGAAGAAATAAAAGAGGTAAACATTTTTTAAGAAAGTTTTCTTAAAAGTTTTCAGTATTTTTTGTAAAGTAAAACCAGTATGAAGCTTTACTTAGATCTCCAAATCCTTAATGTCTATGTCTATGCCCTCGTATAAGTTGCATGCTCATTATAAAAAGCTTCAGCATTATGGAATATTGCAAGAAAAGCTGCAATGTAGGATGAATTAGGACTGGAAGTATGTAATATCTTCATCCCACTACCAGTAAGAGCTACTATAGAAATGATGTTTATTTGGAAACACCTTCTCTCTTAACTAAGTTCCCTTGAACCTAGAGCTCTAAAGTGAAATAAAGAGCTCTGCGGCATACAGTCTGAGGCCCAATCAGTTTTCCAAACCTTTTTTAATTAAAATTTGCCTTCTTTAATAGAAAAGAACAGAAAAAAAAAACCACTACATTCATAGTTTCATATACAGTTTATAGAACTGAAACCATCCATCAAGCATCCAGCCGTACTAGACATTAATATAACTCTGCTTTGAGTGTTCTGAGAAAGCGAAGTAATGTTGGTAATGGTGACCTAACTTGTATGATGTCATTAAACATCATCATAAAGATGAGAAAACAGTACAAAACCATTTTGACATAGCTTTTAAGACCGAGAATACCACATAAATTGTTTTGAAGAAATAACAGAATTTAAGAAGCAAGAGAGCAATTGCATTATTTGCTGAACTGCATTAAAACATATCTTGCATGTTAGCAATAAACCAAGGAATTCTGGAACTTCCACCCATACTGGCACTTCTACCTGGAAAGGCAGGCTTTATTAACAGCATAGTAAAGGCTTTCATCTGGATGTTGTGACAGTCGCCGACAAATTCGCAACAGTTGTCGAGTAGATAAAGATGAAGCCAGAGACTGTGCCTGTCAAAAAATACAAGGTAGTTTAATTATTTTATCTCTGGGAACTGATCTTAGGGATTTAAACTGAATGAGTCAGGAAAAAATGTAATCCAAAAGTAATTATTTCAAGTTTTCTCCTAATTCTTAAGTGCTTTCTGACTCCTATATTAGCGTGTGCTTCTTAATCCACACATTTGTAATTCTGTGTTTGCTGCAGCTCTTCGGTGTCACGGAAATCATGATGTTATCTACAGATTTGCTTTATGATTTCACTTGATAAGCAACAGGGAAAAATGTGCTGATAACTTCATTTTCTGTGCTATTTAAAACCTAAAACTAAACAGTATTGATAATAACAACGAGATAAGCCATGGTAAAAGGACCGGTGTCTTACAATCTATCGTCTGCTCTTCACAAGCTGAATATGAGCACCACATGTAATGCTCTGGCAAAAGGGTCTGGCAGGATTTGTGGATGTATAAACAAGACAACACTGGACAGAAGTAAGGAGATTGTATCACCTCTGCACACGCCTTTTGGGTGGGCCATTACTGGAACACTGCGTCCTTTTCTGTTGTCCATGTGTTAAAGTAAATGCTAGAAATTGGACATGATTCAGTAAGGAGTTACAAAAATGGTTCAAGGCCTGGGAAGGCAGACCTAAAGCAAACAAAGCAAAATGTAAAAACAAACAAACAAAGCCCCCCAAACAAGTGGCCATCTATTTAGAGAGAGACATAAAAATCGAGAAAAAATCCTTCTATTCACTACGTATACCGGATGAAGGTATCTAATGCAAACAGGTTTCTTATTTTAGCAGGAAGCACACAACAATGAGTGTGATCTGATAAGTCACGCCATGCTTTGCCTGGGTCAATTGAAATATTTTAATTAGGTAATTTCTGAATGTTTCGCATTGGGGCATATAAATGCTTTCTAACTGCATTACAATTATCTTAATATATTGTTTCAATTGGAAAAAAATCCTCAAATTTACCATTAAGGAAAAAAACAGAGAAGGCAACACTCTATTAATTTCACAACCTTTTTCTCCCTTAATCATTTTTAAGCATGAGAAATGCCTTATCACCAACTCTTTCCTCTGGAAAACTGCACTTTTGACAAACAGACATTAACATTTTGGAAAGGAAAAAAAGAATCAATTCCATGAGACTGTACAGAAATCAAAAGCTAAGAAGGCAAAAGACAGTATGTTTTAGCTTAGCTCTAAGCAATAAGCAAGCATGGTTTAGGTTGGGATAACTGCTACAATTACTACTCTCGCTCTTCCTATTTTTATTGATCGAAGATTGTGAGGCATTTTCTGAAGCATCATCATTTACTACCAAGCATTACAGACATTGTGTTGCAAATGATGGCTTTTCAAGTGTTATCTGAAGACCTACTCAGCCATGTTCAAAGCACAGGCAACTGAGAGGGGTGAGTGCTGTATCCCCATTGTCCCCGCTCACTAGTCAGAACTCTCACTGATTTGGGAGATTATGTTTTTTGTAAAGAATCTTAAACACCTGAAGTATTCTAGGCAAATTATATTTTTGTAAGGCAAGCAATCCTCTTAAATCACAACCTATGGGATTGCACTGGTGGAAACTGGCAGTTGAGCAGAATAACTGAGGTAGCATGCTTCATCCACTGCACTAAGCGGGAAGAATAAGGAAGCCACTCTTGCCTCTTGTCTCACACCATGCCACTCCAATCTCTAAGGAACACAGGCATTTTAAAGTCAAAATTATATACAGCACTGGATCCTCCACTGGAATAAACAAAGTACAAGTCCACAAAGGAGAAACTGTCGCATCATCTGAATATTTGCAACTGGGAGTTAGACTTTTGGAATAAAATGTTCTCTTTCTTCCTTACCTGTTTTTTATTTTTATATGGAATAGCTGTAAACTCAAAATTAGGTTACAGTCTTTGTAATATATATCTATGAGGCATCTAATTCAACAGGATCTTGATAGTGGTCTCTAGGTTCTATTGTATATCAAACAAACAACGACAATGACGCAAAATACACCCACAGGCTGAATATGCTACAGGTATTCTTCTATTGTTAACAAAATCACTTTAAACAATGGCTAATATTTCAGGATAATCTCTGGCAGAGGATTACTGAGGCAACTCTAAAAATAGCCTGACATACCTTAGGCACATATTTCAGCTCTTCACATAGACATGCTATTCTTGACATGTCTTGTGTCACTGCTCATCTACAGGAATCCTCCCTCGGTCCGTATCATGACTCACTTCTTATCCAACATCATATACTTCATTTAGATACTTCACAATGCTATAGACATCCATGTCTGGAAATGAGTTTTATAATGCTCTATTCCAGCATGGTATGTCTCCAAATATGCCCCAAACTACATTTTTTCAGTCTACATTTTTCAAACATTAGGTGTAGAAAGTTAAATAAATGTTAATTTATTTAACATTTAAACATTTAACATTTCAAACGTTAAACCATTGTCCAAAAGGTGTATCTAAAAGTCAGCCCTTCGATTTTTTTTTTGTTCCTTTAAGCTCAGAAGAGTACAACAGCCTTTCAATATCCCTCAGCTACCCGAGTAGTAATACCATGAAAATTATTACTCATGTTAAATCATGAGAACTATGGAGAACAGATTACAATATGCATACCAGTTAAACTGCTGGATTCCACTAAAAATGTTTTATGTTTTAGTTAAAACATCCAGTTGCCATAGCAATGATTTCTTCTACTTTTTACCAAGATTTGACTATCTGACTATCTTTTTAGAGAATTTTGTGGTCAGCAGAACTTATTTTTCTTGGTAAGACTGCTTTAGTAGAATAACCTGTAGCAGTAACTCAGATAGGAATTCTGGAGCTTTCCCTTTTACATTCCGAATCTTTGCTGTTGCCCACGGGCATTTTATAATGGCTAGATAGTTTCCACTGCTGAAAAAGCCACAATAATTTCAGCTACCAAAGTTCCAATGACTAAAGCGAAGTAATCAAAACATATTTGGACAAACATAATTATCTCCATACCTATTCAAAAGGTACCTTGAGCATCTCTCATTGGGAACCACATATCTAAACCCACTGACAGTGTGTGTACTTTTCTTACTTCTTTAGGATTTGGGCAATTTCCTAAAAGCTTTATTTATGCAGATTCTAAAAAAGTACATAAAAATCAAAGAAGTTACAGTATATGGTTCAGTAACTGCCAGCAGTAACTTTCTGGGACTGGTTTTCAATCAGGCAGCCTTTAAAATAACACTATAGCTAGCAAGCTTTAACCAGACTTTCTTAAAACAAAGCAAACAGTCATAGTAGGAGAAATCAAATTTGTGGGGAAAAGAAGAGGGGGTAGGGGAGTACTCACCGTGGCATCATTTGTCTCCCGAAGTTTGTGTGTTAATGACAACAACTGCTCCACAGCAGCACTGGGTACATTTGGAATCTGCTTGAAACAAAAACGGTATTAATCTTACCACACGATGGGTTAAGTTCCATACACAGCTACACATATATGCAATGAGTATACACCTTCTGCAGTTGGTTTATGTCACCAAAAAAGGAATTCAGTTTTGATAATGTTTTTCTATTACAGCATAATTTAATATCATTATAGGAATGCTAATTTATTCCAATACCATTAAAAGATAAGCAAGCTTTGAAAATGAAGACTCATTTGTGCTACGCTGAAATAGGGAGTGGAATAGCAAAACATTTTTATATAGTAAATAACCATGTTCAGTAAACAATAATCAGCACGTGCCTAAAATACTGAACGTACTTACCATTTCTTTAATAACTTGAATTTCTTCATTCTTGCTTAAAGATCGAACATTATGAAAAAGAAACAGTGTCAGAAACTCTGGACCCAGCCATTGCTGGGTACTACTTCCGATGACAGGAGGTTCTGCTAGGACAACTATTCTGAATGAGGGATGTATTGGAAAGATAGACCTGCAAAACAAGTTTTAAAAAATGCATTACTTGACATAAGCAGTGAATATCAATTTTCATATTTATATTTTTATAATAGATGAAAAACAAATTATATTAGTGTACTGGACCATATCACAATGTCTTTTGTCGTAATTTGCAAATGCAACTTTATTAAAAATAAAAAAAGACAAAGACTGCATAACATGACTTGCAATTGTATAAATTGCTCTTACTTCTCTACACTGAGAAGGGTACCCAAAGTCTCCACTTCTCATCTGCAACATGACCTGCACATCTCACGATGGGTAAATACCAGCAACTAGGTACTGTTTATTGGTCTGTACATCTTAGATGGCCACATCTCACTAATTTGATAAGATTTTTAGAAGTGATTTACCTAAAGCAGTATGTCTAACAGGCAAATCAGGGAACAAAGAACATCTACTGAAGCTGCAATAATGAGAATGTCTTTTACTAAATTAGATTGACAGAAAGGATAAAACTGTGAAGATTGGCCTAAATATCACAAAAAGATTGATTTAGTAACACTTTAGGAACTTCCTGACATTCTCTGCAGCCCCTGGAAAATTACCTAGTCGCTTGGGGTGGGATTAATGCACCCAACTTCGTAATATCTAGGAAAGTTATACTTCAAAGGCCAGGCCAGCCACCTCACCTTTGACTCATTTTCAAGTCAGTATGGGGAAACTGGTCCCTCAAAGAGCTGCCTAAGATTAAAAGAATTTAAGAACCGTCTTACTGGGTCCTTCAATCTATCCATCTAGCTAAATGTTCTGTCTTTGATGGTGGCAGCTGGAGATGCTCCTTGGGGAAGCCTTTTTCAAGGCTTATGTGATAAACTGCTATCGGCACTTAATTCCCCTCACGATCTCCCAGCACCCACAATCACAGGATATTAGGGATTGAACTTTATTTGTTTTAATGCCCTTTTATCCACAGATTTGTCTAATCCCTTTCTGAACTTCATCATCCTATCTGTCTCCACAGCTTCCTGTAGCAATACATCCACTATTCGCTGTGTAATTTCACACTGTAGGATTTGGTGAGTAACAGTCTCTTAAATGCCTGCCTATTTCACTCCACAGAAGATAATGGGAGCTTACTGCAACCAACACAAGCTTAAATATACCACTGGATGCATGTGTTATGGCAGTAGAAGACTGCCACATCTGTCTTGGGTGGTTTTTCACCTCTCTTGCCTGTCTTGTCTACGTAATATTATCACATCTTTGGATTAGGAATTCATTCGTACTCATTCATCAGCACAACTTCATGATCAGTAGAAGTAACAGAGTAGACAGTAACAAGTCAGATACGAAAGACAGTCAAATTATGCAAGAAGGACCTGTTTACAACAATTATTTTTTCAGTGCTCTTATTACAATAGCAGATGCTAATTTGGAAAAAGAAAAGCAAGTGAAATTGAATTGGCTTATATTGTTAGATATGCCTGTAGATGAGCCATTCCCCATATAAATTACATTTGAAATCAGAACTCTTGGAGGCAAGTATTCCTCCTAGTTAAACTGAGGGGGAAAATGAGAGTATATAAGCAAGAAAATCCTAAGACACAATATGACCATTAAATACAAATTATCAAATCTACTGCATAGTAGGCTCATCTGTTAGTCACAACAATAAAATTGTGATACAACAGAGTCATTACAGCAAACAGTCACTTGTATAAAAGCAAACACAGGGGGTGGTATGAGTTATTCTCAGCTGAAAGTCATAAGCCTAGAAGCTATTCCCTGACTGATAAAAATAGAAATAGATGTCTGAAAACATCACATGAAAGAGGAACCAATAGGAATGTCACTGTCACTAAGCATAAAAGAAGGTCAGGGAACATTGGGCAACTTCATTATAGAAGAAAATGATCCCTAGATAGCATAAATACATACATTTCCGTACTCACCTTTCCCCCCATTACCAAGAAGAAAAACAACCCTCCTTCTATAATCATCTAAATTCCCAGGACCAATTCCGGTCCTTCTGCAATACCGGAAGAGCACAAAAAGCTGTCAGCTTTCCATTGTAAAGGAAAGACATCTCTTGTGTATCACATCCACATTAACGCCTAATTCAAAGAGCATGGTGGGGACAGTCAGGGACAGAATATAGAGAAGCTGGAGGAAAGGAGATGAAGTAAGGGCAAGCTAATTTGGTGATACCAGCTGAAGTCACTGAGGTACACTAGGTTTTGACAGGTTGCAACACCCCTGCTGTAATTTTCCATTTTGTAAACATGGATGAAACTACCCGGCTACTTCAAAAGCTATTGTTTGAACTGATGTTTGAAATACTGAAAAATGTCAAGGTAAGTGTATTATTAAAAAAAATATGTTATAAACGACCTGATCCTGCAATGCTATGGAAGTTCCAACCGTCCATGATAGTAGTTGAGGAGCTTCAAAGTTGCTCCACGCTATTACAGATCAAGTCTCTAATGGAATACAATATGAAGCCACTATATAGGGCTTTATTTCATAAAACAGAGATCTTTGACATCTTGTGTTCTTTGCAGATGAAGGCCAAATAAATGCATCTTGTTAAAAACTTAAAAAAAAAAACAACACCTTTTTCTAAAACACTTTTAAAATTATTGAAACTCTAACACAGTAGAAAAATCTGGTGTTAGAGGATTAGTGCAGAGAGCCTCCATTCCTTTCTCTTTCTATTAAATGTTTACTGATAACAGAGATAGCAGAGTGCTCTCTTGTACTAATATCTGTGTCCTTTTGACATCAGTGTTTAATTCCAACCGAGGATTACCACCACTGCTCGAGAGGAAGACCAGAATGCAGACTGCTCAGAGTGATTTTAGGGAAAGATTTTCTTGTTATTGACACATGGTTCAAAGCAAGTGAAGTTTTGAAAAGAATCAAAAAGATGCAGAATGGTATTCCTAATGCCACCCTGCAAAACCAAACTGGGTTTGTTTATTTATTTCTGTAGCATGGTTTTACAAATCTGACATTCTTTCAAAATAAAAACTATATCATGAGTTAGGAATTGTAGTAATGCTAGGATCACAAATGAGCTATCATTTTTTCCTTGCTATTTTTCTTCAGTTTCACAGTATTCTAAATTTAACAGATTACTTTATCTGGAAATCCACTAAGCTGGGGAAAAAAAAAAAAAAGCATAGCAAAAAACAAAGAAAAAACTAGAAAATGTAAGCAGTTAAAAACATTTATTGCTTTCAAAATTCACTTTTTGCCATATTTTATATTTGTCTCATCTACTATGTATATTGCCTTTCAACCTAATTACATGGAAAACAATCCACTGCCCTCAAGGCATTAAAACTAGACATATGTTAAGAGTTTCTGAACAATTCTTATTATATACATATTTCTAGATTTTCTTGTGATAGACGGCTTTCTGCCCACCACACCAGAGCGTTATCATCTGTGTGAACACTGGGAGTGTGGGTGCATTATCCACCCAAACAGGTTAAAAGACCTCATAAGACAAACCAGCACCTCACTGCTTGTCTTGTAAAAGCCATATATACTAACTCTACAGCATCTGTCTCAATGAAGTAATTATTTATTACATAAGAAGATCTGTGCAGAATTCTTGGACATGCACAGTGGACGAATGCACTTCTTCTTATACAATAAATAAACTACTAAGTAATCAACAGCTATAATTTTCTTCTATCATAGAATCATTTAGGTTGGAAAAGACCTCTAAGATAATCTAGACGATGTGTCATTTTCTTAGGGGCATCTTTTTTTTTTTTTTTTTTCCCTCTTCTCCCAAATTATAAACAAAATTTCTCAAGTTTCCCTTATCACTCCTGCTAGAGCTATTGACCCACCAGTCCGAAGCCCTCTTCAGGAAAATGCTAGTGGATGTGACAGATACGGAAATGTAATGAAATGAACAATGAACATATAACTCAAAGTCAATAGTTAAAATAATTAAGAATAAGAATATATTTTATTAGCTCTTAAGAGACATAGTCATACTTTTAAATGAAGTTTTCAGAAATTTGATTTATGAAAAATGGTATTAAAACCAGCAAAATGTGAAAACAAATCTAAATAGCAAGCAATACTTTCTCCTTTGTCTGACACTGCTAATAACACTGCTTTAATCGAAGCACTTTTACATTCTTTAGTATACTGTTCACATTCTAAATACAGAGGTTTGTAATTTCCTTTGGCCATATTGTGATCTGAAATACTGTCCCTTTATTTAAAAAATAAAAGAACCTCCTGATTTATCATTAAGTGATATATGTAGTAGTAGAATAAAAAGGAGAATACTGCAAAATCTGTGAGTATTATTACTGTTGAAACACTAAAAATTAAAGGAAGTAAAACTGTGAAAAATAATTGTATTATTTTCACTATCATTTTCATATAGGAACATGAAAGCTTAGCAAAAAATATATCTTGCTGCACTGAAAAGGGGATCATGTAGAACTTCTCCATTAACATCTCAAAATTTTACCAGAAAAAATTTCAGGTGTTTCAAATCCTCTTATGAACACAAACTAAAGAAGTTTTATCTCCTTGGTTAAGAACAGTACTCCTTTTATCTATCAGGAAATAGTATTTTATGAATGGAATTTGAAAGCTGACTTTCTATTAAAATCTGAGCCCTAGTAGTCTACTAAAAAGCATCGTCAGCTGTTCTTTTCCATTATGAAATATATATTTGTATATATGTAACCTACAATATGGCCACCTCATTTGTGAGGTTTTAATTGAGGCAACACACAGAATAGTTAGGTTTTTTGTATTTCATGTATTTCATGAATAACTGCAAGTAGTCCAGAAGAGAGAAACCCCAAACCATACTGTGAATAATCACTAAAATCAAGAATGCTCATGCACAGTAAAGCTGCCCCTAATAAAATATATATATATATTAAAAAATAAAAAAAAATAAAAATATACCTCATGTACTCAGTTTCTCTTAAAGATAGCAGGAAGTTACCAGTTCTCTATCACAGCCACTTTCCAGTCCCCAGCCAGTGCTGTTCCCCAAATCCTGCCCTCCCCTAATCTAACAATCTCCTAATGAAGAATTTACCTTCTTTTCTTCAAATCCTGGTCCTTCGGAAATACTCCTTTTTATCTTATTCTTTCATCTCCTCCATTTACAACTATTTTTAGCTACTTCATTTAAGCCCTGCTTGACTGTTCAGAGACTTAAAACTCTGTCAATGCACTTCCACTAAATCACTGATGTACCTCTCAGTATGTATTTTCCTCTTCCACTGTTTCTCATAGGAACTACCTTAACATGTGAGATCAGGTAGATAATTAAAACATTAATAACAAAAGAAAAAAATACTTTTGTTAACTGTAAAATATGCATTTTACATACCAAACTTGAAACATATGTTGATTTCCCATATATAAATGAGAACTGAAGTTTCAGACAGAATGAGCAAGATTTAGGAGAAAAAAAGACTTCTGGTTCAAATAAAAGTTTAAACCACTTTCCATGGGGAAATCCTTATTGGAAGAGTAACAGAAGTTTTTACGTGCCACTCAGCAAACAACCCAAATTAAGACCCAGCAAAAACAGGAATGACAATGTATATTCTGCAGGCCTTGGAAAGAGCAATTGTACTGAAATTACTTTAGCCCACTTCAGAAAATCTGCATAAATAAAACTCTTTCTGTGCAATTTTAGCATCAGAAACACAGTCAAAGCCAATATTACATAGCAAAATACACCATATTTCTCATCAATGTGGAAAGCAACTCCCCGTCATGATTTGGAAGAAACTGCCCAGGCAATTTGCTCATAAATTCAAGGTACAATGTATTCTATACACTATTTCCACAAGGCAATCTTTCTCAGGCAAATGATGGATGGTTTGCACCTTCCTGTTTTCTTGCACAGTGATTAAATCAGCTGTCAGAACCCAGATAACATTTGATCAGAAGGTGTCTGGGAAGAACACTTCATTTTGCACAGCCATTGTGACACTGGAAGGTACTGAAGCTTACAGTGACAGGTAACTGCTGCTGGGAAGGAGGAATAGCAGGGAGGCATGCAGTACTGGAATCAAAGAACAACTACTGACACCATGGCCTGGAGCAAGTGAAAGGTAGCAATGTTTTCAGGATACATTAACAGACCAAAAACATTAGGTACGGGATCAGGTCCTAAAACACCTTCAGTTCCTCAAGGGCTGACCAGAACAGCACCCTCTGTACAGATGAGTGGTCCAATGATGCTGAAAAAGACCACTGCCAAACCCAAAGAAGCTGACAGATTTTTGCACTGCTTTAACTTGTCTTTAGTAGAGAGGAGACAAATCACCCCCCTTTTAGAATGAAAGCTCATGGTCAGTCAAATAGGTCATTTAGGTCTCACCAATTCACAATAAGCTCTCTGTTGCTTAATATTAAAGTGGTGAGGTAAAAGCAACGCATTGTGATCTGGAGGCATGAGGGATCACATGCCTACTGAGGAACTGAGGAACACCGAAAAGGACTCCTGGGGCGTCCAAAGTAGCAAAAAGCCGTGCACAATATTTCAGTAGATCTATATTGAAGCACAAATTGAACGCAAAGTCAGGATTGAATGCCAAGACAGATCCTTAGATTTGCTTCTCTTTTCAAAGTTTGGGCTTAAAATCCTTATGAACACCTCCCTGATATATAGTTCTTTAGTCATAAAACAAATGCAGGAAATGCCATCTAGCTAGGTGTATAGCTGCAGGAGCCTGTATACAAGTAGCAATAAACATGCTTAGATTACACCATATCTTCCAAAAAATAAACAAATAAATAAACGCTAAAGACGACTTTAAATTTAAAATGAAGTTCTTAAAAAAAAAAAAAAAAACACAACCCCCCTCACAAAACTCAACAGTGCAGGATTTTAGATCAAAGGGGAACCAGAAATAGCAAAACAACTAGGCAATAAAAGAAAAACAACTTTTAAAAAGTTGTAGTTCTAAAGGGTAGACTATGAAGAAGATCAAAGAAAAAAAAAAGTACTTAGCATGATAATTAAGAGAAACAGGGGGTGGTACATATGAAGAGGTTGCACATAACAAGTGCATCCCTACCAGAACCGAGAACGTCTCTTGGAAGTTTGGGAGCACGCACATCTTGCAGTGTAAATGTGAGAAAAGTCATCTGACACTTCAAATTTTTTTTTCAGAGATTTGAGCCACAGTATGCTTAGCTTCTTATATACTGCTTATTTCGTATATGCCTGAGTATTAGATTGTATTTATCTTGGAGTACGCTGAACAGTATCTTTCCCAGTAACTGCAATTTGTGTTTGACTATGTATCAAGAGTGGCAATCAGAGAGACCTTTTCTATCTGTGGAATGTTTCTAGCAGACGAGTGGAAGTGAAGAAACAAATAGAATAAGCATAATGGGTCCCAACCCATCCTTAGGATTTCCTGCTCCATATTAGTTGTAAATTAAATACCAGCTTTCTAGTTAATGAAGAAAAAGAAAGTAACAAGCTATATTTAATTTCAGTTTAGCTTTATTTTCAGGTGCTGTTAATAAAATGTTCCAAAATTAAGAATGATATTCTTTTACATCTATATTTTTACGTACTTACCATTTTTCTTCAATTTCTAACCCCTCCTGTTGAAGGATATTTAATGATTTTCTCTTAGTTTGAGCACTCTAAACAGGATATAATTTTCTCATGCCAAAAAAAAAAAACAACAAATCCTCATGATGAAACTGACATTTAAAGTATGCCCTCTCAGTAATTAAAATGTATCAGTTTAAGAAGCATTTTGCAAGAAGTTTTCGTAATAAAATAAAGGAGATTAAGTGCTATACAGGATGAAAAGCTGTTTGCATTCTATAGTCATAGCCAACACTTTACCTTTCCTGTAGTTTCTCATCAGTGATCTGCAATTCTTCTTTTAAGTTCTGATACCTATCTTCCCTTAATAATCTGGTGCCATCATATAGGGTCAGTTCTCTGTCATGTATTAGTCTGAAAATAAAAAATAAGCTTTATCTAGCCTTTGATTTCCTTCTATAATACTTACTTCAACTAATATTTTTTTATATTAAAAGCTACGTCAATTAACACAGTTCATTGTAAAAAGAAGTTATAGCAGTTTAAGATGCATCCCAGTGTGAATCCCACTAGTTTTAGTGCCAAGTCAGTTAGTCAACCTCGCCTAGAATGAAAATAATGAGAAAATGAAAAATATATATATATCTTTCGAATTAAGTGGCATTAAACAGCCATTTAGTCATACTGGTACCAAATAATATGCTTCTTTTTTTTTTTTTTTTCTGAAGCAACATATTTCAGTTGGTTTTAATGAGTAATGTTTGCACCTTGAGTATTGTGTTCAGTTTTGGGCCCCTCGCTACAAGAAGGACATCGACGTGCTTGAGCGGGTCCACAGAAGGGCGACGAAGCTGGTGAGGGGCCTGGAGAACAAGTCCTACGAGGAGCGGCTGAGGGAGCTGGGCTTGTTCAGCCTGGAGAAGAGGAGGCTCAGGGGCGACCTTATCGCTCTCTACAGGTACCTCAAGGGAGGCTGTAGCGAGGTGGGGGTTGGTCTGTTCTCCCACGTGCCTGGTGACAGGACGAGGGGGAATGGGCTTAAGTTGCGCCAGGGGAGTTTTAGGTTGGATCTTAGGAAGAACTTCTTTACTGAAAGGGTTGTTATGCACTGGAACAGGCTGCCCAGGGAGGTGGTGGAGTCACCATCCCTGGAGGTCTTTAAAAGACGTTTAGATGTAGAGCTTAGGGATATGGTTTAGTGGGGACTGTTAGGGTTAGGTTAGAGGTTGGACTCGATGATCTTGAGGTCTCTTCCAACCTAGAAATTCTGTGATTCTGTGATATGTACATAGAGAGACAGGTTTTTTTTCTAATGCAAAAGTTGATTATATGTATGTAGATACAGCACATGCATGTGTTTGAGAAAAATCAGAAGACAAAGATAAACTGATTTAAAAAGAGAAAGAAAACAGTCTACCATAATTCTCTCTTCTGCCTACTCTCCTCTGTATATATACAATAAATTAATTCATAAAATGTTTTTGCTACAACCTGGTTTTAAAGCTAATTATGTCCTTTAAGTTAATGAATGGCATTACACAACTCACGTAAACAAAGTACAAGAAATATTTGACCTGATGTTACAGATTATTATTAACATAGTATCTGATGTTACTACTTCTGCTTCTGGGAAGTTTACTTTTTACTGAATTGTGAAATAATATTTAGGATTTATTTTCAATCAAAATAAAGAATGCTTTTACATGTAACTAATGATTGTATTTTATTTAGCAGCATAATGCATTCAAAGCATTTTAAAAATTTTCTGACATCTTGCATTTTCAAATCATTGTGCACATATTACTAATTTTTAGATATGATAAGTGCAAAGTAAAATCATTCTTCAATTCAGACTTACACACTGTATTTACAGAGAGCTGAAATTTCCTGTACTTTTAGACTTCTAAAGAACATGAAAGAATTGCTTCTGCTTTCATGTATGTGAAGACTGAATGTTACATATTCTATCAAACTTGCTCAGCTTGATTTTTACAGCATTTTTGAAGTTATAAACTCATATTCACCAGAAGAAACTTAATTTCTCAGTAGGCATGCGCTCAGTAAGCACTTCACGTGCGCGCAACTTATCCACGCTCATATCCTGACCTTTGAAGTACAGCTAGAGTGCCAGGGTTAATTCGATGAATGCCATCAAGAATAACAAGCTTTCCTTCCAGGGCAGCAGTAACAAGTGGTGATGGTCTCCAAGCAGTGTCCCCATTAGGAAGAGTATACCTCTCCTGTAGCAAATCTCTGGCTGTCATGTCCTGTCAATTCATCAGAAGAATGTATTTATGCTGTATTGCATTCTTCTACAGGTACCTGCTTTCTCTTTATAAAACTACATTCTGCTTTTCCTGAGAATATACCCAAAGATGGTTAGCAGGAAATCTTCAATTACTTTTCGAAAGAGTATTAGAAACATGCACACACGCACATGAACATACACACATGCACACACCTGTTATGTTAAATAGTCTTTGAAAGTTCTAGGCTTGCCAGTATCACCTCATTGACCTCTCTGAAACTAGAACTTTTTATTTCATTACGGTTTTGTGGTGTTTTTTTCTTTGCCTTAAATGTAATGGGCGCCCATGAGAACTTGTAGTTTTGTGTACAGAAGGGGGCAGCAAGTTACACCTGGAGTCATTCATTTTATATAGAAGAAATCACCTGAAGGAGCAAAGACTTCTTCATTAATCCTAAAGTAAGATCATAACACAAAGCATGACATTCCATCTCTCAGAAGAAAAATACAGCGGAAGCGTCAGAGAAGAAAGGACAGGATAAGAAAGGAGCCAGTAACAAACAAAATACCAGAAGGATGTAGAGCATCAAAAAATAAGACTTGGGGAATAAATTGCAACCGAAGACAAAATCTAGTATAGCCTCCAGTATAAATATTTTGAATGTTCCATTACAACAGGTATGCACTACAGCAACAAGGATGTAATAGCAATTTTGTGACCCAAAAGATGAAATTCCTTCCTCAGACTGTGCTATGAACAGAACTTAACCTAAAATCAGACGAGAAAAATATTTGCTAATGTAGCTGTAGCTTTCGCATATGTCCTTTTCACAACTATAAACCCTCTGAAGAATAAAAATAGAATACATTACATCATATGGCCTGAATCATTTCCTCTTTCTGCATTTCCTTAAAAGCCTTAAAATAACAGAACAAAGTCTGATTCTTTCAGTGCTTCTACATTTGTATAATTTAGAGTCTCACATTCGGATGCAAAAAACAGGCAGTGTTTTTATTATTGTACTTCTGTTTTTTAATGCACTGTTCATTCATTCTACTGTTCTATTAGTGACTTAGACTAAAACCATTTTTAATAAACGCCAGAAAAAAAAAAAAAGTATTTCTAGGACTTTTATTAAAAGCGTGCACTCTGTAATTAGTAAGTGCTGTATAACTGAATATTCAAGTAACACACTTTCTGGGAATTCACCTCTATAGACATGAAACAGCATCCAATGTGAATTATCAGGAGCCTAATAGGCTATATACAACGTTGTCTATCTGTAATTCCAGCAGCTTGAGAACCATGCATTAGTTTTCTCAAGATAAACTCATCAGCGTATTTTGCTGCAAAATATTTTTTGAAATAAAATGAATGTTTATATCTTTATTTAAATGGATGCATTATGTTCGGTTTAGTGATGCACTGAAATGAAGGATCATTAACTTAACACTTGCCCAAGCTCTGTAAGGGGCAATCATTAAGGTTGGAAAAGACCTCCAAGATCAAATGCGTTTTTAATGGCAACGATTTACTGCTTCTATTTATTTACTCTAAATCAATTTTTAATACATAATATTATAAGTATAATGTTATGAGATATTAAAAAATAATATTCTAACACTAGAGACTCTTCCCTTTGGAGGGGAGATGACAGAAAGGTATGAATCACTTCCTCACCTAATCCTACTCCTCCACCACCACCACTTAAGCAAAGCAATTGCAAAATTATACTGCCTTATGAAACACAATTTTTATTTTCGTTTGTAACAGTCGTTGTAACTCAGCATATGCTATACTGCATTGGTTACTTTCTAAAATACCTCATATACCAGGAAAAAAGGAAGTTCAGGAGAGAAAACAAGCAGGTTAACTGCTTTCCTCCCTTTGCAGCAATAGCAATCCAAGCCTCCCATTTAGCCATTTTTCATGGTTCTCTGTGCTAATCATGTTCTTGGCAATTACGAGGTGAAAAAGCTCTGTTTCCTGCTTTTCATGCCAATTTGGACTCACATTTTGTTAATATTTCTCAAATAAAAAATTGGAAGGAATTTGTAAAGAAAAATTATGAGGTCATACAAAAAATAAAAGAAAGAAAGAAATCCTAGAAACAAAAACATCACAGTACACAAACATGAGTGATGTGCTTAAAAGATTGCTTCTGCTGTGGAAGAGAGAACGGAAGAGCAAGTTGATGGAAAATTGTTGTAACATTGCTTTGAATATTGCTTTTCTTCCCCACAAAAAAATAGGAGGAAAGATAAAAAAATAAAAGTAAAATGTTTTATTTTAAACAATTTAAAACAAAAGTTCCCTAGCTACAGTACACGAAACTAGCTGGCTGCTGCTTCTCATTTGCTGTTCCTTAACTGCATGAAGAGAACTTAAAAACAAATGCTTCCTAATCAGGATGAGTTTCTCTGGCAGGAATTTGCCTACATGGGATTGTATATAATCAGAAATCTGCATAAGGATGTCAGAGATCACAAATTAGACAGGAATTGTTCAATGAGACAACTGTTAGAGATAATCTATGTGCTCAAAACATTTAGGAACCCCCATGGTTTAGATACATTTGATTCTAACCTCGCAACATAAAAGCCGTTGAGATTTTTCTGTGAAATCAATATAAACACCTAAGGCTTTTCACACTATTCAAGCCCTTACATCAACTTTGGATGGAAAGGATGAAGCAAACATTAAAAATAAAAGTAAATATTATATATACAACACTGAAAATTTTATTTCTCATAGAATTTCTCAGAAAATAATTATTGTTTCTTCAGCACAAAGATAAGTGCCTGCTACATTTTTGTGTCTATAAAAATTATTGGAAAATTAACATGAACTATAGCACAAATAAAAGCCTCCTTCGCTTTAGAAGTGTATGTAGCACAATATGGTCTCTCTCAAAAGAATCAGAAAGATATTGTTTGAAGCAAAATAAAGAAATCTGTTACATTAAACTTCTCATAGCTTTGTCAATTACTGTATAAATTAATATTTAACATTGCTCCTGTCATTAACCTACGCTACTACTTTGCTGTGTGAAGCCACTGATGTGTACACAAATGCATTCTTAGAATATAACAGAAGATGCATAGCTCAGCTGCATTCAATTGTTTTTTACACATTGCTTCCTGTAAAAACTTTTGAGATTTTCTAAGACACTGTACATAGGAAATAGATATACATATAGATGCACATTTGGACCTTGTGTAGACATGTCTATACATGAATTTATACTGAACAATGAACTCACAAATACTCACTCTCTTTCGCCTTAGCAATGATTTTTCATATCATCAAAATGCCTCTCTATGAAAACCCTCTGCACTTTTAACTTGATCAAATCCTGGTGAAACCAAAGGAAAGGTTCACTTCAGTAGAAAGTGCTTCAAATCCTTGACCTAGATTTTATTTCAGTAGGATTTACAGAACCTCTGAAGGAAAGATGTTTAGCGAGTGACCAATTTAATCATCAGCTCCTCGTATCATGCATCTCCAAAAAGGAAGTCTTCTGCTCCTATTCAGTGAAGCCGTACTAATTAAAGGTAGGATGTTGAAAAATAGTGGCCATATTTTTAAGCTTGTAGGACCAAATTATTGCCTAATTTTGCTGGTGAGTACCCCATTCCACACCATGCACAAAAAAACAATGGTTAGGGTGTGCTTGTCTCTAAGTGGGTTTGTTGAGATGCAAAAGTTATTTTGCTGAGGTGGTTTAAAAATATGTTTACATGGACAAGTGCAGGGAGAATTATGACACAGTTCTGACCCAGAAGCTGTGCATCTGTTTTAACATACAACTGTACACAGGGTAACAGGTGCTGCTGGGAAGCCAAATATATTGCCATGAACACAACCTTGCACTGATGGGCTGTGTCACTTTGGATCCCAGATCTGCTCACAACTGGCCAGGTTGTGAGCCAGTTGTGAGCAGATAAGAGCTCCTTTTATGCAGACCATTTCAGAGTCTGCACCTTTACAAGCTTAAAGGCAATCCTGGGGAAGGAAAAGCATTGGGGTTCTGTCTGGAGAGCTTCTCACCAGTTCAAGAAAACCTAAAATGGGCTTTTTCTTCTTTCATCACCATTAATATTTCTTTACTTTTTTTTTTTGCCTGTTTCAACCCTTCAATGACACGACCCCTTTTTGTCAGCCTCTCTTCTCTCCCCACATGCCATTGCAAATCCAAATCAGCTGCTGTTCCCTCCTTTGAAGATCTCCATGCTGCCCAGGAAAAAAATTAAATAAGGAAAGGAAGGGGAAGAAAGAGACCAATATATTGCATTACATCTCATACTACTGCTCCCCTGCAGTGTTGCCTATTACCACTTATGACTGCAAACCCTTTTGCAGTCATATTTGGTGCATTTTGGCTCACAAGGTCATGGAATACCCCTGACTTCATATTTTACTTCAGAGTAGTTTCACTCCTCAAGGTTAGGAAGAAAACCTTACATGTATGATCCCTATTGTAAAAAGCAAGTTCAGTCACTCCATTTTTCAATCTCATATTTTTTTCTATTTATGTTATGAGGTTATAGTTCCTCTAGATCTAAGACTGAACAATACACTCCAAACAAGTACCAAGTGACCACTGCCTATGGGAGGTCACTCTTAAGCAGTACAGACCTCAGGGTTTTCAAAAAACTCTGGTACTGTAAGACAGTCTGAAGTATTGTCTGGATGAAACCAATGGGGAAAAAAAACTAAATGTATAGCAGGACCACCACTCCCTGTTTATCATACTCTGACACAACTGACAGCTCCAAAAACCTTAATTCCCTTATTCTGTATGACTCACCTGTCTAGAACCATCACTGCTTTTTCAATCTTTTAAAATACTGGACTTTAAATTTTACTCAGTAAAAACATTCACCCTGCCATTATGTTTTCAACTGCTGTAAATTTCTTTCTCCAACTCAGCTACAATAAGTCAGTTCCTCATCACCACCTTCAAAGCCCATGGAGGAGGCCCTTTCCTTGTCATTTTATCCCAGAACTGCCATTCTAAGGCAACTAAGTCAACTGCCTGTGTGCCTCATGAAATATCTAAACACGTGTCTCTCCAAAATTCATTTTTAAAGCTATATATATGCTAAAGCCCCTTCCACAACATAAATAAATTAGGAACAGATAGGCTAAGAGCTTGAAGATTACTGTTTGTTTGCTATAGCACTGACAAATAATGAGCAGCATTAATATTAATTCAGTGTAGTATGTATATATCACATGTAAACACCATCTTCTCTACTGCAGTGCAGTCCCACCACAGCTGTAATCATCAGGCTAAATAGAAATGTAGAAAAAAAGGAAAGGCACAGAAATTACAGTACTGTTTAACATTCCACAAGATATGCATCAGAAAAAAAAAAACATGAAAGAGGATATGGACAATAGAATAAACTAATAAAAAATTGAAGATTAGGCCTCCAGAACATAAAAAATAGCTTTAGAAAAATCCTGAGAAGGATTTAAAACTTATTGAGTTTTTAATACAGTAAAGAAGCTCTCTTCTATAACAATCAAAATTAGCTTTAATCATGGTGATACACTATAAAATTGAATAGTATAAGGGAAAAAAAAGAAAATGTATAGGTATTCTAGAGAATTTCAATATGCTTGAATTACAAGAGGTCACCACTCTTTTCAGGAAACATACTTCAAAAGGAGAAAAAAAAGATCTGAAAAGGAGATGACACAGAAGACAAATTTTCTTCCTGACATTCAGTCACGACAGATCACAAAATGAAACTTCAGTTCTCTGTGGCTAAGAGAAAGATCACTGCAATAAATAAGCAAAACGTAAGGAGAATTATTTAAGTTACCTATCTTTCCTTTGTATTCCCAATGAAGTCAATAAAATGAAAGTAAAACAGTATTGGGGTTAATCTGTATGTAATAACATTGTACTGTCTATATTGCTGCATAGTACCCACCCACCTCACCCCACCCCGTTTAGGTCTACAGTAAGATGAGATTTTAGAGGAGCATTCTAACCATGTGAAAAATCATCTACAATGATCATAAAACTTTCCTATCTCTGAAGTCTCTTCTATCCTCTTTTATTTTTTAATGTGTATTGGTGATTACCCATGATTTTAAAAGCTGCAGCTGTATATGAAGATGACATTATACGAAGAGAAAATCTGCCTGCGTGTTGTATTTTGGATCATATTTACAACATGATCATCAACCAATAATTTACTTACCTGATACAGCATGATAGGTTCTATGCTGTATCCTAGCATAGCAGCAAATTCCTTAGCGATAACTGTTTTGCCACAGCCCTAAAGAGTTAATACATAAATAAATAGATAAATAAATAAGTAACATTACATTACATTACATTGTAAGGAACACGGAAAGGAGGGAAAAAGAAATTTAAGTTCTTACTTTTCCACCAATTAAACACATATCTTTAACCATGTGGGATTGCATCATTTCTGCCAACAGCTGATCATGGCTGGAAGTCCTTACGAAAGCATCTGATTGAGAATGCTGTTTTAGCATCCCAGTCCCAGCTGGAACCTATAAGGAAAACAAAACAAAACAAAACAAAATGCTAAAAAAGCTATATTGTGATAGCTCTAGGCTTTGTGTGGACTGAGTTACACTTCTCCAAAAATACTGTAATATTTTGCAGATGATGGTCATTATCAAACCTAAAGCTTTTGCTGAAAGAAAATAATGTTGTATAATCTGTAATAAACAACTTCCTCTATACCTCCTACCCCACTCTTAATGGAAAACAAATAAACAAACAAAAAAAAAACATGAACCAATTCAAATATGGCATTGGGGTCTGCAAAGAAATTGAGGCTGCTTATCCTGGAGACAAAATATTAAATTCACTAGTATTTATTGCTTGTCAGAGAAAAACAAATGGGAAGGAACAATCTGTATTGCAAAAATCTGAAGGGGCTACAGAACTTTGGAGAGTAAAAATACTCAATTATCTTCCACATTAAGACACTCACTCTGCCTCTTGTTCTACTGGGAACTTTTTCATCTTCAAACTCCTAATGTCCTCCTGTTCCTAAAGAGACACTGTGCAGACATATTTTCAGAAGGCATCATCTACATGTCAGATGAAAGCAAAAATCTTCCCCTCATAACAAAAGTCCAATCAGATCCCTACAGATTCAAATTTTTCTGACAAATTCCTCTTTGCTGCTCTTCCCCTTTTCATTGTCATGGTACAAAATCTCTGAAGATATTCCTCACCAATGTTAAAACAATCTTTTTCTAACTCCCATTAATTCACCTCCTTTAGCAACTCTTCAGCCTCTAGATTCAACATTAAATTCAAGTTCTTAGATCAGTGTCTGTTTCCTGAATAGAACCTCATCTCACCACCTAACGGGTCATAAACTTCTTTGGAAGAAACTCAAACTAATCATATTTGATGTGATGACTTTTGTTCCATTTTCCCAACATCCTGTGTCAGAACATTACCAAGCACTCATTAGATGTTATTTCAAGTATAGACAAAGACAGACTATTGCTTTATTAAAGAAAAAAGGGAAAGCAGCATCAAGAGCATCACAAGTACTCTATTATTCTAAATTTCTTGCCTTTTTAATTGCATTAGAGAGTTTCCTTTCATCCATTTTTCAGCACTTGTTTTATCATGATATACTTAAACTTGTACTTTCCGAAATGTGATTCATTTATATAAAGTATTTCTTATCCATAATCTTATTGCTTATCTACATGTTCTTCTAATAAATCATAAAAGCAGAGAATGGTTGATGTTGGAAGGGACCTCTGGAGATCATCTAATCTAACCCACCTGCTCAAGCCGGGTCACCCAGAGCATGCTGCACAGCATCATTTCCAGGTAAGTTTTGAGTATCTCAATAAAAGGAAACTCCACAACCTCTCTGGGCAACCTGTTGCAGTGCTCCATCATCCTCACAGTAAATAAGTTTTTCCTCATATTCAGACGGAACTTTCTGTGTTTGAGTTTGTGCTCATTGCTTATCGTCCTAACGCTGGGCACCAGTTCGGCCCCATCGTCTTGACACCATCTCTTCAGACATTGATATACATCGATAAGATCCCTTCTCAGTCTTCTCTTTTCCAGGCTAAACAGGCCTAGCTCTCTTAGCCTTTCCTCATAAGAGGAGAGTCCCCTCCAGTCCCTTAATCATCTCCATAGCCCTCAGCTGGACTCTCTCCCGTGGCTCCATGTCTCTCTTGTACTGGGGAGCCCAAAACTGGACACTCCAGGTGTGGCCTCACCAGGGCTGAGCAGAGCGGGAGGATAACTTCTCTTGACTGGCTGGCAATACTCTTTTCTAATGCACCCCAAGGATACCATTGGCCTTCTTGGACACAAGGGCACATATAAAATGAAATAAAATGTTAGACTACCAAAAATTAAATATTCAATGCAAATGAGTTTCAGTATCAAGTGTAAGTGTCAAATTCTTGAGTAAATTTATGATAACAGAATACAGTTTTAAGAATATATAAATTCTTACCTGGAACGTCACTTCCTTTTCACCGATCTGGACAGTTACATCAGCCTTGAAGGGTTTGTTTCCTGGTACACTTTCTACTTTTGCAATCCTTCTTGGGTGCAAATGGCTTTTTGAGTCTTGAAGCTCAAAACGCTGTAAAATTAGGGGTTTGGGGGAATTAATTAAACACATTTTTCTTTCTTAAAACTGTTACTTCTGATAACAGGGTCAGAAACATATTCAAGATTAATTTCCTGTGAAGTCCTAAATCCACTTACTTAAACTTCACTTCACGTACCTGTTCTTGCTTTCTTGACAGCTTATATATTTTACATATTCATTTAAAACCAAAGCAAAAAGACCTACCATCTACTTATTCTGACTGTAGTGACAGATGTAAATTTAAAATGACATATGGCGACTTCACAGTCTTATTCAGACTGAAATTATAAGAGAAATGGATGACAGACTTTAGCAAGTGCAATAATAGAACACCTACCTTTGCAGGCCATTATAACCAACTGCAGATTTCAATATCTGTCTGCCAATAAAAACAACCATCAAACATTACATTTACGGAGCCCCGCAGCCTTATCACACGGTGAAAACTGAGGATAACCTGTACAAATTAAGCCTTCACAGCATGTTCTCGGTATAACAAAGACAAAGAAATGGACTTTTGTCTTCCCAATCTCCTTTTGAGCATTGTACTGTATTTTATGCTGTGTAGAGAAAGCATGAAAACCATTTAAAAAATCCTATAAAAAGTCTATTTTGTTGTGAAGGGGAAGTGATTATCAGGGGGGCTCAAGCACCAAAATACCCCACTAAAATTACTGAAGTCACAATGCCTTTTTATTCAACAGAGCAAAAACTAAATCAACAGGAGAAAAAGAAGTATTAGTCCAACTCCTTAGAAGAAAAATTAAACAGAAGTCACTAATGTGAAATAATTCTTAAAAAGCATGTGGTTTTATTACTACTAGTATTCACAGCACCGCCTATTACAGTTTAGAAAGAAAACTGAAATGCATTCATACAAACACTGGCTCTTCATCAGTTTGTAAATATCCACGCTGGAGCAAAAACAGCCTATATAAATTTCAAGTTTAAACTTGAATTTAAGGTAAATGTACTTTAGCAAAAGACTGTCCCAAATGGTATTTTTAGTGTAACAGCTTCGGATACCATTAAATATTTAGACAGCAGCAGAAAACAGGAATGCCTGAATCACAGTAGTACCTCCAACTATGATTCTAAGAAACGCTTAAACTATGGTTCTGTGAAACGAACTACAGATGTTCTCACTCTCACGTTCATTAGTAAGTTTTAATATTCTTAGTAAGTTAATGGCATTTTGGATAGGGTCAAATCTGCTTGTACACAAAATCACAAACTGTATACTAAAATCCCCTACTCAGATACCAACAGAAGAAAATAACTGAGCGAGCAGTAAGGTTATCTGCATCAGCAGCCTTTGTATCAATCAGTGATGATCTGGAGACAGCAGTAGCAGGCCTGGCACATAGACGTCTTGGGAGTCTAAAATTCTAAAGGTGATTTTATTAATTTATTAATGTTGTTGAGGGTCCTACGACTAATCTTTTAGACCCCAAAACAGGGTCAAAAATTGAAAGATAACTGCCAATCTCTGCAGATCTTTACTGAATTTGTGCAACGGATTTGAATCACCACTTTTGAGCACAGAGATGCTGCTGAACTGGGTAATATAGTAATTAAATAAATTACCAGATTTATACCTGGACAGCAGAAGCAAACAAGAAGACTCTTTGTGGCTTTCAGAATAGAACAGACCTCTAATGTAGTTCTACTTTTAGAATTACAATAGCTAGATATGGAATCAGAAAGTGGCATGAAATGGATGTACAACATATTGAGTTCGTCTGAGCCAGAAATGATTTCCTCCATGTAAAATCCAAGTTGATAGTTGCAAAGGAAAAAATGTTTGTGGCTTGGAAGGACAACTACTGAGTACATTCAGTATCAGTAAGTTTGGGATACGCTTACTTGGAGAATCAGAAATAGGCAGCCACAGTGCCTCAGACTCAAGAGGAAAGAAAAAAAAAAAGGAAGAACTAGCCACCTAAAACAAGAGAAGAGGTTTGGCAGTCCATAACCATCAGGCCATGTTCTGCATGCCTAGAAACATATGCGAATAGGCATACTATGAAAATCAAAACAAGGAATAAGAGGAGTTCTGAACTCTTAGAAGCATCTAATGATCAATATAGTCTCAGAAGGGAAGCTGCAAAGAATACTCTGGTGCTCCAGCTGGTCAAAGGCACAGAGAGTTTAAATGAGACATATTTGCAGATAGCTGCTCTATTGAACCCACAGAACAGCTAAGCTGTTCAAAAAGAGATGTGAAGGCATCCAGAAGCAACTGATCTTTGCTGAAGATTCTTTGCACAGCAGAGAGAGATTTTTTTCAAGCAACAAGAAGGCTGAACTGTTTTACAAGAAGCCAACTATGAACTGCAGGCATAACATAGGATAGATAGAGAAAGTCTGAAGGACAGATTCCACTGCAATGGTATGTATTGGCACCAAGAACATTCATTAATGCAACAACCCAAAGATAATAAATGGTTTGGGGGGTGAGGGGGTCACACAGAGAGATAGAACAGAAACAATTCCTTCCTCAGGCCACAATTTGCAACAGAAAGATCTTAGACTGAGCAGAACAAGGAAAACAATTCCAAGTTTCTGAACGATTAGTCCACTCTCTGTGAGAGAGTACCTCTGTAGTCTGAAGAGGTTCCCTCCTGTGAAGTAAGGAAACAGATTCAGAGGAGGAGGTCAGACAACATTAAAGAGGGTGTGCAAACAAAACAAAACAAAAACAGAAATAAGAAAAAGAGTCAAAGGGAATAAAAAAGCTCATATCTTATATAAGATCAAGACACCAAATGCAAAATTGATCACTACATGAAACCATGAAGAAAAATTCTAGATGGTTCTTAGAGCAAAGTTGAACACTTGGATAGTAAACTAAAAGGGATCTGCTGCTCATTTATTAAGACAAATCCCATCTATGTGTTGTTTCTGAAATCTAATAGGAGGATTCTCTTCATTAAAAGTTTTTAACAAATAAAAGAAAACAGTGGATGTTTCCAATACTGTAAAAAAGCAAGCCTGAAAAAGGCATGTGAGAATTTAAAAGGCAAAACCCAAATCGCTGATGAACCTGAAGTAAAATATTGAAAGCTTATTGAGCAATGAGGAAATTAATACAGAACAGCTGCAGCCTCTTCTGAGCCACCAAACTCAACTGACATACAGATGACCAATTCTATAAATGCTTATCAATAATAGTACCTAGGGAAGAAAAGTTTATGATCGTGAGAGACATCATATGTACTTAAGCTTATTGTTTGGGAATGTTTCACTGAAGGTTGTTTTCTTTTAAAAGTAGTGATTTATTAACATCTAGACCTTCTACAGGAAAAGCTTAGGTTATATAATTTTTGATTTACTTTTTGGAATTATATTTCAGATATTCATCTGTCAGTCAAAATATTTTATCATGCCAGTATTTCATGCAAGTATAGAATAAATTTTAAAGGCCAGAATTCAAATCAACTCATGCTTTCCTTCATAAGAGGTTTTACATTTAAAATCTTTAAGAATCAGAATAGAAATTGATACAGTTTCCCAAATGTAGTAACTTCATATATGGGTGCCCAAAGGCACATCATTCTCAAGGCTGTTTTGGTACGTTTGTCCTGTTTGTCACAAACTGATAATCTAATAAATAGCAAATGTTGCCTACTACAGTTCTTGTACAAATGACTTTTATAAGCAGCCCTCATGATCACTACTGATGCTGGATTAGTGTGCAATCAAGGAACACTTTATTCAATGTGAACTAGCTTGACACAAGGAGCCAGCCACATTTATATTATACGAAAAAGTTGGCAGACAGAAAGACTGAATTAAACCTAAGACAAGTTTAACTCCATCTAGATCCACTCAACAAGAGATTTGCATTTCAAAGCATCTTTATGCTTCCAAGAATAACACTGTAACAAATTAATTTTAATCATAGGAAAGGCGTAAGTCAATAGTTCATATTAATTTACAATCAAGGGTAAGAATTATGAGAAATACCCAGGGCGTGGTGGAGTCCCAGTGAACAAGAAGGCATATATGGAAAAGATTTACCTAAGTTGAGGATTATGGTTGGGAAGACAGTGTCTGGTGGATAGAAAATCTTCCAGAAATATATGCAGGTTCTAACAGCTGCCAAAACTAGCTATTTAGCCTAACTGCCATCTACCTCACTTCTCAGCTCTGGCTGCTGACTGAAACAGGCGATATCCTGAAAATAAGATTCATTATCGGGGAGATCACTACTTCCCCATGTCTGCCTCCAACTCAGATGTCTCAACTTCACATTTTACTATATGAAATTTGTTTTTGTTTTCTTTAAACATTAGCTAATGTTAAACAGTGATTCAATCCTCACAAATCAATTTAACTGCAAATACATTTCAAGTATACCATTTTTCAACTCTCAATCCTTTCTAGCTAAAATTAATATTCCCTAACTGTATCCTGTTACACAGAAAAAAAAGTTTTCAGTGGCAAACATTAGCTGGATGCTTTTTGGAAATCTGTAGGAGGGTAGAATAATAAATCACCTTGCTTCTGCCAAACACCTCTCCCTTACATTTCTTGTGGGATGGAAAAAATCATTTCTTATTCAAGTTTAATACAGTGCTGGCACTGCTACTGCTAAAATATTATTATAAACAGGAGTTCCTCAGTACAACCAGCTATTTTCCGCATTTTTTAAGATTCTTTGCTTGTAAAACTGATGATGAGGAAGAATATCCCCAAAAAAAGAAAATTAACACAGAAATATTCAAGTGATAAGGAGGTATTTAACAGTAGACAGTCACTGAAAAAGATTTTACTGGTCAAATCAACCTGTCTTACATAGGAAGCAAAACCACACGCAACCCAAAATTCATTAACAGTAATAGAAGATGAAGGATGGTACAGAATATTAAAATATACACTATATAGAATTGATAGGGGAAACAAAACAACACAAAAGATGTAAAATAAAGGCATATTAAAACAGGAGTGACTGTCACTGCTTTGTTAACAGACAGAAATCTGCATTTCCATCCAGAACCTGGTTCTTGCAGGCAATTTCATTCACCCTGATATGTGCTGGATAGGCAACACTGCATGACACACTCAATCTATATTTCTGTAGGTTTCCTGGAATAGCTCCTTAACACAGGTGCTGCATTGGCCACGCAGAAGTGATGCACAGATGGCTCTGCTAATCACAAACAAGGAGCAGATCCTGCATTTCAGGAAACAAGTCTGGCTTATTCAGGGAAGGGGCAGGTATGATCCCCCAGGAAACAGCTCTGAAGGCCTGTGAGGACTATTAGGATCTCCTTCAAATGCAAGGACTGTCCATCCCAAAACTCATGAAAACAAGCAATCAGCCTGGCTACACAGGGAACACAGAACTAAGCTCTTATGCCAAAAGGCAGTATTCAGGAAGTGGCAGCAAGGAGAGACTACAATCATTTCCCGGACACATAGGCATGGTTTCAGGAAAAACAGCTACTAAGACTAGTACATCAAGCATTTCTAAATATGCTGGTACAAATAACTTCAATTTTTCATGACTGAAAGAACTGGGTAAGATGCTCTAGGCTGCAAATGTTAATTTACAATAACTCCTTGCAATGCATTCAAAAGTGAAAGAAAACTAACACTGTGCTAAAGTTTTGAAAGGATGAACAGAAAAACCCAGCATAATTACATTTGATAAGCTCTTATTATTAAACATGGCCAAAACAACACAACAGATCTGATCGAAAACAAGCAATAAAAGGCTAATACAGGCTAGAACCAGACAATAAGATATTTAACCATGCTATATGAAATGCATTTTGTGTTGTGTGATCTCTTTTTATTTTATCATCTCCTCATAAAGGTCACAGGCAAAAGGCATTTTTTAAGCATTTGACTACCTTAACCATATAAGTAGCTACTTTCAAATTAAACAAGCACTTCTGTAATAACAGGTTTTATGTAGTCTTCAACTGAGGTCTAAACATTCTACACAACATTGAGATTTCAATTTCACCTATCACTGTAGTTGAATCTATGAGCTTATGAAGTTTTTTTGTTTGATTGTTTGTTTTTTTACTGGTAGTTTACAGCAATAACGTAACTATTTAGATTACTGAAGTGCTTTTTGTTTGTTTTTCAAATTGAACTAATGAAGTAGTTCAGTGACTAATGAAGTAGTCAGGAGAAAGACTGTCATAATCCATTGTTCCCTGGAATTACAATATGCAATACTTACTTTTAGTGCATCTTTGACTGCAGTCCTGCCTTCCTTTCCAAGGAAAACATTATAGGGGTAAAGCCGCTCAATAACATGCTGGACTGACATCATAGGAAAGGAATCCTAATTCAAATTAAAAATACGAACAAAAAGAAAAAAGATTGGCTCGTTCTTTATGAGCTATTAACCTCAAAATCCAATATAGTGCTAAACCTAAAATAAAAATCTATGGGCAATAAACAAATGACACCACATCCTTTAGTTGCTCAAATGTCAACATAGGCATTTTGCGTGTTCAATTCATTATAATGTAAATGTCTAAAATAGGTTAGATAAACTATGACCTAAAAATTACTTTTACTAAAAATTACTTTCTCTCCTGTTCATAAATGTGACCAGCTACAGTGACCAGCTCAGATACGTAGTCATTTCAGATTAGGAAAAACAAATCCCACCACATGTAACTGAGCTTCCTAAGATCACTAGAAAGATTCTGTATGATAAGAAATCTTTATTACAATAATGATCTACTCATTCACAGCAATTTCTAGTATTGAATTCTAATTCAATTATATTGTACAGATTCTGCTTAGCAAATCAATTCCTAGAAAATTCTGAACCATTGATCAAAATCTGGTTTGCTTTGAAGTGAGTTACGAAGTAATCTCGCATAGAAAACTGAAAACAATGTTTTACACCTCCTTGCTAATTGTAAGTAACAATTCTTCTGTCTGTTGTTAACTGGACTAGACAAATATTCCAGTTATTTTGCCACAGCAATACAGAAAGAAATTGAAGTACTTTTATGAATAGTCAAGAAACACACACACAAATCCTTTCAAGGTGGAAAAAGGTGTTTCAAAATTCCTGAAGTAATGCCTGGCTGTTTGTTTTACAGAAGACTTGAAAATTGTTAAGGACTAATTTTTGCAACACCAGTGGAAAAACAGTTAGTCAGTGGACTGAAATAAGTATTGTAATTCAAATAAAATCAACCAATTTTCAATTACAAGCTTGGATTACACAAACATCCAACTAAAGTGGAGAAGAGTTGCTCAGAAATGAAATAAGGAGATGCATATTTTATGAAATGCATAATTCAACTCATACTTACAATCAGTAATACTATTTATAATGTTCCATATTAAAAAAGCATCAGTAAAAATAAATGATTTAAGGGCACTGTAGTAAATGTGCTGCCTGAAGGATCAGAGAGCCCATTATTGCATTTTTAAAGCGTTTTATCTAGATATAAAACATAACATATAATTTGTCCACATTATCTCAAATTAATAATAATTACAGTGGCACATCCAAAATTAGCCTCTTCGGAACAGCACCCTATAAAAAAATTCTCCCTTTCAGTAGGCAGGAGTTTTTAACTTGAAATACATTTTGGAACTACATTAATCTGTAACAGAAGGAGAAAATCTTTACAATGTATTCATTCCACACCACTATATGGTTAAGTCAACCTAGCTAGAAGTGGAGGATGACAGTGACCCAGTGTGTGATGGAAAAACACTCTAGCTAGAATCAGTGAGAACAGTTGGCTTAGAAAACTGAGTGATTAAAACTAATTCTAAAAGAAACAGCTCTGGTCTATCCAAAAAAGACACTGTCATACAATGATAACATTTCACATTCTCTAATGTAAAATAAAATGCTTCCTTCATTCCATAGTTTAGATAATAGCTTACGGCTCATTTTCTTTCCATTACTCTGAAAGCCATCTGGCATTCATTTAAAAATAATTTTTCACTACAGGGCTCAAAGAATAAAAAGTTGCAATTTATTTTAAAATATATCATGTATTTCTTTCCGAAAGCCCTTCAAATACTGTTTCGCTTCTCTAAACTTGAATCTTAATCACCTCATACTATTTGATGTAGTATCACTAATTCAGACAAAAATTAGGTCTGTAAGTACCAGGCACAGTGTCTTTCTAGATCACAGCTGAGAGTACTGAGCACAATAGTAATACAAGCAAGTGACATCTTTTAATGTGTACAATCCAATAGAAGATGTAGGAGTAAACTCCCACTCAGCAGTAGCACAGGTAAGATGCATGCACAGAAGATACAGCAGACGCTTGCACCTTGGAAAGTAGGTTTGAGAAGCTGTCCTGGTATTTCATCCTCCTGGGCTGACCACATCTTCCTGCAGACAAAAGTTTACCCGCCTTTCTCTTTCTTTATCAGATCTCAGCTCCCTGTCTTCCCTCAGGAATCAACATTTTTCACTGTAACTTTTTACCAACTAATTACAAAGACCAAGGGACAACAAGCTGTCAAGGAAAGCAAATACACTGCCATAGCTTTAGGCCTGACCCGATGCCATCTGCCACTGTGAAGCTGGAAAGTGCACAGTCGTTATATTTCCTTATGGATTGTAGCTGTCAGGAAGTATTGTATCTTGGAGTATGCACAGCGTGCATCTTCAGATAACTCCCAAGTCTACATTTAGTCTAAATCTACCAGCTAACCTGAAGACCTATCATGGGATTCATCTCACATGACTTATCTGTCTCAGACACAGGTGTACCCACATTGGTTCTTTTAGGTGTTAAAGGAGGGTAGTTAGTGTCCTTGTAATGGTGTCATTAGGATTTACACACATACTAGTAAATCAGAAAAAGCACAACCTAAAAGTGCTTATTCCGCTCCACTGTCTAAAAGGGGGGCCTAGATGACAACCTCACTGTCTTGAGATATACTGCAAGTGCTCCTGAAGTCACATTAGTTTATCTAGCAGAATAAAAACATTATTTTGAATGCTCAGATGTACTTCATCATTTCAAAAATCTTGTGTTATGCCATACTTTGTCCTATTATGCTACACACTTGCTTAAAGTATTATCCCACAAACCATTTTTGTTGCTTTTTTTTTTATTGGTGTTCTTGTTAATCTTCTTCCAACAACATGAATAATCCAGTTCTAATTCTAAGAAATCTTAAGCTCATGCAGTTTCACAGCACATGTGTATGTACATACCAAAATCTGAACTGCAGCCGATAAGCTGTCTAAAGGAAAATCTGGAAGTCCCAATGTAGAAGATTCTTGAGAGCAGAGAGTTGTAGCAAAAGACAGGAGCTGAGAAATTCTGCAAAGGAAAAAATAATTACAGAGTTTTATACATGCCATCTATATTTAAAATACTAAAGCCCAAAAAGTTAAATACAGTATAAGATTGGTATAAGAAGCTGAAACTATCTCTGAGCACAAATAAGTAATGTGTGATTGAAGTTCTAAAGCATTAAGAATTCATTACATGAAGGCTGCATATAAAAAGCTGTTTGAACATACACCCACACATATTAAAAACTTGTTCAGTTCTGGTCTCTAAGTAGTGACAGAGGTTGCAAAAATAGCATGGAATCCTGAAAGGACACCACATTTCTTCATTAATTTTGATATATATTTTTTTTTAATTATGAAAAATTACCTCTCTGCAGAAATGTTTGATCCAATTGAATATAATAGTTGAAGATGGTCCTGAAAATAGAACATAAGATCATACAGTAAATTCATTTTGGGGTCATACTGTGGGTCATACCTCATGCTGTATGAGACATTTTCAATTTTGTTCTCTAATTTAGACATCAACAGTCTACTCATTCCTGGGCACAGAATTAATTTTACAAATGAAAAGAAATATCATTAAATCTTTCTTTTAGGGTTATATTGTTTTATGGAAGTTATTTTTCTGCTGCAGCATTCCTTGGCAACTCAAAGCCTGCTTTTCAGGAATTTATTAGGTAGCAGTATGAAAAATGACATTTATGATAAATTTATTATTTAGGGATTCTTTCAGAGGTGAGCTAAGTAAAATAACGTCAAAATATCAGCTCTACTCAGTACAGATAATCCAACTTTTCTGCTAGGACACTTACCTTGAAGGGCAGATGATAAACATCTCTAGCTTGAAATCTAGAGCGAAGGGGAGGATCCAAAGGGTTACCAGAATATTTAGGTACTGGCAGGCCCAAGGCTATTACTCGAAAATCTTCACTAACCCGAACAATCTTCCATGCATCTAACTCTGATTTTGTATGTTCCTAAATTAATTAAAATAAAGTAACAGGAAGAAAAAAGTACATTATTAAATACTCCTCAAGATTTAAGCTGCAAATGGACTAACAGTCCTGGTCCTTCAAGCTGAATGTGATATTGTTCTCATCTTTCATTCAGAGGGTCTCAAAAGCATTGAACTATTCTGATTTGTGGATCATAAAAGCAAGGTTCTCCAAGACAAACGTAGGCAGAATGTTTGATTAGGTGCAGCTTTCAGGCTGATAGCACTTTGATCATGGACCCTACACACAGTCAAAGTTTAGAAGCAATGTTACAACCTTGCTTTTACAATAAAAACAAAAAAAAAAACAAAAAAACAGAAACCCAACAGATGACAACAATTATTTTATTCTGATACACTAGAAGTACATTACCATATCCCCCTCAAGAAAAAAGTAGACTATAATTTGCATAAAAAGGTTGCATTTACAAAATATCCTTTATTGTAAGCAATAACAAAACCAGAACTATCACTAGGCTCCTTCACAAGAATTTGATGTTGTTTCTTTCAGTTGTTGTCCTATGAAAGATTTAATGCATACAAAAACTGCACCCTTTAGCCTTCCTGCATCACAGTCAAGTCTTCCTTGAAACTTGCTGCAGATCTAGTTATTTAGTAATTATTCACACATGAGAAGAGAAAAAGAACATTAGCTTATATAATACCATATTCCCCAAACAACAAAACAACAATATTAGATTTAGTATTAAAGTAAGAGATTTATTTAATTCATCTATTAGCAGTATGCCTGAGGCACTCATTTTGAAACGTTTTATCATTAGGAAAGTGTTAGAAAGGAAAAAAGAAAAGAGGAAGATGCTTTGCATAACTGCAAGCAAATCCTGTCTGAATCTGAATTCTCATTTTCAGTCTTGATCACATTTTAAAAGCTCACTTTCAAATTCAATAATAATGCTTCCAACAATTTTATCTACTGAATAAATAAATTGGTTTTGGAGAAGGCACAGATCAGACTTGTAACCAGAGATGAGATGTATAAGAAATATTAGTATATTTTCAGAAATCTGCTACAGTACTAACAGCATCATAGGCTAGTTCATGTAATCAGGATCAACGAGAAGGCTTATTGCAAATTTCCTTTTTATTTCACCTGGGTCTGAATCATATACTTAACCACAGTTATGTATGATAGACAGAAACATGAGTGAGAAGAGATCAGACTGTTACGGCAGACCAGCAGGCACGTGACTGGAAACTACAGCACATAGAAAGTAAGATACAGCGTGCTGATGGAAACTTTCTGATGAAACGCACTGAGGTCCCCCGAAAAGCCTGAAATGTATCCACTCAAATTTAAGCAGTGGGACTCAAAGCCCAAAGAAAATGAAAATGGCTAAAGTAGCAACAGCAGCAGACACTAAAATCCTATCAAAAGTAAATTTGCTAACCGTTCCCTATAATTTGGATTGGCTGTTCACATATACTTTACTAAATTAAAGGTGAGACAGCACTGAGGATTATAGTGTTGCCCATATTGACCTCTCTTTTTGTCATTCTAACATTTTAAAAGCTCAGCAACAAGATTATTGCAATGTTGAAGCATTATCTGAACTTTGTGGGGACACTTTCGACAGCAATCTCTTTTTACAGCTGTATTTTGTTTACTCCCAGCGGCTTTCGCATTTAAGAAACATCCATTCTTCACACAATATTAATACAGATGACTGCTTTTCACGTGGATAGAGGGGATACAGATAATAACAATTTTAAAATTGAAACTATTAAAGGAATACTTGACTTCTCACACAGCTTTCACCCTGCCATCTCACCCCATATAACATTCTACATATGCACCGTGTCTGATTTCATGCATTTGGCTTGTAACTACTATCCCCTTCATAACAGCATAGGAAAGAATAGGAAAACAAAAAGGGAAAATCCAAACGACATTTCCCTACCTGCAGAAGTTTGTCATAACGTTCTGCAGACATAAGAAAGCGACCGTCTTCAAGCTGCATTTCCCTATTTTCCAGCAAATTGTTTAACACAGGCAAGACATTCCGCTCAGCCTTCTCCAAACCTTCCAGCACAAGGATTCTGCCTTCTGTGGCTGCACGAACTGCACACTTTTCGAAAACAAAAAACAACATTAGAAGAGAAACAGACATTACATTTCTCATGAAATCCTGCTGAAAAAGGATCTGCAGATAATTTGCAAAACCTTCCAAATTTTCTTAAGAATCAGTAAGGTACACGTAAGTAGTGATCATGAAGAGTGACAGCCGATTGTCTTAACAGTGCTTAACAAAATGTTATATATTTCTTTGGATTATTCTGGCTATATACCGGTGTCATTCCATCACCAGTACATTACTTTAGTCTGATGAGAACAAAAGTCTGTTGAAACCAGATGTGGGAGATAAGATAAAACAATGCTATAAATACTCAGATGTTTTAAAATGTTATAAAATTAAGAAGATTTAGAATTATATTCCCTGACTGAACATGGTCTTCTATAAAAACAGAATAAAAACTTCGACTTTCACTTGTGAATTCTATGGAGCCTTTGGGATGGGAATTTTCTATAGCTCATTTCATAAGTTGTTTATATATGTATGTTTAATTAAGTGCCTAATGTATTACCAGCTTGTAAAACTGAACTCTGGTGCTGGTGATTCTGTGCGACTTCCTTGCAGTAAATGACATTCACTCAAGTAAATTAACTACACTTCATAACTAGCATTCACATTTACTGTCCAGTAAAAGATTCTGAAATTTAATGTTTTCTTGTCTGTTTTCAATTTGCAGAAGTTTAGCCAAATAATAATCGGGCATGTGTAACCATCAGGCAATGTCAAGAGCAACTGAAGTTTTCCTTTGCATTCCTGTTACATTTTAGCATAATTTTCAACACAGGCACAGTTGCAAATGGAGTTGGAATGAAATTTCTTTCCAGTGTATCTACACTCCTACAGATGAACCTTTCATGTGATGCTTTGTATGTATGATGAAACTTTCATCTAGACGTAAATTTCTGATGAATATAATAGATGTGGAAGACTGGGACAGAGAGAAAGAAGGAAGAAAAAAGGAAGAATAATAAAAAGATGCCAGAACACACACACACACACACACACGCAAAAAAAGAACAAAAATAAGAATTACTTATGTAAAAAAATATGTGTAAAGGACAAAAGGATAAATGTAAGACAAACAAAAAACAGTTAAGTGTAACAGAATTGATGCACAGCACAAGGCACGTGGCAGAATCAGAGACCTATCTGAGAAGAGAAAGATACTAAATTATAAGACTCAGTAATTTAGTAATTATAAATAAATAACTACATGCACAGTATACATGCATAAATAACTACTGGCAAAATTAGCCATACTGTACCCTTTTAAATCACATCATTATTAAGACAGCATTAATTCCTGCACCTAATCTGCATTAAAGCACAAAAGAAGCACAGAAGCACATAAAGCATAGAAAAAATGCACTCACATTGTGTACTGTACTTGTACACATCTCCAGATCAAGCTCCCTTCCCTGACATTTTTAGTATCAAGCTTCATAATCAGTATCTGAGGAACCTGGAATAACCCCATTAAACAAGCAGTAGTCCTGAGATTGTTTCCCTTCCACTGAATCACTAATTCCTTCCAAAAGCAATCAGCATGTGAATTGATTTTATTGGTTAATTCAGAACATCATACTTCAACGGGCAATACAAAATTCCCCTCTTCATCCCATAAAAGTTGTATGAAGGACAAATTTTGTACTAACATTCTTCTCTAGAAATGTCACAGTCAAAAATCTGCTCCAACCTGCCTGAATAGAAAACCTGAGTCTCCAGTAACCAGTCCAATATCATGAACAAAGCGCTATTTTGTCTAAACGCACTTTAGGGATACAGCCAGAATATGCTTTAACAAACATCTTATTTGCCAAGTTGGTTGGATTCTGCATATTATACGTCTGTGAAGACTTTATGACTGAGTTTTACTAGCCAGAGGAAAATACACATTCTGTTCATATGGTTTCAAAATATTTTCAGTATCCATAGAATCTTCTTGACTGGCATTGAGACATGCATGCTATGGATGAAGGCTTGCTGAATTAACAGGCTTCCAGTACCATGGAATCACAGCGTGGCTGAGGCCAGCAGGGATATCTGGAGGCCATCTGCTCTGACCTCCTCACTCCAGCAAGGCCCCCCAGCCCAGGGTGCCCAGGGCCCCGTCCAAGCACCTTGTGCCGCTCTCCCAGGAGGAGACCCCACAGCCTCTCTGGGCAGCCTGGGCCAGTGCTCAGCTGCCCGCCCAGCACAGAAGTGCTGCCTGGTGCTCAGAGGGAGCCTCCTGCCTGCCCCTTGGTGCCCGCTGCCCCTGGCCTGGCACTGGGCATTACTTAGCCTCTCTCCTAAGCCTGCATAATCTGGTATAGGTGTAGACCACAAATGTCAAGAAGTATACAACAGGATCTGACTGATGTTAGCCTGTACATGAGCCATCAGTGTGCCCAGGTGGCCAAGAAGGCCAACGGCATCTTGGCTTGTATCAGGAATAATGTAGCCAGCAGGACAACGGAGGTGATCGTCCCCCTGTACTCAGCTCTAGTGAGGCTGCACCTTGAGTGCTGTGCTCAGCTTTGGGCCCCTTGCTGTAAGAAGGACATGGAGGTGCTCGAGCATGTCCAGAGAAGGGCAACGAAGCTGGTGAGGAGCCTGGAGCACAAGTCCTGAGGAGTGGCTGAGGGGGCTGGGGTTGTTTGGTCTGGGGAAGAGAAGGCTCAGGGGAGACCTCATTGCTCTCTGCAGCTGCCCGCAAGGAAGTTGTGGGGAGCTGGAGGTCGGCCTCTTCTCACAGGTAACCAGTGAGAGGACTAGAGGGAATGGCCTCAAGTGGTGCCAGGGGAGGTTTAGGTTGGAAATGAGGAGACATTTCTTCTTAGAAAGAGCAGTCAGGCACTGAGACGGGTTGCCCAGGGAGGTGGTGGAGTCACCGTTCCTGGGGGTGTTCAAGGAAAGGCTGGACGTGGTGCTTAGGGACATGGCTTAGTGGGTGACAGTTGTGGTAGGGGGATCATCGGACCAGATGATCTTGGAGGGGTCTATGGCTTGTAAAAGGTACATATAGGTAGCCAAAGACTTCAGGAATGGCTGAGTGCACAACCATGCTTCTTCACTTCTTAATCAAAGAATCCCCATGACAACAATAACATCAACTTCATCATTATCTGGGTGCTTATTTACTGTGATGGTTTTTGTTGTTGTGTTGTTTTGTTTTAAAAAACAATTGTTCTTCTCATATATTTTTAAAGCATATCTGAAATACTGGAAACTGTTCTCCTAAGTACAATGAAATAAATACACAACTTATGTACCTCTAAGGACCTTCTGAAAAGCGCTATTAACATTAGAAAGCATAAAGTCTGCTCTTAAAACCAGAACGGCTGCATATCTCTGGCTGAACTATAATATTTATGCATTCTATTTGGTAATAACTAATAAATTTCTGCAATAAGCTAGGCATACTACAAGGCATCTTCTGAATCATTATTTCAGCATACACAGTTTTATCTGTGTATTGATGGATTGGTTTGGAAACTAAAATGCATAACAAATAAGAAGAAGGAAAATAAGTTTGCAATCTGTCACTGAAAATCATTTTTTGAAAGATGCTTCCAAGAAACTCATCTTCGTAATTCTATAATGAAAACCCAGAAATAGCTGTGCTGTCTCACTCTCTCACTAGCCTCATTTTTTCAAAACATTTAATATAAAATATAATTTGACAGAGGGGGGTTATATTATGCAACCGTGGTGGTAAACCTGAGATAAAAAGTATTAATTCTTGATAAAAGGCTGAGAGGGATTTGTTAAATGTTTATCTTCAGATTTATTATAACTGCAGCCAGGGACTATTTTGCTCATCAGATGAAGAAACAAGCTCACCGCCGCCCACCGGTGCCCCTACAGATCTGAAAGGATGGTTACCTGGATACCTGCACCAGGGAATACGTGCACTTGTAACAGACTGAGTTTCTTCTCGGAGAGCAGAAACCCTTAATACAGTGTTACTCTCGTAGCAATGGCCTTGTGCAACAAATATGTAATGGAGATTGCTCACCCTGGTTTCATTCTGTACCCACAAAAAATATATTTTTATCTTTAAAGGCGGAAATGCCTTAGAAACTAAACAACACTAAACAGGGTTTCACAGTCTTTTGCACAACTGAGCTCTTCCACTTGAGCAGTGATAACTGCAGGAACCCCTCTCATGACATAAATCACAGTGTAGAAGCACATGAACAAGCTTACACAACATCAGAAAGGGAGGAAGGACAGAAAATAGCTCAACATAATGCACACGCTGCACTGCACAAACACCAGAGAAATATGGACATTTTTGCAAAACTAACCAAAACAGTTTGCAAGAGCATAAGAATTTTAACAGTGTTATTTGAAATACCACCACTGAAATCTGTTAAGTTTTTCCTCAAGAAAATGCATACAATAAAATCAGAAAACTCTGGTCACTCCAAAATCAGTGAGGAAGATTTTGAGGGGAACTATAAGTGGTTTTACTTTTTCAGACTTGTGCATCTTTTTGAATATGATTTATAAGCTATGTTTCAGAACTGTATTCCAAAAATGCTACTAAAAATTCATGAGCAGTAATTAGTAATTAATGTATCCCTTTTTCCAGGAGCTACCTGGAGATATTTTTATATATATATATATATATATATATATATATATATATATATATATACACACTTATATATGTGTATATATATATATATATTTAGAAGATGAGTGCCCTTTCTCTTTAAACTGGATCCCTGTAATGACATCTCAAGCCCAACAACCAATATTACAGCATGGAAAAAATATCAGATTAAGTAGCTCAGTGAACAAGAGAACTAAAGAGGTAAGGTTTCCCTACATCTGCAGCCTGCTTTTCAGATGTCCCTTCCAGTGTAGTATCTTGTTCCCTCCACCCGCACAACATCCCACACAAATTCATCTACCAAGATCTTTCCATTCACTCCTGTATCTCATACACATTCCAACAATGATATGTCCAGATGTCTCTTATGGTTAAAAATAAAAAATAAAAAAAAAATAAATCTTTAGCTGCCATCTGGTAAAGACAACACTAAAATCTGTCTGGTTTTGAGCTAATATGATGCTGCCTGGCTGCAGCAGGCTAACACAACTTAAACTACTAAATTCATGGTGCAGCAGTGGGGGGTGGGCATTAATTTGAGTCCCTGTAACCTTCCAATCTACCAAACGTCACCAAACTCAGACGAAATTAGTATCTTCTAAATTTTGTTCCGTGGGTCAAATATATATTAAAAAAATCCAAATTTTCAAATGTAAACCATTAAAACTAACCAACAGCTAAAGGATATCGAGAAAAGAAATGGCAGGGATACAGAATGGATTACATATGATGAGCTTTTCTTCCTTGTTTTACTGGGGAAGGAAGAGGGTATTGCCCAAAACTTACAATTCTCTGAAAATGACTCAGGTTACTCTTTTAAGATGACATAATGGAACTAATCAGATCATCAAGTTTTCTGTAATACTTGTATGGAAATAGCAAGAAATTATCTACAAATTTAGATAGAGTCTAAAGATAGATGTACAGACAGATGTCAAGATCAGTGAAGCATATAAGGCTATTGGAGAATCTACTTTACTAGATTTTAAAAATATCTGGAGGTTAAACAGCATGTCTAATGGTATGCCTCTACTGAAGAATATCATTTAATATATTTGTTCCATTTTTAGAATGCTTAGGTCCTTCATTACTGTTTTCCCTCAGGAGTTTAGCAAACAGGAAAGCAGTTGAGCAACACTGAGATGGATGAGTACTTAATGAAGTAACAAAATAATTCCTCCAAAATAAAAATATTGTCAAAAATTTAGCAGTGAAAAGAAGGGCTAATAAAGACCATGTTCAAACGATTTCAAGGCAATAATGCCAAACTTGTTAGAAAAACTTAGTTTTTCTTTAAATATTTGTAAAATCTGGTGTAAGTTCTTTAAAGCAACATTAAATTAAAAAACTACCAAATGCATAATGACATTCAAAGATGAGATTTAAAACAGACCTATTATTCATCTGAGAATGTCTATTCTATTTTTGTTACATTTTTTTTTTGACTTTGCAGACTACGATAAACTATTGTTTTGCGCTTAACAATTTAGACCACAAATACACTGAGTTATGTATGTTCAAAACATGATATTTGGGTTTTATTAAAAGCAATAAAATAGTAATTAATGTGGTTATTCAAATAAAAATGTATCTGAGGAACCAAATCATTCAAACATTTTCTTCATCTGTAATGGGGGGCTGTATCTTCATTCTTCAGTCTACCTCCCCTGCTGTGCCAATCGAGAGTTTTCTTTTTCTCCTCTGAAGCTAGGAAAATTACAGGGTAGACTGCACTTGTTTTTAATAATACTGCTATTTACTCATTAAAAAAAGACAGAATTCACAGTATACCCATAGCACTATCAGCCAGGCTGGTTAGTATTGGAAAAGGGACTTGAGATGTCCAAAGTAGAAATGTTTTAGTGGGGAAGAATGGCCTGAACCGGTGAGCAGCTCATTCACAATTCAGTCCCATACAACAGAAGGATAAGCAACTAAAAAGGAACAACCTGAATTCAGTGGAAGTTCAGACCACAAAACTAATCTACAGTTTACTCTAGGAAATGAAGCAAGATATGATAAAATCATAAATAATGTTAACGTGACAAGAATTGGAGCAGTCTTTTATTTCTTAGTCATTGATTTTAGCTTCCTCCACTTTGTTTTTGAACTACCACAGATCAAGCGATCTGTTTTATTTCCATCACTCCTTCCCCTAACACTACAGCAGGTGTTTTTGAAACAGTGACTGCAAACTGTATTTCCAAGAGAACAGGTCACTACTTAGACAGGATCTGGCCCTTTTAGCCAATTTACACCAGGTTCATTAGGATAACCTAAGTTTACATCAGAAACATGGAAGAGCTTGCCTGTTGGGCAGAGAGGATGTCCAGGAGCAAACGATCTGAGTTTCTGAAAGGATTTGCCAGTGCAATTACCTACAAGCAAAGAAACCTTTTTTTTAAAAAAAAAAAAAATCTTCATTCTACATGACACTTGTCTTCTGGACAGGCATAAGGGAGATGAGTTGTTTAATTTTTTCTGTCTGACGAGTAGCAGAATAAAAAGGAAATTAAGTACTTCACAGATATCTAAAAATGATAAAGGTACTGTCACTGGAAAATCACTTTGACTCAGAGCACTACTCATCAAATCCACGTTGACTATGAATGTTATGACCCCACATATTACAAAGTGTATGGATGTTCCTGCATTGTAGAAACACTAGCTGAAAAGAAAGTGGAATGTGCATGTAACAGACACAAACACAAGAAAAAAGAAACCTCACAACTTAGATTTTAACCTATAAGGAATCATAAATATACAATCCTAATATTCCTTAAGCTACATCACAGCCATTTATCTCATAGGGCTTCTACAACAAATACTGAATTCTTAACTGCTAATCTAACAGGTCCAGTTAAATGATGGCTTCAACCAAATACTGTTGGCTTCTACCTAGTATTTCTCTGTTTTCTATGCAGTGCTGGTCAGAAGAAGAAAATTACTAGTAACATTCATACTTCTGGAGCATTGCATTCCAAGGTAGTAAGTTAGCAACTCACAAAATTACAGTTTGCATTCACTGCATTTTTTTTAAAACAGATGAATTATTCTCTCCCATCTCTTTGCTAGAGTATAAAAAGAGTTTTTGTGATATGTTTATATATACATATACATACATATGTATGTATACACACATAGGCTCCAATGTGATTATTGATTCAAAAACCTAATCTCACATCTTCCTTTTGTTTATTTATTTATACTATCTTTCTGATCTCTTTTGATTAAAAAGAAACCAAACTCAATTCTGTGTAGTGCTGCTCCAGGGGGTTTTATGTCATGTTCATTTTTCAGACAGGATAATTTAAGCTGTCATTTCGGTTACTCTGGATGTTTAATTGATTACCACATCAAGTCTCTCAAGTCATAGCAGAAGATCACTTTTCTGGTATCTTGACAATCAATTTTGCATTTTATCATTGTATAACCTAAGATGCTGGTGCAGTGGGGGATGCAAAGATATTCTGTTATAATGAGTAAGCTCTTTTAGTTCAAAGATACACCAATAGTGAGCCTAACTCTTTGTATTCACAGAAATGGTCACGATACACATACGTATCCATTCAGTGTGTACAGCTTAATTAGCAAATATTCAAAATGACATTATATTTTAATTTTTCAGCATATGACCATAGAATGCTTTTCCACTTACTTGATCCTCAGTTAGTTTAACTATGCTAAATGGAAAAGATTGTTCACATAACAAAGTGTTCTGTGTTTGGGAAGCGTGTTTCATTTTATACAAAAGCTGGAAGATGCAGGGTAAACAAAACCAGGCATTCCAGGCACTACGGTCTGTGGCACAGTCCTGGAGTGACACACCTCTTAAGCACAAAGTGGCTTAGTTTCTCTCCCAGTTGTACCCACTGCATTCTTCTAATGTAGAATTTCCTTATTTGCAGCAATTAAAAATATAGGAGGCTGTAGTAATACGATTTTAGACCAGAGGTGTGGCTTCTACAGCTGCACACACATGATAAAAAGCAAAACTGAATCAGAAATGGCAAAAAAAAAAAAGGTCAAGTATCAAATCTAATTCCATTAATTTTGAAAACAGGACAGACTGAAATAATAATCTCCATGCTGGTTCAATGACTTGGTGGCTCATGTACAAAGAGCTAAAGAAACAGAAAGCCACCGTGCAAGGCCAGCTGTTTTATCAATAACTAAATGTGAAACTGCCATTTAAATAAGTAACAAGAAGTAATCCAACTAACTACTTGAGATGCAACATGGTTAACCCATGCAGTAAGTTACAGAACAAAGTCAAGAGGTTACTTATTGCTTCAGTAAAAGCAATAATGACATTTCTGAGTCTTTTAACAGCCAATTAACAGACAAAAAACAAAATTAGTGGTCTATGATAAAGACAAGAAAACAGAACTTTCTGATGTCAGTACTTGAATGAAAACAGATAATTCACCCTTACCCCATTATAAATCCTTTATTTTACACAATTGTAATTGGGAATGAATTTCATAATTCAAAGTTTTCCTTTATTTTAATGGTGCCTAGTCATTCACTTGGTTTTCCCTGTTTCTGATTTTGAAATGTATATATTTTTTTTCTATCAGATCTCTCTTCTAACTTCATAACTCCAGAACTTCTCCCATTTGATTCACCCCAGTGCTAACAAATGCTGATTTGTGGAGATAAGTGATACGCTAGCCCTTCAATATATATGCATCAATGCGGAACTTCAATCGCTGCCTTTGTGTCACCATCTTCCAAATCTATCTGAAATAACTACTGCCATCACATTCAGTAGCTTCTTGTTAAAATAAATCAGATGTTTTGAAACTTCTGAGATACGCATTTACACTATTTAATCTGTCCCTATTAAATGCAGAGCTATAAACAACCATAATCCCTTAACAATCACTCACAGACAACTTTGTAAACCTCTGTGGGTCTGCAAGCCTGATGATTCACTATATTAAATTTATTTCTGGTCACAAGATGCCAGCTTCCATTACAATATATTATCATTCAAGGTTAAGATAACTACATTATTATACTGTGAGTTGCAGGCAAAGAGGCTCATCTATCTCAGACAACTAACAGCTAAGTTTTTTTGACTCATATAATTCACACAGAGGACTTTCTGGAAAAGAAGGCTTCTAAGCTTTGCTGTCTTCTCTTTGGTGTCATGAACAGCAAGAATGCAATTCCACAAGAAAGGAAATGGTGCATAAATCTGAAAAGCATAGCTTGTATCTTCAGTCTCTCGTGTATGTTCACCTTTTCTTTAGCTCATCTATGGCAATGGAAACAATCCAAGCTCTTTCAGTATTTTCTTAAAGCTACCTACTGTTACCTTCTTGTCTTGAAACCTTTAGCAGTGTGTGGTTTAAAGAAGAGTAGAGTCTAGTTGCATTAATGCTTTGAATTGGTAATTGCCATCTGAAAACTTTCAAATTATTAAATGAACTAAAATTCAACCTCTGTGTAACCTGTAAAATTTTATTCCCTGTTATTACTAAGATATAACTAGATCTGTGATGGTTCTAAATACAGATATGTACCATACTTTGTGTCTTTAATTAAAATGGAGGGCTGGCAAACTTCAGCTAGAGCATCACTATCTATCAGGTACATCTTCCATGTTTCCAGCATTTAAAATGTATTCATCTAAATACCAATGGTTTCTTTTCCCCTCCAAACTTAAAGATACATAGATTATTATGTGTTATGAATATCCTATAAGCTGAATATTCCTAATGAAGATTCTTACATGATTTTTCCTACTTAGTATCTTACTGAAAGAAAATCTTAGTCTGAAATACTGCTATGCTGGATTCCGGTAAAAGCCATTTAACTACAAATGTCCAACAGATAGAGGGAGATAGGTAATCTTAGACCTTTACCTTAGAAGATAATCTTTACAGAGTGTTCTTACTGAAGTGAGATCATTCAAAATAGCTTGTTGGAAGAGAAGCAAACTGCTTCATATTTACACTAGGATCAAAATCTTCATACAAATACAGAGTTAATAGATTATCTCACACCTTGCCGAGGTTTGTACAGTCCCTAATACAATGGTTTGTATAAATGTATGTTAACTACTGTTTTTACCCTGAGGGAAAATTTACTTGAACTATCCTGCAGTAAGCACGAGGGTGAGACTGTCCGTAACAGCAGTTAGTCATGAAGCTCATATGAGTTACTGAGTTAACCCCCCCAGTTTACACAAATGAACTCATCCTCTGGTAAATGAGAAGTCATTTACAGCCCTAATTCACAGTATAGTACTTCAAATTATCTCATATTTTGCAACCCTCGTATTTCCAGATAACCATGAAATAATTTCAAGTCACAGAAGTAACTAAAAAAAGTTGTTATCCTTCAATCTGAGGATCGTCTATCATTCATAATCATTTTGTCATGGTTTCAAAAATAAAATAAAATACGGTGCTGAGAAAGATTTGTGACTTTTTTTTTCTTTTTAGAAAGGGGGAAATATTTCTTTAACAGAGAATAAATCTTTTATGCTTTCTTTCCTCTTCTGCTCCCATCTTACTTTCCACCCACAAATCACTCATATGATGGTGATATCATTAGCTTCTATAGTATTAACAACTGAAAATTTCTTTAGATAACACATTTAAATTCACACTACATGAGAGAAACTGACTCACTCTATTTATTTAGGCACCTAACTTGTATACAAATTTTAGGTATCTAGAAATACAGACATTCTAAACAAAGTATATATTTTACCTGCATAATCAAAAGGGAGACATGACATTGATAAGAGACAGAAATAAAGACATTTGTCTTTGACAAACAGAAATCTTCCTTAACCTAAATCACTCTGTGGTTGTACTAAATGAGCTGATGAGTTGGGGAAATATTGATAGCAGGAGTATTTAAATCATTATTTCAGTCTAGATCAGAAGTGAGCACCTGAATCAAGCCTCTATTTACTGTGCTTGGGTTTCACAACACAGAGCAGTCTTAACATACATGAACTAGACTCTTTTTTCAATTAAACTAGATCAAAAGATTTATTTTAGAAATATATCTGACATGCTACAGGTGTAGCATGTACAGGCAAGAGATACACCAAGAGAAGTGCTTGTGAAACAACAGCCTAGCTTGCACAGAATTGATTTCAGTGCTTGTTACTGAAGCACATAAAAAAACAGTCTCCCTAATTCAACCTAAATAAAAGAGTACAGCCCTGTGGTACTCCTACAAGAAAGTAATCTTGGGTTTTGGTAAAGATAACCTTTTCACTAATAACAAGATCAAGAGCGTTATATGAGATTTTCTAACTACATCAGAAACACATCAGTCATTTTGTAAACCATATAATAAGGTCTCATCATTTAAACCATTATTTCCTTCAAACTGGTTGTAAATAAAAAATCATGGGTGCGCGACTGCAACTTGCCTGATCGAGGTAAAAGGCACTACCATCTCGGATCTCTCGTCGCTGTTTGAGGTCTGTTTCTGTGGTGTCCCTTGACAGTGCAATATATTCAACCTCCCGCTTTGTTAGTTCCTATGGACAACATTCAGAGGTTATTACAAAAATAAAACTCTAACCACAGTAAGTGAGCTATAACAATAGGCCTAATGGTATAATTGTACAAAAGAGCTCTAGGCAGCAGCACAGTGATCTGAAATAACTCTGAACAAAATCTAGTATCTCTTATTTTTAAAAGGTTTACAGTGTGTTCTGCCTCAAACAAAATGGCCTGAATTTCTGCTCAATAAAATTTATTTTCCCCAAACCTGTTCTAAAAATACAATAACCAGCTATGTAGCTGTTCAACCGAACATCTATAAAGTCCTCTAAGCTAATTTTCTGGACGCTGAAAAACAATCAGCATCTGCAAATCATGAATAGAAAACAAAAGATTTCCATAAATCTCAAAAGCTTCAATTCTATTACTGCTCAGTAATACTTGTACTGTTACACAGTTGTGATTACCTGCCCGTACTTCATCAATACACTGATGAACTATATCATTCTTATCCCCTCTGCCCTTAGCATCACAACACGCAGTTTACTTCTGTAACGTCATAGAGTATTTCAAAATGGTGAATCTTCAGATTATTTTTGTTTAATTTTGATTCAGTAGGAGCTATACTTAGATTTTTCTACCTTAAAGCAAAAACAAACAAACAGAACACAACACACATTTACATCCAATGTGCCTGCTACTTCTATATCTGGGATATCATGCATTCTGCTAGGAAATAGATTCATGCTGAAATACCCTTAGCCCTTACCACTCAGCTAAAGGTATAAGATACTTAATAGATCTCTCTTTAGAGGCAGCTTTTAATTATAGTTGTATATATATTAAAAAACAAAAATATGGGGAAAAAAAAATTATTTCATTTTCATTTTTTTCTCTACCTACCAGTTGACAAAGCCACCAATTCCTCTATGATGCAGGTAGGTACAATCTTTTTTGTTGTGAGTAATAGAAAAAAAAGGACGGGGGGGGGAAATAAATGGTCTTCATGACTTTTGTTTTTACACCTCCATTTGTGATCCTTCTGCCCAACTAGAGTCTGGACAGAGCTCATGGCAGACAAAGCCCTACCCACATCAGCTTTTGAAGCAGACAACCGCTCCCCTTCCCGATCATTTAAGGGCACCAATGACTTAAATGTGAAATCTTGCACATGGTGCTGCCATGGTTCATGCAGATGGATGTAGGCAAGTTCTTCCCACATTCCAAGAGCGGATCATACACGCGTCTCCTCTTCCTAATCACTCATGGTAACTGTTCCCAAATGTTACTCACAACACTCCTCTCCTAAATTCTTTCCTTCATTTCTTTTTTTATACAATGAAGCAAAAACGATTTGTTGTCTGTAACAGTAGGCAGATATCTTAATCTAACATACATAATGCCTAGAACAAACTGTTTCTCCATTTGTGATAGCATATGGTAACACAGTTTTCCAACTATTTTTTTCCCCTGGAGTTTAGACAGAAAAACATGTATTAAAATGTCTGTACTTTCTATTCATCTAAAACAAACTGAACTCCAGAAAGTGTGTTTATGGAAAAAGTTATTTACCTCCTAGAACTGCTTGCTGTTAAGACTTCCTAGGACTATTTCCCAGAGTTTGGCTAGTAGAAGAGCATCTAACTGACATTAATGACTATTTCTCCAAGAATTTAAACCAACATACATACCAGATACTGCATGGCAATAGATCGCCGGAGGGGCCCAGGAGGACCAATGAGGAAGACATCTTGGCCAAGAAGATCTTTCTGCATTATCCATCTTAAATGTTGTATTACAGACTGGGCCAAAGAATCTGTCACTTTGAAAGAGAAATAAAGACAACACTTAATTCCAAATGTGTTAGAGATACCTGGCCATTTATACATTTTTTTGTTCTTATCTCCAAAACCAAAACAAAGACACAAATATCCTGAAGCATAAAACATCCTAAAACATAACTGAAGAGCAAGGGATTCCAGGCACAGTTTGTATTAGTTTACATCAGTTTTATAAGTTTACATTTGCTACTTAGTTTACATCAAAGTTGATATAGCTATCTTACCCACTGCCTTTCTCTCTGCACAATGCCCTCCTTTAAAAAAGCAAAACAAGACAAAAAAGTTTTCGATCTTTATTTGACACTGAGCTCATCAATGGAAAGACTTGTCAGCATCAATTTTTCATAATAAAGATAAGCTATTAATGACTGGTAAAGACTCATCCAACCTATATCCCAATGCTTTTGTGAATTGTGAACTTTAAAAAAGTAAATACTATGCATCACACTAAGTAGATTAATTTTCAGGATACATTTAACTTGCTACTTCCTTAAAAGACAACTGCACTCCTGCTTACATTACACGTCTCAGAAATGAGCAAAAAGCACTAACTAGCACAGGAGGAGAGCAAGAACACAAGCAAGTCAGGAGGGAGGTTTATTTATGCATGTGTGTATCTGGTTGCTTTCAGAACTATCTGACAAGAGCAATGATAGGGTTTGAAGTTAGGGCTTCGAGGGTGGCGCCTGGGATGCTGTAGATACATGTGAAGTGCAATAAGAAAGAAGCAAGAGAAGACAAAATCGTCAAATTAATAGCTGTTTATTTACCTTTTTTTTTTTTCCAATGTGGCTGTTGGTTGCAATTAGAAGTCAAATTTTTAAGAAACAAACTGGTCCTACATTAGCTTCCCTGAGGCAGGGGAAAGGGCAAAGTTAAAAGACAGCAAGCAATAGCGCCCTTCAACTCACAAGGCTTCCAATTCACCTCTGTGTTTTTGTAAATCATAATCAAAATTAATTTTTATAAAACCACAAAAACAGTACAAGATTTTATGAGGTTTAAGTAAGGTTCTTCAGCATAAGGATGACTAAGGAAAATTTTATCAAAAATTTTAAGTGAAGATGTTGATCTGTCACTCAAGAAAACCATCAGAAATCTCCTACTTCCAGTGAAATCTACCACATCCTTACCACCAATAATGAACAAAAATAACACACACCTAAATAAGCAATCTATGTGTTAGGATTATCACATTAATTGTAAATAAACATTTCAGGTTGTTTTGTTTTTAAACAGCTGTCATTTAACATGCCCAGGAATATTGAAGATACTGTCCTCTCCTATGTTGGTGTGGTAAAATTGAATGCATGTAAGAGTATTTTCTTCTTCTCTGCTGCAATACTGTTTTGTCCCAAAGCTATGCACATCACACACACCACAGGCCAAATGCAAATAGGTGCCTCACAGAGAACAACACGTTCCTTTGTTAGATTCTCAGAAAATGAAGAAGGTTCTTACTACATATATTTCTTATGAAATAAGGGCTAATGCAGCACACTAGAACTGCTCCGTCCAAATTTTGCTGTTGTAAAAGTATGGTAATTTGAAAAGCACCACACAAGTAAGTGTTTTATTAAAGGTACCATTAAAATTACAGTCAGATCTCACTGACAAAGCACGTTCATTATTACTTCTACCTGTTGTATGAATATACTGTGAACGCCTCTAGGGCATTTTTGTTTAGCTGTTATAAGAAAAAAAAAATTACATTACCTAAATTGGACAAATAAGCTTGCACATCTTGCTGAAACACTGAATTCTTTCATGTCAAAAGTCATGCATTCAAAGCATTGACAGAGCATGACAACGAACGCCTCTGGTGTATTTCACATTAATATGTGTAGCTATCTTTTTTATTTTTAGGATGGCCTCAAGAAAAAACTCGGGTCAAGCTTAAAAGCGGCACCATAAATAGAAACAGGATTTAAGAACGTTCAGCAGCATCTGCAAGACAAACTGTCATGTAAAAGAGAACATAAGCACGCAGCACTCAAAATCTAAGCCTTAGGAACATGACCCCCCCCCCCCAACATTAATGCATTTCAGTGCACTTATGTTCTCTTGCTTATATGTAAACAGTACAAATGTGCTCTGAAATACAAATATGCAAAATGCTACTTTTAAAAAAAAATCAATTTTGATTTCCTAACCTTGCTTTTGGGGAAAGTCACAAAAAACAGAATGCCTCACTGATAAAATTACTAGAATGTAGTTTCATTGCTTCTTCATTCAAATCTTTTTTCACATATACAGGTTACAGATGGATCAGTCATAATACGTTCTTAATACGTTTCACGCTGTCAGTACTGCCCATTTGCAAACTCACTCAAAGGAAGTCTGCTAGAAATGATGCCGAGAATTCAAAGAAAGCATTTCCTAAAGTGAACTTCCATGACAGCAGCTTCCACTTTTCAGTTCCTTCTACTGTAACATGCAGGATCTGTACATCTCTCCAATATATAAACCCTATTTCAGTTTCTCAGTTATTTCCTTCTAAAATCAGGGAAAAATAAAATTTCCCTTGCACACACAGTCTATACTGCATCAGGACACACTTCAAAAGAAACATCAGATGTACACGTGCAGTACCTTGTATATTATTTCTATATATTTAGACTACTTTTACTGTGGTATCTGCATTGCCAAGCTTTTACATCTAATACAACTTGAAAAAAACCCTCTCTGTTCAAGTGCTCTATGTTAACTTTACTGCAAGCGGCACATAATCATTTTCTATGACATTTCGAAGACAAGGCAAATTAGCTGAAAAAAGCATCAGCATGTATATTACAGCAGTTTTTATTAATTATCCCATGAGTCAGATAACATCTAATGCAAACTGGGTTTGCACAAGCTGTTTAGTGGCACTCTGCTGATTTGCACTAGCTGAGTAGCTGGCCCTATACTCCTAATCTGCAGGGTGGTGCGTAGGAAGCCTCTACAGCGTATCCTAAAGACGCCATCTGGCACATGCAGAAGAGTAGTCAGTGCTACAATTTTCTATTCCTGTGCATTGAGGATGGCTGGAGAAAGAAATGGCATTATATCACTGCTTCACGTGTGGTAAGGAGAACAACACCTAGCAGAATCTGCAAAAATATTTTGTAAAGTGAGCAGTAAAGTGGAGTTGAGAAGCCCCCAAATAAAGAAAATGTTTTAGACAGATTTTGCAAGAAATGCAGCAGCTGCTGTTGTTGTTTGATCTACAAATCAGCTTTTGATAAAACCAAGACTGAAATGGCTATGCTAGCCTCGGAAATTTTCCAGTTCACTCATACTTGAATTCTTGGCATATGCTCCACTCACTGAAGCCATAAGATTCACTGGAGATAGCAGACAGTATCTGCTGGCAAGTTGTTGTGTCCCACCTACAGAAGAAATCCCATAAATGACGGAAACACCTACCTCTTCCCACTGCTCAGATGCAGACATAAATAAACCAATTCCCAAGAATATCTATTCCAGATGTGATATCAAATACGTTAGAGCTCATGTCCCTGGATGACTCTGGTCTGGTGAATCACACAAGAACCAACAGGCACTTAGAAGACACCAGTGTGTGTCATTTGAACAGAATAAAAAAAGACCACTGCATACCCAAACCTTTGCTACAGCACACGTTCAGAGGTCAAGAATGGTTCTTCTTTTTCAGGAGATGCAAGAGTTCATGAGAGGAAAAAGATCTCCCTCTCCTCTGGTTCTGAGGGGCTCCTTCAGTTTATGCAGCCATTTGCAGCACATCCAGCGTAGGGGGGTGGTTACTAAAAATATGGTTGAAGAAGCAGGGGACAAGGAGGGAGGTCTTTGTCTAAAAACATAGACATAATTTTTAAAAGGGTAAATAGTCAAAAAACAAACAAACAAAAAAAAAAAAAAAACAACTTCTCCAAAGATGCATTTCCCAACTTTTTCATGTTAGGGGGAACATGAAGGAAGAGTGTGCATTGCCCAGCACACTGAAGAAGGCAGGGTGGCTGAGCCAAAGAGAAAGGCACTCATGTGTGGCCTGCTTTCAGCTGCTTTCATTTAGCACTTTACAAGGAAAACACGGCTGCTCTTCCAATTTTACGCTGATGCACTAAACCCAAGTTTTAAAGTCTCACAATGCGGTTGCATCACAGTCAGTTTTCATTGGAATACTATTTTTCCTCGTAAACTTTTCATGGAAACAGCCTTCATTCCAACAATTTTTGTTCTTGCGGTGGTAGAGAAACAAGTTAGGAGTCTTTGCAGGGGCTTAGAAAGGGGGAAGTTACCTCCCTGGGTAAGACTGTAAACCTATTTACCATTAATTCCTCTGAGCCAACTGCTTCACAGCAGTCATGTGTAAGATTTACATAGGCAGATCATTGTCTCCATTTGAGTATAAATGAAAAGGGAGTATAAAGGAATCATGTAAAATCAAACATCTTTCTGGAAAGAACACTGCATGGGATTCAAAAGACTAAGTTTCTCTTAGTGACATACAAATATGGACTACCTGAGAGGAAGTTGTGGGGAGCTGGGGGTTGGCCTCTTCTCACAAGTAACTAACCAGTGATAGGACTGGTGGGAATGGCCTCAAATTGTGCCAGGGGAGGTTCAGGTTGGAAATGAGGAGACATTTCTTCTCAGAAAGAGCAGTCAGGCACTGGGATGGGTTGCCCAGGGAGGTGGTGGCATCACCGTCCCTGGGGGTGTTCAAGGAAAGGTTGGACGTGGTGCTTAGGGACATGGTTTAGTGGGTGACACTGGTGCTAGGGGGATGGGAGGACCAAATGATCTTGGACCAGAAGGTCTTTTCCAACCTTAATGGTTCTGTGGTTCTATAAATGAAACTGTTCTTATCTGGATGTACAACTCGTTGGAAAATGCATAGCCAGAGCAGTTATCTGTAGCTCAGTGTCCAGCTGGAGGGCCATATTGTGTCTGCTTTTGAGTGCAAGAGCTCAATCAAGCAGAAACACACTGGAGTGATTCTAGAAAAGACCAAGAAGAATATCTAGAAAGTCTAAAAGACAAGGGGAAGGTATAGATACTGGAATCCAGCCTAGAAATGAATGAAAATCTTAACAATTGTTTTCCAATATGTAAGACACAATTACAGTGAAGAGAAAAAGTAATCTGTACATCATGGCTATGGTAGATAGAGGGAACCCCGGTGAATTAAAAGTGAGTCCAAAAAGATCTAAATGTGGTATCTTTCCCCCCCACACACACACAAAAGAATCATTAATTATTGGAACAACTTGTGCAGATTGGTTGATTGGTTCTGGGATCTACACTGGCACACTTAAAGAATACAGTGGGTAAATAACCACTGGAATGATTCGGATGCAGCTGACCCTATTTGAGGCACAATGGACAGTCTGGACAAAGTCCTGAGTTGCATCCAGACCTTTGCTGAAGGTTTCTATGCCCACGTGTCTCCCTCTGCCTCACTCTCGGTATAGACAAAATGGAGATAATGGTGTAAAACATTCAGAGCTTTACTGACAAAAAAGCACTACTTAAGTTTATTGGTTAGGTGCTAACAGGCAAGTAGCATATCAGTTGCAAGCCTACAAGAAAACTAAGTGCTGAAATAATCACCATCTCTGACAAGAGGTATCTTTCCTTATGCTAGGAAAGAAGAAAAGAAATGACAAAAATCTTTGTTAACATGAAATTACAGTCATCCTGCAATCCAACCTGTCTCCGTAATGTGTTGCATTCAGCAAACTCGCAGATTTAAAGTAAACAGAGAGGAGAAAGGCACATTCCAGCACAAAGCTGAGGCTCCTTCGAGCAAGAACTGAACACACACACTTGTTCTCTGCTTCTGTGAACGGTGCATACCGTTCTGGGACAAGGACACGGAGGCATCTTACTGTTAAGGCAATACTGAGCTTTCAGATGAAGCAGTAAAAAAAAAAAAAAAAAAAAAAAGTTACTGACACCACTGATCCTACTGCACAGAAATAGCCCTGATTTCCTCAACATTAATACAATCCCTTTCAACCATATAATTCCTTTTAGTACTATTTTCTTCTTGTATTTCATTACTATATGCAAAAACATTCTGTTTAAATTCCTCACATTATCAAGCCTCCCATATATCTCAACTGACTCAAACTACCAAGATTTATCACTTGAGTGAGACACACTGAACCCCCTAAGGCATACACGCATTTCACTTTTGAGGGGAGGGTGCTCAGACTCCTAACATACGACATAAAACCACAATTTCTTTGAAACTAACCCTCCACAATTCAACACAGTTACCTGCAATAGGAATACAGGCAAATTCCCAAATGCATTTGCACCTTCAGAGAGCAGAGCCCACGTGGCATTGCAACTGAACGCCACATTTCCTGCCCCAACGAGGATCCACTGTCATCGAACAAAGGCACTGGAAGAGCTATGCTAGGAATTCTTTTGTCAAGATTAATAAACACGAGCTATCAGGTACATTATCATTTTCATAAAATTTCCGGAAACCATTAACGAAAGCAATGCACCGAGTTGAACTCAACATTAAAATAAATAAATAAATAAATTGTATTTTCATAATTCAATGTTAGATCTAAACCACCATGGAAAGCCATACAAAGTTTCTGCAAATTATAATTAAAGAAATTATCATGCTTTTCAGGCACTGTGAGATTTAAAAAATGCAGGTTTTATTTTAACTGATAAAAGAACAAGCAGAGCAAAAATAAGTGCCCGCTTTCTAGAACGTCAGACATAGTTACAACAGAAGCCCCATTAACAAAATTCCCTTGTGTATGACTCATTTTTACTTGTCACTTATGAAAAGAAATAAGAACAATTTAGATTTTATGTACCTTTAATTATTATCTTCCAAGAAAAAGCCATTGGCCGACAATAGCAAAACAAATTAATGTTTTATATCAGCGTACAAAATGGAGTACTTCGTATTGAGGCTGTACGTACCTAACATAAACCTAAAAATCAAGGACAGGAAAACAGAAGGTAACCCGCAGCACATATCCTATGCTTTTCTACAAAATGTAGCAAGGTTCAAAAAAGGACTTTAAAAAATCAGTTTAATTTGGTAACACAAAGAATACAGTATTTTGGTACCAATTATGTGACAAAATGACAAAGCCAGGGTTTTGTAGGTACTTAATACGCTTACATTCCTTATTGTGCTACCATTTTATTTTATTTTCACAGCTTCTTAAGGCTGTTTTTAAGCCTAGAATAATAATGCTGCGTATAGAATAAGTTATAACATCCCTAAAATTCGCTGTAAATTATAGATATGCACTTTCAACATTACTGAATTTTACCACAGTTGTTATCTGGCAGAATAGCGAGAGCAGAAGCTTAACCTACACATATGACAAGCTAGATAGGAGTGTTATTTGCAGTACTAGTAAATGAACTGTGACTGCCTCAGTTCCCCTCTCTTAGTTCTTACTCCTTTGCAAACATTACAAGGGCTAAGTGACTCCAGACATTTTTGGGGAATTTCCCACTTACCTGGATGGCCAAACTATTCCTAGCCTTAGTTGAAAGGAATTGAGGTAAGTATCTTGATCATTTTAAATTCAGTATTAGTTACTATTAAAACACTTTAAAAGATAGGACATTTTAGTTTACAGATGACCACAAATATGCAATTATATTCATTGTTTTCTTTCACACAGCAAAACAAAAACTCACTTAAAAAATGTGCTCAGTAAGTAATGCTTATGCTCTCTACATGCCTCACAAAGAAGATATGATTTACATGGAATCAATATAATCAACTTAATTTCACTAAGGGAGTAAAACTTTGTTCTCCATACTAAATAAACATAAAACTTAAGAATTGAAGTATAAAAATTTCCTAAATAGAAACTGCACAAAAAAACAACGTACTGAAGTATTAGAAATTGATTTTTATTTCATTTAGCTACTTTAATACTTAGATTTATAAGCGAAACCATATACCTCAAATAATCATACTATTAAGTACATGAATACTGATGAACAACAATATTTCAAGCATGACATAGGCTCCTTGCGGTTATTATAACTATACAAGAGAAGCAACTAATAACACATTCAATATTTGCTGATAAATTTCACTTTTAGTTGTAGAAACAGATTTTAGCTAAAATCCCGTAACTCTGTACAGTTTAATTTTAGTTAGTTTTCAACCACCACTTTTTCCTTCTTATAATCACTGAAAAAAAACTTATTATTTGATTCAGCCACGTTTTCACACTCTCTTACCTTTCTAGTCCAAAGAACTGAAAGAGATGCTGCTGTTGTCACACAGAGCTAACATTTATGTTGCAGGAAAGCACAAATTTACCAAAGCATCTAATAAGGACTTCTAAGGTATGGAAAAGTGGAAGGCAGAGGCATTGTTAAAATTAACACATTTGGTACAGCACAGAAAATCAGAAACATAAAAGTAATGTAAGTAAGTAAAATGGATCACAGTACTCATTGACCTAGACAACTGATGTACTTAGCTCATGATCAGGATGATAAAATAAGCATAGAAAAGAGTGATGAAAAAAAAAAAAAACCAACAAAAAAAAAACTATCGTTTATAGTTTAAGAAGCTATAAAAAGTAGTAACACAGAGCAGCATTTCTCAACTGTTTGGCCACATTCCCAGGGAGCTCACAAGGTATGGGAAGTATCAGCACAGGCTAAAACAGAAACCCTTTCTCCGTGGGCTACCCTGTAAAAAAGCAAGGAGTGACACACGCCATAGGACATCTCTGGTACTTTACATCACCTGGCAGGAAGGTGTCACGGCCTCGTGCCTGTGGGAATTAGTGGGAAGAAGTCCCTGACTCAGGTGCAGAGCTGTCTGACAGGCCTCAAACTAGTTACTGACTGAACATAAATGAAATCTCCCTTTCGCTGTTCCTGCTACACTTCTCAGAAGACAAACAGGTCAATACTTTTTTATTATTTATGCATCTGAAGTTTATCCTAAATGCAAAAAAGTTGCCGAAAGATTCTACACTTCAGGAGGAAGGACTGCATTTCGCAGGAGGAAAGTTAAGGAACTAGTTGAAACACGGTGATAGTAACACAGGTCTACGAACCTCCAGTTATTACAAAACAAGGAATGTCTGCCAACCTTCGGCACTATTGCCTAAGAACACAACAATATAAATGTCCACGCAGCAGCTCCTGCTTTTTCTGACCCTGTGCCAGGATCACTCGCTGCACACCTGTACTGCCCCAAAACACAACAAGAACTACCCGCCTTCCCATCCAAAATACAGAACAAAACACCCACACACACAAAATCACCCGGCGGTTTTCTTGGTGTCCTCCTCAAATGTCATGGAATGAATTTAGACACGTTGGAGAGCAAATTCACTTGCAGTGAATGACTGCACTCAAAATTCCAGCTGTAGGATCTTGCAGGCCCAGTAAGAACAGGGACTGGGAGTTCTCAGCATGTGGCCATCTCTGAACATACTATAAGACCCATGCAGCCCTTTAGAATAGCACGTGTGCTTGGGGTTGGCCTGAAAATTATCTGGCTGGAATAATCAGTGGCTTTTGTTTGCTTGTTTGTTGTTTATTTTAGACATCCAACACCCCACATGTGAAATAGCAAGTGACCATTTTGGATCCACAGCGAAGAGTTGGCCCGTTCTGTGCTAGGAAATGCCACAACCAAAGCCTGACTCATTCACCGATCCATGGTACAAAAAGGAAAATCTCAGAAGCGTGTAGTCTCAACAAACAAAGAAGAGGAAATACAGGTGGCTATGAACAGTTGGTATTTTTTAATAAGGTACCAAAACATAATGTGAATTGATTGTAAGTACACACAGGCACATTGCAAATTTGCATAGTGAGCAATGACTTTGGTTAAGTATTTGATTGTACTTTTTTACTGTGTGATTGCACTTTTAACTAACTTCTCATTAACTCGATGGATTTTGAAGATCTGTATATTTGCTTACAACAATAATATGAAAATCTGGAAATACTAAATTTCGCAGTAGAAAAATCTCATACACGTCTCATATAGCAGAAAACTCCTAAGAAATATAACCATGTTGCAACTGAATAATGATCTTAAACTGCCACAGCTTTATGATCAACTTGAGATTACTGTATTAGTTTTAGAAGTAATTGATGGATGAGAAAATATGTAAACCTACCATGAGTCCTTTTACCATCCCACTGACTAATGTGACAACTTACAGTCAAAGTTAAGGGATTCCTGTATAACCTGCTGAAGCAGAGGTGTGGTTCACTCAGTAAAGATAGCCTTCCCCAATGTGCATGCTTTTTCAAAACACATCTCTTAGATAATTTCAGTAACGTCAGTGGGGTGATTAGAAGATGTAAAAGTTGTTAGAATACAGCCTCGATATCAAATTCACAAGGAAGGCAGATTCTTACTGTAGTTCTGTGGAACAAGTTCTGGGTTCTTCGGTGTTTTGAGTTTAAAAGACACATCTCCAATAGTGACAGCATCACCTAAAAATAAAAAAAAAGAGAGAAAGAAGAAAAGTCTTTTAGTTCCTAGAAACTTGCAAAGTGTAAAATATGCTTATATTAAGTTTACATCATAAACCTGCTATTGTAAGGCTGACCGTGTGTCCACAGAGCAGCCTCCAAAGTGTGTGAGAACTAATGAGGCTCTGCTGGTTTTTGGTAGATCAGGTACTGGTAAAATTTACATTCAATTAATGTTCCTCAACTTTTTCCTTTTGCTGTTATGACTGTAACTTACTGTGTTGGGAAGCTATGGAAGTCAAGCTCACTATAGAACCCTCTTCCAGATACCATTGGTGACTTACTTAAATGAAATCCTTGCCTGCCTGCAGAAATCGCAGTGAAAAACACTTCTAGGGGTGATAATTTTCTTGAGTATTCAGGCAGCCTGAAACGGTGTCTCTTGGAGGTATAAAACGATATATTCATACCAGTGGGCCCTTCCTGCACTCTGACTACGCAGCTGTAGAATTTGGCACCTTTTCAAGGTTTGAGAGGTCTTGAGCATTTCTTGCTCTGGATTTCACTAACGCTAAAGCACCTGCCATTTTGTTTACTGGCCACTTACTAGGACCTGCCTGTCTTATCTGTCTTTCTGCACTGGCAGGCTTGAATTAAATTGCAAGGCATGCCCTGTGTACTTTCTCATGGAAATCAGAACTGAAATCTAGTTTGCAGCCAGGAAATGGGCGAGCACCAAGAAGGCAGTGGTCACACAGAAAAAACATCACTACAGCCAAAACCCACGAGGCCAAGAAAACGAGCCGCAGAGCAGTAACAAACTCAAAGGGTTTTTTTGGGGTTGTTTTTTTTTTTTTTTTGCAAGACCATCTGCGCCATGCAAACAAGTTCAGAAGTATTAAGACCACAAAGCTAAGATGATTCCAGAAAAATGATGTTTTTGCCATTCCTGTTACTGAAGATAACGCCACCTTCACTGCCTAACAGGCGCTGCAGTGTGCTCGTGAGGATGGAGGGGATTACAGTGACTGTGCTCTGGGTGCAGTTTTGCCACAGCACTCTGATTACACCACCTTTCCATGAACCGAGGCCAAGTTTTAGAACTGTTTATGCTTGTGTTTTTCTGAGAAATGAGACGTAGGAAAGACGTAGCCCGTGAACAAGATCCAACTCCACAAATCCTTTTGTTATTTTGTCCGGCAGCATCCAAGAGGACGCAGCTTACAGTTGCCTGCGTCCAGCACTACCTAAGGAGTCAATGAGTTCAGAAGGCTAATGCTGGAAAACAGAGAGGGTGATGCTGAAGAGGAAGCTTGTCCAAACTGGCAGAGGCAACCAAAACTGCTCCCATGCGTGCAGCTACTTTCCTTTCAATCACCAGTGACTATACTTGTGCACTCCAACGCAGTTCTTTACTGGCGTACCCAGGTGTAACTGCAGATCTCACAGGATGAGCATTTACAGACCGATGCTACTCATACCATCCATAGGAAACGCTACCCATGTAGGACTAGGTTCATACAGCCAGCAAGGCATCACCTACAGCAACGAACAGGAAGCGACGAAGAAAGCACTGCATATGGTTTACTCCCAGATCTAAGTGCTCAACAATGCCCCGAGACTGGGATTCACAGCCAGACATATATGCCTGCAATTGGGTTTTTATGTAGCCCCCCAAGCCCAAATACTTAGCCCACCAATTTTTTTTCCCATAAAATATTGACAGAAGATGGCCAGCTGGTGGTTGTTTCTGCATTTAATGCAACTGTACAGTGCTAAAATGGCTTTCCAGAAAGTGGGGCACAATAGCAATGCTGCCATATAAATGGCAGCCAAGGGTCCATCCCTGGTCCTAAGGTCAAGTGGCACCAAGCAGTACCCTTCTCCCTGCCTGGAGCAGGTTCTGCAGTCTGTTTTGACACTCCTAGGGTTTTGCCCACCTCTCTAAGTTTTAAACCAAGAAATACTATTTTACTGCACAGGCATCACCTCGCATTCCCTTTCTTCTGCTGCAGCTCCATCCATCCCTTCGCACTGGGAAACAGCTAAAGGCTTTACCAAAATGCCTCCGAGTTGAGGAAAGCATTGTAGAGGCCCACTGCTTCCTGCAAAAATTGACACCTCTCTCATTAGCTCAGCTCAGAAGAATTTTAACATTCTAAAATGAGCAGGTTGTCTGAGATATCCTCAGGAAATTAGTGCCAGTTTATTTTCTCACCATTCCCCAGCCAACATGCAAGGAGAAAAGAGTATATGACTAATTAGCCTCTAACTTGAATCACCTCAGCTCCAACTGTAAATACTCTTTCATGCACACGCAGCCTTCCAAAACACAGGCAGGACAAGATGCCAGATGCCAAAACAACAAGGTGTCAGACTCCTATAATACACTGCAATGATGATATCATCTACACAAGAGAGTTTTAATCACCTGTTTTATTGGCACAGCACTGAAAAGCCTTAGTTGCTTTCCTCTACTCTCAAAAAAAATAAAATAAAAATTAATTAGGTCTAGGTGAAAAATGGAGAATGCATCTCTTCTGGTGGTATTTATGTCAGACTGTAAATTGCTAATCCCTGGCCAACACATCTTGTTGTTTCCAAAAATTCAACAAGGATTCCAGCCATCAATGGACCCTACATATTTTTAGTGAAAATTGGGGTGGAATGGAACTACGGGAAAGAGATGGGAAGAACTAAGCACACCAAATCCCGAACACAAAGTGCATTTGGCTTCTGACAGTTTTGTTGCTGGCTGGAGACAAATATTACCTCAACCTTGCATCTGTCCACAAAGCAAAAATACTAACAGTGTTTATGAGAACTTGAAGCAATAACCAACCAAGACAGCACAGTCTCTCTTCTTAGCTAAATGAGCACAGGGGGGATTAGCCCACTAATCTTATCACACGCTTCCACCTGGGCTAGATTTTCTTGTCTCATTTGTTTCTTCTCTACTAATTTTTAAATCTCACATTTGGTTATTCCATTTCCACTGCGATTCCGAACTCTCTGAGCAGAGATATCACCCCAGATAGGCTCTTCCCAATGTTTCACCAGCTGGCAAGGAGCAGACAACAGCCTGCCTGGTAGAACAGTGGTGTGAAAATTGGCAAAATTCACAATTTGGGAACATGTATCCCAAGCGATTTGTCTCTGCTGCACATTATGGAGCACCCTATAAATACTCCAACCCAGTCCACAAGCACTGGTGTGGACAAAAGCTGTAGAGGTGAAGAGGTGATGATGTGCCCTGGTTTCTCATCTCCCACGCAGAAAATAGTAATCTTAGTTATCACTGTCTTTGGGGAAAACAGTGGGATACAAGCAGGGCCCGATGTACAAAGAGCTATGCCTGCTAAAACAAAGCAAAGACAAATAAGCTGGAATTTAAAGGTAAGTGGGACATCCCATACAGGAGGTGGTCAACATAAAGACACAGCAGGTAGTTTAAGAGCAATATGGGTCAGCAACTGGGGGCACATAAATACAATGACCCAGTAACGGGACCTTGAAGAGATTCTCTGAATCAAGGAGATAGGAAAACAGCCTGAATACGTGCAGTGACCAGTGACGTGATAGGATAGGTCTGCATTGCATCCCCCAAGAAATTGGGATTAACATGGGTATATGCAGCTAGCCAGCATCCACAACGCACTGAATCGGACATACTCTCTTCTTCAGAGCTGTGCTTTAGGTAGGTAACAATATGAATACACATCTGCTTTTTCCCCAGTAAAAAACAATTTGTGTTCAGGTGAACAGGCCTATTTCTCCCCCTCAGTTCACTGAACGGGAAGGCATCAGCTCTTGCTCCAAGCCCCCATGGCGCAGAGGCAGCAGCCGGAGGCGGGCAGAGCATGGCTGCGCGGACACCCTGGGCTCCTTCCCCAGCATCTCCCACCGACCACTCTGGTCCAAAACAGGAGGACTCGATAGACATCTCTTCTCACTCAGCACAGATGCTTTTATGTAACCACTTACCTGTATGGAGCCAGCAAAAGCATATTAAAACTGGGAAGGTGCTCAGGCTCACTAACATTAATTTCTCTGGGATTAGATCACACTTGTTAGAGAAAAGTTAAATCTCTAAATTATATTCTGCCCTCATCCTTGAGGAGCCTTTTTTTTTTTTTAAGAAACAGAAACACTTTCAAATCATTTTTTCCTCAACCTTTCTGAATACTTCCTTCAGGAAGAAAAGCAGCCATATCTATACAACTTATTTCTCTCATTTCATACTGGCTCTTGCTGGGCATCTTCACGGCTGCAAACATTGTACCCAGTCACTGGGTAACATCAAAACTAACCCTGCACCTTAACGTGGGTACTGGCAGCCTCCTAAACACATCAGTGTGACAGACAGAAACACAGGCCCTGCACTCACGAGGTTTGCTCCTGCACTTCTTGTCACATACAGATGAGGCAGAGCTTACCTGCTGCCACTGTGACACCACGGGCTGACAGCACTGAAGTAACTGGGAGTCTACACAACAAAGCCCATCTCCAACTTCAGAAAAAAAAAAAAAAAAAAAAAAAAAAAATCTCACTTAGGTTGCCTTTTTTATCTGAGCAAAATAAATGGTTTCTCCTTTATTTCCAGGAAAACAAAATAATGCCTTCAAACATAATATCTGAACATTACCCAGTTTCTACTCAGCGTTTTTGTTAGACTTCCTAATTCGCTAACTGTTCATTTTTCAATTATCTACTTTAGACTAACGGTCCTCTTTACTGAATTAAGTCCAAAGTGTCACTAAAACAAAATCTTTGTGCTTCCTCTGGGAAGTGATCCTTTTCTTTCATTTTTGTCTATTTTTTGAGGATCAACAACGTGAATGTGGAAACGTCTCTGACATCTAGCCCTGACAGAAGCTTACAATCATTTCTTAGCCTAGAGCAATTTCTCATTTGGGCCAACAGCATAACCTAAAGGTAGGGACACTGACAGTGCTCAGTTGCACAAGTTTTAAGATGTGAAATTGAAGTTTTAAAAGTGTTTAATGCAATGAGAATCCCACAAATGCACGATACACACACATCAGAATATGTCCTAGGAATACACTTACCATGTCAAAGAAATGCTAAATGCCCATTTCACAGAATCACGGAATTGTAGGGGTTGGAAGGGACCTCAAGAGATCATTGGGTCCAACCCCCATCAGTTACCAAAAAAATCTTATAAATGCTGTTTGGAAGGGACTCTGATGGCCAACTTCTCCAACTTCCTGCTCAACATCAGCTTGTGACCAGACTGGGTCAGATCTACTTCGGCTCTGTCTGACGGAGTCTCAGAACCCTTCAAGGATGGTTGGTCCACAACCCTTCCAGCTAACCTCCTGCCCTGCTGCGCCACTGTTGCAAGACTAACAAACCCAGCCTGCTCAGCTTCTCCTCACCAGCAGGTGCTGTAAGCCCCTAACAATTTCCTAAAATAATCCTCCAGCAGACTTCATCAGCTTCTCAAATTTGCCTAGAATTAGGAAACCCACAACCGGACATGTAATTCCAGGTGTGTCTTCAGGAGATGGACTCTCCCTTGCATTGGGCTACTTTAGGAGGATGTATGGGCAATCTGTAGTTTGCCCACATGTAGTATGTAGTTTGCACTCTATGAGAGTGCAGCATCAGCTCATAATTCAACCACACGCCTGCTGCAACCCCATGTCCTTTTCAGCAAAGCTGATGCTTAAGGCCAGTGGCAGGACTTCATGCTTCTTCTTGAATTTTTTGAGGTTCCTTTTGACCCAATCCTCAAGTTTATCTAGATCTAGATCAGCAGCTTGTCAGACAGTACAGATTTTGTCCGTATATACTAAAAGTATATACTTTTGTCCTTATTTATACTACTTTCTTACAGTCCTCTCCTGTTGCCTCTCCTTATTCCTTACTGCGTCTTTGTATGCTCTTTCTTTGTGCTTTAGTTCATCGAGGGGTTCCCTGCTTGGCCAAGCATTTGCTGCTGGAATACCGGATCCTCCTGCACTGCAGGATCATTTGCTCCTGAGCTGTCATTAAGGTTTCTTTAAAAAAGGCTCACCTCTCCCAGGCACCCGGTTGTTATCCGAAGGGTTCTGCCTACCAATCTCCCAAATAAGCAAAAGTCTGCACTCCTCGAGTCCACAATCCTAGTTCTGCTGCTCTGAGCTGTTTTGAAAAGTTCCTATTTACCGAAAAGATAACAAAACAGAGCCTTCAAAATTCACTATGGCATCTCCTCTCCTATTCTGAAAGTCCCTGAGTTTGCCAAGCAACTTCAGCTTCAGCTTCAGCCTTCTGGACTAAAACAGGCAGGACTTCCAAAACACATTGACACGTACCTTGATTGTAACAGCTGCTAAACAGGAAAACTTAAATTTTGAACAACTGCCAAATATTAAAACTCAGAAGCTATTTACTGACATTTAGTCATGAGAACAACTGTGCAAGCCTACCAAAGACCATGTATACCCTGAAGGTTATCTGCTTGACAGCTCATCCCTTTCTTCCATCTATATCAGTGAGTCTAATAAAAGACACTAAGACACTTTTTTTTTTTTGCCCCCAACCTTTCCTCTCTTAAATGTTAGAATACTTTTAAATAACTCAGGATTTTAAATAACTCCATGGACAACTGGCTTTAAAAGTCCCTGTTTCCATTCGCTGCCTTCTCAGTTGTGATGGCACAGCAACCATTCATAGGGCCTTGCTGTAAATCAAGTAAGTACAAACGAGGAGGCACTGAACAATAGCATAAACATTATGAGAAAGAAAAAAGTGTTTCAGATGGGTTTTGTGAATGGACAAGATATTGCTAGCACTACACTCCCAGCTGTCAACACTTGGAACTCCAACAAAGTAACGACCCAGGTAAAGTCAGAAAAGGGAATGTGCATTAACTTCCATCATTAACCAGATCATTTGGTTTTGGACAGTGATAGACAAAAAAAAAAAAAAAAAAAAAAAAAAAAAAAAAAACCACTTATTCACAGTCTTCTTTCAGATGGCAAATATTTACCACAATCACTTAGATTTAAATACTGATGATTAACATTACAGGACTTTGAAGTCTGACACAGTATTCACAATTGACTGGGTTACATCCAGCAGACAAAATCTCCGGTATTACTCACATATTTTAGGCTTAAATCACAGCTATTAAAAAATGAGTATCAGAGAGACATCCTTCCATGATATTTACAACTATAAATCATGTTTCCCTTGTTCATTAAGCTGTGCAAGCCCAAACCCTTCCTAGCTACTCCCATTACCCTTTGGTCACTGTGTGCCTCAACGTTTCACTCTGAGATTTCTCTTAAGCTTTACCACTAAATAGTTCCAGCAGTTCCCCCATAGGAAGCAGTTCCCCAGGCACCAGCAAGACAAATTTACATTGTCAAGGCAGAGCTGAAAGGCTGAGCACGACTCCTTCACATACAACAGGACAAAAACAGGTAACAGCTTCTCCCTTAGACTTTAAGCACCTTCATGGAGAGTAAATCAGATCTGGCAGGGATGTCAGATCCAAATTACTGTGTACGCAACAATTTGCTGCTTAGCCTTGACTGTTAACAGCTTCCAGACATTTAAAAGTATTTTCCTTTTCAGTAGGGAAGAGGCACGCAACCTCGGCACTTGTTACAGCAGGACTCGCGTTAGAGCAGCCCCACAGAAACAGCAGCAGTATGTATCACATACTACGCTTGAGATCATCTCTTCAGATCCTCAGTAGCCTCAGAGGGCTGACAGGGCTTACACGAGGACTTGTGAGCATCTTTAAAATAAAATAGGGAGAAAATAAAAAAAAGGGGGCACAAAAAGAAAATGAAGAATAGCATTCCTAATATCAAGGCCCCAAACCACTGTGATGACTGGGATGTCTCAGCACCTGAGACAGCAAATAGCTCTAACATCACGTCTTTTCCTGTCTCTAACTACAACACTGTCTAGAGCTTTGAGGCATGAGATTTAAATCCTCCTACCAAAACTCTTACCCTCATTAACTGTAACTGGGAATACTTTTACTATTCATATGCATTCCCAGCGTATTCATGAATATTGCTGAGTTACAGTTATGTCCCAAAACACTAAGTTTTACAGTACCATATGAAGCACCTTTAGTAATACTGCATTTACTACTGTTTTATTTCACTGAATTTCTCCTTGTTTAAAACATTAGTCATCCCAGCAATGGGGAGTAAGGTCCTGATGCACCTTCTCCAGGCAAAAACTGTTAACTTGTTCCTTTTTATTCCTGCTTTTTAAAGATAAACAACACTAGCTTTTTTCAATATTTTTCACAAATATTTTGTATTCAACAAGTCTTGAAAGAATTTAGTGGTTATCTATTCCTCAGAGGCTCCTCAAGGAAGCAAATACGTGTATAAGAAACAAACTGGAGACAACTAATTCACAAACCCAAGAAATAAAAGAGGAGGCAAATGGCATGTAAGGGGTGTAACTAAGAGCTTCAGTGAGCGCCTGGCCACCAGGGCCTCTCGGTGACTCTGTTTCATCGTTCCCTCTATCTTTAGCAGTTTTGATGCTTTTGGCTTTCATCCCAAGAAGTGCCAGCTACCCGTGGCATACGTCCCCGCTTCCGAACACCAGTCCTGCTCCGCACAGAGCTGTCACCTGTCTCGGAGGGCACCAGAGGACAGCCAGGGCAGCTCGGGTCAGCCTTCCCGGCATGTGCGAGCTCAAGGTCAACCCCAGTGCTGTTACCAGCGTTTATGGGAATCCTTTTCCAGAAACTCACACACACATCAGCCTTGGGAGCCCGGACAGCAGCTTTGCCTTCGTGGAGTGCCAAAGTCCTAAGACACACGCGTGGGATGCACTGAACCTCAGCAGTAACAAACTTGCAGCAGGGGCTCCTCCTACTTCTCCAGGGGTGGCAGATATTGAAGGAGAAGCTATGCAGAGCCTGTGCCCGGCACCCACCACCACGAGCCCACAGCCCAACCCTCCGGGCTTCCCCGAGGGCTGGGGGCACACACCCCCGGACAAAACCCCTCCGTCCCGGGGCGAGGGGCTGCGGGGAACCGGGTCCCGTCCCGGGGGACACACGTTACCTGAGCCGTGCAGCGCCCTGAGCTCCGGGCGGCCGGGCCGCGGCGCCAGCACCTGCCGCAGGAGCAGGCGGACCCTGCGCGCTGCGGGGGCCCCGGCCCCGCCGCCCAGGCACAGCAGCTGCCGCTGCATGGCCGAGGGCAGGCCGCCGGGCCCGGCCCAGGCAGGGAAGGGAGCGGAGGGGAAGGGAAGGAGGGGAAGGGAAGGGAAGTGGAGGGAAGCGCCGTTGCACAGCGCCCCGCCGGAAACTACAGCCGGGCCCAGCGGCGGCCGGGGCGGGCGTGGGGGCGGCGTTGGAGCGAGCAGGCACCGGGGCAAAGGGGAGAAGGACTGCTGCGGGCGCCCTCTCCCCTCCCTGCAGGCCCTCCCAGGCCCTAGGGGGGATCCCCCTGAGCCTCCCCTTGTCCAGGCTGAGCAGCCCCAGCTGTGCCGGCCTCTCCTTGAACGCGAGATGCGTTCGCTTCTCCGCGTCCCTTGGGAAAGGCAGGGCTGCTCCTCCGAAAGCAGAGTCCCGGAGCCTGCGGGGGGGACCACGGCGGCGCACCGGCGGGCTGAAGCACGCTCCTGCAAACGCTGGGCAGGGCTGGATTAGGGAGATCTCAGTCCTCCGCACTCTGAAGCAGCAAGCCGCATCTTATCAGTTCCACAAATAAAGAGTTTAAAGTTTAAAGCTTTTAAGTTAAAAAAAAGGCAGGAATTTATCAAAAAAAAAAAAAAGTATGATTTTTTATATGAAGTGGTTAAAGTCTGTAAAACATTTAAAACAGAAAAGTTTAAAACAGCCCGGAAAACAAAGAATGGGGAGCAGCTCCTGACATAAATTTACGTATGCAAAAGGTATTTTCTACTTTCTCAAGTTCTGCCACAGCTTGCTAAATTAATGTGCCCTACTGTTCCAGGGCCACCTCTTTAATACACTGAAAAAAAAGAAAAAAATGATTTTTTTTCACTCATGAAGAATTTAAACCAACACTGAAATTCCCCTGGTGTGACATTTTACAGAGAGTATAGATATGAGACTTTTATAAAGATAATGGTATGAAAATAGAGTTCAAAATTTTCACGTTTTAACTAAAGTTGCTGCTCTTGAATATATTTAAAAGTATTTTGTTAAAGACTGAAACTTCCATTAGGTCCGAATGTCAAAAAAGAATGGTTTAGGACTAGTTTCAAAGAAAATCCAGTTGAGACTTGGATCTTAGCACTGCTAAGAAGGTAAACAGAGAGCTTAACTGCAGGTCGAATCCAGAGTCCAGTCACCATCTTTGTTACCTGTAATTTTTTTTTTTTTTTTTTTTTGGTGTCTTAGTATCCACAGGGCTGGGAAGTTTCCTCCAATAAATCTCCCATTTCCTGCCTGTTTTAATCATTGAACAATTATCCCAAAGGACAACTGCTAAAGAGGGAGTTAATCATCTGTTCAAACATAGACAACTTAGACTTCTAAGCCTAAAAAAAGATGTTCTGAGTTATGAATATATGCAATGTGCATATTGCATATATGATCATATGCATTTTTGCATATGATCATATAATGAGCTTATATGCATTTTCTGCAGCTCAGCATTAGGTGCTCTAAACACTTCAACGCAGTGAGATTTAGTGATATTCAGTGTTTCACGTTGGCTGCCGTGTTGATTGGGTTTAAATTCTATTCTGAGTACCTAATATAGGTCTGTGAACCTGCTTTCTGGGTCTAAGGCAGAGTAAAATAAATCGAAACATCCTTTTTATGGATATTGCCCTAATTTATTGTAAAGTGAAATCATGAATGCTGGAGGCTAAAGATGGCATCTGGAGTTCTGTGTCCAGTTCTGCCCCCCCCCCAAAACAGGAGACCTGGACATGCTGGAGAGAGCCCAGCAGAGGGCCACCCAGGTGAGGAAGGGCCTGGAGCACCTCTCCTATGAGCAGAGCTGGGAGAGCTGGGACTGCTCAGCCTGGAGAAGAGGAGGCTCAGGGGGATCTCACCCAGGGCTGTGAATCCCCACAGGGAGGGAGGGGGCAAAGAGGCCGCAGCCAGGCTCTGTTCAGGGTGCCCAGCGCCAGGCCAGGGGCAGTGGGCACCAAGGGGCAGGCAGGAGGCTCCCTCTGAGCACCAGGCAGCACTTCTGTGCTGGGCGGGCAGCTGAGCACTGAGCACCTCCAGAGGTCCCTTCCAACCTTAACCATTCTGTGTTTCTGTGATAAGCTAAGCAAGAGTCAAGAAGAATGCCAATGAGGTGCAATAACAATAGAATAATTTATGAAAATAGGTTTGTATAGGATATTAAATTAGAAGATTAAATTGATTCTCTTGTCATATTTATAGAATAATAGATGGTAGTAATTGCAACAAGTATCCAAGCAATTAAATACATAACCTGAATACTGAATAGATTTTATGCTATACTGGAAACAGAGTTTTCAAAATTTTGTACAGATTCACAGTAATTTTACACAGTAAAAGAAAGCCTTTTTCTGCCTCTATGTGTGTGTATATGTATATATATACCTGTCAAGCTAAATGCTTTAAATTTCAGTCATTTCTGAGTCATGTATCTATAAAATGTTTTGCTTTTTAAAGTATTATCTTAAAATTCTAAATTAGTCAGCTTTTCCAAAACTTCAAATTCAGCCTTATGTACAGCCTCAAACTTTCCATTTGCAGCAAAAGTAAAGCATATTTACCGACTGTCAAACCATTGCTGGGAAAGTTATAATGGAAATGTTGTTATCTCTGTGCATAATTATGAGCATGGACATTTTATTGAAGGTATACATGCATATACGCATGTATGCAAGCAATTAGATACACAGCTTGAATTTTGCATTGTTTTTGCTATATTGTCAGTTGTTTCACCAATGAACATTTTAGTATGATTTAATAATGTGAGTGTATAGAACCTACATTGTCCTATTCATTGCAGCTATACAGTATTACATTTTTGCTTGAATATTGCATCTGCTTCACTTGCGAACCATAACTGAAGGCGTGCATACATGATTTACATACATGGTACTTGCTCACTCCTCCCTATTGAAAGCATCATTTGAGAAGTAGTTCAGTCCTGTCATGAAGTGGAAGGATTTAGCAGTCTGCATCTGGTGTGTTTGGGAAGGCTTTCACAGATGATTTACAACACTGGTAACAAACAGCTATTTCATATTTTCATTCCCTAGCTTAACAGCATTCTTACTCGGAACGTGAAGTTTCTTAACAAAAATACTTTTCCTTTGATTAAACAGAAAAGAACTTATTCCAAGGAGTGAGAACTCTGAAGACATCTCTGAGTTGACAGCTTCCAGACTCATCTCTGTAGTAGCTGTCATCTACTTTGGTGCATAGCTCTGGCTGCAAGACAAAATTAGACACAGGTGCAGACTAGAAAGAACAATGCACCATCTTTGCCTACTTACAGTCAGTTCTCCTACACAAAGGCATAGAAGACAGCTGAGATGAAATCCTGGTTTTAATCTAAAGTCTGTAGGAAATATTCTCTTGAATGCAGTGAGGCCTGAATTTCACCCAAGTATTACGGTTGAACTAAAATAATAAGTCAGTCTTCATTTACTGTTAAATTTTTGTCTAAAGGGTAGGTCTAACATTAGACTCCTCTGAAACTATGTCCAGAAGGTGTGAAGAGGCAAAGAAGGAAGTCTACTAGAATTCACACAATTCACCAGTGTTGTGGGTTCTGTGTGGTGATTCTACAGAGAAGGACAAGCCATAGAGACAGGCCTCACTTACCAATAATTTTCATTCCTGAGATCAAGAGATTACTCTTATATCTCTTTTTACTCAGGCAAAATCAGTTTTCATCACTTAAAATGTGTCATTGTTTTCCCAAGCTATCCATAATCATTGCTGGCTTGCTTTAGACGCAGAGAGAGTCCAGCTTGTTTTCTTCTGTTTTATACCAGTTGTGAACAAATTTAAGTACAGATTTCCATGAAGCCACTTTAATTTACAATAATGAAAGTCTTTCTAATACCAGAAGGTGCTTCTCTTATATGGAAGCAATTTGGAACAACATAAATCAAATCAAAATGGAAATGCACAGCTGTTCTTTTGTTGACTTGAACCCTAAATTTGTCCCGTTTTAATCTAAGTTGATTGTAAGAATGGATCAACAAATAAGATACTAAAGTTCTAACGTAAACTGTCTTTTCTTATCTCCTGATTTTTGCCAAACTGGCTTTCATTGACAATTTCTTTCTGTACATCTCTTGATTATTAGAATATCAACCTTTTTCTTCAGCTCAGTTATAAAATAGGCAAGATTCAAAGCTAGGTTTTGTACTACAAATGGTGTTTATAATAGATTTTCCACCCTAGACGAGTGTATAATTACCGCCTCTTCAGTTAAGGGTTGAAAGGTTTTTGTTCTTTGTTTGTATGACATCTTTCAAGAAATTAACATTCACTCCATTAGCTTTCTTAGTATGTGTTCAGAACCCTCTCTCTGTGTTAAATTATGCTGTTTGAGCTGTTACACTGAACAAAAACAGCAACTAAGGATAAGGTCATTATAGATTTTTTTATTATTTTTTTATTTTTTGTAAGAAATAGTGACATTGAGGTAAGGAGCTTCTTGCCATCTGATTGCTCACTAGGGCAACTAAGGTCGACCTAGCAGCCTCAAGCTAGAAGTACATATGGACTTGGAAGTACATTATGCTTAGAAGTACATTCCTTGAAGATCATTACTGCAGTCATAAAACCTGCACATTTTTTTTTAAGCAACGTAGAATGTAAGAAAAGTAAATATTATGCAGAATACTACTGCATATTCACATCCATATATGTTGTTACCATATAAATGCTTGGAGTATGAAGGCCGTAAGTGTTGGCATCTGTAATTTCTTATGCCCAACTCCATCTGTTTTCAGTAGTTTGTAACTCCACCATTCTTTAATAATTTGGGCAGAAATTTCTCATGCTGAATTTCAGCCTGAGGCTGAAGACTTCTTTTGAAAACTTGAACAAAAATAGCTTAGCCATTTTTCAGAAAAGGAAAAAAAAGTATTTTGCTCAATAGCGGCTGTAACCCCTATATGTCTGGGAAGACTACACAACTCAGCAGCCACATCCCATGAGGGAAATGCATACTACCTTTTCTGGTTCTGTTGAAGGGCGAAGGGTGACTAGGGAAGAATAAAACATCCATCCTGCCTCATAAAACTGCACGTAGTTTTACCCACATGAAACTATTTTTTGCACCAGAAGCTGTGCTATTTCTCTGCTTTAGAACCAGGGCTGGAATTCAGCTTAGGGAGTCATTCAGAAAGCTGCTGTTTGATGACCCCAATTTTTGCTGAATCCTGAATTTCTGAAAACTGGTCTTGCCCCTCTTATTTCTCCTTCAAAGCCAGGGAGCACTGCAGACAAAGAGACTCTGATGTGCTTTTGGTGGTCTTCCTCCTCCTTTCCCAAGGCTGGGGAAGCAGAGGGGTAAGGAGCCAAGCCTGAAGGGATGGTTAAAAAGCAGTGAGTTGAGCACAAGGAGCTGAAATGGAAAGGAGGGTGTGAAACTGCTAGAAGATGTCACATCCATGGACTGAGAGCAGAACTAAAGTCATGAAGGGTGAGGTTAAGATGGGCTGGAGGCACCATGACCATTATATTTTGGAAGTCCTGGGCAACACTGGAGCTGCCAGTATTTTGCTGCTGACAGCAACAGTGGAGAAATCCACTGAAGATGGACTGTCTGCTTCACTCGTGCTGTTAGTTTGAGTAGAAGCGGGATCTGCGCTATCTTGCCAATGCATTGTTGGGACTCTGGGGTGGGAGAGTTGTTTCTGTTTCATATCCATAGTTGTTTAACTCTAGAAAAATACAAAACATGCTGTTAAACTAAAACAGCAGTTTAGTAATTTCATAACTGCATGAAGTCTAATGTTCAGGAATGAAATGACAAAATTGAGTCCATCCAGTGTTCTTAATGTGGCTCCTTTGCATTAACATGTCACCTTTAATCATATGGTTACAGACCTTTGTCTTTCCCAACAGCAACCCTGCCTCACTCAGTGCGTAATGAACCTGCAGTGGGCGTGAATAAAGGTTGTACACCAAAGGAAACAATTGGCTATTTAGGATTTACGTTCCACCTGTTAGGAAACTTTGAAGATCTGTGGACATGGCAGAAACACAAGAAAATAGTTAGTATGTGTTTATGTATAAAGGAAGGCACAATTGTTTTAGGCCACAAAACCACGTGCTGAGGGAAAAGTAATAAATAGAATGGGCAACATGTATGAGTTTACAGTCAGAGATCCAACAGAAGGGATTCAGAGGCAAATGATGATCAGAGAACCCTGGACCGTGTGCATCACCCCCAAAGGAATCCCAGAAGCTGCTTCAGAAATGGTGATGGCGGTGGTGGGGATGATGACGTAAAAGGTATTCCTTTTAGTGTCAGTACCAAAATACTCCGTAATTTGCCAGGGTGCCACCGTGCCTAAGGGAGCCCTGCTGTGGTTCGTGACTGAGCGATGAGGCAAGTGGAGCAGGAGCCATACGTGCAGCAGCTCGGGCATTGCTCTGCAGCAAATGGAGTGGGCTGCCTAAGGGCAAGGCTGTGCGTTAGCATATGTGATGCTGGAATTACAAGGGCTTACTGACTGCAGCCTAGCGTCTGAGCTACAATTATGTGTTGATACTGCAGTTATAAGTGCTGTTTAAATATATATAACATTGCCTAAGCCCCTACCATAGGTAAGGGCTTACTCAGGCCTGATTAACATTAACATAGGCTAATGCACAGGCTTCTTCATAATTTACCCATGTGCAGCAAAAATTTTTAAGTTTTTCTTTTGCTGGTAGTTGCAGCTATGGAACAAATATTTTCCTCATATACAGGATTTAAGTTTATTCTTAGATTATTGAAGTTAAGCTGCTGAAAACTTTCATTTAGATGATTAGAAACTATGATTTCATTGTCTTCACAGATATCCATATGCTGTTAAAGTCTAGCATGCATTTATAATGTGTATATGGGTGCTGATGGGGTTAGTAAGTATTTAGCATAGCACTAAGATGAGAAAAGACAAAGACGGCTTCAAGAAGAGAGAGAAGGAAAAAACAAGCATCAAGATCCTCTCCTGCTGGAGAGCAACACAGGCAGTGACTACTTCCATTTAGGGAACTCATGAATGCATGTTTTAATCACCAACGTAAGTTATCAGACCATTTGTGGCTTACTCTGTTTAGCTGTACTTGCATAAAACATATGTTCATTAGCAAAGATTTCCAGTGTCCTTCCTTGTGTCCTTCATGTTGTCTTGATTCCATAAAGCAACTTTTGTAACAGCATGCTCCCAACGCTGATATAAAACATTAGCTAAATAAATGTTACTGGTTTGTATTTAGTATTTTACTTTATTACTGGGGTGGGCTACAACTGTACAAAAAGTGGGTTAGTCAAGTGGATGGGTAGTACCTTGGTAAAATGTGGTAGTTCGATCACAGTCCCACGTACCCATACCCTAAAGCTTTTCCAAAGCCCACAGCTCAAACATAGCCACAAAATATTGATAGAGGTGTCAGATTAAGAGCTAAGCAAAATATTTCATCCAAAATTACCTGAAATAAATCTTTATCCATTTTCATATTGAAGTGATAGATTGCCTTTTTTTTTTTTTTTTTTT